>CM061753.1:138925021-139525021 GCA_030979885.1 Lolium multiflorum | reverse complement strand
CCTCTATTTATAAATCCTCTATTTGAAATGTGTTCAAATGTTTGAAACCTCAAAACAAAAATAGTTCGTCTCTCAAATACAAATAGAAAGGCCACTGAATATTTTACATAAATTTTGGAGTTATTTTGGATTTGCAGAAGAGTTGATATAGCAAAATACTATAGTTTTAAAGCATGTTCTAAAGTTTCAAATACCAGGGGCTTTTTACAAAAAATCATTGTTGTCTTCTTCCACCACGCAGGCAGACACCTGCGTGTGGCCGCTCCGGCCGTCGATCCTCGCCAGGATCCTCGCCGCCTCGTAGTCCCTAGACGAGGGGATAAGGACCCCGGCGCCCTCTCCATCTCCCCTCCTCCTCCCTGGCGCGCCCTCTCTTTTCCCCTCCTCTCTGCGAGCTCACACCCGAGCAAACCCTGGCCCCGACCGGCGCTCGTCACTGCCGTCGCTCCGGCCACTCCCGCGCCCAACCACCACCACCATCGGCTCCGCCTCATCGTCCTCCACCTCCCCGTCAAAGGAATCGACCGGGAGGCTCGACCGCCCCGGCGACTCCATCTTCTCCGGCCGGCGCAGCTTGGCGGCCGCCGCGGGCGCTGCAGGCCTTCCGGCCTCGCCGAGCCCTCCGTCGCGCCCGTGGTGAGCTCCCGGTGCCGGCGCCCTCCGTCGCTCCCCCTCTCTCTGCAGCATGCCCGCGACGCGCGCCCGTCCGCCGCCGTTCGGCCTCGTCGCCGGCGTCGCTCGGCGACCTTCGCTAGCGGCGCCGCTACCATGCGGTCACCGCGCTCGTGCGCATCCGCGCGCCAAGCGGCGCGTCCATGCGAGCCCTGGAGCGTCGCTCCGCTCTCGCCGCGCGGTCCGCCGTGGTCAACCACCGCGGTTGACTCCGGTGGGACCGTGTCAGCCCTTTCTTTTTATTTGTTTTTCTTAATTGCAAAATCCATGACAATTGGGCCCCATCCGTCAGATATTTATTATTTTTCTAAATGTTTAGGAAATGAATAAAACCCTGACAGTGGGTCCGGCTGTCAGACTTTTATTATTTTTCAGAAATTCCAGAAAATGAATAAACTTGTAAAATCAATAACTTATTCATTTTAATTCAGAAAAATATGTATAATATATCAAAATCTTCAGAAAAATGAGATCTACACTTTAGTATCAAAAGCATGCATTGTTAAACAACTTTGAACCCTGTCCTTAATAGAAGAACAATTGAACCCTCTTCTTTAATATGCGGGGTTTATGGAATTGCAAAGTATTATGCATTCCAACCCTATTTAAATTGATGAGCATGTTATAGGATCACTTTCATTACTATTAACATGTCATATCATCATCCTTGAGTGTGCATTGCATTATGCCATGTATTGAATGTTATTTCTCTATTTCTAGTGTTTGCTTCTTCGCGATCGATAGAGCACGTGCCCGAGACGATGGAGATCTACAACGACACAGATCAATAGTTGTCCATCGACGAACAATTCAAGCATGGGATCTTCGAAGATCCACATTGGTTTTTCAGGGACAAAGGCAAGCCCTAGCCTGGTTCATATATGCTTTCGAAATGCTTTTACTTCTGGATCCTACATTTTGCATACGATTCAACTGTCTTTTATCGATAGGTAGAGTTATCCTATCTATTGCATGTTCCACCCTTGTAGCCTCAAATCCATGATCCACTGCTCCTAGCATACCTAGGTTTGGCATGTGTGCATCGCTAGAGCCTTTATCTCTTTATGCTTAGCCATGCTTAGTTTGTTACGCTACTACTCCGGTCTTCGGACTGGAGCCTTACAATGAAATGAAACTAGCATGACAGGTTGACGTGGTAAGTATAGAGATGATTGTTAAACATGATTAAAGGCTCAGACGAAAGGCCACATTGGGATGTGGTGGGTTGTTTCGTTTCTGCCGACCCTAGGATGCGAGTTCTCGCCTCTTGAACCAAGACTGAGCGTACAACCACACGAGGCCCTATTATGGTACCCTCTCGACTCACTAACTTGCCTAGTAGATTCCATGAGTCACATAGTTTGCGCGTTACCTGGACATATGCATTGCATTTTGCTTGGGGGAAAAGGTACATAACAGGTAGGTAAGCGTGGTCGTGGTGGCTGGGGGTTGCGGCCTCTGGGGAAACCCACCTCGGCACACATCGTTAAGGACCGACTTCGGGACTTGACCCGTTACGGCGGAACAATCCTTAGCGCGTGACTCATGGTCTCGGCGACAGCAAGGTAAAGGTCGTGGTCAACCACTCTCTGCCGGCTTTCCAAGGAAGAGAGCTAATGTACTGGCACTAAGAATCGGTTGGCACGTGTGGATAAAGTTGTGCACCCCTGCAGGGTTAAATCTTTTCGAAAAGCCGTGTCCGCGGTTACGGACGACTTGGGAATGGATTCTGTGATCATAGAGAACTTTAACCTGATCGTAAAACTTGGCAACCAATGTGTGTTTACGGACACCTTCTCCGGGTGTTGAGGGGGTGATCCGAGGATAGTGGTTCGAGATGATGAAGATTGGTGGATACAATATGATGATCAGTAGAACTAGAGATATCGACCTCTTATCCCCTTTTAAAGGTTCTGAGTAGTCGAGCTTCTCCTCTCTCTTGTCTTACAAAGGAAAACTGGCTTTACGCAAAAGAAGCTCCACAGAAAGCCCGCATACCCGCTTTGCTAAAAGGTTGTACTAAGTCTTGCTGAGTCCCTGTACTCAGCTTTGCATGCTTTTGTTTCAGACGAAGTCGCTCCAACAGATGGTGGTTTCTAGTCGACATCGACGAGTAGCTTGGGGTTCCCAGGTGGCAGCCTGGAATCTATGGGCTGGGACGTCGCCGTTATGCTCCTGGCCTCTTAGGCCTTTTGCTATCTTGCTATGTCTAATAGCATAACTTTGCTTCCGTTGATTGATGTATGCCAGGTCAGTGACCTCTGCTTGTAATACTTTGGTTCTTCGCTCAGTTATGAGCTTGTATTACTTCTTGAGTCGTAGAGTCACTATTGTGTTACCGATTCTCTCACTGTAGTCTCTCGAGCTCTAGGTTAGGCTTATGTCAGACGAAGATCTGGTATTTGTCTAACCCTGATCCCGGGGGTGCCACAGGTTTTGGTATCAGAGCAGGACTGCCTGTAGGAAACCCTTGTTCACTGGTCGATGTTGAGTCTAGTTGTTGCGAAGAGATAGTAAAACACAGTGGTATAGATGGTGGTAATATTGCAGGAAGTAAAGATGCAGTAAAACAGTAAACAAGCGATGTTTGCAGTATTTGGAAACAAGGCCTAGGGATCATACTTTCACTAGTGGACACTCTCAACATTGATCACATAATAAATAAATAACTTCTCCTCACTTGTGCTACATTCACACTCTCTTGTTGGATAACAAACACCATTCATTGTGTAGGGCTACAAGAGCTCCCTCAAGCCGGAGTTAACAAGCTCCACAACATTCGGAATTCATATTTAAGTAACCTCTAGAGTGTAATAGACCGTTGCAATTTAGACCGAGTACTAACATAGCATACACACCGTCACCAATAGCTATGAAAGGGGGAATAGATCACATCAATACTATCATAGTAATAGTTAACTCCATAATCTACAAGAGATTACAATCATAACCTACGCCAAGTACTACATGATGCACACACTGTCAACATTACATCATGGAGGAGGAATAGACTACTTTAATAACATCACTAGAGTAGCACATAGATTAATAGTGATACAAAGCTCATCATATGGATCTCAATCATGTAAGGCAGCTCATGAGATCATTGTATTGAGGTACATGAGAGAGAGAGATTAACCACATAGCTACCGGTAGAGCCCTCAGCCTCGGGGAGAACTACTCCCTCCTCATCATGGGAGACAGCAACGGCGATGAAGATGGCAGTGGTGTCGATGGAGATGGCTCCGGGGCAATTCCCCGTCCCGGCGGCGTGCCGGAACAGAGACTTCTGTCCCCCGAAATGGACTTTCGCGATGGCGGCGGCGTCCCTGGAGTCTTTCTGGAGTTTCGTCAATTGGTGTCGGGTTTTTAGGTCGCGAGGGACTTTATAGGCGAAGAGGCGGCGTCGGAGGGGCACCAGGGCGCCCTCCCCATAGGCCGGCGCGGCCGGGGGCCACCCGCGCGGCCCTGTGGTCTTGGGGGCCTGGGCCTCCTCTCCGTCTCCCCTTCGGTGTTCTGGTCCGTCTTGGTGAAATAATATGTTTGGCTTTCGTTTCGTCGAATTCCGAGAATATTGCCCGAACAGCCTTTCTGGAACCAAAAACAGCAGAAAACTGGCACTTTGGCATCTTGTTAATAGGTTAGTTCCAGAAAATGCATGAAATTATTATAAAGTGTGAGCAAAACATGTAGGTATTTTCATAAAACTAGCATGGAACATCAGAAATTATAGATACGTTGGAGACGTATCAAGCATCCCAAGCTTAGTTCCTACTCGCCCTCGAGTAGGTAAAAACAATAATTTCTGAAGTGACATGCTACCATCATAATCTTGATCAACATTATTGTAAAGCATATGAGATGAATGAAGTGATTCAAAGCAATGGTAAAGATGATGATTAAACAACTGAATCATATAGCAAAGACTTTTCATGAATAGTACTTTCAAGACAAGTATCAACAAGACTTGCATAAGAGCTAACTCATAAAGCAATAGATTCAAAGTAAGAGGTTTCGAAGCAACACAAAGGATGATTAAGTTTCATCAATTGCTTTCAACTTGTAACATGTATATCTCATGGATAATTGTCAACATAAAGTAATATAACAAGTGCAATAAGTAAACATGTAAGAATCAATGCACACAGTTGACACAAGTGTTGGCTTCTAAGATAGAAAGAAGTAGGTAAACTGACTCAACATAAAGTAAAAGAAAGGCCCTTCGCAGAGGGAAGCATGGATTACTATTTTTGTGCTAGAGCTTTTTATTTTGAAAACATAGAAACAATTTTGTCAACGGTAGTAATAATTCATATGTGTTATGCATAAAACTTCCTACAAGTTGCAAGCCTCATGCATCGAATACCAATAGTGCCCGCACCTTGTCCTAATTAGCTTGGATTTACATGGATTATCATTGCATAACATATGTTTCAACCAAGTGTCACAAAGGGGTACCTCTATGCCGCCTGTACAAAGGTCCAAGGAGATAAATCGCATTTGATTTCTCGTTTTTGATAGATCTCAACTAAGGACATCCATACCGGGACAACATAGAAAACAGATAATGGACTCCTCTTTAATGCATAAGCATTCAACAACAGATAATGTTCTCATAAGAGATTGAGGATTAATGTCCAAACTGAAAACTTCCACCATGATACATGGCTTTGGTTAGCGGCCCAATGTTCTTCTCTAACATATGCATACTCAAACCATTTGATCATGATAAATCACCCTTACTTCAGACAAGACGAACATGCATAGCAACTCACATGATATTCAACAAAGGTGTAAAAAGTTGATGGCGTCCCCAGAAACATGGTTACCGCTCAACAAGCAACTTATAAGAACTAAGATACATAGCTACATATTCATCACCACAATAGTTTTTAAGCTATTTTCCCATGAGCTATATATTGCAAAGACAAAGGAATGAAATTTTAAAGGTAGCACTCAAGTAATTTACTTTGGAATGGCAGAAAAATACCACATATAGGTAGTTATGGTGGACACAAATGGCATGGGTTTTGGCTCAAGGTGTTTGGATGCACGAGAAGCATTTCTTCTCAGTACAAGGCTTTTGCTAGCAAGGTTGTTTGAAGCAAACACAAGTATGAACAGGTACAGCAAAACTTACACAAGAACATATTGCAAGCATTATAAGACTCTACACTGTCTTCTTGTTGTTCAAACACTTTTACCAGAAAATATCTAGACCTTAGAGAGATCAATCATGCAAACCAAATTTCAACAAGCTCTATGGTAGTTCTTCATTAATAGGTGCAAAGTACATGATGCAAGAGCTTAAACATGATCTATTTGAGCACAAAACAATTGCCAAGTATCAAATTATTCAAAACAATATACCAATTACCACATGAAGCATTTTCTGTTTCCAACCAAATAGCAATAAGTGAAGCGATCAACTTTCGCCATTGAACATTAAAAGTAAAAAGCGAAGGACACTAGTGTTCATATGAAAAAGTGGAGCGTGTCTCTCTCCCACACAAGGTATGATCCAATTTATTCAGAGAACTAAGTTAACAAAACGGAAGCACACAGACGCTCCAAGTAAAGTACATAAGATGTGGCGGAATAAAAATATAGTTTCACTAGAAGTGACCTGATAAGTTGTCGATGAATAAGGGGATGCCTTGGTCATCCCCAAGCTTAGATGCTTGAGTCTTCTTGAAATATGCAGGGATGAACCACGGGGGCATCCCCAAGCTTAGACTTTTCACTCTTCTTGATCATATTATATCATCCTCTTCTCTTGACCCTTGAAAACTTCTTCCACACCAAACTTAAAGCAAACTCATTAGAGGGTTAGTGCATAATCAAAATTCACATGTTCAGAGAGGACACAATCATTCTTAACACTTCTGGACATTACCCAAAGCTACTGGAAGTTAATGGAACAAAGAAATCCATTCAACATAGCAAAAGAGGCAATGCGAAATAAAAGGCAGAATCTGTCAAAACAGAACAGTCCGTAAAGACGAATTTTTCTGAGGCACTTAACTTGCTCAGATGGAAAAACTCAAAACTAATGAAAGTTGCGTACATATCTGAGGATCACGCACGTAAATTGGCAGATTTTTTGATTCTTCTACAGAGAGAAGGACGCGAATTCGTGACAGACAGCAAATCTGTTTCTGCGCAGAAATCCAAATCTAGCATCAACTTTCTATTAGAGACTTTACTTGGCACAAAAATACAATAAAATAAAGATAAGGAGAGGTTGCTACAGTAGTAACAACTTCCAAGACACAAAAAAACAGTAGCAAAATAAAAACATGGGTTATCTCCCAAGAAGTGCTTTCTTTATAGCCATTAAGATGGGCTCGGTAATTTTAATGATACTCGCAAGAAATAAGAGTTGAAGCAAAAGAGAGCATCAAGAAGCAAATTCAAAACACATTTAAGCCTAACCCTCTTCCTATGCATAGGAAACTTATACACAAATAAATTCAAAAAGAACAAAGTGACAAGCATAGGAAGATAAAACACGAGTAACTTCAAAATTCTTAACATAAAGAGGGGAAACTTAATATTATTAAGGTGCATATAACCGTGTTTCCCTCTCTCATAATAACTTTCAGTATCATCATTGATGAAATCCACAATATAACCATCACTTAAAACATTCTTATCATGGTTCATATGCATAAAAGTATCATTATCAAGAATTTGAACATGGTAAACAAGTTGCATACTAAGGGAATGGTTTTTGGCAATCCCATCATAACTATGACAAGTTTCATAAGGATAATTATAACATGTGTCATATCCATCTCTATAACGATTATCTAAACCAGAATATATAATATCATCATTTTCACTAAAAGTAAAGGTCTCAAATATAGGATCTTCAAGCACAACATCCCCAAGCTTAGAGCTTTCAATATCATTGTTTGAGGGAACATGGATAGTGCTAACATCATTACTTTCATAATCAGTACCAAAGAGATTTCCAATATCAAAGGTAGTGTGCTCTTCCAAATCATGATCACTAATATGGGTAAAGGGCATAGGAAGATCATTGTACTCAGATTCATTATCATAATAATCATTAGGAGCAACATACTTATGGTTACCTATTGTTACCTCATACACGCGGGGATATGCCGTTACCTCTTTCTTCTTATTCCCCCTCTTCTTCCTCTTCTTCGTTCCCTTCTTCTTCTTTTCCTTCTCCTCGTTCCCTTCTTTAGGAGGAAGAGGCTTGAAGGGAGGCTTCTCCACATAACCTGCTTTATTTCCAGAAACAATAGAAGAAACTTGGGAGGATTCCTCCTTTTCATTAATAAGTTCGAAACACACAGCGGTCCTATCATATTTTGGCAAAGTGTCATCTTCTAAAATATTTTGTATGTAAGTATTTGTGTGGCAATTATCAATGCAATAAGAAAGACACCCATGCAGGACACTATTAATATCAAGAGCACTCATATCCACCAAAGAAGTTTTTCTCAATAACTCTTCACACTCCAAAAATAAAGTAAGTTCATCATGCTGATTAGGAGTGATTTCATCATCACAATACAAATTTGCAGCACTCATAAGGTTCGAATTATCATTGGAGGAGCATTGAAAATTAAAATGACCCACTCCATGGCAAAGTTCACAAATAAAAGGATAAAGAGCACTGATACGTCACAAACGTATCTATAATTTCTTATGTTCCATGCTACTTTTATTACAATACTTGAATGTTTTATACATACTTTACAACATTATTATACATTTTCCGGCACTAACCTATTAACAAGATGCCGAAGTGCCAGTTGCTGTTTTCTGCTGTTTTTGGTTTCAGAAATCCTAGTAAGGAAATATTCTCGGAATTGGACGAAATCAACGCCCAGGGGCCTATTTTTACACGAATCTTCCAGAAGACCGAAAGGGAGACGAAGTGGGGCCACGAGGTGGCGACACACCAGGCGCGCGGCGGGCCCGCGCGGCCCTGTTGTGTGGGCCCCTCGTGACGCCCCCTGACCTACCCTTTGATGACCCACAAGTATAGGGGGTGTATCGTAGTATCTTCGATAAGTAAGAATGTCGATCCCAACGAGGAGCAGAAGGTGTTGGCAGCAGTTTCGATGAAGGATTCACTGTAAATGCTCACAGACAAGTATTCAGGGGGTTTTGATATTGCAGATAAATAAAGTACAAGTAAATAAAATGCGAGAGAAATAATTGCAGCGAGTGGCCCAATCCTTTTTAGCACAAAGGACAAGCCGGTTTGATTACTTATAATGACCAAACGTTCCTGAGGACACACGGGGATTTTAGTCTAGTGCTTTCGCTACATACAACTGATTAATCTTCATTGTTTTGATAAGTGTTGTGTGGGTGAACCTATGCTAATGCACCGCCCTTCCTAGGACTAATACATACTTGTGATTATACCCCTTGCAAGCATCCGCAACTACAAGAAAGTAATTAAGATAAATCTAACCACAGCCTTAAACTCTGAGATCCTGCGATCCCTCCTGCATCGATATACTAACGGGGGCTCAGGTTTCTGTCACTCCGGCAACCCCGCAATTAGCAACCGAATACAAGATGCACTCCCCTAGGCCCATAAATGGTGAAGTGTCGTGTAGTCGACGTTCACACGACACCACTAGAAGAATGACACCACAACTTAAATATCATAACATTGAATATTACTCAACCATAATTCACTACTAGCATTTAGACTTCACCCATGTCCTCAAGAACTAAACGAACTACTCACGAGACATCATATGGAATACAATCAGAGGTGATATGATGATGAATAACAATCTGAACATAAACCTTGGTTCAATGGTTTCACTCAATAGCATCTACAACAAGCATAGAATAACACCGGGAGAGTTTCCCCTATCAAACAATCAAGATTTAACCCGAATTGCTACAGCGATGACGAGGTGCAGCGGTGGTGATGGCGGTGTAGATGGTGGAGATGATGATGATGGTGATGGAGATGATGTCCCGCTCGATGACGATGGCGATGGCGTCGATTTCCCCCTCCGGGAGAATTTCCCCGTTCCTGCCCGCCGGAGAGCTCTTTCTCTCTGGTGTTCTCCGCCCCGCAGAGGCGTGTAACCCTCGTGAGGTCCTCTCGTGGCTTAGGTTTTCGGGACGAAGGACGCGAAGAAAAGGAGGCGAAAGGGGCTGTGGGGCCCCCGAGCACAGGGTGGCGCGGCCGGCCTTGGGCCGCGCCGCCCGTGGTCGGGCCCATGGCTCCTCTCTGCTCCCCCTTTTGGCTCCCTCCGTCATCTAGAAAAATAGGAATTTTCGTGAAATTCCCTTCCACAGTTGATCTTCCGAAATATTGCGTTCTGACGGTGCTTTTTCCACAGAATCCTGGCTCCGGTGCTTGATCCTCCAATGATGATGAAACATGCAAAATAGATAAAATAACATAAGTATTGTGTCCCAATATGAAATATATCAATGGATAACAGCAAATTATGATACAAAATAGTGATGCAAATTGGACGTATCAACTCCCCCAAGCTTAGACCTCGCTTGTCCCCAAGCGAAACTGAGCTCGATAAACGAGACCACATGTTTATGGAGTGAAGAGTCGATAAATAAAATACGGACAAGAAGCATCATATTCATTCACACAAGACATTCTAGTAAACAACTTCCTCATATAACTCATCTCGAAATAAGTAAAGAGAGATCACATGTAAAGGTGCATAAGAAATCATAATTGGTGATGGCAAACTTTGTTCTTGGTCAGAGAACTGCTAACGGATTGTACTTCTAAGCAAAGCTTTCATATTAGATTTTATAGCTGAGCCTTCATATTTAAGCATAACAATCTCTTCATAATCATTGATAACTTCAAAGTCATATTCATTCAGATAAAATTGGTACTAAACAAGAAAGTATAAAAGACATGATCAACTGAATCATAGCATAAATGATTGGTTCACAACAACTCAATTGCTTGCTTAAGATAGAGGGAAATAGGTTTACTGACTCAACATAAAAGTAAAAGACAGGCCCTTCGCAGAGGGAAGCAGGGATTAAATCATGTGCTAGAGCTTTTCAAGTTTTGAAATCATATAAAGAGCATAAAAGTAATATTTTTAGAGGTGTTTGTTGTTGTCAACGAATGGTAGCACTCTAACCCCCTTGCCAAACAAACCTTCAAAGAGCGGCTCCCATGAGGGACGGTATCTCTACCAGCAAGGTAGATCATCCCCTTCTCTTTTGTTTACACATGTATTTTAGTTTTATTATGGGTGACACTCCCCCCAACCTTGGCTTTCTCAATCCATGGCTAACCGAATCCTCGGGTGCCTTCCAACATTCACATACCATGGAGGAGTGTCTATTGCAAAATTAAGTTGCTTACTGATGAATCAGAGCAAAACATGTGAAGAGAATTATTAATGAAGGTTATTAATTGAGGCTGGGAACCCCGTTGCCAGCTCTTATTGCAAAATTATTGGATAAGCGGGTGTGCCGCTAGTCCATTGGTGAAAGTCCGCCCAACAAGATTGAAAGATGAAACACCACATACTTCCTCATGAGCTATAGAACATTGACACAAATAAGGAGTAATAGTTTGAATAATTTAAAGGTAGCACATGAAGTATTTACTTGGAATGGCAGAAAATACCATGTAGTAGGTAGGTATGGTGGACACAAATGGCATAGGTTTGGTCTAAGGTTATGGATGTATGAGAAGCATTCCCTCTCGATACAGGTCTTTGGCTAGCAAGGTTTGATAGCAAGCATAAAGGTTGAGGGAAACAAACAAACATACATATGATAGAAACAATCATGCATCTTTCTCATAAGCACAAGCAATTTTAACTCTAGAATACTAAGCATAGAGATAGTAGAATAATGTATCTAAGTGTATTTCTCTCTTTATTAAACATCAAGATGTTGTTGCTATTGACCAATGCTAAGTTTGCCAAAACCAAATAGATTTACTTGATGCTCCCAAAGTGATATCAATACTCATGTCAAGAGTAATCATATAATGGAGATTGCAAACTAAAATAAGGTGTGCAAAAAGTAAATGATAAGACTTCTCATTAATATTCCATAACGATAACTCACACCAACGGATACATAGATAACTAACTAAGAGAGATACTTCCACATTGCATACTATTCTATATGATAACTTCCCTACTCATGATATGACACTACTTGATAGTAAAAGATAAAGGTGGTGATGTGATACCGCGGCACTCCCCCAAGCTTGGAACAAACCAAGGGGATGCCAATACCGATGATGAATTACTCCTTCGGCGATGATGGTGAATCTTTGTCGTCATCAGACTTCCATGGAAGAGGCCCTCCATCAACAAAAGACATCTTGGTTTCCGGAAACCTGAAACTAGCAGCATGACTTATGCGCTTAAACCTGTTTTCATACTCACAGTTCTGATTATGGACATCATAGAGTTGAGCTTGGAGTTTGTTGGTGGTGTCGTGAAGTGAGAAGATATCGTCCCACAACTTTGCAGTCTCCTTCTTGTGTCCATCAATGAGTTCAGACACAATCTTGTGAAAGATATCCACTTCACGCTCAGCCATCTTCTTGTAGTTGAAAACCTCTTGTTCCAGCTTCTCCATCCTGTCTTCCAAGCTCCCTTCTCCCTTAGGACCCTGGACATCTTTGATCTGCAACTCTCCATCCACGAGCTGCAACTCCTTGGGGTGCATCTTCAGCTCGTTCATGTACGGGTTGACGACGTCCTCAAAGAAGCTGTCCTTCTGAGTTCCCGATGAAGACATGATGGATCTAGATCCGAAGCAGATCCTGGCAGAAAACAGCTCGAAACAAAACACGACGAGAAAACGATATTACGGACCTCCAGGGGTCCGGGGGATTATATAGCAAATATTTTTACGATAAAAGGAAGGTTCCAGGCCGAAAACGAGTGGAAACGGGACGCCGAGGTGCCGTCACCATAGGTCGGCGCGGCCAGGGTGGGGCCCGCGCCGGCCTATGGTGGCACGCCCTCGCGCGTCTTTTCCACTCCGTTTCGATTCCGTAATTTTTCATATTTTCCAAAAACAGCAAAAATAATGTTCGGAAAGGTAAACACGGACTTTTTATTACCTATACTGTTACCTATTCAAAGTCCAGTTCTGGCGGACTGTCAATTTGTCCCTTGATGAAAGCCTCCGGTGTTTCCACTTGAATAATATCAACATCAACATTATAAGAATCGCCCGAGATATAATGCTTGAGTCTTTGTCCATTCACCACTTGTGTGGCATTGCCTTGGAGAGAGCTAATTTTAATTGCTCCTGAACGATACACCTCCTCAACAACATATGGTCCTTCCCACTTCGAGAGTAATTTCCCTGCAAAGAATCTGAGACGAGACCGATACAATAGAACTTGATCTCCAACATTAAATTCTCTTTTGATGATCCTTCTATCATGCCATTTCTTAACTTTTTCTTTAAAGAGTTTAGCATTTTCATAAGCTTCACTTCTCCATTCATCTAGAGAACTTAATTGCAACAACCTCTTATTACCAGCTAATTTAGGATCTTTATTTAATTCTCTAACAGCCCAATAAGCTTTGTGCTCTAGTTCTAGAGGTAAATGACAAGCTTTTCCATAAACCATTTTATAAGGTGACATTCCCATAGGATTTTTATAAGCAGTTCTATAAGCCCATAACGCTTCTTTCAATTTGCTAGGCCAATTCTTTCTAGATTTATTAACAGTTTTACCTAAGATAGCTTTAATCTCTCTATTTGATAATTCTACTTGACCGCTAGTTTGAGGGTGATAAGCAGAAGCAATTCTATGATTAATACCATACTTAGCAAGAGTTTTTCTAAAACCTCCATGAATGAAATGAGAACCTCCATCAGTCATAATATATCTAGGTACTCCAAATCTAGGAAATATAATATCTACAAGCATTTTTATAGAGGTCTCACCATCAGCACTTTTTGTAGGTATAGCTTCTACCCATTTAGTAACATAATCAACAGCGACAAGTATATGAGTGTTACCGTCTGAAGAAGGGAAAGGACCCATGAAGTCGAATCCCCAACAATCGAATGGTTCAATAACAAGAGTATAATTCATAGGCATTTCATTGCGTCTGGAGATATTACCAACTCTTTGACATTCATCACAAGATAAGATAAACTTCCTTGCATCTTTGAAGAGTGTTGGCCAATAAAAACCTGATTGTAGAACCTTTTGCGCGGTTCTATCTCCAGCGTGATGTCCTCCATAAACACTTCCATGACATTTATTCAATATCTCCTGTTGTTCATATTCAGGAACACATCTTCGCATAATACCATCCACTCCTTCTTTATATAAGTGTGGGTCATCCCAAAAATAATGCCTCAAGTCATAAAAGAATTTCCTCCTTTGCTGAGCTGAAAAGGTTGGAGGCAAATACTTCGAAACAATAAAGTTAGCATAATCTGCATACCAAGGGCTCTCTCGCGAGCTCACCTTTATTACAGCCAATTGTTCATTTGGAAAACTATCATTAACAGGAACAGGATCATAAGCAATATTTTCCAATCTAGACAAATTATCAGCAACAGGATTATCAGCACCTTTCCTATCTATAATATGTAAATCAAATTCTTGCAACAGAAGTACCCATCTAATAAGCCTTGGCTTAGCATCTTTCTTTGTCATAAGGTATCTAATTGCAGCATGATCAGTATGAATTGTAACTTTTGAATCAACAATATAGGGTCTAAACTTGTCACAAGCAAAGACTACAGCTAACAATTCCTTTTCAGTTGTAGCATAATTTCTTTGAGCAGCATCAAGAGTCTTACTAGCATAATGAATAACATTTAATTTTTTATCTACCCGCTGTCCAAGAACAGCGCCTACAGCAAAATCACTAGCATCACACATAATTTCAAAAGGCAAATTCCAATCAGGAGGTTCAACTACAGGAGCAGTTGTTAAGGCTTTCTTTAGAGTTTCAAAAGCTTCCTTACAATCATCATCAAAAACAAAAGGTACATCTTTTTGAAGAAGATTAGTAAGAGGCTTTGAAATTTTAGAGAAATCTTTAATAAATCTCCTATAAAACCCAGCATGACCAAGAACACTACGAATACCTTTAACATCCCTTGGATAGGGCATTTTCTCAATTGCTTCAACTTTAGCTCTATCAACTTCAATACCTCTCTCAGAAATTTTATGTCCCAATACAATTCCTTCATTAACCATAAAGTGGCATTTCTCCCAATTAAGAACAAGGTTAGTTTCTTCACATCTCTGCAAAACTTTATCGAGGTTTCGCAGGCAATTATCAAAAGAATTCCCATAGACAGAAAAATCATCCATGAATACCTCTACAATACTTTCGCAAAAACCATGAAAAATAGCAGACATGCATCTTTGAAAAGTAGCAGGAGCATTACATAAACCAAAAGGCATACGCCTATAAGCATAAGTTCCATAAGGACAAGTAAAAGTGGTTTTCTCTTGATCTTTAGCTTTAACAGCAATTTGTGAAAACCCAGAATAACCATCAAGAAAACAAAAATGAGTATTTTTAGATAACCTTTCTAGCATTTGATCAATAAAGGGTAAAGGGTAATGATCTTTCTTAGTAACTTTATTAACTTTTCGAAAATCAATGCACATTCTATAACCTACAACTATTCTTTGAGGAATAAGCTCATCATTATCATTAGGCACAACAGTCATTCCTCCTTTCTTAGGAACGCAATGCACAGGACTAACCCATCTACTATCAGCAATAGGATATATAATACCAGCTTCAAGGAGTTTTAATACCTCGTTCCTTACCACTTCCTTCATCTTCGGAATTAGACGACGTTGATGTTCAACAACAGGCTTTGCATCTTCTTCCATATTAATAGCATGTTGGCAAATAGAAGGAGAAATCCCTTTCAAATCATCAAGAGTATAGCCAATAGCTCCTCGGTGTTTCTTCAATATTTCCAATAACCTTTCTTCCTCAATCTCTGAAAGCTTAGAACTAATAATAACAGGATATATTTTCTTATCATCAATATGAGCATATTTAAGATTATCAGGTAAAGGCTTTAAATCAAAAACAGGATCTTCCTTTGGTGGCGGTGTTGTACCCAAATCTTCCACCGGTAAATCATGCTTGAGAATAGGTTGGCGAAGAAAAATTTCCTCAAGCTCATCTCTTTCTTTCCTAAAAGCTTCACTTTCACTATTCTCCAGATGTTGCTGCAAAGGGTTATTAGGAACAAGAACAATAGATGCACACTGCTCCATTTTAAAATCATTACTAGGCAAGTCAACTTTATAAGGAGTTTTGGTAAATTTAGAAAAGTTAAATTCATAAGGTTCACCAGCAAATCTAGTCAAAATTTTCTCTTTCTTACAATCTATAATAGCTCCACAAGTATTTAGAAAAGGTCTACCAAAAATGATAGGACAATGATCACTAGCAGCAGAACCAAGTACCAAAAAGTCAGCAGGATATTTAATCTTACCACATAGAACTTCCACATCTCGAACAATACCAATTGGAGAAATAGTCTCTCTATTAGCCAAATGAATAACCACATCAATATCTTCAAGTTCACAAGAACCAATTTCGTGCATAATCTCCGTGTAAAGTTCATAAGGAATAGCACTAACACTTGCACCAATATCACATAAACCATAATAGCAATGATCACCAATTCTAACAGATAGCATAGGAACACTAACTTGTTTGGATTTATTAGGATGTGAAACAATATTAGAAGCATCTTCACAGAAAATAATATGACCATCCTCCACATTTTCAGTCACAAGATCTTTAACTATAGCAACAGCAGGTTCAATTTTAATTTGTTCTTCAGGTTCTTTAGGTTTCTTTTCACTTTTATTAACCGCACTAGATATGACAGAGTACTCCTTCATTTTAGCAGGGAAAGGAGTTTTTTCAATATAAGCTTCAGGAATAACATTATCAACAGTTTCAACCACTACACATTTGTTTACAGATGAATCAACTTTATCTTTATACGGTTCATGATACTTATCAAAATTCTTCTTAGGCAGTTCATAATGAGAGGCAAAAGCTCTATAAAGATTTGCAACAACTTGGGAATCAAGACCATATGTAGCACTCATATTACGAAATTTATCAGTATCCATAAAAGCTTCAATGCATTTATAATCATAAATTATACCCGATTCTCTATCTTTGTCGTTCTCCCATCCTTCAGTATTTTCTTGGATCCGATCAAGAAGGTCTCTTTTAAACTCTTCATTCTTGCGTGTAAATGATCCAGAACAAGAAGTATCCAGCAAGGTCTTGTCTTGAAAAGAAAGTCTTGCATAGAAATTATCAATAATAACATTACCAGGAAGCTCATGAATGGGGCATTTGAGCATTAAAGACTTCAATCTCCCCCAAGCTTGGGCGATACTCTCTCCATCATGAGGCCAAAAATTATATATGCGGTTCCGATCTTTGTGAATTTCACTTGGAGGATAAAATTTGGAATAGAATAAAGGCACAATGTCCTCCCAATCAATAGAATCACCATTCTTCAGCAATTTATACCAGTGCGCCGCTTTACCAGACAGCGATATAGTGAATAGCTTCTTTCTAACTTCATTCATAGAAATACCTGCACATTTGAATAACCCGCATAATTCATGCAAAAACAATAAATGATCACCAGGATGGACAGTTCCATCCCCTTCATAGCGGTTATCCATAACACGTTCAATAATTTTCATAGGTATTTTATATGGTACTACTTCCTCACCTGGCGCTTCATCCACTACCGTTGCAGTAGTAGTAGATTTCCCAAATAGAAATTGAAGAGAAGATCTCTCCATAATGATTTATAGCAGCAGGCAGAAATAAAATCAGCACAAACAGTAAATTTCCTTACCAATTCCACTTACCAATAGCGCTTCACTCCCCGGCAACGGCGCCAGAAAATAGTCTTGATGACCCACAAGTATAGGGGGTGTATCGTAGTATCTTCGATAAGTAAGAATGTCGATCCCAACGAGGAGCAGAAGGTGTTGGCAGCAGTTTCGATGAAGGATTCACTGTAAATGCTCACAGACAAGTATTCAGGGGGTTTTGATATTGCAGATAAATAAAGTACAAGTAAATAAAATGCGAGAGAAATAATTGCAGCGAGTGGCCCAATCCTTTTTAGCACAAAGGACAAGCCGGTTTGATTACTTATAATGACCAAACGTTCCTGAGGACACACGGGGATTTTAGTCTAGTGCTTTCGCTACATACAACTGATTAATCTTCATTGTTTTGATAAGTGTTGTGTGGGTGAACCTATGCTAATGCACCGCCCTTCCTAGGACTAATACATACTTGTGATTATACCCCTTGCAAGCATCCGCAACTACAAGAAAGTAATTAAGATAAATCTAACCACAGCCTTAAACTCTGAGATCCTGCGATCCCTCCTGCATCGATATACTAACGGGGGCTCAGGTTTCTGTCACTCCGGCAACCCCGCAATTAGCAACCGAATACAAGATGCACTCCCCTAGGCCCATAAATGGTGAAGTGTCGTGTAGTCGACGTTCACACGACACCACTAGAAGAATGACACCACAACTTAAATATCATAACATTGAATATTACTCAACCATAATTCACTACTAGCATTTAGACTTCACCCATGTCCTCAAGAACTAAACGAACTACTCACGAGACATCATATGGAATACAATCAGAGGTGATATGATGATGAATAACAATCTGAACATAAACCTTGGTTCAATGGTTTCACTCAATAGCATCTACAACAAGCATAGAATAACACCGGGAGAGTTTCCCCTATCAAACAATCAAGATTTAACCCGAATTGCTACAGCGATGACGAGGTGCAGCGGTGGTGATGGCGGTGTAGATGGTGGAGATGATGATGATGGTGATGGAGATGATGTCCCGCTCGATGACGATGGCGATGGCGTCGATTTCCCCCTCCGGGAGGGAATTTCGGATTCCTGCCCGCCGGAGAGCTCTTTTCTCTCTGGTGTTCTCCGCCCCGAGAGGCGGCTGTAACCCTTCGTGAGGTCCTCTCTGGCTTAGGTTTTCGGGACGAAGGAGTACGCGAAGAAAAGGAGGCGAAAGGGCTGTGGGGCCCCCAGAGCACAGGTGGCGCGGCCAGGCCTTGGGCGCGCCGCCCTGTGGTCTGGGCCTGGCTCCTCTCTGCTCCCCCTTTTGGCTCCCTCCGTCATCTGGAAAAATAGGAATTTTCGTGAAATTCCCTTCCACAGTTGATCTTCCGAAATATTGCGTTCTGACGGTGCTTTTTCCAGCAGAATCCTGGCTCCGGTGCTTGATCCTCCAATGATGATGAAACATGCAAAATAGATAAAATAACATAAGTATTGTGTCCCAATATGAAATATATCAATGGATAACAGCAAATTATGATACAAAATAGTGATGCAAATTGGACGTATCACCCTTCCGCCTACAAATAGCCCTCGTCGCGAAACCCCCTGTACCGAGAGCCACGATACGGAAAACCTTCCAGAGACGCCGCCGTCGCGAATCCCATCTCGGGGGATTCAGGAGATCGCCTCCGGCACCCTGCCGGAGAGGGGAATCATCACCGGAGGGCTCTACATCATCATGCCCGCCTCCGGATTGATGCGTGAGTAGTTCATCCTTGGACTATGGGTCCATAGCAGTAGCTAGATGGTTGTCTTCTCCGCTTGTGCTATCATTGTTTAGATCTTGTGAGCTGCCTAACATGATCAAGATCATCTATTTGTAATGCTACATGTTGTGTTTGGCGGGATCCGATGAATATAGAATACCATGTTAAGTTGATTATCAATCTATCATATATGTGTTGTTTATGTTCTTGCATGCTCTTCGTTGCTAGTAGAGGCTCTGGCCAAGTTGATACTTGTAACTCCAAGAGGGAGTATTTATGCTCGATAGTGGGTTCATGCCTCCATTGAATCTGGGACAGTGACAGAAAGTTCTAAGGTTGTGGATGTGCTGTTGCTACTAGGGATAAAACATCGATGCTTTGTCTAAGGATATTTGTGTTGATTACATTACGCACCATACTTAATGCAATTATCTGTTGTTTACAACTTAATACTGGAAGGGGTTCGGATGATAACCTGAAGGTGGATTATTTAGGCATAGATGCATGCTGGATAGCGGTCTATGTACTTTGTCGTAATGCCCTGATTAAATCACATAGTAATCATCGTTGATATGTATTGAATCTTTATTTGTCAATTGCCACTGTAATTTGTTCACCCAGCATGTTAGTTATCTTATTGGAGAGACACCTCTAGTGAACTGTGGACCCCGGTCCATTCTTTTACATCTGAATACATTCTACTGCAATCTGTTTTTACTGTTCTTTGCAAACAAACACCATCTTCCACTCGATACGTTTAATCCTTTGTTTTCAGCAAGCCGGTGAGATTGACAACCTCACTGTTACGTTGGGGCAAAGTACTTTGATTGTGTTGTGCAGGTTCCACGTTGGCGCCGGTTTCACTGGTGTTGCGTCGCACTACATTCCTCCACCAACAACCTTCACGTGCTTCTTGGCTCCTACTGGTTTGATAACCTTGGTTTCATACTGAGGGAAACTTGCCGCTGTGCGCATCATACCTTCCTCTTGGGGTTCCCAACGGACGTGTATATCTACGCGCATCAAGGATTAAATTTCTGGCGCCGTTGCCGGGGAGATCAAGACACGCTTCAAGGGGAGTCTCCACTTCCAATCTCTTTACTTTGTTTTTGTCTTGCTTTACTTTACTTTATTTATTGTCTTGTTTGCTTCATATTAAAAACACAAAAAAATTAGTTACTTTACTTATTGTCTTGTTTACTAGCTCTATATCAAAAACACAAAAAAATTAGTTACTTGCATTTAGTTTACTTTTGTTATCATGTCTAGCTCTGTACCTGTTACTTCTTCACCTGAGGAATTAGTCTTTACTTTTAAACAAGGGGATGAGGAAAGTTTTAAAGATGCTTGGTCTAGAATTTTTGATGCTTATCGTAAAGCTGAACCTCAAATGACTCTAAGTTTGCTCCTTAGTAATTTTTATTTTGGGCTTATGATTCGCTATAGATATGCCTTAGATGCTTTAGTGGGAGGAGATTTCCTTCATTGCAACGGTGATCAAGCTTTTAATGCCATAAAAAAATTGGTTGCATCACATAGTTCGGCTAACAACTTTGATTCAGCCCTTATTAGCATTTATAATAGATTAAACACTCTTGAGACAAGTGCATCTTACTTGAAAGAAAATTATGGTTATGTTCGAAACCGTCTTGATGAAGTTTTAGTGAACTCTGAACCCTCAATGTGGAAACCTACTATTAAAGTTATTATTGGTGGTGAAACTTTTCATGCCCGTTGTGATATTATGTCTGAATTTTGTCTTATGCCTAAGAGTATTTATGAATCTTTGACACTTTGGGGGCTTGTTGAAGGGGGAGAAGGAATAACTCTTATTGATAACTCCGTTATAATTCCTAAGGGAATAGCCGAGGGTGTGCACACAACCATTCTTGGAAGAACAATATCCACTGATTATCTTGTTATTGAATGTGTAGGAACAGGACAAATCACACTTGGAAGATCCCTGCTGAAACTATTGGGAGCAATCATAAATACGGGAGAAGGCACCCTAAAAATCCCACTAGGAGGCCGACATGTATTCCCTAAACCAAAGAGTAAGAAAAAGAACAAGAAGGGTAAGCGTAAGGCCCGAGGTAATGTTGATGCTCCATCTCTTGAAAATACTTGATTTGCACTTTCTGCGCCTAGCTGAAAGGCGTTAAAGAAAAGCACTTCTTGGGAGATAACCCATGTTTCATTTTATTTACTGTATTGTTGAGTCTTGGAAGTTGTTTACTACTGTAGCAACCTCTCCTTATCATGTTTTTGTGCCAAGTAAAGTTTCCATGTTAAAGTTGATGGTAGATTTGGATCGCTGCGCAGAAACAGCATTGCTGTCTGTCACGAATTCTCACAGAAGTCTCTGTAAAAAAATTGAAAAAATCTGCAAATTTACGAGCGTGATCCTCATATATGTACGCAACTTTCATTAGTGTTGAGTTTTTCCATTTGAGCAAGTTAAGTGCCCCTGCCAGATTCATCTTTACGGACTGTTCTGTTTTTGACAGATTCTGTCTTTTATTTCGCATTGCCGCTTTTGCTATGTTGAATGAGTTTCTTTGTTCCATTAACTTTCAGAAGCTTTGTGCAATGTCCAGAAGTGTTAAGAATGATTGTGTCACCTCTGAATTTGTGAATTTTTGGTTATGCACTAACCCTCTAATGAGTTTGCTTGAAGTTTGTGTGGAGGAAGTTTTCAAGGGTCAAGAGAAGAGGATGATATACTATGATCAAGAAGAGTGAAAGGTCTAAGCTTGGGGATGCCCCGGTGGTTCATCCCTGCATATTTTAAGAAGACTCAAGCATCTAAGCTTGGGGATGCCCAAGGCATCCCCTTCTTCATCGACAACATTATCAGGTCACTTCTAGTGAAACTATATTTTTATTCCATCACATCTTATGTTCTTTACTTGGAGCGTCGGTTTGCTTTTATTTTTGTTTTGGTTTGAATAAATTTGGATCCCATCATTCTTATATTGGAGATATTACGCTCCTCTTTTTCATATGGAACACTTGTGTTCTTAATTGTGCTTTAATGTTCATGGCGAAGGCTGAAATTGCTTCGTTAAATTGCTATTTGGTTGGAATCGGAAAATGCTGCATATGGTTTGGTAAATTTGGCAATTGTTTGAGCTCTCATAGATCATGTTTAAGCTCTTGCATCATGTAGTTTAATCTATTAATGAAGAACTACCTTAGAGCTTGTTTAATTTGGTTTGCATGATTGGTCTCTCTAAGTCTAGATATTTTTGGGTAAATGTTTGAACAACAAGGAAGACAGTGTAGAGCCTTATAATGCTTGCAATATGTTCTTGTGTGAGTTTTGTTGTACCTGTTCATACTTGTGTTTGCTTCAAACAACCTTGCTATCCCAAACCTTGTACTGAGAGGAAATGCTTCTCGTGCATCCAAACACCTTGAGCCAAAATCCATGCCATTTGTGTCCACCATATCTACCTACTATGTGGTATTTTTCTGCCATTCCAAAGTAAATTACTTGAGTGCTACCTTTAAAATTTCATTCCTTTACCTTTACAATATATAGCTCATGGGACAAATAGCTTAAAAACTATTGTGGTGATGAATATGTAGTTATGTGTCTTAATTCTTATAAGTTGCTTGTTGAGCGGTAACCATGTTTCTGGGGACGCCATCAACTTTATCTTTGTTGGATATCATGTGAGATGCTATGCATGTTCGTCTTGTCTGAAGTAAGTGCGATTTCATGATCAAATGGTTTGAGTATGCATATGTTAGAGAAGAACATTGGGCCGCTAACTAAAGCCATGTATCATGGTGGAAGTTTCAGTTTTGGACATACAACCTCAATCTCTTATGAGAATATTAATTGTTGTTGAATGCTTAAGCATTAAAAGAGGAGTCCATTATCTATTGTCTATGTTGTCCCGGTATGGATGTCTAAGTTGAGAATAATCAAAAGCGAGAAATCCAATGTGTGCTTTCTCCTTAGACACTTGTACAGGCGGCATAGAGGTACCCCTTTGTGACACTTGGTTGAAACATATGTTATGCAATGATAATCCGTGTCTTCCGAGCTAAGTAGGACAAGGTGCGAGCACTATTAGTACTCTATGCATGAGACATGCAACTTGTAGGAAGTATTATGCATAGCACATATGAATTATTACTACCGTTGACAAATATGTTTCTATGTTTTCAAAATAAAAGCTCTAGCACAAAAATAGTAATCAATGCTTCCCTCTGCGAAGGGCCATTCTTTTACTTTATTGTTGAGTCAGTTTACCCATTCCTTTCTATCTTAGAAGCAAACACTTGTGTTAACTGTGTGCATTGATTCTTACATGTTTACTTATTGCACCTGTTATATTACTCTATGTTGACAAATATCCATGAGATATACATGTTACAAGTTGAAAGCAATTGCTGAAACTTAATCATCCTTTGTGTTGCTTCAATGCATTCTACTTTGAATTTATTGCTTATGAGTTAGCTCTTATGCAAGTCTTATTGATACTTGTCTTGAAAGTAATATTCATGAAAAGTTTTGCTATATGATTCATTTGTTTAGTCATTATCTTTGTTAGCAATCTTTTGTTCAGATCACTCCATTCATCTCATATGCTTTACAATAATGTTGATCAAGATTATGTTGGTAGCATGTCACTTCAGAAATTATTTGTGTTATCGTTTACCTACTCGAGGACGAGTAGGAACTAAGCTTGGGATGCTTGATACGTCGCAAACGTATCTATAATTTCTTATGTTCCATGCTACTTTTATTACAATACTTGAATGTTTTATACATACTTTACACATTATTATACATTTTCCGGCACTAACCTATTAACAAGATGCCAAAGTGCCATTGTTTTCTGTTTTTTTGGTTTCAGAAATCCTAGTAAGGAAATATTCTCGGAATTGGACGAAATCAACGCCCGGGGCCTATTTTTACACGAGAAGACCTAAAGGGAGACGAAGTGGGGCCACGAGGTGGCGACACACCAGCGGCGCGGCTGGGCCGGCCGCGCCCTTGTGTGGGCCCTCGTGACGCCTGACCTACCCTTCCGCCTACAAATAGCCTTCGTCTCAAAACCCCCGTACCGAGAGCCACGATACGGAAAACCTTCCAGAGACGCCGCCGTCGCGAATCCCATCTCGGGGGACTCAGGAGATCGCCTCCGGCACCCTGCCGGAGAGGGGAATCATCACCGGAGGGGCTCTACATCATCATGCCCGCCTCCGGATTGATGTGTGAGTAGTTCATCCTTGGACTATGGGTCCATAGCAGTAGCTAGATGGTTGTCTTCTCCGCTTGTTCTATCATTGTTTAGATCTTGTGAGCTGCCTAACATGATCAAGATCATCTATTTGTAATGCTACATGTTGTGTTTGGCGGGATCCGATGAATATAGAATATTATGTTAAGTTGATTATCAATCTATCATATATGTGTTGTTTATGTTCTTGCATGCTCTCCGTTGCTAGTAGAGGCTCTGGCCAAGTTGATACTTGTAACTCCAAGAGGGAGTATTTATGCTCGATAGTGGGTTCATGCCTCCATTGAATCTAGGACAGTGACAGAAAGTTCTAAGGTTGTGGATGTGCTGTTGCTACTAGGGATAAAACATCGATGCTTTGTCTAAGGATATTTGTGTTGATTACATTACGCACCATACTTAATGCAATTATCTGTTGTTTACAACTTAATACCGGAAGGGGTTCGGATGATAACCTGAAGGTGGATTATTTAGGCATAGATGCATGCTGGATAGCGGTCTATGTACTTTGTCGTAATGCCCGATTAAATCACATAGTAATCATCGTTGATATGTATTGAATCTTTATTTGTCAATTGCCCGCCTGTAATTTGTTCACCCAGCATGTTAGTTATCTTATTGGAGAGACACCTCTAGTGAACTGTGGACCTCGGTCCATTCTTTTACATCTGAATACATTCTACTGCAATCTCTGTTTTTACTGTTCTTTGCAAACAAACACCATCTTCCACTCGATACGTTTAATCCTTTGTTTTCAGCAAGCCGGTGAGATTGACAACCTCACTTTTACGTTGGGGAAAGTACTTTGATTGTGTTGTGCAGGTTCCACGTTGGCGCCGGTTTCACTGGTGTTGCGCCGCACTACATTCCTCCACCAACAACCTTCACGTGCTTCTTGGCTCCTACTGGTTCGATAACCTTGGTTTCATACTGAGGGAAACTTGCCGCTGTGCGCATCATACCTTCCTCTTGGGGTTCCCAACGGACGTGTATATCTACGCGCATCAAGCACAAACTTTTACCAAGATCATCTAGAGCCCTAGACCACTTTCTAGTTTTTTCATTCCTATGATGGATACAATATTCTTCTTCAATTTTATTCTTTTCACAAGGTCTATGAACTCCACAAAAATTAACATGCTTATAGGAAATAGCATTTTCAGAAGTTTGAACATGTTCATTGCAATCATTAATAACAGTTTCATCCTTCATGCTGATGTCTTTAAAAGGTTCATGATACTTATCAAAATTCTTCCTAGGCAATTCAAAATGAGAAGAAAAATCTTTATAAAAATTTGCAACAACTTGAGAGTCAAGACCATAAGTAGCACTCATATTTCGAAATTTATCAGTATCCATAAAAGTTTCAATGCATTCATAATCATAATTTATACCTGACTCTCTACCTTTGTCGTTCTCCCATCCTTCAGTATTCTCCTGAATCCGATCAAGAAGGTCCCATTTAAACTCTTCTTTGTTGCGTGTGAATGATCCAGAACAAGCAGTATCCAGCAAGGTTTTATCCTGAAAAGAAAGTCTTGCATAGAAATTATCAATGATAACATTACCAGGAAGCTCATGAATGGGGCATTTGAGCATTAAGGACTTCAATCTCTCCCATGCTTGGGAAATACTCTCTCCATCATGAGGCCAGAAATTATATATACGGTTTCGCTCTTTGTGAATTTCACTTGGAGGATAGAATTTAGAATAAAATAGAGGCACAATATCCTTCCAATCAAGAGAATGCCCATCCTTCAGCAGTTTATACCAATGCGCCGCTTTACCAGACAGCGACATAGAGAATAATTTCTTCCTAACTTCATCCATAGAAATACCTGCACACTTGAATAACCCGCATAATTCATCTAAAAACAGTAAATGATCTCCAGGATGGACAGTTCCATCCCCTTCATAGCGGTTATTCTTAACACGTTCAATAATTTTCATAGGTATCTTGAAAGGAATATTTTCAGTAGGTGGATTTAAAATATCACAAGCATCATTAGAGTTATCGCATATGGGAGATAAAGTATTATCAGAGCAAATTTTCTCCCCTAAAACTGGGAAGCTACAAAGATCATAAAAACTAGCTTCCCCAAGCTTAGACTTTTCCATAGCATTAGCAGTAATTGCGTTCATACTAATAACATTGCTACTAGCATGCAAATAAGGTTCCATAGGTTTTTTAATTTTCGCATCAAACAATTCTAACTCAGGAAAAAGATTAAAAAGCTCACTAAATTTATTGTCCATTATGCCTAACTAGTGAAAATAAAAACAAGAGACAAAAAGATAAAATTGCATAATCTAAAGGAGATAGCTTCGAGCACTCACACACCGGCAACAGTGCTAGGAAATAGCTTAGTAGTCGGAGGATGTGAATACCTTTTACCTTACCTCCCCGGCAACGGTGCCAGAAAATAGCTTGATGTCTACGTGTGCTTCTATTCTTGTAGACAGTGTTGGGCCTCCAAGAGCAGAGGTTTGTAGAACAGCAGCAAGTTTCCCTTAAGTGAATCACCCAAGGTTTATCGAACTCAGGGAGGTAGAGGTCAAAGATAGTCCTCTCAAGCAACCCTGCAATTAAGATACAAGAAGTCTCTTGTGTCCCCAACACACCTAATACACTTGTCAGATGTATAGGTGCACTAGTTTGGCGAAGAGATAGTAAAACACAGGTGGTATAGATGGTGGTAATATTGCAGGAAGTAAAGATGCAGTAAAACAGTAAACAAGCGATGTTTGCATTATTTGGAAACAAGGCCTAGGGATCATACTTTCACTAGTGGACACTCTCAACATTGATCACATAATAAATAAATAACTTCTCCTCACTTGTGCTACATTCACACTCTCTTGTTGGATAACAAACACCATTCATTGTGTAGGGATACAAGAGCTCCCTCAAGCCGGAGTTAACAAGCTCCACAACATTCGGAATTCATATTTAAGTAACCTCTAGAGTGTAATAGACCGTTGCAATTTAGACCGAGTACTAACATAGCATACACACCGTCACCAATAGCTATGAAAGGGGGAATAGATCACATCAATACTATCATAGTAATAGTTAACTCCATAATCTACAAGAGATTACAATCATAACCTACGCCAAGTACTACATGATGCACACACTGTCAACATTACATCATGGAGGAGGAATAGACTACTTTAATAACATCACTAGAGTAGCACATAGATTAATAGTGATACAAAGCTCATCATATGGATCTCAATCATGTAAGGCAGCTCATGAGATCATTGTATTGAGGTACATGAGAGAGAGATTAACCACATAGCTACCGGTAGAGCCCTCAGCCTCGGGAGAACTACTCCCTCCTCATGGGAGACAGCAACGGCGATGAAGATGGCGGTGGTGTCGATGGAGATGGCTCCGGGGCAATTCCCCGTCCCGGTGGCGTGCCAGAACAGAGACTTCTGTCCCCCGAAACAGAGTTTCGCGATGGCGGCGGCGTCCCTGGAGTCTTTCTGGAGTTTCGTCAATTGGTGTCGGGTTTTTAGGTCGTGAGGGACTTTATAGGCGAAGAGGCGGCGTCGGAGGGGCACCAGGGCGCCCTCCCCATAGGCCGGCGCGGCCAGGGGGCCATCCGCGCGGCCCTGTGGTCTGGGGGCCCTGGGCCTCCTCTCCGTCTCCCCTTCGGTGTTCTGGTCCGTCTTGGTGAAATAAGATGTTTGGCTTTCGTTTCGTCGAATTCCAAGAATATTGCCCGAACAGCCTTTCTGGAACCAAAAACAGCAAAAGGAACTGGCACTTTGGCATCTTGTTAATAGGTTAGTTCCGGAAAATGCATGAAATCATTATAAAGTGTGAGAAAAACATATAGGTATTGTCATAAAACTAGCATGGAACATCAGAAATTATAGATACGTTGGAGACGTATCAGCCACCGCGGTGGAGAAAGTTTCATCTGCGCGGACATGTAGTGTTAGCCCACGCGACTTCATCCCACAATCCCTCAATATCCAAAATGCGCGCTAGAGAGGCAACAATAAAAGTATCAACGCCCACAAATTAATGTGTTCTACTCATGCAACACATCTACGCATAAGATCCGGCTCTGATACCACTGATGAGTTTGTATCATAGAAAACATAATTTTTTTGCTGCAAGAACGAACAAAAAAGAAGATCCAAACTACTAGATGAGAGAAAGGAGATAGATTAGAATCTTGCCCTTTTAAAACGGAAGCATTAACGAGATCATATCTCGTGAATGATGTAGTCTTCACTTGCCGATTTCAAGATCGCGGTGAAGATCCTTCTGTTGCTGCAAGTGGGTGATAACGCGTGAAGCACACGTCCGTTGGGAACCCCAAGAGGAAGGTGTGATGCGTATAGCAGCAAGTTTTCCCTCAGAAAGAAACCGAGGTTATCGAACCAATAGGAGCCAAGAAGCACGTGAAGGTTGTTGGTGGAGGAGTGTAGTGCGGCGCAACACCAGTGGAACCTGCACACAACAATCAAGATACTTTGCCCCAACGTAACAGTGAGGTTGTCAATCTCACCGGCTTGCTGAAAACAAAGGATTAAGCGTATCGAGTGGAAGATGGTGTTTGTTTCGAAGAACAGTAAAGAACAATGATTGCAGTAGATTGTATTCAGATGTAAAAGAATGGACCGGGGTCCACAGTTCACTAGTGGTGTCTCTCCAATAAGATAACTAATATGCTGGGTGAACAAATTACAGGTGGGAAATTGACAAATAAAGATTCAATACATATCAATGATGATTACTATGAGATTTAATCAGGGCATTACGACAAAGTACATAGACCGCTATCCAGCATGCATCTATGCCTAAATAATCCACCTTCGGGTTAGCATCCGCACCCCCTCCAGTATTAAGTTGTAAACAACAGATAATTGCATTAAGTATGGTGCGTAATGTAATCAACACAAATATCCTTAGACAAAGCATCGATGTTTTATCCCTAGTAGCAACAACACATCCACAACCTTAGAACTTTCTGTCACTGTCCCAGATTAAATGGAGGCATGAACCCACTATCGAGCATAAATACCCCCTCTTGGAGTTACAAGTATCAACTTGGCCAGAGCCTCTACTAGCAACGGAGAGCATGCAAGAACATAAACAACACATATATGATAGATTGATAATCAACTTGACATAATATTCTAGATTCATCGGATCCCACCAAACACAACATGTAGCATTACAAATAGATGATCTTGATCATGTTAGGCAGCTCACAAGATCTAAACAATGATAGCACAAGCGGAGAAGACAACCTTCTAGCTACTGCTATGGACCCATAGTCCAAGGATGAACTACTCACGCATCAATCCGGAGGCGGGCATGATGATGTAGAGCCCTCCGGTGATGATTCCCCTCTCCGGCAGGGTGCCGGAGGCGATCTCCTGAATCCCCCAGATGGGATTGGCGGCGGCGCGCCGGGAAGGTTTTCCGTATCGTGGCTCTCGGTGCAGAGGTTTCGCGACGAAGGCTTTAAGTAGGCGGAAGGGCGGAGTCGGAGGAGTCACGGGGGCCCCACACGCTAGGGCCGCGCGGGCCCCCTAGGCAGCGCCGCCCTAGTGTGGCGGCGCCCCGTGGCCCCACTTCGTTTCTCCCTCGGTCTTGGAAGCTTCGTGGAAAAATAAGACCCTGGGCGTTGATTTCGTCCAATTCCGAGAATATTTCCTTTGTAGGATTTCTGAAACCAAAAACAGCAGAAAACAGCAACTGGCACTTCGTCATCTTGTTAATAGGTTAGTGCCGGAAAATGTATAATAATGATGTAAAGTATGTATAAAACATTCAAGTATTGTCATAAAAGTAGCATGGAACATAAGAAATTATAGATACGTTTGGGACGTATCAGTGGGCAGCACCTACATACGCGGGCACAAGTACGGTGTTGATGATGATGTACTCTCCCCATTCCAGTGGGGCAGAAGATGTAGTATATCCTCAGAGGAATCCCACCAGCATGACGACGTGGTGGACGTGGTGGAGGAGAAATCCTGCGGTGCGTCGCCAAGCCTATGCGGGAGGGGAGGGAGGAGGAGAGACGGAGGCTAGTATTTGGCCGCCCCTGCCCCTCCCCTTTAGGGCCGATGCATCGGGGGGGGGGGGGCTTGCCCCCAAGTCCCCCTCCCCTATTTTCTAGGGATTTGCACTTATCCCTTGCGGGTTGGCCGACTAGGCCTTAAGGGATGGTGTGCGTGGCCCATTAGAGTTGGGATGCACCCCCTAGAATCATGTGACCCCTCCCGGGACAATGGGCCCACTAGTATCCCCTCCAAAAATTTCTAGAAACACTCTGGTCAAACACCAGAAACTTCCTGATCTTTTCCGAAACCCGAAAAGTCACTTCCCACATATGAATCTTATTATATAAATTATTCCGAACCTCCTCGTGATGTCCTAGATCCACTATGAGACTCCAAACAACATTCACTCTCCAATTCATATTCATGTATCTACCCTAAGCGTCAACGAACCTTAAGTGTGTCAACCTACGGTTCGCGAATGATGCAGACATGATTGAGACACCTCTCCGATCAATAACCAATAACAAGGGGATCTAGAGATCCATAATGGCTCCCACATATTAAATGATGACCTCGTGATTGAATGAACCGTACACATTGTGAACAATTCTCTTTGTCTCACGATATTTAATTATCCGATTTGATCGTCGGAATCACTTATACCTAGTTCAATCTCGTAACCGGTAAGTAATCATTACTCGTTCTATTATATGGCATCCCCTGTGATCTAGTCACATGCTTGCAAGCTTATTGGATGTGATCTCACCGAGAGGACCCAGAGTATATCTTCGTCATTTGGATGCACAAATCCTAGTTTTGATCCATCAGCCTCAACTATCACTTTCAGAATATCCAATGCCACTTTTATAATCAACTTGCTACGGTGTGGGGTTTAATATCATTAAAGAATTCCTCTTGTGTTAGTGAATGACATGATCTCATGGTCTAAGGATTAGGTTACTATGCATTTGAAAGCTGCAACAAAACGAACTTGATGACTTCATATCATTCTCCTAGTGATATGATTCTATTATTAACAACATCCAATGTCCATGATCTGAAAACCTTGATCATATTTTAATCAACAAGCTAGTTAAATGAGAGGCTTACTAGGGACTCTGGTTTGTTTATAAAATACACATGTATTAATGTTTCCGGTTAATAAAATTATAGCATGAGAAATAAACATTTATCATAAGCACAAAGATATAACAATAAAAAAATTATTATTGCCACTCGGGCATATCTATAATAAAATTATTATACTTAGTTTAGGCTAACAGAAGGAAGAGAGGCTCAAATCATTCTTTTAATTATCATAATATTGCGAAAGGTGTATCTAACGCGGCAACATATTGCACCATAAATTATCTATACATAACACTCGTTTTTGTGTCATCTTCAGTTTTACCAAGAGCATCCTCCAGCTGCCGCTGAAAAAACCGCGTCCTATGCGACGATGAAAGAATTTTATGTGCCGCTTAACTATGATCGCAACGTTTAGGTGTGTGCCTTGTCATTTGATACCGCCAGGGCACGTGAGCGATGTTACAATGCAAACTATTCAAAAAATATAAACTAGAGACATCATATGCTTATTTGGTGTCGTGTTTATAGATCCATACTTTTTCTAATGAAGGAAAAAACCTTTGCCTTTTTTCTAATAATTAAGAAAAAAATTGCCCAATTAATCAATGGAAACCAAGCTAAAACCGAGACGGTCAAGCCCACATAGACACCTCAACACACAACCAGGCCCAATCTCCAACACCACTCATCCAAAAGTGAAGACCTGGGAGGAGCAAACACGGGACACTCCAATGAACATGAAGAAGCTGACCCTCCCAAAGAGTTGCACTAATTGTGTCGCCCAGACCACACAATATCGATGCTCACAACACCGACAAACATTGCACCGCTATCGAAGAGAAGGAGTCGTGACTACTATGGGAGGAGCGGACTTATGATGCTTCTGCAATGGTGAAGAAGACTCGTCAAACTCTTGGAGCCGCCGCTCCAAAATTCTTCTACTACGCCACACCCTTACAGCCATTTGCACACCACCTTCCGGGAACGCCGCCCCAACACAATAGTTTATATTGTGATCCACACCATTATTTCACTATCCATGGTCATGTGTATTATTTGTGAGTAGTTTGTTATGTCCATATCTTATGAACTCCTAGTTGTTAGTTTCATAGGAAATGTCAGTAAGATTGTTGTTTCGTTTATATCTTATGTTGTTATTTTCTAGGGCTTTCTATTTTCGTGCCCTCAGGTCCTTAGTTGTACTCAGCTTTCCCCAGTGATGACCCACAAGTATAGGGGGTGTATCGTAGTACTTTCGATAAATAAGAGTGTCGAACCCAACGAGGAGGTGTTGACAAGCAGTTTCGATGAAGGATTCACTGTAAATGCTCACAGACAAGTATTCAGGGGGTTTTGATATTGCAGATAAATAAAGTACAAGTAAATAAAATGCGAGAGAAATAATTGCAGCGAGTGGCCCAATCCTTTTTAGCACAAAGTACAAGCCGGTTTGTTTACTTATAATGACCAAACGTTCTTGAGGACACACGGGGATTTTAGTCTAGTGCTTTCGCTTCATACGGCTGATTGATCTTCATTGTTTTGATAAGTGTTGTGTGGGTGAACCTATGCTAATGCACCGCCCTTCCTAGGACTAATACAAACTTGTGATTATACCCCTTGCAAGCATCCGCAAATACAAGAAAGTAATTAAGATAAATCTAACCACAGCCTTAAACTCTGAGATCCTGCTATCCCTCCTGCACCGATATACTAACGGGGGTTTAGGTTGCTGTCACTCCGGCAACCCCACAATTAGCAAACGAATACAAGATGCACTCCCCTAGGCCCATAAAGGTGAAGTATCATGTAGTCGACGTTCACATGACACCACTAGAAGAGTAACACCACAACTTAAATATCATAACATTGAATACTACTCAACAATAATTCACTACTAACATTTAGACTTCACCCATGTCCTCAAGAACTAAACGAACTACTCACGAGACATCATATGGAACATGATCAGAGGTGATATGATGATGAATAACAATCTGAACATAAACCTTGGTTCAATGGTTTCACTCAATAGCATCAATAACAAGTAGTAATCAACACCGGGAGAGTTTCCCTATCAAACAATCAAGATCCAACCCAAATCGTTACAGCGGTGACGAGATGCAGCGGTGGAGATGGCGGTGTAGATGATGGAGATGATGATGATGATGATGGAGATGATGTCCAGCTCGATGACGATGGCGATGGCGTCGATTTCCCCCCCGGAGAGGAATTTCCCCGGTGGATTCCTGCCCGCCGGAGAGCTCTTTCTCTCTGGTGTTTCTCCGCCCCGTAGAGGCGGCTCTCAATTCTCCGTGACTCCCGGGCTTAGGTTTTCGGGACGAAGAAGTACGCGAAGGAGAGGCGGGGGCTGTGGGCCCCCTCCCCACAAGCGGCGCGGCCAGGCCAGGGCCGCGGCCATGGGGGCCCATGGCGGCCCCTCCTTTTGGCTCCCTTCGTCTTCGGAAAAATAGGAATTTTCGTATAATTGCCGTCAATTGTTGATCTTCAGAAATATGGTACCCTGACGGTGCTTTTTCCAGCAGAATCCTGACTCCGGTGAATAATTCTCCAACGATCATGAAACATGCAAAATAGATGAAATAACATAAGTATCATCTCTAAATATGAAATATATCAATGAATAACAGCAAATTATGATATAAAATAGTGATGCAAAATGGACGTATTGATACGTCTCAAACGTATCTATAATTTCTTATGTTCCATTATACTTTTATTACAATACTTGAGTGTTTTACACATACTTTACAGCATTATTTTACATTTTCCGGCACTAACCTATTAACAAGATGCCGAAGTGCCGTTCTTTTTCTGCTATTTTTGGTTTCAAAATCCTAGTAAGGAAATATTCTTGGACGAAATCAACGCCCAGGGTCCTATTTTTGCACGAAGCTTCCAGAAGTCCGAAGAGGAGACGAAGTGGGGCCACGAGGTGGCCAGACACCAGGGCGGCGCGGCCTGGGCCTGGGCCGCGCGGCCCTGTGGTGTCGCCACCTCGTGACGCCCTTTGACCTACCCTTCCGCCTACTTAAAGCCTCCGTCGCGAAACCCCCTGTACCGAGAGCCACGATACGGAAAACATTACTGAGAGGCCGCCGCCGCGAATCCCATCTCGGGGATTCAGGAGATCGCCTCCGGCACCCTGCCGGAGAGGGGAATCATCACCGGAGGGGCTCTACATCATCATGCCCGCCTCCGGATTGATGCTTGAGTAGTTCATCCTTGGACTATGGGTCCATAGCAGTAGCTAGATGGTTGTCTTCTCCGCTTGTGCTTTCATTGTTATAGATCTTGTGAGCTGCCTAACATGATCAAGATCATCTATATTTGTAATGCTACATGTTGTGTTTGGTGAGATCCGATGAATAGAGAATACCATGTTAAGTTGATTATCAATCTATCATATATGTGTTGTTTATGTTCTTGCATGCTCTCCGTTGCTAGTAGAGGCTCTGGCCAAGTTGATACTTGTAACTCCAAGAGGGAGTAATTATGCTCGATAGTGGGTTCATGCCTCCATTAAATCTGGGACAGTGACAGAAAGTTCTAAGGTTGTGGATGTGCTGTTGCTACTAGGGATAAAACATTGATGCTTTGTCTAAGGATATTTGTGTTGATTACATTACGCACCATACTTAATGCAATTATCTGTTGTTCGCAACTTAATACTGGAAGGGGTTCGGATGATAACCTGAAGGTGGATTATTTAGGCATAGATGCATGCTGGATAGCGGTCTATGTACTTTGTCGTAATGCCCTGATTAAATCACATAGTAATCATCGTTGATATGTATTGAATCTTTATTTGTCAATTGCTCACCTGTAATTTGTTCACCCAGCATGTTAGTTATCTTATTGGAGAGACACCACTAGTGAACTGTGGACCCCGGTCCATTCTTTTACATCTGAATACATTCTACTTGCTTTTACTGTTCTTTGCAAACAAACACCATCTTCCACTCGATACGTTTAATCCTTTGTTTTCAGCAAGCCGGTGAGATTGACAACCTCACTGTTACGTTGGGGCAAAGTACTTTGATTGTGTTGTGCAGGTTCCACGTTGGCGCCGGTTTCACTGGTGTTGCGCCGCACTACATTCCTCCACCAACAACCTTCACGTGCTTCTTGGCTCCTACTGGTTCGATAACCTTGGTTTCTTACTGAGGGAAAACTTACTGCTGTGCGCATCACACCTTCCTCTTGGGGTTCCCAACGGACGTGTTGACTACACGCCAGCAAGACTTTTTCTGGCGCCGTTGCCGGGAGATCAAGACACGCTGCAAGGGGAGTCTCCACTTCCAATCTCTTTACTTTGTTTTTGTCTTGCTTTATTTTATTTTCTACTTTGTTTGCTGCACTTAAACAAAACACACAAAAAATTAGTTGCTAGTTTTACTTTATTTATTGTCTTGTTCTCCATATCAAAAACACAAAAAAATTAGTTACTTGTCTTTACTTTATTTGCCTAGTTTACTTTATTACTGTTATAATGGGTACTCCTGAAAATACTAAGTTGTGTGATTTCACTAGCACAAATAATAATGATTTTATATGTACTCCTATTGCTCCACCTGCTACTACAGCAGAATTCTATGAAATTAAACCTGCTTTACTGAATCTTGTTATGAGAGAGCAATTTTCTGGTGTTAGTACTGATGATGCTGCTGCCCACCTTAATAATTTTGTTGAACTTTGTGAAATGCAAAAGTATAAGGATATACATGGTGATATTATAAAACTAAAATTGTTTCCTTTCTCATTAAGAGGAAGAGCTAAAGATTGGTTGCTATCTTTGCCTAAAAATAGTATTGATTCATGGACTAAGTGTAAAGATGCTTTTATTAGTAAATATTATCCTCCTGCTAAGATTATATCTTTGAGAAGTAGCATAATGAATTTTAAACAATTTGATAATGAACATGTTGCTCAAGCATGGGAGAGAATGAAATCTTTGGTAAAGAATTGCCCAACCCATGGACTGACTACTTGGATGATCATCCAAACCTTTTATGCAGGATTGAATTTTTCCTCAAGGAACCTATTGGATTCAGCTGCTGGAGGTACTTTTATGTCCATCACTCTGGGCGCCGCAACTAAATTACTTGATGATATGATGATCAATTACTCTAAATGGCACACTGAAAGAACTCCTCAAGGTAAGAAGGTAAATTCTGTTGAAGAAACCTCTTCTTTGGGTGATAAGATTGATGCTATTATGTCTATGCTTGCAAATGGTAGATCTCATATTGATCCTAATAATGTTCCTTTAGCTTCATTGGTTGCTCAAGAATAAAATGTTGATGTGAATTTCATTAAGAACAATAATTTCAACAACAACTATAGGCCATATCCTTTTAATAATAGTAGTGGTTATGGTAATTCTTATGGTAGATCTGTTTTGCCTAATGAGGAAAAGATATTGGAAATTGAAAGAACTACTAAGAGCTTTATGCAATCTCAATATGAGCAAAATCAATTGTTTAATAAAACTATGAATGAACAATCTGCTTTGTTGAAAAATATAGGAAATCAACTTGAAAATTTGAATGTGAAAATTTCTGGTTTGCAAACTAAACTTACAAGCGCTGAAAAGCGAATCTCATATATGTCTGAATCACAATCTTCTTTAATTAATAAAATGGCTGCTAAACCTGTCGTCGTGGTGAACGAGCAGATGCCATAGGATGGCTTATCTTGGGGCCGAATGGACGCTAGAGGATTCGGGGGAGGGTTTGTGACTAGATGGATGAACTTCCGGATGCTTTCCTCAAGAACATGGCCAGGGCCAGAGGTAGAAGAAGAAAGACACAAGGACGAACTCGCTCTAGATCACCATGTTCATTGATCTCAAGACAGGTTACAGGTTTCTCTCCTTCTGTGGATCGCGCATGTAAAAGAAGCTGCCCCCTCTCCTTATATAGAGGAGAGGGTGGCTTACAGAACAAGAAACCCTAATGGGATCTTTGACTAGACAAACTACTTTACAAAGATACTTTATAAAGCTACTTTAATCATAGATGACGCCGTGGTCTTCTTTAAACATAGAGGCTGACGTCCTCCGGCCTCTTTGACCGTCATCCTCCTCCTTGTCTTCTAGTCTTCGTTTAAAGCCACTTTGCTTAGCTCATCCTTGTCTTTTAGCTCCTGACGGAATCTTGGACCAGTCAGCCGGCATGTTCTTCCTTCCGTCATGCCGGTATCTTTCCTTCCTGGTTCCGGCATACCCCTCTTGGGGATACCGGCTTAGCTTACTTAGCCAAACTCTATTTTCTTATTCCGGTATGAATATTAAACCGGTATCTTGAAGGGTGAGACCATCCGGTATGGCACATCTTTGGCATACCGGGGGTCATCCCCCCAACATTAGTCCCCGAAGCTGGTATAGTCTGGCGGATTCTATCCAACAGACCATGCCAGGTTTTTGTATCTTGGATACCGGTTTAACTTTCTTGGCCCTTGGCTCAAATCCGGCATCTTTGCTCGGATTCACACTTTCTCTCTTCTCAAGACATTCTCCGGCATCTTACTCTCCGGTATCTTAGTCTTTAAGTCTCTCCTCGACGAGGTCGAGAATATTTCGGGTTCTGTGCCTGTCAGAGACATGCGCACTGTGACTGTCGCGCCAGCGTCAGTTGTCACTTCGTATTGACACTTGCGCGCGCATTTAATGCACCGCTGCGGATCCCACTCACCGCTTCGTATCCTGTGTGCGCCTCGGTGTGGCCTTCTCTTTTCCGCGTGTATCTCTGTGACACGTGGCGATCAGCGACGCGAACCGTCGCGGGCCGCGAGGCAAACCGCGCAGGCCCAGCGGTTTTCGGCCCACCTTCTCTCTCCTTTATAAGCTCAACCGCCCCTTCTTCTTCCTCTTCTTCGCACTTTCCTATCCTCGCGCATAGTGTTCTTCGCTCCTGCGCTCCTTCACCGCACTTCGTCAGCCGCTGCTCGCCTGAGTCCCGCCGCCCGGTGAACTCACGCCGTGCCTTCGCCGGACCCTGTCGTGTGGAGAGCTTCTGCGGCGCCTTCTTCTCACGCGCTGCATTCGAGCTTCTTCTTGGCCTTCACCGCCTCGCCGTCGGCAGAGCTCGCCGGCGACCGCGGGCCTGTTCTCTCGCCGGAGAAGTTCTTCCTCATCAACTGCGACACTCCAGGTCAGTTCAAATCTTGCTCTATTTGCCATTCGCTCGCTTTCCAGATCTGGGGTCTTTGGTGTTCTTATTTCTTCCTTTTTCTCTGGTTTTTCTCTTACTCGTAGATCTTCGCGTGTGGGTCAAGTGTGGGATTCTTGTTTCTTTGCCTCCTATCCAATGTCTGACGAGGAAACTTCTTCCGCGTCTTCCTCTTCTTCCTCCGCTAACCATAGCAAACGATCTTCCGGCGAATCTACACCTTCAGATTCGATGAGGGCAGATTCCGGCAAACAGCAGGAATCCGGTAGCCAGCAAGGCTCTGACAGCCATCAAGAGGCCGGTAGTCCTCAAGATGCCGGTAGCTCTCAGGAGGCCGGTAGCTCCCAAGATGCCGGCAACTCCCAAGATGCCGGCAGTCGCCTAGAATCCGGTAGCTCTAGCCAAGCATCCGGCAGCCAAGTTGGGACGAGTAGCTCTGGCGAAGCTTCAAGCAGCTCCAGCCAATCTTCCGGCGAGGAGCCTTCCCCAGTCACACGCGGAGCTTGGATGGGCTCCAACGTTACTGAGTATGAAATAGATTGGCTGTACCGGTCCCGTAGGATTCCGGAAGGAGTCACTTGCCGGATTCCTGGTGACGAACTAATTCCGGACCCCGAGCCTGACGAACGCGTTGTTTTTCTTGCTCACTTTGAGCGCGGCTTCGGCCTTCCTCCTTCTTCCTTTTTCCTTGATCTTCTGGATTTCTACAAACTCCAACCTCATCATCTTCCTGGCAACTCCGTCTTTTACCTCTCCTGCTTCACCACCTTCATGGAGGCCTACATTGGCATACGTCCCACTCTCGAGACGTTTGCCCGCTTCTTCGCTCTTCGGATTAATTCCGTTCAGGGCAAAAATATTCCTCCACCCAAGCCCCCCGTTCAATGCGGGTCTTGCATCATCAGCAAGCGTCAAGGGAGCCCCTTCTTCGAGTTCTCCGGCCTGGAGTCTTGCCGGTTGTGGCAAGGGACGTTTTTCTATGTGAAGAACAACGGCCCCGCAGATCTCATCTGCCTGCCTCCTTTCGATCCGGCGCCGCCCGCGAAAACCAACTGGAGCTACAATCCGAAGGAGTCTCACAACGAGACCAACCGGATTATACGCTTCATGAAGCAGAAGATGAAGGATACCGGCATCTGCTCTGACGATATCATTCGCACCTTCATATCGCGCCGGGTACTTCCTCTGAAGCGCCGCGCCCATAGGATGAGCGAGATGTACGGCCCTGGCGATCCTACCAAGATCACCGGCCTGCCCCTTAGCAAGAAGGACGTTGTCCTCAAGGCCAAGCAGATTTGCCAAACTGCCATGCGCTTTAACTGGAAATGGGGCCTGCTTCCCTTCAGCACTACTAACCCTCCGACCCAAGAAGTAAGGGACTATGCGATCGGGGTTGTTTCTTGCCGGTAACCTTTTGCTTTTGCTTATTTTCTTTTTCATGTTTCAGGCCAAGGACCGCTTCCCCCTCATCGAAGCCGAGCGGCGAGGATCTTGCCGGAAGCGCGCCCTCGACTCCTTCGACCCAGATCCCCTCATATTTTGGAAGGATCTGAAAATGGGCAAGACCCCGGCATCTCGCCTGGGCCGGTCTCCGCCAAAGCCAACCGGGTCCGCCGACGACCTGGAAATGCTTGAGGTATTTTCTTTTCCGGTTTCTTTTATTCTTCCGCTATCATTTTCCTTCGAGCTGCTTCTTAACCTTGTTCAAACCATAGATCCATGAGCATGCGCCGCCCCTGCGTGCCGAGGCCGGCACGGAGTTCGTGGACAAGCTCATGGCCCAGGGCCAGAAGAACAAGCGGTCGCCATCTGACGATGGCTCCAGCCAGGCCCCTCCCTCCAAGCGCTTCCGGACTGAAGAGCTGGGGGAGAAGAAAGTTGGCGTGCGCCGCTACGCGCGCAAGCAGATGCCAACCGCTGCCGGGTAAGTTTTTATTTCCTGACTCGTCTCTTTTTTGCTAAGTCCTTTTTCCGGTTGCATTTTTCCAACCATCTCTCTTTTTTCTCTTTTTCTTCAGCGCCGCGCTCAAGCTGGGCTCCAGACCCTCGGGCTCTGAAGGTTCCGCAAGGACCTCAACCCCTCCTCACTCAAGCCCGGCACCACCTGGTGCCGGCAACATCTCTGCCTCCCTTTCGGGGGGCACGACAAGTTCGGGGCGTGCGGCCCCTACATCTTCTGATCACCGCACGGAGGAGGATCCTTCCTTCTTCCTTGAGAACCAAGACACCGGCACCAGCAACATCGGTGCCGGAGAAGAAAAAGCTGCCGGGCAGGCGGAGCCTCCAGCTCCTCCTGTCCTCGAGAAAAAGACAAGTCCCGCGCCGGAATCCTCCGCGCCGGGAAGCTCCAACTCGGGTGGTGCGTCTACCGCGCCCCCTTCTCCACGGACCATCCTCATGCCGCCGCCAAGTGCTCCCGGCGCCCAGCCTTCCGGGGCTGCTTTTGCCGCGCCGCCGCCCAAGACCTTCAAGTCTACCAAGGGAAAGGCGACGGCTCCCGGCACCTCCTCTGCAGGCCAGCAGCCCCTGGTACTGCACGTCTCCAAGGCCGCCCAGAACACTGTCACTAAGGCCACTGGTCTTCTTGGCCGCATAACCAACTTCAAGCGCCAAGGCCAGGATCTGGGGCATCTCATGCCCTACGCCCAGAAGTGGAACGCCGCGGATATCACTCCGGCGACCCGCGGCCTGGGCAAGGACAGGCAGCCGGCACCTGATCCCATTGGGAACCGCTCTTCCGAGGAGCACTTCACACGGCTCCGCTGCGCCGTGAAGGAGCTGGACAGTTCGTGGTATGATGCCACGAACAATCTTATGGTACGTTTTATCAATTTTTCTTGATTGCCGGTTTCCTTTCTTCCGGAGTCCTTTATTTTTTACTTTCATGCCGGTTTCTCTCTTGTCTATCTTCCCAGTCCCCGAGTTTTGTGGTGAAAGCGTAGCTTTTAGGACAAAACTTAAACTTGATAACTTAGCGCGAAACCGGCACTGCCAGTCCCCGAGCTTCGGGTTAAGAACTCTGTTCTTAGCGCGAAACTTTACCTTAGAACGCGCGAAACCGGCACTGCCAGTCCCCGAGTTTTGTGGTGAAAGCGTAGCTTTTAGGACAAAACTTAAACTTTAAAAACTTAGCGCGAAACCGGCACTGCCAGTCCCCGAGCTTCGGGTTAAGAACTCTGTTCTTAGCGCGAAACTTTACCTTAGAACGCGCGAAACCGGCCCAGTCCCCGAGTTTTGTGGTGAAAGCGTAGCTTTTAGGACAAAACTTAAACTTCAAAAACTTAGCGCGAAACCGGCACTGCCAGTCCCCGAGCTTCGGGTTAAGAACTCTGTTCTTAGCGCGAAACTTTTCCTAATCTTTTTGCTTTGAACAGCTCACGGCTGACGCTCGGAAGACCCTCTTTGAGGAGCTCTTGTGGGAGCATCGGGAGCTTGTGGAGGCGCACGACAAGTGCCAAGGTATACTTTTGTTCTGCCGGCATCTTTCTTACCGGAACCTTTTTTCTTTCTGACACTTGTAATTTCTTCTTGACAGTGCTCCCGGAAGCTTCCATTGATGCCCTCAAGGAGCAGCTCGCCAAGGCCCAACGTACGACTTTCTTACCGGGATCTTTTTTCCTTCTGCTAACTTGTCTTTACTTTGAATTTTACCAACACCTTGTTGTTTACACCTTCCTTTCCGGCTCACAGGGGAGAAGGAGCAGCTGATCAAGCAGCATCAGGAGGAGCTGGGCGCCCAGAAGACCAGCTACCAGGAGCTCAAGTCCCAGCTTATCCAGCTGGGTCTTGAGCACGCCAAGATCCTCGAAGCCGCTGAAGCTGACGCAGCGGCTAAGATGAACGAGGCCCTGGAGAATGCTAGCAACGCCACCGTGGTGCTGCAAGCTGAGCTGGAGGAGCTGGCCAAGGCCCGGAAGGCTGCCGAGGAGAAAGTCGCGCGGTTGGAGGAGGAGCGCAAAGAATGTCATCAGCTGATCCTCCAAACCGACAACCTTGCCTATCGTAAGCTCTCCGATTAATGCATACAAACCATTTTTCCTCCGGTCTCATTTTCTTTTCGCTATCTTTTCATCCGGTCTCTTTTTCTTCCGGCTTCTTTTCTTTCCGGATTCTTTTCCTTAGCCCTTTTTCTTCTTTGCACAGGCCTCTTCCCGGACTCCCAGACTCATGCTGTGAAGAAGGTCAACGCGCGCCGCACAACCCAGGGCCAGGCGAACCTTGCCGTGCCATGGACACCCCATGACCATCTGGTCGCGCTTAACGCGCGGGTGTCCCATATGCGCGCCATCGATCGCAACCTATCGGACATTCCTGAAGTAGCTTCCCAGCTCTACAGGACTCTCTGGCCTGGCGAGGTGGTGCCGGACACTTTCTCCTTGATCAGCGATCGCCTCAAGGGCGCCGGCAGGAGGATCCGCGAATGGCAGTGCTCTGCTGCCCGCGCTGGAGCAGACTCTGTCCTCCGCGTCGCCTGCTCTTGGTACCCGGAGCTTGACCTGGATGCCCTCATCGGCGTGCGCGAAGGCGCGGAAACCGATCTGGACCCGATCCTTGCCGCCAAACGGCAGGATCGCGCGTACCGGATCGCGGAGTACGCCGAAATGCGCACCTTCATCCCTCCTCCCCATGGCGTCGAAGATTTTCTTGACGAGGAGGGAGATGAAGCCGAGGAGGAGCCCCTGGACGATGCTGGTGCCGGCGACGCTCCCCCTGAAGCTCCTGCTGCCTGATTCTCGGCTTCCAGACTTTACCTGTCATGCCCTTGGCCCTGTGTGGCTTAAAACAATCTTTTGTTAAATTCTGCCCCGGTATGCCGGGGCTTATGATGTAAAACTTAAGTCCGCTTATGGTTGTCGTACAACATTTTGTGCCGGTAGGCTATACCGGTAGCTAATTATCTTTAGTTTGTCTTAGCATTTTCTCGTTTGGTTTTGCTTTTATCCTGCACTTGCAAAGATTTTCAAACTGTTTCTGCATCCAACTAGATGCACATCTGGCTCTTTTGCCTTGGCTCTGCCTGCCTTCTCTGGGCGCTTTGGCGTATGAGCACAAGGTTCTTTCACCAAACAAGCATTTTCTTGAACTTAGAAATAATTCGAAATTTTGCAAAAAACCGGTATGACCGGGGTTAGTTAAATTTTTCCGAATTGTTCTTTCCCGGTTTCCCTCTCCACAGTTCATGTGCTTATCCCCTACCGGTTTATCTTGCTTGCCATGAAGCCAAGTTATGGACAGCAGCAGAGTCGAAGACTCCGGTAGGGTTTAGCACATTACTAAACCGGAAAGAAAAAGCGTTCAATAAGCAACCGGCAACAGAAAAAATAGACATGTTCCATGCAATTTAAACAAGACAAGTCCCCGAGATTCATTCGAGGTTCCGACATCTTTTATTCATAGCATGTAAGGTACAAAAAGGAACTTCTTACACCACAACTTCAAGAGTAGAAAGGACGCAACAAGGCTACGTTCCATGGGCGTTTGGTCTCGTCTCCGGATCTGTCCGCCTTTCCCTTCTTCCATTCCTGCGCATCGATTAGGTAATATGCATCATTGTGGAGAGCCTTGCTCACAATGAAAGGTCCTTCCCATGGGGGGGACAGCTTGTGCCTGCCTTCAGTGCGCTGCACCAGGCGTAGCACCAGGTCTCCTTCTCGGAATACCCTCGGGTTTACCTTCCGGCTATGATAGCGTCGGAGGTTTTGCTGGTAAATGGCTGTTCTTGCCAAAGCTAGCTCTCTTGCTTCTTCTAGCAAGTCTACATCATTTTCTCTGGCCTCTTTTACCTCTTCTTCGGTATAGAGCTGCACCCTTGGTGAATCATGGAGAATGTCGGTTGGTATGACCGCTTCTGCTCCATAAACCATGAAAAATGGGGTGTATCCGGTGGACCGGTTCGGAGTTGTTCTTAGACTCCAGAGCACTGACGGTAGCTCATCGATCCAACATCCCGGCGACTTTTCCATTGCATCAATGAGCCTTGGTTTGATACCGGAAAGTACCAAAGCATTTGTTCTTTCAACTTGGCCGTTGCCTTGTGGATGCGCTACTGAGCACAAATCCAGCCGGATGTTTTTACTTTCACAGAACCGCTTGAACTCTCCTTGGGCAAAGTTTGTGCCATTGTCAGTTATGATACTGTGCGGGTATCCATACCGCAGGATTACATCTTTCAAGAATTTCACTGCTGTGTGGCCATCACATTTTGCGATAGGCTTCACTTCCAGCCACTTGGTGAACTTATCCACCATTACCAAGATGTGGGTCATGTTTCCCCTTGCGGTTTTGAACGGTCCAACCATGTCCAGGCACCAAACGGCGAAAGGCCAAGTTAGCGGTATGGTTTTTAAGCCGGATGCTGGGGTATGGTTTTGCTTAGCATACCTCTGGCAGCCATTGCATTTCCTTACCAAATCCTCAGCATTGTCCAAGGCTGTGGGCCAGTAGAACCCATGCCGGAACACTTTTGCTACCAACGCTCTTGAAGAAGCGTGGTGCCCGCATTCTCCTCGATGAATCTCCTCAAGCATTTCTTTTCCTTCTTCCGGCTCCACACACCTTTGGAGGACACCGGTAACACTTCTTTTGTACACCTCGCCATTGATGATGGTGTAAGCTTTGGACCTTCTCTGTATCCTTCTTGATTCATTTTCGTCAACCGGCAAGGTGCCGTTGATCAGGAATTCCTTAATAGGTTCGACCCAAGATGGTGCCTCTCTAACCACAAACACCGGCATGTCTATGTCCATGCTGTCCACAAGCATTGCCTCTTCCGGCACGGGCGTTGCAGTCCCCGAGTTTACCGGTGCAGTCCCCGAGTTTACCGGTGCAGTCCCCGAGCTTGCCGGAGCAGTCCCCGGGTTTCCTTCGTCAACCTCCATTGGCACCACATGTGATTCCGGTACAAAAATTGATTCCGACTCCGGACTTGGCTTGATTGATGGAACTCGCAAGTGCGCCAGAGCTATCCCGGGAGGAATTTCTTGCCTGGATGAGCCTAACTTGGATAAAGTATCCGCGGCCTCGTTTTCTGCACGTGGCACATGGTGGAACTCACATCCTTCGAAGAAGCCGGCAATCTTTTGCACATGGAACCGGTATGAGGCCATGTTGGCATCTTTTGCGTCCCAATCTCCGGAACACTGTTGCACCACGAGGTCTGAATCACCATAGCAAATGATCCTGAGTGCCCCTATTTCTTTTGCAACCTTGAGTCCATGTATCAGAGCCTCGTATTCAGCGACATTGTTTGATGCCCTGAAGTGCACTTGTAAAACATACCGGAGGTGATCTCCCTTTGGTGAAGTGAGTACCACACCGGCACCTAGGCCCTCCTTGAGCTTGGATCCGTCAAAATGCATCTTCCAGTACTCTATTTTGTGTTCTGGCGGCTTGTACTGTATCTCCGCCCAATCGACCAAGAAATCAGCTAAAGCTTGCGATTTTATGGCATCTCTTCTTTCATATACCGGCACATACGGTGATAGCTGAATTGCCCATTTTGCAATCCGGCCGCTGGCATCCTTGTTGCCCATGATATCGGAGATGGGTGCCTCGCTCACCACTTTCATGGGGTGTTCCTCAAAGTAATGCTTGAGTTTCGTGGCGGCCATGAACACACCATAAGTCATTTTTTGGAAGTGTGGGTAGTTTTGCTTTGATGAGGAGAGCACCTCGCTCAGGTAGTATACCGGCCTCTGGACGGTTTTTCCTTCCTCTTCTCTTTCCACCACAACCACAACACTAACCACCCGGTTCGTTGCCGCTATATAAAGCAACATAGGTTCTCTTTCCAAGGGCGAGGCCAAAATTGGGGCCGTTACAAGCATGTTTTTCAATTCTTTAAATGCTGCGTCTGCCTGTGTGGTCCAGACGAAAGTATCCGATTTTCTCATCAGAGCATAAAGCGGCAAGGCCTTTTCTATCGCCCGGATTTTTACCGGATTGACCTCAATGCCCCGGCTTGAGACAAGGAAACCAAGCAGCTTGCCGGCAGGAACACCAAAGGTGCATTTTGCCGGATTGAGTTTCATCCGGAACCGCCTTAGGTTATCGAATGTTTGCCGGATGTCATCGATTAGGGTATCTTTTACCTTAGTTTTTATCACGATGTCATCCACGTAAACTTGCACATTCTTTCCGATTTGATCAAACAAGCATTTTTGCATACAGCGCTGGTACGTTGCACCAGCGTTGCGCAAACCAAAAGGCATAGTAACATAGCAATAAGCCCCGTGCGGGGTAATGAACGCAGTTTTTATTTGATCTTCTTTTTTCAGAGGGATCTGATGGAAGCCGGAATAGGCATCCAGAAACGACAACAACTCACACCCAGCAGTAGAATCAATCACTTGATCGATTCGGGGCAAAGGGAAAGGATCTCTTGGGCAAGCTTTGTTGAGGTTGGTGTAGTCGATGCACATGCGCCACACCTTGGCAAGTTGTGCCTCCAGGTTCTCATCTTTTTTCTTCTCAACCAACACCGGATTGGCCAGCCACTCTGTGTGCGTGACCTCCACGATGAAACCGGCTACCAGCAGCTTTGTTACTTCTTCTCCAATGATTTTCCTCCTATCTTCAGCGAACCGGCGCAAAGGTTGCCGCACCGGCTTAGCATCCTTCCGGACATTTAGAGAGTGCTCAGCCAGCTCCCTCGGAACCCCCACCAAATCATCAGTAGACCAGGCAAAGATGTTCCGATTCTCACGGAGGAAGCTGACGAGCGCGCTTTCCTATGCTTGGCTGAGGCCGGCACCGATACGGACGGTGCGCTCTGGGTAAGCCGGATCCAGCACAATGTTCTTTGTCTCATTTGTCGGCTTGAATGCCGGTGAGTCCAAGCTTCCACTCATTGCCGCTAAGCTCAACTTTGAGGACTGAGCCAGCGCAACAGCAGTTTGCATTCTCTTTTTCTCCTCCGCGATCACCAGCGATTCCGCTAGGTTTGATCCGGCAGATGCTGTTTCCATTGAGACTTTGTAGTTTCCCACCACAGTTAGTGGTCCACGAGGTGCCGGCATCTTCATCTTGAGATAAGCCGTGTGGGTTGACGCCATGAACGCTGCCAAGGCCGGTCTCCCCAACAAGGCATGGTAGGGACTATCTAAGTCCACCACCTCAAACTCAAGGTTTTCCACACGACAATTGTCGCGTCCTCCAAACGACACATCCACCCGAACCTTTCCTATCGGGGCACAAGACAAACCGGGAACAATCCCATGGAAAGTTGTGTGAGTTGGCTGCAACATGTTTTCTGTTATGCCGAGCGTACGCATGGTGTGCTTGTACATGATGTTTATGCTGCTACCATTGTCTATCAGCACCTTGCTGAATTTTACTCGAGTTTCCGGCCCCTTCATGATTGGGTCCACAACAAGAGCATATCCACCCGGATTCGGCATGACCTTGGGGTGATCCTTGAACGACCAGGTAATTTCCTGATCTGACCATAGCATGTATTTTGGAACGGCCGGCATCACGGCGTTTACCTCCATGGAACGGCGATGCACACTTTGCCTGTCCATCGGCTCAGTGACAAAGACAACCATGCACAAGTGCGGGTCCTCATAAACATTCCGGCCCAAAGGTGCCGGTGGAGGTGGTTGATCATTATTTTGCTCCACCCGGTTAACCTGCTGGTACTGCTGCCTGTTTGGCTGCACCGGTAAGGCGTTTGCTCCAGTGAGTGGTGGAGGTGGTAATTGCTGTTGTTGCTGCATGGGCCCCCTGGCGCCTGCGCATCTTTTACTGCTCCTTTCTGCATCAAGAACTTGGTCCAAGAACAGTCCTTCGTCAAGTGGTTTGACGGGTGATCCGGATTCGGCGTGTGCCACCGGCAAGGTTGGTCCATGGCGGCTTCCATGGTGTATTTCACGGGTTCCTGCCAGTTCTTTTTCTGGCCCCAGGGTTTCTTTTCTACCCACTGCTTCTTAGGACCCGCCCACGGCTGCGATCCGGTTTTTTGTCTCTGACTGCCGCTGGCGTCAGAATTTTCTTGCACGGCAGCAACTTGCTGAGATGCGTATCTTCGATCTGGGAAATCTTCCCTCCTTTTGTTGTTCCGGTTATCCCGGTACTGCTGCTGGTGCGGATTCGACTGCTCCGGCTCAGCTTGCACTGCCGGCTGCATTGGGTCTCCCAATGCATAGCTGTCTGCCACACGTATCATCTCTGCTAGAGTTGTGGGCATGCTTCTCTGCAGCCTTTGCCACAAAGGTGATCCTCTCCGGCATCCTTGACTGAACCAAGCAATGGCTTGTGCCTCAATCACTCCTTCACATGTGTTTCTCATTGAGTTCCACCGGGTGAGATAATCCCGGTCTGGTTCTCCTGCACGCTGTTGGCACAGCGCAAGCTGTTGGGGCCGGTTTGGCCTCTTGTAGGTGCTGCTGAAATTGTTCACAAATGCTTCCTCAAAGTCCAACCATCCGTTAATACTTCCTGCCGGCAAGTTGTTTAGCCAGATCCTTGCAGGACCCACAAGGTAAGACGGTATGATTCTTACCGCCCAACGCCGGTTTACTCCACCACCAGCCACATAAACTGCTGTGACATAATCTGTTAGCCAGTCTTCCGGCTTGGTCGTACCATCGTACGTTCTTGTGTCTCGGGGCAACTGGAAATTGCGCACCGGTGGTTCTTCTCTCATGATCCGAGGGCCAAAACACCTTGGACCAGGAGGTCCTTCACATTCAACTATCGCAGATAACCGTACTCTGTCCAGCCTGTGCCTCGCATCCCGGTCTGGCAGACATCTTTCCCCTAGGCGTTCTCCCAAAGGGTTCCGGCGGACTCTTGTTCGTTCCGCCTCGGAATCTGATTCATCGTATTCTTCCAGTTCCGCGGCCCTTGCCTGCCGGTACCCTGGTGGTGGCATCTCTTCATCCACGCACGCCACTCTTGCGGCTTGATAATTTTGCCCGGTTTCATATCTACCGGCATGATTGTTTCCGGCATAGCCTCCCTTGGCATAGCCCCGATCTGCCCCTTGGCTTTTTCTACCGGCATCATATTGCCCGGCTTTCTGTTTTCCGGCAAGAACTGGGTCATACACAGTCATCTGCCGTGCATTCTTTTCTTTTCTCTTGTCCGGATGTGGGGACGATGCCTGCCCCTGGGATTTGCTTCCGGCATTCTTTGTTGAACGCGCGGATTTTGAGGCCACTGCCTCGTTCAGCTTAGCCAGCTGCTCAGCATTTTGCTGCTCAATGGTTTTCAACAGCTCTTTCACACGCTCTTGCTGCTTTGCCAACTCATCACCAGAAAGAGATTCACACAACTCTACTGCAGCTTTAGCGGCCTTTATAGTTTTATCCGGACTACTGTACTTAGGCTTTTCTACAATGCTTACAGATACAGATGCACTTTTGCCGGCAAGAACTTCTTTACGCAAATCCTGATCTAGATTGCGAGCTTTAAGCCGGTTTTCCGGCATCCTAGCGGCATGAGCACTAACTGAAGCAAAGCCATGGGCAGCATTGTACTCACGTAGGGTCAGGTTCAGCTCGCGCTGCGCCCGGATGATGTCGGCGCCGCCGGTAAGCAGGGCCTTGCGCGTGGCCTCCAGCTCCTCCTGAGCCTTTGCCGGGTCGATGTTCTGCGCGATGGGCGTGGCCAGCGTGTTCATCGCCGCTTGAAGAGGTGTTGCCGGTGGTGCTGACGATGCTCCCGCGACGCCGGCGTCACGCTCCAGCGGTGGTTTTGCCGGGCGAGTCGATGCCGCACGTTCAGCTCCTTCTTCCACAGCTCCCTTGCCGGTGTTGACCGCACCAGCCATCATGACCTCCACGCTGCCGGCGGCGCGGCCAGCACACAGCCATCTTGGCGGATCCGGCGCCACCAACACCGGCGAGGGGCTGGCGCACAGGGACGGTGCCGAGGTAGACGCGGATGCTGCCGAACTCGATGGTGCGGCCGTTCTGCGGGAACATGCCGCCGTTGGCGAAGCAGCCAGCGTTATCGTTGATGAAGTCGATGTTGTAGAGGCTTTGCACGAGCGCGGACACCGTGCGCTCGCCGTTGACGTCGAGGATGCCCGCCCGAATATGAACTCCAGCAAGCGCCACTTCATGCCCCACGGTGGGCGCCAACTGTCGTCGTGGTGAACGAGCAGATGCCATAGGATGGCTTATCTTGGGGCCGAATGGACGCTAGAGGATTCGGGGGAGGGTTTGTGACTAGATGGATGAACTTCCGGATGCTTTCCTCAAGAACATGGCCAGGGCCAGAGGTAGAAGAAGAAAGACACAAGGACGAACTCGCTCTAGATCACCATGTTCATTGATCTCAAGACAGGTTACAGGTTTCTCTCCTTCTGTGGATCGCGCATGTAAAAGAAGCTGCCCCCTCTCCTTATATAGAGGAGAGGGTGGCTTACAGAACAAGAAACCCTAATGGGATCTTTGACTAGACAAACTACTTTACAAAGATACTTTATAAAGCTACTTTAATCATAGATGACGCCGTGGTCTTCTTTAAACATAGAGGCTGACGTCCTCCGGCCTCTTTGACCGTCATCCTCCTCCTTGTCTTCTAGTCTTCGTTTAAAGCCACTTTGCTTAGCTCATCCTTGTCTTTTAGCTCCTGACGGAATCTTGGACCAGTCAGCCGGCATGTTCTTCCTTCCGTCATGCCGGTATCTTTCCTTCCTGGTTCCGGCATACCCCTCTTGGGGATACCGGCTTAGCTTACTTAGCCAAACTCTACTTTCTTATTCCGGTATGAATATTAAACCGGTATCTTGAAGGGTGAGACCATCCGGTATGGCACATCTTTGGCATACCGGGGGTCATCCCCCCAACACTGAGGATAATGATACAAAATTTTCTGCTACAGCAAATGCCATCCAAGTTAGAATTAATGATAATATTAGATTGTTGGCTGAATTGCATGCTAGGTGGGATAGAGAAGAAAAAGAAAAACTTGCTAAAGAAAATAATGTAGCTAAAGTATGGACTATTACCACCACTAGTAATGTTGATTCTTCACATGTTGCTGCACCTCCTACTATTAATGGTAAAATAATTGGTGTTGGCAATGTTTCTACTCCTAGTGCAAAGCGTACAAAACTGCCTGAAACTGCTGTTGTGATAAAACTGCTGAAATTTTTCAAAATATTGGTGACAATGATTCCATTGCTGTAGAACATAATGGTTTAGACTTTGATGATTGTCATATTACTGAAGTTATAAAGTTCTTACAAAAACTTGCTAGAAGTCCCAATGCTAGTGCTATAAATTTAGCCTTTACAAAACATATTACAAATGCTCTCATTAAAGCTAGGGAAGAGAAATTAAGACTTGAAGCTTCTATTCCTAGGAAGTTAGAAGATGGTTGGGAGCCCATCATTAAAATGAAATTCAATGACTTTGAATGTAATGCTTTATGTGATCTTGGTGCAAGTATTTCTGTTATGCCTAAGAAGATTTATGATATGCTTGACTTGCCACCATTGAAGAATTGTTATTTGGATGTTTATCTTCCCGATAATGTTAAAAAGAAGGGATTTCTATTTTCGTGCCCTCGGCTCCTTAGTTGTACTCAGTTTTCCCCAGATCCTTAGTTTTTCCTCAGTTTTCCCCAACCCCTTGTCTATAACCCGCAGAAAGAGCTCGGACGGAAGGAATCCCGTTTAGTTGACGTTGGTTGGTGCTGGCAAGTGGGGCCGCTGTTGGTGCCCCGCAGTGGACACGTCTCCACTTATCCAGATCATCGTGGGACCCACAACTTGTCCATGTTAGCGCGCCGGACCCACAGCTTACCCAGGTGACCGTTGCAAAATGGGAGCCCGAGCTAGCCCCGCGCCCGTGCCCGTGCCATTGCTTCCCCTTTCTTTCTCCGCGCCCCATTGTTCTTCTTCTCCGCCAGCGGCAGCCCTTCTCCGGCACGCGGGTGATGTCTAGTTTCTCTTCGACCTCCCGTTCTTCATGGCCGCAGTATGGACCCGTGCCTTTGACAAGATGCCCTGACTGCCCACGCCAGGAGCCTCTGAAGCGGTCGATCTGTAAGACGGACGAGAACGGCAACCGTGGACGTGAGTTCGTTGCATGCGAGAGCTTGCCATATAGAGAGGGGGATAAGGTTAGATCTCGCTCCAATTTCTCTGTTTTCTCTCGATTTTCTTGTTATTCCCTCGAATTTGGGATTTAGGGTTCACGTTGTTGTTTTCAGATCTTGAAGAAATGCAGGCATTTCGAGTGGATCGATGTGTACGTTCAGAGGCTTCAGTTGCAGGAATCAATTGGCGCTATTGGGGGCGCAATTTGGGAGGGGGGACTTGCTGTAGAGAATGCGGCGGAGAGAGGAGCCGTTCCGATTAGGGACCTTCCGATTATGCCTAATGCTCCCAATGCAGAACTGGTGGAAGTGAAGGGAGAACTGAAGAAAATGAACAAGCAGTTAAGGCAGCTGATCGAGTTGAAGAAGCAAGCTAATCTGATGGCTGGTTGTTTTTTTTGTTGTATAATTACGATCGGATTCTTATCATTGCTCACCAGGCGCTAGAAGTTGTTACAAGGGATACCTTGTTACAAATCCATTATTCAGTTACATGTACTTGTAGTTGTTTTCAAAGTTAGTGTGTGCATTCACCGAAATTACCAACTATATTCCCTAAAAGAAAAGGAAAGCTAAAGATAGTTGATAATTGTTAGAGGGGTGACAAATAATGCAATCACCGAAATCCGCAAATATGTATGCCTCATGTTTATACCAAAATTATACCACTTTTAGGCCTTTCCAAAATACCAATACCATATCCCAAACTATATTCCCTAAAAGAAAAGGACAGCTAAAGATAGTTGATAATTGTTAGAGGGGTGAAATCCGCAAATATGTATGCCTCATGTTTATACCAAAATTATACCACTTTTAGGCCTTTCCAAAATACCAATACCATATCCCAAACTATATTCCCTAAAAGAAAAGGACAGCTAAAGATAGTTGATAATTGTTAGAGGGGTGACAAATAATGCAATCGCCGAAATTCGCAAAAATGTATGCCTCATGTTTATAGCAAAATTATACCACTTTTAGGCCGTTTCAAAATACCAATACTATATCCCAAACTATATTCCCTAAAAGAAAAGGACAGCTCAAGATAGTTGATAATTGTTAGAGGGGTGACAAATAATGCAATCCCCGAAATCCGCAAATATGTATGCCTCATGTTTATACCAAAATTATACCACTTTTAGGCCTTTCCAAAATACCAATACCATATCCCAAACTATATTCCCTAAAAGAAAAGGACAGCTAAAGATAGTTGATAATTGTTAGAGGGGTGACAAATAATGCAATCGCCGAAATCAGCAAAAATGTATGCCTCATGTTTATAACAAAATTATACCACTTTTAGGCCGTTTCAAAATACCAATACTATATCCCAAACTATATTCCCTAAAAGAAAAGGACAGCTCAAGATAGTTGATAATTGTTAGAGGGCTGACAAATAATGCAATCACCGAAATCCGCAAATATGTATGCCTCATGTTTATACCAATACTATATCCCAAACTATATTAAGTGGCAAACTCGTTATTGCATTCTCCACCGAGAGAGAGAGAGAGATGGGTGGCCACGAAGAGAGAGAGAGAGAGAGAGAGAGAGACGAAGAGACGGATAGGGGTATACTGCCCGTTAGATCAGTGGATCAACGGTTCGTGGAGTCGATCCGTGTGACAACGGCTCAACCAATCAGGATAAGTTTGGGCTTCTCAGAGCATTTGTGACAGTACTTGAGGGCAAAACTGAGTAGTACTAAGAATCCAAGGGCACATAAATAGTAAATAGACTAAGGGATTCAAACAAAAGAATTACAAAATGAAAATGTGTGTTTTGTACAATATAATTCATATTGGGCTACATCAAATTATTTGCAATTCAAATATACATGAGTGTGACAATTATGGCATCATTTAGACAAACTATGTTTTGGGAAAGATGTTTTGCAAAGGGGTTTGGGTGGAAAACCATGCATCTTCATAGCTACACTAGTGATTCTGAGAAGTGGCAATTTGTGGTAAAACTTGATTTATATATGTTTGTTAAGGTTTTCTAGGTGGCAGGTTGCGTAGGAAGACTCCATGAGTAGTTGCCACTATGTTTTTATTTTTTGGATTTTTTTGCGCATGAAATGACTCAATTAGCTATGTTAATCTCATTTGTTGACTCTCTGTTGACCAGCTACTTGAGGGTAAAACTGAGTATATTGCACTTGCCGGTCTAAGTCCTCGAGGGGAAAACTGAGTACAGATAAAATTTCTGTATAAGGCCTGAGGTTATAACTGAGTACACCAAACGTCCCAGGGTTAGACTCGTGTAGCGGTGCACGCTGCAGCCGTGCATAGCGGACGCGTGTTGCGGTACACGCCACCTTCGTCTTTATAGAGCCCCTCTTTCTCTCCCTCGACGCACGTTCTCACTGCAACCCTGGTTTAGTGACGATCGAGGGTAGATTTTAGAAAGGGATGTGCATTGCATTGTAAATTCTGGGGAAATTTCGCGCTTTTAAACAAAAACTGCATCAAGGGGGGACAAGTTTCTCTCTCGACACCTTACAGGGTTAGGGTTTCGAGAGTGCGACAAACTTGTATCTCACCTAACTAGACTAGGGTTTTGAGAAGAGAGGGGAGAGTTTGCATCACAAAGTTATGTTGCATAATTGAATTCAACTCAAAGTTGAATTTGAATTTCAAATACAAACATCAAACAAATATCTCATTATTTAATTGAAAGGAAAGTCACTAAGTAAATAATTAAAATACAAATAATAAATAATAAATAAAGCTCATTAGAGAAACCTTGAGCTTTATTGATCACCACACAAATTACATTGTCTTTACAATATTCATATGGAAATAAATGAATTAAACAACACATTACAAGAATTGGTGAAATTATAAAATAAAAGAAAATAAAAAGAAAAGTACAAGTATGAATCTATCCTAAATATTACAATGTGAATATCATCTAATCTTGAGCTTGAAGATCATCTTGCCCATTTGATCATCATATTGAACCTGCACATAAACACATCAAACACAAGTTATGCCAAGTGGCATAGCCACTTGGCAGGTTAGAAAGAAAGGAAAGATTGGGGATATGGATCAGCTCTGCCGAGCTGATCATCTCCAAGCCAAGTTCAGAGTATCTGGTGCACACACACACACACACAGGCTGCTCACACAGCAGTGTGCATGCAGCACACCACACACACACAGCTGGTGAGTCACCAACAGGCTGCCAGGCCTTGTTGTCGACCAGAGATGGAGAGGGAGATCATATAAAAGCCTCTCCAACAGTGAACCCTAGATCATTCATCGACAGCAACAGGGTAAGTCACCAAGAACACAAGAACACATGAACAGCCACTGCTGTTCCACCAGCTAACTCACCACAGTACTGAATCAAGCTCACCAGGAGGAGCAGGGCAAGTAATCAACCACAAGAACAACACAGAAGCAATCCTCTACACCAACAAACCATCTAGGAGCTGGAGTGAGGTATAAACAAGATCAACCTGAGCAAAACCCTGTTTTGCTCATAAATAAGCATACACTTGCATCACAGAATCAAATAAGGGTGGGAAACCCTGGATATATCATCATTTGGTTGCAAAACCATTTGGTGCCAGTAAATAAAGCAAAGGCTAGAAGGAAAACAACCAAGGGAACACTGGTTGTGTCAACACAGTGACACAACCAGAGAAATCCATCATGGATTCAATCCTAATTAGCCATTCAAAGTCACCAAGCACCTAACAGTCTAGCTACACCATCAGAATGGTAGAAACACAAGTTTCTACTAGTTTTGTCAACATCAAAAGGCTTCTGGCAGTCAAACATGATCAGCCAGAAAGCATCTATCCATCACAGAAAGCCATCAAATAGGGGAGCTACCCTAGGGCAGCATATGACTACTGCCAGGGTCACCTCAAACCCTAGAACAGCCAAACCAACAAGCCAAATACAATTATCATCACCCTGATTGGGTTCAAAGCAGGGCTAGGGTTCCCAACCACTGTGGGCATCCATCTAGCCTAAGCCAATCAAATGTGATGCTCATTACTGTATCACAGTTCACATCAATTATCCACTCAATCAATTAAAGCAACACAGATAATTGATATTAACAAGTAAATCATGAAACAGACACATGCTAATGATCCAGAGGATCATTGCAAGCATTCACTGATGCTTAGACAAGCACCAGCACACACAAGCTAAGCCTGTATGAAGCACAAACAGCACTGGTTGAGCACCAGTGAGTCACAGAGAGGAGCACACACTTGCTCACAAGCAAGTAATGATAAATTGATCATCAGAGCATCACTAGCTCTTGCTACAGATCACCACAGCCAAGCATAGCATCAACACATGAACCAGATAATTAAATCAGCCACAGGACATGAACAAATACATCACAGATAATCAAATAAGCTAGATATCAAAGTATCCAGTAGCAGTTCATCAAGGGATAGAGCTGTACAGGCACAGCTATGCTCAGTGGAGCATCTCCATGAATTAGAGCACACAGGAAGGCATACCAGAGGCACTGGCACTTGCAAATTTGCAAGGATTATACACCATAATCAAGCCAGGGCAAGTAATTGAATACACTTGATGATCTAGCAATAGTAGTATCAAGCACAGAGGCACAGGGATAGTTTCAAGCAAGAAATGCAAGCATAGCACAGCAGCCAGAATCCATGGCAATTGCGCATAGCAGCAGCTAGCACAGCACCAGGGCTGGCTGGGCACAAGGCACACAGGGGCGCAGAAACAACAGCAGCATGGCAGTGCCGGCATCTCCATGAGGAGAGGCAGGCTGGTGACTAGAGCATAGCATAGAGGAGGAGGAAGAAAGGGAGAAGATGGAGGCGTACTAACCTGGAGCAGCGCGGCGGCGTCACCATGGCGGTACGGCGGCACAGCCTGGCCACGGCAGCGCCAAGCCATGGCCAAGCCAGGCGGTCGCCGAAGCGCGGAAGCTCCAGCACAGGCACGGCGAGGCACACGGCCTCGGCACCAGGCGCGTCGGCGGCGACGAGCTCGCCACAGCACGCCACGACAGGCGAGCAGAGGCGAAGGGGACGCGTCGGGGAAGCGGCGAAGCACAGATCGGCGCGGTGGATCTGAAGCGCCGTTGAACGGCGGATCAGATGCGCCGCATCTCGCCGGCGGCGACCGCCGGAGTTGGCCGGATTAATTCGGCGACGGCGGAGGCGACGCGGGTCGCCAGAGCGAGTTAGGGTTAGGGTTCGGACACGCGAGCGAGTGAGAGAGAGAAGAGTGGGGCTGGTCGAGCCAGACCGGGCCGGTCGGTTCGACCTAACCCACTGGGTTGCACCGACAGGTGGGCCCAGGGGCAATTGTGACTTTTCACAAATAAACCAAAAATGCTGAAACATTAAAAATTCATAGAAAAATAAAGATAGCTCTAAAAAAATAATTAAAAATATGAAAATTGATCAGCATAAAATTCTCTATCTAAATAAAACATGAAAGAGAATTTTTGAAGATAATCAAGAATAAATCTTAATATGATGATTTAAATAATCATTTAAATCACACATATTATTTTCTACAATAAAAATTAAGTCCATTAATAAATTTGGACTTTAAAAACACCTTGACAACATTTCAAGGTTGTATTTTTCCCTAAACAAGTATCCCCAAATTATTCTTAGTATTAACCTTCTACCTAAAAATAATAAACACCGGGAAAGGGGGAAACAAACCCTAAAACTGGAATCATGCATAATTGCTTCTTTAACCATTGCCCTTATCGGACAATGATGCTATTTTTCAGAAACAGAGGACAAGGGTCAGTCCATACCATCCAACTGCAACACTTTGCAGTAAGGCAAGTTCATCGCTTGCTCATGTCATTTGAGTATTTTTACCAAATTACTTGCAAAGTACTATGTTTATCACTATTGCATAAAAAGCAAAACCACTATTTTCATAACTATGAATATGACTATGTGGTGGGCAATGGAACCATGGATTGTGTTGATATGGTGGAGGTTCCATTGCAAGGGTTTATATCCATCTAGGATTAAACAACAAATGTCGTCCAGTGATTCTTGTGCCGTATAACTCGTGTTCACCATAAGATCTGGAGTGGGACGGAGTAGTCAAAAGTGTTTCCACCTCTCGTACATCAACGGACGCGCTTTACCGTAGACACTTGTATCTGTCGGGGGCAAGCGGTAGGCTGGGGAAGCCTTAAGTCCCCACGGCATAGTCCGTAGACACTTGTCGCCCGAGGAACAAGCGGTAGGCTGGGGAAGCCTGAAGTTCCCCACGGTATTGCGGTCTATGATGGGTTGCAGCTACCGGCGTAGGAGTGTATGGTAGAGCCCAGCACTGTTGTCGTGGTCGGGGCCCAGCCTTAATTGGCGTAAGTGAACCGGCGTGGACCCAGGGTCGGGGCATGCAACAAAGGGTGGGTGTGCGAGGTAGCGGAGGAACATGATTGACTAGGACCTTATACCGGGCCTCACACCAAAGGAAGTGTGGACGGGAAAGCTGCCCGGTTGGCACCAAGGTTAAGATCTCTTATGGGTAAAGCAACACACCTCTGCAGAGTGTAACGAATCGTGACCAGTCACTCCCTGTTCCGGGATATGGAACTGCGAACGCTGCCGAAAGGAACTCCATGAAGTTCTAGTCAACCGGTGAAGACTGACGGATAGTTCTTCTGAATAAAAACAACCTTTTGAAGAAATGGTTATCAAAACCTGCATAGTATCAGACTTTCTGGTCTGGTACCGTAGTTAGTGCATTAAACACCTCTTTCCTAATATGAACTTGTTGAGTACGCTCGTACTCATACCACTCTTAAATCCCCTGCTTAGACTGTCTGAATCATCTAGAGGAGGACAACAACAACCCGAAGGAGCCGACCTCATCGGCTATGAAGAACCAGACCTCTCTGGAGGTGTTGAAGGCGTAGACTACCTCATAGTCTACGGAACCGGGGAGGCTTCCGGAGAAGGACAAGCTTAGACCGTTAAGTAGTAGTAGTATCCGAGCAGTACGAACCCTTAGTACTTTACCGCTCGAGGCAATAAATGTTTAGTTTAATGAGACTCCTATGTTGTAAGCTAAGTTGGGTTCACCTCGAACCCAGGAGTATTCCTCTGAGGACCCAAGAGGAGCTCCAAGACAATATATGTTTGATGCTTGTAATAATAAGTGAATGAGTTATGGACCCTGCTATGTTCTGTTGTACTACTCTGAGGGATGTAATATTTGCGGAATGGTACTTCGTGAATGTTATATCAACGACTGGCATACTACAACATGCAGTGGTATGCAGGGTCACCACAGTTGGTATCAGAGCAAAAGCTTTGACCTTAGGTTGGAACCTAGTAAATGGGACGAAAACGTTAGGAGTCAAATAGGACTAGTAAAGAATTCTCTAAAAATATGGTGTATATTCACTTGAGAATACAACAATCATATGTTTTAGTGCGATAATTCTTTATTATCTCTATTATGATGCATTATTACTAATCTTATATTCTCTCTATTTCTACAGCCAACAATGGCAAGTTCACGCCCGGGACGTAATGTGAAAGTGAAGACTTCAAACTTGAGTGAATACGACGGAGGACTTGCAGACATCCTACGTGCCATGTTACTTGAATTGGGGTGCGATCCCCAAATCCAAGCGACGAAATACTGGTTCTATGATGGACCAGTATTGGCAAAGTGTAGAGTAGGGCTACGACTTCCCGAATCTTTGGGAATGAGCGTAGTTATGCCAGCAGGAGAAGCCCGAACCATCAACACAGCCTATCATATAGCTGTTATGAGAGCCATAACAGACATCCGGGAACATAAGACGAAAGAGCTTATGGGTTCCGAATTCACCCACATTCCTCACCTGGAGGAAGAGGAAGACCTCATGCTGGACCATTTTAAATACGCCAGACGCAAACCAGCCGAAGCTGCAAAATACATGGACAATAGCCGTAACTTGCTATCATTGTTATTTCAGTTGAACCGTCATTTGACGGGAGCAATTGATACAATGCTAGAAGAGTTCACTGAACCCAAGGAGGACAGTAGGGGGAAAGAACCTATGGAGAATGTGGTGCAAACACCAGTTTATTCAGCTGGTGACTACATCAGTATTGATCCACTTGCACGTGAAACTACACCTGCTACACCTGGGAACTACCTGGGTAGTTCCTATGGGGGATACGAGGGCGGAGAGGAATCCGGAAACATGCAGCGTTCCGAGACTCCTATCGAGAATTCCAGGGGTTGGCGTTGGGGATGTGATACTGGAACCCATAGTACTACTGAGTATTATGATGGGGAGATGAATGATGACGCAACAACCCAGAACCAGAGCTATCCTAGTAATGAAGGAGTGGATGGTGGATATCCGACACAAGTTGAGTCGGGTATGAGCTTTGGTAACCCTTATGGTGTGGCTACAGGAGAGTACACCCGATGGGTGGACTATGATGCACTCAATGATCAGTTTGTGAACACTGATTTCTCCTTAGGATCATCATCGGATTCGGATTACAAGCCAACGGGGAGACCTTATGTTCCAGGGTCTATCAGGAGGACGACACGTTCGACCGGATGGAAGCCTGGGATGTACCGGGAGTGAAGATCGACTAGAGTCCACCAAGGGAGGCGAGGCTATAATACACAAGTACCACGTGTATTATAGTTTGTAATATTTGTATAAATTTGTACTTATACTTTAATAAGTGAGTTGCATACTCACACCGACTTGAGTATTGTAATAAGACCACTTAAGTATGTATATATAGGGTATATGTTTTGTATGATTTGCATTTGCTTCTTGATTTCCATTGCGTGACTAGTTCTGTGCACAAAGTTGAGCTCAGAAAACTTGCGCATGGAGTAACTATGAGTACCACTTTGTGTTGCAGAACTAGGGGGATATGTCGGGAACGCCGAGTGAGGAGAGTGAAGAGCAGCGCATTGAGCGCGAGGCCAGACAGAAGGCGGAGGCTGATGAAGCAGCCAGGACTCAGTTTCCACCACCACCACCACCCATGACGCAGCAGAACTTTGTCCAGTACATGCAGATGATGGAAGAAAGACAGCGTGTGACGCTGGAGCAGCAGAATAGATTTTTCCAGGAGTTGCTGCAACAGAACAGAGTTGAGAGGCATGAGAATCAGGGAGTCACTTTGGCAGACTTCCAGAACACAAAGCCAATATCTTTTGCTTACGCGCCCGAGCCAATGGACGCGGAAGACTGGCTTATGGACACCGAGCGAAAGCTCAATACTGTTGGTTGCAACGACCTGGAGAAGGTCCGTTATGCTACGCACTTGCTGTGTGGACCTGCCGCATCATGGTGGGACAATATAGTAGCCGTGTATCCGGCAGAGAAGGTATTTACCTGGGAAGAGTTCAAGAGGAAGTTCAGGGAATCCAATGTCCCTGAAAGTATTGTGGAGTTAAAGCGTCGAGAATTTGAGAGTCTTGAGCAGAAGGACAATGCTATTCTGACTTATGTCAGAGAGTTCTCAAAGTTGTCTCGGTATGCCGTTGAGGAGGTCAATACCGAGGACAAAAAGAAGAAGAGGTTCTTGCGGGGATTAAGTCCCCAGTTCAAAGTGCAGCTCAGAATGATGAGAGCAACAGAGTTCCAGGAATTGGTGGATGCAGCCATCACCCTGGAAGATGACTTCAAGCAACTGCAGGAGGAGAAGAGGAAGAAGGCCAAATATGAGCCTAAGAGGTATATCAACAACAAGCCAAACATGAGTTTAAGCTTTAAACCCAGATACAACAACAACAACAACAATAACAAAAGCAACAACACAACTACTACGGTAGTAGAAAGAACCAAGCATTCCAGACTGCAAATCAAATAATTTGTCGAAGCTGTGGATACCCAGGACATTTTGCTAAGGATTGTAAGAAGCCAAGGATCATATGCTTTGGTTGTCGTCAGGAGGGGCATATGCTGAAAGACTGCCCCAAGAGAAGAAACGACGGAGGAGGTCAGTCAGGAGGAGGAGGAAGCCGAGGAGGAAACACCGGAGGGGGTTGGAAGAACAAGAAACCCTTCGGCAAGCTCAACTGTACCAGCTTGGAGGAGGTGGTCAACTCCGATCAAGCAGTAATAGGTACGCTCCAGATACTTACCCATCCTGGCAAAGTACTTTTTGATACGGGTGCAACTACATCCTTCATTTCCCAGCAATTCATCATCAAACATGGGATTAGATGCAATAAACTAGATAAACCAATCACCATACTTTCTGCGGGGGGAACGATATTAGTAACCCATACTAAACCTGGACAAGTCATTATGATCAATAAGTGTGCGTTTGACGCAGACCTGTTCATTTTACCGATGAAGGACATTGATGTCATTCTTGGTATGAACTGGTTAGAGGAAAATGGCGCACTTATAGATTGTACCCACAAAACAGTATCCTTGAAAAGCCCAGGTGGAGATAGAATCATTTACCAAGGAGATAAGCATACTCAGATTGAAGTGGAGTTAAAGCTGAACAGCATGAAGGAGGTGAAGTTAGAAGATATTCCAGTAGTCAATGAATTCCAAGATGTATTCCCTAAGGAATTACCTGGAATGCCACCAGATAGGGAGATAGAATTTACTATCGACCTAATTCCAGGAACAGCTCCGATTGCTAAAGCACCATACAAGATGGGGCCTAAAGAGTTGAAGGAACTCAAGGAACAATTGGATGACCTAGAACAGAAAGGATTTATACAAGAAAGTATCTCACCATGGGGATCACCTGTGATATTTGTGGATAAAAGAGATGGAGGTCGACGGATGTGCGGAGACTACAGGAATTTGAACAATGTTACAATCAAGAACAAGTACCCACTTCCTAGAATCCAAGATCTTTTTGATCAAGTTAGAGGCGCGGGAGTCTTTTCCAAGATTGATCTAAGATCCGGTTATCACCAGATAAAGATCAAGAAGGAAGACGTTCCGAAAACAGCCTTTGTCTCGAGATACGGACATCATGAGTATCTCGTAGTACCTTTTGGACTAACCAATGCCCCAGCAATATTCATGAATCTCATGAATAAGATCTTCATGCCATGTCTCGACAAGTTTGTCATCGTATTCATCGATGATATCTTGATATATTCCAAGGACAAAGCTGAACATGCTGAACACCTTAGGATAGTATTGCAAACACTAAGGGAACACCAACTGTACGCCAAGTTCAGTAAGTGTGAGTTTTGGCTTGATCAAGTAGAATTTCTTGGTCATGTCATTAGTAAGGATGGGATAGCAGTAAACCCAAGCAAAGTAGCCTCAGTTTTGGACTGGGAAGCACCCAAGAATGTCAAGGAAATCCGAGGATTCTTGGGAATGGCAGGATACTATCGGAGATTCATTGAAGGATTCTCCAAGATAGCAGGACCAATGACCAAGCTGCTTAGGAAGAACACACCTTTCGTGTGGTCTGATGAGTGTGAGAAGAGTTTTCAAACTCTGAAAGAAAAACTCACCACAGCACCGGTGTTAGCAGTTCCGGAAGATGGCAAGGATTACACCGTGTACTGCGATGCATCCAAACATGGATTGGGATGTGTACTCATGCAAGACCGAAAAGTAATATCTTATGGATCGAGGCAACTCAGACCTCATGAAGTAAACTATCCAACTCATGATTTAGAGCTAGCAGCAGTTGTTTTTGCCCTTAAGACTTGGAGACATTTTCTCTATGGAGCCAAGTGTGAGCTCTATACTGATCATAAGAGTCTCAAGTACTTCTTCACTCAAAAGGAACTCAATATGAGGCAGAAAAGATGGCTTGAGTTGATCAAGGACTATGATCTGACCATCAACTATACTCCAGGAAAGGCTAATGTTGTAGCAGATGCCTTGAGTAGAAAGAGTACTGGCGGACTAGAACCAGAAATTTCACCAGAGTTGAAGAAGGAAATAAGCCAAGCCCAAATACAACTTTGGGAGAAAGAAGCTCACGAAGGACTATCAGCCTTACAAGTAGCCGATGAAATGAATGTCAATCTCAAGAATGAGATAATCATGGGTCAATTAGATGATCCATTCATCGTGGAGGAGATGAAGAGAATTGATGAAGGAAGACCATCAGAATTTCACCGTGGAGAGATGGGATCACTATGGTTCCAGAAGAGGATTTGCGTTCCGGATATTGCTGAGATCAAGGAAGTAATACTCCGGGAAGCTCATCAAACACCATATTCCATTCATCCGGGAAGTACGAAGATGTACATGGATCTAAAGGAGCTATTCTGGTGGAACAACATGAAGAGAGAAATAGCACAGTATGTGGCGGAATGTCATACTTGCCAAAGAGTGAAGGCCGAACACCAGAGTCCGGCAGGAAAACTACAACCTTTACCCATTCCAGAATGGAAATGGGAGGAGATAGGAATGGATTTCATCACCGGACTACCCATGACCAATAAAAAGAAGGACATGATATGGGTAATCGTGGACCGGTTGACGAAAAGTGCACACTTCTTAGCGGTAAATCAGCAAGACAAAGGAGAGAAACTCATCGATCTTTACATCAAAGAGATCGTGAGTAAACATGGAGTGCCCAAGAAGATCGTGTCAGATCGAGGATCCGTGTTCACATCAGCATTCTGGAAGCAACTACATGAAGCTTTAGGATCCAAGTTGGACTATAGTACCGCCTATCATCCCCAGACAGGTGGACAAACCGAGAGAACTAACCAGATCCTAGAGGACATGCTTAGGGCTTGTGCCCTAGATTTCGGAGGATCATGGGAAGAACACTTACCATTAGCAGAGTTCTCATACAATAATAGTTACCAAAGCAGCATCAAGATGGCACCATTCGAAGCTCTGTATGGAAGAAAGTGCAGATCACCGATATGCTGGTATGAAGCTGGATCAAGCAAGGAGTTCAACCCAGATTATGTCAAGGAAAAGCAACACATCATTGACATCATAAGAGATAGACTTAAGATAGCTCAAAGTCGACAGAAGAGCTATGCAGACCAAAAGAGAAGGACTTGGGAGCCACAAGTTGGAGATATGGTATATCTTAAGGTGAGTCCGATGAAAGGTCTTCAGAGATTCGGAGTAAAGGGAAAGTTGAGCCCTAGATACATTGGACCCTTCAAGATACTGAGTCAGAACCGAGGTTTAGCTTTTGAATTGGATCTACCAGGAAGACTAGCTCAAGTTCACAATGTATTCCATGTATCACAACTCAGAAAATGCTTAAAGACCCCAGATGAGCCAGTATCACATGCTGAGCTCGAATTACAACCAGATCTGACATATATCGAGAAGCCAGCCAAGATTCTCGAGGAGAGCTGGAAACAACTCAGAAATAAAGCTATCAAGTACTGTAAGATACAATGGAAGCATCACCCCGAGAGGGAAGCCACCTGGGAAAAGGAAGAAGACTTGAGGGAAACATACCCCGAACTGTTCAGGTATTACAACCACAACTTCGGGACGAAGTTTTCTTTAAGGGGGAAAGGCTGTAATGTCCCAGGTTTAGTGACGATCGAGGGGTAGATTTTAGAAAGGGATGTGCATTGCATTGTAAATTCTGGGGAAATTTCGCGCTTTTAAACAAAAACTGCATCGAAGGGGAACAAGTTTCTCTCTCGACACCTTACAGGGTTAGGGTTTCGAGAGTGCGACAAACTTGTATCTCACCTAACTAGACTAGGGTTTTGAGAAGAGAGGGGAGAGTTTGCATCACAAAGTTAAGTTGCATAATTGAATTCAACTCAAAGTTGAATTTGAATTTCAAATACAAACATCAAACAAATATCTCATTATTTAATTGAAAGGAAAGTCACTAAGTAAATAATTAAAATACAAATAATAAATAATAAATAAAGCTCATTAGAGAAACCTTGAGCTTTATTGATCACCACACAAATTACATTGTCTTTACAATATTCAAATGGAAATAAATGAATTAAACAACACATTACAAGAATTGGTGAAATTATAAAATAAAAGAAAATAAAAAGAAAAGTACAAGTATGAATCTATCCTAAATATTACAATGTGAATATCATCTAATCTTGAGCTTGAAGATCATCTTGCCCATTTGATCATCATATTGAACCTGCACATAAACACATCAAACACAAGTTATGCCAAGTGGCATAGCCACTTGGCAGGTTAGAAAGAAAGGAAAGATTGGGGATATGGATCAGCTCTGCCGAGCTGATCATCTCCAAGCCAAGTTCAGAGTATCTGGTGCACACACACACACACACAGGCTGCTCACACAGCTGTGTGCATGCAGCACACCACACACACACAGCTGGTGAGTCACCAGCAGGCTGCCAGGCCTTGTTGTCGACCAGAGATGGAGAGGGAGATCATATAAAAGCCTCTCCAACAGTGAACCCTAGATCATTCATCGACAGCAACAGGGTAAGTCACCAAGAACACAAGAACACATGAACAGCCACTGCTGTTCCACCAGCTAACTCACCACAGTACTGAATCAAGCTCACCAGGAGGAGCAGGGCAAGTAATCAACCACAAGAACAACACAGAAGCAATCCTCTACACCAACAAACCATCTAGGAGCTGGAGTGAGGTATAAACAAGATCAACCTGAGCAAAACCCTGTTTTGCTCATAAATAAGCATACACTTGCATCACAGAATCAAATAAGGGTGGGAAACCCTGGATATATCATCATTTGGTTGCAAAACCATTTGGTGCCAGTAAATAAAGCAAAGGCTAGAAGGAAAACAACCAAGGGAACACTGGTTGTGTCAACACAGTGACACAACCAGAGAAATCCATCATGGATTCAATCCTAATTAGCCATTCAAAGTCACCAAGCACCTAACAGTCTAGCTACACCATCAGAATGGTAGAAACACAAGTTTCTACTAGTTTTGTCAACATCAAAAGGCTTCTGGCAGTCAAACATGATCAGCCAGAAAGCATCTATCCATCACAGAAAGCCATCAAATAGGGGAGCTACCCTAGGGCAGCATATGACTACTGCCAGGGTCACCTCAAACCCTAGAACAGCCAAACCAACAAGCCAAATACAATTATCATCACCCTGATTGGGTTCAAAGCAGGGCTAGGGTTCCCAACCACTGTGGGCATCCATCTAGCCTAAGCCAATCAAATGTGATGCTCATTACTGTATCACAGTTCACATCAATTATCCACTCAATCAATTAAAGCAACACAGATAATTGATATTAACAAGTAAATCATGAAACAGACACATGCTAATGATCCAGAGGATCATTGCAAGCATTCACTGATGCTTAGACAAGCACCAGCACACACAAGCTAAGCCTGTATGAAGCACAAACAGCACTGGTTGAGCACCAGTGAGTCACAGAGAGGAGCACACACTTGCTCACAAGCAAGTAATGATAAATTGATCATCAGAGCATCACTAGCTCTTGCTACAGATCACCACAGCCAAGCATAGCATCAACACATGAACCAGATAATTAAATCAGCCACAGGACATGAACAAATACATCACAGATAATCAAATAAGCTAGATATCAAAGTATCCAGTAGCAGTTCATCAAGGGATAGAGCTGTACAGGCACAGCTATGCTCAGTGGAGCATCTCCATGAATTAGAGCACACAGGAAGGCATACCAGAGGCACTGGCACTTGCAAATTTGCAAGGATTATACACCATAATCAAGCCAGGGCAAGTAATTGAATACACTTGATGATCTAGCAATAGTAGTATCAAGCACAGAGGCACCGGGATAGTTTCAAGCAAGAAATGCAAGCATAGCACAGCAGCCAGAATCCATGGCAATTGCGCATAGCAGCAGCTAGCACAGCACCAGGGCTGGCTGGGCACAAGGCACACAGGGGCGCAGAAACAACAGCAGCATGGCAGTGCCGGCATCTCCATGAGGAGAGGCAGGCTGGTGACTAGAGCATAGCATAGAGGAGGAGGAAGAAAGGGAGAAGATGGAGGCGTACTAACCTGGAGCAGCGCGGCGGCGTCACCATGGCGGTACGGCGGCACAGCCTGGCCACGGCAGCGCCAAGCCATGGCCAAGCCAGGCGGTCGCCGAAGCGCGGAAGCTCCAGCACAGGCACGGCGAGGCGGCACAGGCGCGTCGGCGGCGACGAGCTCGCCACAGCACGCCACGGCAGGCGAGCAGAGGCGAAGGGGACGCGTCGGGGAAGCGGCGAAGCACAGATCGGCGCGGTGGATCTGAAGCGCCGTTGAACGGCGGATCAGATGCGCCGCATCTCGCCGGCGGCGACCGCCGGAGTTGGCCGGATTAATTCGGCGACGGCGGAGGCGACGCGGGTCGCCAGAGCGAGTTAGGGTTAGGGTTCGGACACGCGAGCGAGTGAGAGAGAGAAGAGTGGGGCTGGTCGAGCCAGACCGGGCCGGTCGGTTCGACCTAACCCACTGGGTTGCACCGACAGGTGGGCCCAGGGGCAATTGTGACTTTTCACAAATAAACCAAAAATGCTGAAACATTAAAAATTCATAGAAAAATAAAGATAGCTCTAAAAAAATAATTAAAAATATGAAAATTGATCAGCATAAAATTCTCTATCTAAATAAAACATGAAAGAGAATTTTTGAAGATAATCAAGAATAAGTCTTAATATGATGATTTAAATAATCATTTAAATCACACATATTATTTTCTATAATAAAAATTAAGTCCATTAATAAATTTGGACTTTAAAAACACCTTGACAACATTTCAAGGTTGTATTTTTCCCTAAACAAGTATCCCCAAATTATTCTTAGTATTAACCTTCTACCTAAAAATAATAAACACCGGGAAAGGGGGGAACAAACCCTAAAACTGGAATCATGCATAATTGCTTCTTTAACCATTGCCCTTATCGGACAATGATGCTATTTTTCAGAAACAGAGGACAAGGGTCAGTCCACACCATCCAACTGCAACACTTTGCAGTATACAGGCATAGCTTTGCTCAGTGGAGCATCTCCATGAATTAGAGCACACAGGAAGGCATACCAGAGGCACTGGCACTTGCAAATTTGCAAGGATTATACACCATAATCAAGCCAGGGCAAGTAATTGAATACACTTGATGATCTAGCAATAGTAGTATCAAGCACAGAGGCACCGGGATAGTTTCAAGCAAGAAATGCAAGCATAGCACAGCAGCCAGAATCCATGGCAATATAGCACAGCTAGCACAGAGGACCTCACTACACCGTCATTACCAACTGAAGATGCTGTGAAGCTCAAGTCCAATGAAGTCGGATTGGACCAATGACACGAGCTCGTGCGAAGCTACTTAAACAACAGGTGAACTTGTTCCTAAACGATACTTTGATTGATGAGAACTTTATACTGCCTAAGTCCTATTACTTATGTATCATCAGGTATCAAGAGGAGACGAGCATCGCACGAGGAGAGGAGCAGCTGGACATGAAGACGGACGTCAAGATGGCCGTGAAGCTGGACATGGAGCTGGACATGAAGATATCTCATGGACGCGCGAGGGAGGAGCGGGAGGCATGCGCGAGAGGAGAAGAAGAAGTCCAGGCCGGTCCGAACCCGGTCAGACCGCCCCCGACCGGCCAGCCCGGTCCCGGCCCGTCGACCGGCCGCTAACCGGACGACGACCGGATGAAGCCCCTCGTACCGGACGAAAACCGGAAACTTCGCAGCTTCCCGGTCCTCACCCGGTTGACCGACCACAGACGGACCATCCGGTCCACAGCCCGGTTGACCGGCCGCCAACCGGACCGGCCGGTCCACAGCCCGTCGACCGGATCCCGCACAGACGCGTCCGAGTCTGCGACCAGATCTATTCTGGGTCGGTTATTCTTGTATCTTTTCGACCAGAACTCGTCCCGGACGCCTATATAAGTGGACGCCCCCTAGCTGCTTTAGACCACGTTTAAGATAAACCCTAGTTCTTAGTTGTTTGCTCTGCAAAACTATTGAATTCCCTACACCATATTGCTTGGATATTGTGTAGATCCTGTTTAAGTCTTGTGTGATCTGCTGTTCCATTGGGAATTAGACGGTTGCAACTTACCGCTTCGTGGTCGGCGGCTACGTGCGCAAGTGTGTGGAGTTGCGAATATCTTGCAGGGTTGAGAGCTGTTGCATCTGGCGACAGGGACCAATCGAGAGATCTCGTTGCGTCATACAAGTTATCATCCACTTCATCGTCGTGTATCTCCGCTGCCATCACCCGTGATCATCATCACCACCGTTGCTTACTGAGAAGATCGGGCCACCCCGTATCATCTTGGTATCAGATTTCCAGTTTTCCTCGGTAAGCCATCCACAATCCACCCCATAGTTGAGTTGTGAGTGTTTTCCTATCCAGAAAAAGCCAAAAAAATTAGGGTTAGGGTTTGCCATAGCCATAGCTTGCACTAATTTCGAGTTTTAGTTGCTTTTCGTAGTTGTTTTTGCGTACCTTTATCTTTCTTCTAGTAGAATTGTTAGGGTTTGTGTTATCTAGTTTATCTTCTAGTGTCAGTTTTGTTACTCCGAGTCCACATAGCGTACAGTGTGCTTGTTCCCAACCATAGACACAGCCTTTCGATATACGTGACTAGGAACTTCCCCAGAAGAGACTAGTTTTACCGCTCGACAGGCTGCTCATTAGGGTTTGGTGCTTTGCATATCTTGTTTGGCCGTGTTATCAAGGAGTTGAGTCATAAAATCAAAAAAAAAAGAGAAAATAGAAAAGAAGCAAAAAGAGCTACATAGCTGCGTGTGTTACAAAAAGAAAATACAAAAAGAAAAGTGTGTGCTAGTTGAAATCAAGTGAAAGGCCTAAGTTTTCTTTACTGCATCCGTAGTTGAGCAATCTTGTGCCTGTCTCATTGAGCTTTGCTAGCGTCTCTCTTGTGCATTGCAACCTTTCCTCCATATAGTTGCATTGCCCCATTATATCGCCTTGTGTGAGTATCTTTGGTTGTCTACGGTCAGCGCTAGAGCTTGTTATTGGTGCAAATAGGTAGCCTACCTACAACCCCACATATACCCTGCTTTGTCGTGTGATTGTTCTTATACCCTTGATATTCGCTTCGCTACATCCGTGCACTAGTTGTTACTACAAGTGGTAAGCAACACTAATTTACTTTGGAACGGTAAGATTTCCTTTTCTTATCAGTTTTGAGTGAGTTGTGAGAGTATCACCATATATTTTTGATTTAGTGCACTAACCTACTAATCATGTCTGCTAGTGATAATAAGATTGTTAACCAGGAGAACAAGAATTCGGCAGATATCATCACATGGAGGGAGTATGAAGCTCTTCGTAATGAGATGCGACGTGAATTCCGCACTAACGATGATGAGCTTAAGAGTACAGTTGATGAGATCAAACAAACGCTGGATGCTACTAATGTCACCGTCACTGGATTGTCTGATCAAATGACGGATATACAGCGCAATATTGCGGATATGCGTCTCGCTATTGAGAACTTGACTGTACTACAACAACAACAACAACAAGACGATGATGAAGATCCTGAACTTGAAGATGACGCACACAATGCTCGTGGTGCGCCTCGTGGTCATCGTCCTCGTGGCTTGGTTCCACTTGGCCGCAATGGTCGTGGACAAGATGAAGAAGATGGATTGGGTAAGCCTAAGTTTTCCATACCCAAGTTTGAAGGAGGAGCTGATGTTGAAGAATACCTCACTTGGGAGCTCAAGATTGAGAAATTATGGAGCCTACATCCACACTACTCTGAAGATAGGAAGATCAAGCTTGCGTCTTCTGAATTTGATGGTTATGCATTGCGTTGGTGGGATTCTTTGGTTCGTAACCGCGATGAAGATGGTGCACAGCCTATCCGTACATGGCGTGCTATGAAAGAGGCCATGACTTCTCGTTTTGTGCCTACAAATTATATGCGGAACATATTTGATAAGCTAACACTATTGAGGCAAGGTGTGAAGACTGTTGATGAGTACTACATGGAGATGGAGATGCTTATGCAGCGTGGTCGTGTCCGTGAGTCTCTAGAGATGACAATGCAGCGTTTTCTCAACGGATTGAAGTATGATGTTAAAGGCATTGTTCGTCATTACACCTACACCAATATGAATCAATTGTTACATCATGCAAGAGAAGCTGAATCACAGTTGGCTGAAGAAGCAAAGGTTAAAGGACGTGCTACGGGAGCTGGGCGTTTTACACCCCGCGCGCCTTCTACAGCGCCGGCGCCTTCGACGCGCTCTTCCTTACTCTACTCCGCCTAGCAAACCGGTCTCCAATGTATCTAATGCAAAGAAGTCCGAATCTGCTGCAAGTACGAGTGGTTCTGGTGCGTCTACAACGCGCAACCGTGATATGCTTTGCCATACATGTGGTGGCAAGGGTCACTTCAAGAGAGATTGTCCTAACCGCAAAGTCATGTTTATCAATGAGGACAATGAGTATGAGACTGGAGATGATGCTGATCCAAATGCTCCAGACAATGATGACTATGACACTGATGGTGAAGATGCATATCCTTCTGATGCTCGCACCATTGTTGTGTCGCAGCGTGCTCTTAATGTGTTGCCTAGTGCATCTACTCAGCGCTGCAATTTGTTCCAAACCAAAGCTTTAGTTGGACCTGACAAGGCTTGCAAGGTCATTATTGATGGCGGGAGTTGCCGCAATTTAGCAAGCAAGGAGTTATGTACCAAGCTGAAGTTGAAGTATCTACCGCACCCGCATCCATATTATATTCAGTGGTTAAGCGACAATGGTGAGATGAAGGTAAACCACATGGTGCGTGTTGAGTTTGCGATTGGACCGTATAAGGATTGCATTGATTTTGATGTGGTTCCTATGACGGTTTGTCACCTCTTATTGGGTCGGCCTTGGCTCTATGACCGTTCTGTGCAACACAATGGCCGTGCCAATACATATCACTTGGAGTACAAGGGCAAGAAAATTAACTTACAGCCTATGTCACCACAACAAATTGTCAATGAGTCTCGTCAGAAGATCGAAGTGAATTTGGAGGATGCACCTCTAGATAGGCGAGAGAATTGTAATGTCGTGAGTGATATAACGAAAAGTGAGAGAGTGAATTCCTTAGTCTCATTAGCCACCAAAGAAGACATGAGAGAATTTAGTGAGGATCCTACGGCCATGCCTCTTGTGCTTTTGTACAGGGGTACGGTTTTGGTTTCTAACGACATGACCCCTCTTCCTCTTGGTGTTTCTAATGTTTTGCAGGAATTCGGCGACGTGTTTCCGGAGGAGGTACCCGCAGGATTACCACCATTGCGAGGTATTGAGCATCAAATTGACTTGATTCCCGGAGCATCGCTGCCCAATAGGGCGCCATATCGCACTAATCCCGAAGAGACGAAGGAGATACAGAAGCAAGTACAAGCGCTACTCGACAAAGGTTATATTCGCATAAGCCTTAGTCCTTGTGCTGTTCCTGTTATTCTAGTTCCTAAGAAAGATGGTACTTGGCGTATGTGCGTAGATTGTAGAGCTATAAACAACATTACTATTCGATATCGTCATCCTATTCCCCGTTTAGAGGATATGCTAGATGAATTGAGTGGTGCTGCTATGTTCTCTAAAATTGATTTGCGTAGTGGCTATCATCAAATTAGGATGAAAGAAGGGGATGAGTGGAAAACAGCCTTTAAAACAAAATTTGGTTTATATGAGTGGTTAGTCATGCCTTTTGGTTTAACTAATGCACCTAGCACTTTCATGAGACTGATGAACCATGTTTTGCGTGAATTTATTGGCAAATTTGTGGTTGTGTATTTTGATGACATATTAATCTACAGCCGCAATGAATCTGATCATACTATACATATTCGACATGTTTTGCAAGTGTTGCGTGATAATCAACTCTATGGTAATCTTGAGAAGTGCACATTTTGCAAAGATAAGGTCATATTTCTGGGTTATGTTGTCTCTAAGCATGTAGTAGAAGTAGATGTGTCTAAAATTGAAGCTATTCAAAATTGGCCTACTCCCATGAATGTGAGTCAAGTTAGAAGTTTTCATGGTCTAGCTGGGTTTTATCGCCGTTTTGTGCCCAATTTTTCTACTATTGCTGCACCTTTGAATGACTTGACTAAAAAGGGTGTTGTCTTTGAGTGGGGCGCAGCCCAAGATCATGCTTTTGATGAACTGAAACGATTGTTAACTTCTGCACCGTTGCTTGCACTTCCTGATTTCAATAAACAATTTGAGATTGAATGTGATGCTAGTGGTATTGGAATTGGTGGTGTGTTGATGCAAGAGGGTCGCCCAATTGCATATTTTTCTGAGAAACTTTCTGGTGCTAAGTTGAACTATCCTATCTATGATAAAGAATTGTATGCTTTAATTAGAGTTCTTGAGGTTTGGCAACATTACTTGTGGCCAAAAGAATTTATCATACATTCTGATCATGAAGCTTTGAAATACCTGAAAGCCCAATCTACTTTGCATAAGCGTCTAGCTAAGTGGGTTGAGTTCATTGAGTCTTTTCCATACATTATTAAGCATAAGAAGGGAAAAGATAATATTGTTGCTGATGCTCTATCTAGGAAGAATATGCTATTAACTCAACTTGATGTTAAAATTCCTGGTTTAGAGATACTATGTGATTTGTATGCCACTGATCATGATTTTGCTGAACCATATCGCTTATGTGCTCTTGGTAAAGCATGGGAAAAATATCACATACATGATGGGTTCTTGTTTAGGGCTAACAAACTATGTGTTCCAGAATCGTCTGTGCGTTTGCTCTTATTGCAGGAATCACATGCTGGAGGTTTGATGGGTCACTTTGGGCGTGAGAAGACGCTACTCATGCTAGCTGACCACTTTTATTGGCCAAAGATGAGGCGGGACGTGGATAGATATGTGCGAAGATGCATTACTTGCAACAAGTCTAAGTCCAAGCTGAAGCCTCACGGTTTGTATACTCCTTTACCGGCACCTACTACACCATGGGAGGATATTAGTATGGATTTTGTGTTGGGTTTGCCGCGTACTAAGAGAGGCCATGATTCTATATTTGTGGTAGTGGATAGATTTTCTAAGATGTCACACTTTATTGCCTGCCACAAGAGCGACGATGCGTCGCATATTGCTAACCTGTTTTTCAGGGAGATTGTACGTCTACATGGAGTCCCGAAGACTATCGTTTCTGATCGTGACGTGAAGTTTATGAGCTACTTCTGGAAGACGCTTTGGAGAAAGCTGGGGACGAAGCTGCTGTTCAGCACTACTTGTCATCCCCAAACTGATGGTCAAACTGAAGTGGTGAATAGAACATTGTCACAACTGTTGAGATCCATGATCAAGAAGAACTTGAAGGAGTGGGAAGAGTGTTTGCCGCATGTGGAGTTTGCTTACAACAGGGCGGTACATTCTACCACGGAGCTATGTCCTTTTGAGGTGGTGTATGGTTTCAAACCCATTACTCCACTTGACTTGTTGCCTTTGCCCATACATGAGAGAGTTAATATGGAGGCATCAAAGAGGGCAGATTATGTGAAGAAGATTCATGAGAAGACTAAAGAGTTGATTGAGAAGAAAGGCAAGAGCAATGCTGCAAGGATGAATAAGAAGCGTAAGGAGATGTTGTTCAAGCCTGGTGATTTGGTCTGGGTACATTTTCGCAAGGATAGGTTCCCAAAGCTGAGGAAGTCTAAGTTGAAGCCTCGTGGTGATGGTCCTTACAAAGTGCTAGCCAAGATCAATGATAATGCATACTCGATAGATCTTCCAGAGGATGAGTTTGGTGTCAGTAATTCTTTCAATGTTGCTGATTTGACACCATATGACGGAGAAGACCTTGGAGCGTCGGGGTCGACGCCTTTTGAAGGGGGGGGAGATGATGAGGACATCCCTACCTCACTACTACCTCCGTCATTACCAATGAAGATGAACCTGCTGTGAAGCTCAAGTCCAATGAAGTCAGGATTGGACCAATGACACGAGCTCGTGCGAAGCTACTTAAACAACAGGTGAACTTGTTCCTAAACGATACTTTGATTGATGAGAACTTTATACTGCCTAAGTCCTATTACTTATGTATCATCAGGTATCAAGAGGAGACGAGCATCGCACGAGGAGAGGAGCAGCTGGACATGAAGACGGACGTCAAGATGGCCGTGAAGCTGGACATGGAGCTGGACATGAAGATATCTCATGGACGCGCGAGGGAGGAGCGGGAGGCATGCGCGAGAGGAGAAGAAGAAGTCCAGACCGGTCCAGAACCCGGTCAGACCGGCCCCCCAGCCTGCCCCTGGTCCGGCCGACCGGCCGCTAACCGGACGACGACCGGACGAAGCCCCTCGTACCGGACGAAAACCGGAAACTTCAGTTTCCCGGTCCTCAGCCCGGTTGACCGGACCACAGACCGGACCATCCGGTCCACAGCCCGGTTGACCGGCCGCCAACCGGACCGGCCGGTCCACAGCCCGGTCGACCGGATCCCAGACCGGACGCGTCCGAGTCTGTCTCGACCAGATCTATTCTGGGTCGGTTATTCTTGTATCTTTTCGACCAGAACTCGTCCCGGACGCCTATATAAGTGCCCAGGACGCCCCCTAGCTGCTTTAGACCACGTTTAAGATAAACCCTAGTTCTTAGTTGTTTGCTCTGCAAAACTATTGAATTCCCTACACCATATTGCTTGGATATTGTGTAGATCCTGTTTAAGTCTTGTGTGATCTGCTGTTCCATTGGGAATTAGACGGTTGCAACTTACCGCTTCGTGGTCGGCGGCTACGTGCGCAAGTGTGTGGAGTTGCGAATATCTTGCAGGGTTGAGAGCTGTTGCATTGGCGACAGGGACCAATCGAGAGATCTCGTTGCGTCATACAAGTTATCATCCACTTCATCGTCGTGTATCTCCGCTGCCATCACCCGTGATCATCATCACCACCGTTGCTTACTGAGAAGATCGAGCCACCCCGTATCACTAGCACAGCACCAGGGCTGGCTGGGCACAAGGCACACAGGGGCGCAGAAACAACAGCAGCATGGCAGTGCCGGCATCTCCATGAGGAGAGGCAGGCTGGTGACTAGAGCATAGCATAGAGGAGGAGGAAGAAAGGGAGAAGATGGAGGCGTACTAACCTGGAGCAGCGCGGCGGCGTCACCATGGCGGTACGGCGGCACAGCCTGGCCACGGCAGCGCCAAGCCATGGCCAAGCCAGGCGGTCGCCGAAGCGCGGAAGCTCCAGCACAGGCACGGCGAGGCACACGGCCTCGGCACCAGGCGCGTCGGCGGCGACGAACTCGCCACAGCACGCCACGACAGGCGAGCAGAGGCGAAGGGGACGCGTCGGGGAAGCGGCGAAGCACAGATCGGCGCGGTGGATCTGAAGCGCCGTTGAACGGCGGATCAGATGCGCCGCATCTCGCCGGCGGCGACCGCCGGAGTTGGCCGGATTAATTCGGCGACGGCGGAGGCGACGCGGGTCGCCAGAGCGAGTTAGGGTTAGGGTTCGGACACGCGAGCGAGTGAGAGAGAGAAGAGTGGGGCTGGTCGAGCCAGACCGGGCCGGTCGGTTCGACCTAACCCACTGGGTTGCACCGACAGGTGGGCCCAGGGGCAATTGTGACTTTTCACAAATAAACCAAAAATGCTGAAACATTAAAAATTCATAGAAAAATAAAGATAGCTCTAAAAAAATAATTAAAAATATGAAAATTGATCAGCATAAAATTCTCTATCTAAATAAAACATGAAAGAGAATTTTTGAAGATAATCAAGAATAAATCTTAATATGATGATTTAAATAATCATTTAAATCACACATATTATTTTCTACAATAAAAATTAAGTCCATTAATAAATTTGGACTTTAAAAACACCTTGACAACATTTCAAGGTTGTATTTTTCCCTAAACAAGTATCCCCAAATTATTCTTAGTATTAACCTTCTACCTAAAAATAATAAACACCGGGAAAGGGGGAAACAAACCCTAAAACTGGAATCATGCATAATTGCTTCTTTAACCATTGCCCTTATCGGACAATGATGCTATTTTTCAGAAACAGAGGACAAGGGTCAGTCCATACCATCCAACTGCAACACTTTGCAGTATTCAGGCAAGTTCATCGCTTGCTCATGTCATTTGAGTATTTTTACCAAATTACTTGCAAAGTACTATGTTTATCACTATCTATTATATACTAAAAGCAAAACAAGAGGTTTTAACGGAGACACCAGGTTAATCCACATACCCTTAAATTATATACTTCATTGATCTTAATTTTAACGGTTCAGATTTAAAATCGTTAAGTGTTACGTAAATATTGTCACGTCTCAGACATACACAACACCATCATACGTAAATGGGTAAGTACAAGGAAATAGATGATTGTCCACGTACGATTGTTTCATTCAAATGCCAATTTTATCTGTATAGTCTAAGGAAATAGATTCCAACTTCTACACGTTTTCTTTTCCAGGATCACCTATGAATATTCATTATGGTCTGACACGTTATTGTCTACTTAGCAAACATATGAGAGACTACTGGAACAGATAAGACAAAAAATAATCGGTACTTAAGACTTGTATTACACAGGACTCTAGAGCATCATTTAAAATCTACCGATCCTGCCTCCATTAAGAAAGATACCTAGACAATTTTAGAAAAAAACATTCACCTGAAAACCTGCCTAAGCCTAAACTGTGTGATTCAAAAATGCCTAGATGTGACTTTGGAGTTATATAATAACCAAAGAATAGAGGACTACATATAGATAGAGAGTCATGTCGAGTACGGAGGTGCACGTGCAAATAAACTTTTTTGGCTTAGATTAATTCATCTATTCAGATGTACAAGGATACCCCAAAGAAACAATGTACTAGACTATAGGTATGTTCGATATATATCTAGGATGTTTTTCGAGACACCAGGTTAACCCACATATGCTAAAAAATTATAAACTAATTTAATGTCTGAAATTAAAAGATAAAAATGTCAACGTAAAACAATATACAATAATATACGTATACAAAGCGACTGACAATGATAAACATTGTGTGCCGGTATAATCAGCGAAGGAGTAGTGGTCGCTCATCAATTTTTGGTTAAACAGTAATGTGTTAGACTATAGGTATGTTCCGTAAATATCTAGGGTGTTTTTTGAGACATCAAGTTGATCTACATGTGCTAAATAATTATAATCTAATTTAACATCTGAAACTCAAAGATAAAAATGTCACATAAAACAATATAAACGTACAAAGCCACCGACAGTGACAACCATTGTCTGCTGGTATAATCGAGCGAAGGAGTGCTGGTCGCTCATCGATTTTTTTGGTTAAACAATATAAAACTAGAAGTACGGACGTTACATATATGTGAAATTATACCACCTTATTTTTTAATCTTTTTTCTCCCTATAGTGTTAAGGTGGGCCTCACAAAAGAGAAGTGCATCCATGTAAAGAACTACATGAAGAATATTCTAATGGTAACATATATGTTTTGCCGGTTAATTAGGAGATCTTTGATTCTCATGATTAAAATGTATAAGAGACTTTAGTGTCATGCCCTACTCGATTTCTCCGAAACTTAATTTGTACCAACAAAATATTATTTCTGATAAATTGAGTATGATGGAAGCTTAATTTTAAAAACTGTAGCGAAGATAAATTGGTAGGAAAAAACCTACTCTAATCCTCCAAAAAGATATTACAAAAAAGTACGAAAGAAATAGACCCTAGGGAAAATAAGCATACTACATATGGCACAAAAAAGAGCAAACCACATGATTATACATTAGAACGCTAATTTTTTTTTAAAAAGCATAACTTCCGTAGCAAGAATACACCATAGATGCATAAACTACGTTTCTCCATTATCGATCCCGTGCATCCGCCTTACTTCTAAAATATTAGGTGAATTATGGACTCAAGGTAGCACTGCGCCTGCATATTCTAGATCTGTCTATATGATTATTATTTTTACATCAAGATTACAGTATCAACGGTTAAATGTAGAATATTGCAACACTAAAAATCTAAAATATAACATGTTTCTCCACATGTATTGTTACAATGGTTAAAGTATCACCAAAGTGACAGATACTGATAAACAATAAAAGGCTATGTTTCATGAATAAATTAATATATTTCATGCTACACAATAATACAATGCCCAACTTTCGAAGAAAAAAAGATGATGCCCTCGCATTTGCGAGGGCCACCTTGCTAGTTGCATAAAAAGCAAAACCACTATTTTCATAACTATGAATATGACTATGTGGTGGGCAATGGAACCATGGATTGTGTTGATATGGTGGAGGTTCCATTGCAAGGGTTTATATCCATCTAGGATTAAACAACAAATGTCGTCCAGTGATTCTTGTGCCGTATAACTCGTGTTCACCATAAGATCTGGAGTGGGACGGAGTAGTCAAAAGTGTTTCCACCTCTCGTACATCAACGGACGCGCTTTACCGTAGACACTTGTATCTGTCGGGGGCAAGCGGTAGGCTGGGGAAGCCTGAAGTTCCCCACGGCATAGTCCGTAGACACTTGTCGCCCGAGGAACAAGCGGTAGGCTGGGGAAGCCTGAAGTTCCCCACGGTATTGCGGTCTATGATGGGTTGCAGCTACCGGCGTAGGAGTGTATGGTAGAGCCCAGCACTGTTGTCGTGGTCGGGGCCCAGCCTTAATTGGCGTAAGTGAACCGGCGTGGACCCAGGGTCGGGGCATGCAACAAAGGGTGGGTGTGCAAGGTAGCGGAGGAACATGATTGACTAGGACCTTATACCGGGCCTCACACCAAAGGAAGTGTGGACGGGAAAGCTGCCCGGTTGGCACCAAGGTTAAGATCTCTTATGGGTAAAGCAACACACCTCTGCAGAGTGTAACGAACGTGACCAGTCACTCCTCCGGGATATGGAACTGCGAACGCTGCCGGAAAGGAACTCCATGAAGTTCTAGTCAACCGGTGAAGGCTGACGGACATAGTTCTTCTGAATAAAAACAACCTTTTGAAGAAATGGTTATCAAAACCTGCATGGTATCAGACTTTCTGGTCTGGTACCGTAGTTAGTGCATTAAACACCTCTTTCCTAATATGAACTTGTTGAGTACGCTCGTACTCATACCACTCTTAAATCCCCTGCTTAGACTGTCTGAATCATCTGGAGGAGGACAACAACAACCCTGAAGGAGCCGACCTCATCGGCTATGAAGAACCAGACCTCTCTGGAGGTGTTGAAGGCGTAGACTACCTCATAGTCTACGGAACCGGGGAGGCTTCCGGAGAAGGACAAGCTTAGACCGTTAAGCAGTAGTAGTAGTATCCGAGCAGTACGAACCCTTAGTACTTTACCGCTCGAGGCAATAAATGTTTAGTTTAATGAGACTCCTATGTTGTAAGCTAAGTTGGGTTCACCTCGAACCCAGGAGTATTCCTCTGAGGACCCAAGAGGAGCTCCAAGACAATATATGTTTGATGCTTGTAATAATAAGTGAATGAGTTATGGACCCTGCTATGTTCTGTTGTACTACTCTGAGGGATGTAATATTTGCGGAATGGTACTTCGTGAATGTTATATCAGCCCCTCTTTCTCTCCCTCGACGCACGTTCTCACTGGCTCACTGCAACCGCCTCTCCTGTCCCATCATCTTCTCCACAACCGAAGAAAAAACCCCGAAGAAAATCGCCGGCGATGGAGAAGAATGAGATGCCCATTGTCGGCACATCAGCCGCCGCCCCCGTCCAGGCCCCTGTCGCTGCTTCCAACGTAGCAGCCGGCGCATCGGCCGCCGCCCCCGTCCAGGCCCCCGTCGCTGCTTCCAACGTAGCAGCCGGCGCATCGGCCGCCGCCACCGTCCAGTCCCCCGTCGATTGGGACCCGTACGAACCAGTGCAGTACGACGCGCCGGAGAACCCCTACGACACCACCATCGTCGACAACGAGCCGGAGGTAACCCTTTGTTCCCTTGTTCTTATCTCATTTCAATCATTTTGTGTTAGATCTAGCGTTATTACGGTTCGTCTGTTCCTAGTTCAATCCTTTTGTGTTAGATCTTGCGTTATTACTGTTCGTCTGTTCCTAGTTCAATCCTTTTGTGTTAGATCTTGCGTTAGTACTGTTCGTCTGTTCCTAGTTCAATCCTTTTGTGTTAGATCTTGCGTTATTACTGTTCGTCTGTTCCTAGTTCGATCCTTTTGTGTTAGATCTTGCGTTATTAGTGTTTGTGATTTGCTTTTGTTTAAGATTTGTGCCGATGATGATGAATATTTGGGCATAAATTGATTCAGGGTTTGGTCAGTAAACAATTGGTGTGTACAAATTTGTTGTGCATGATCTTTGGTTTACTTACTCAAATCCTGGATATAAGTGTGTCCAATGTAACTGAGGCTACCTCTTTTTTTCGAGCCCATATTATCATGCATGATTTTTTGTTCACTCTCTGTTCCATCATCGTTGCAATTGACTCCGTGTTTTTTGCACGATCTTTGGTGCTACGTGACAGGTGCAGAGCAGCGACGTCGACAGCGATGACGAGTCCTTCCACACCAAGACTCGTCACGTCCTCAGGAGGCTGCAGTCCGGCCATTACGATGGCCCCTTTGCTCGAGGCATTTACAAGTGCCCCTTCTGCAACAGGAAGCTCCGCGCCACCGACTTCAACTCCCTGGTGAACCATGCTGAATCCATTGGCAGATGTGGCGCTAGAGTTGGAAGGACCGTGAACGTGCATGCGTACATGGCCAAACACAAAGCACTTGGGATTCACCTGCGCAACCTCCAAGCGAGTCACACGCGCTACCTGGAGGCGTTGAACGTGCCTACTGCACTCTCTGTATGTGACTGCTCTATCTGTAGAGCAGCTTAAATTCATGTAAAATGTAGCTTATGTTGGATCTATCGGTACTACTTTTGGATCTGTCCTGAATATATCTATGCTATGTTGGTTGCTGTATGCAGCTTATCCTATATTTTCTCTCTGGATTTGTGCCCTAGATTTCCTACCTGATTGGGTAAAAACGAAGGCATAAAGAAATGAATGGCGTTAAAAAACAGAAGGAGAAGCTGCTCTAGATTTGCTACCAATTTGGGCTATCAAATATGAATGAGATCGAGCGATAGAGAGGAAAAAGGTACATTGAAAACTGCTAATCTGGGCGAAAGAGACAGAAACCACTCGTGCCCCCGTCCCGGACCCACACGGCTCCACACGCTACGGCCCCACACGCTACGGCCACACAAACACGGCCTCGTCCTGTCCCACGCGGTCCCTTCCTACCAGCCCCACACGACGCGGTCCCACACGACGCGACCCCACAAACGACACGACCCCACTCGTCAGCACGGAACGGTCAACTTAACGGATTCCTTCCGTCCGAGCTCCTTCTGCGGGTTCAGACAAGGGCTTGGGGAAAACTGAGGAAAAACTAAGGAGCTGGGGAAAACTGAGTACAACTAAGGACCTGAGGGCACGAAAATAGAAATCCCTAAAGAAACCTTTGGGGAGGATTGATAATGTGCGCATTACGGTTAACAATAACCTTGTCCCCGTTGATTTTGTTGTCTTGGATATCGAATGCAATGCATCTTGTCCTATTGTGTTGGGAAGACCTTTTCTTCGAACCGTTGGTGCTGTTATTGATATGAGGGAAGGTAATATTAAATATCAATTTCCTCTCAAGAAAGGTATGGAACACTTCCTAGAAAGAGAATGAAGTTGCCTTTTGATTCTATTATTAGAACAAGCTATGATGTTGATGCTTCTACTCTTGATGTTACTTGATTTGCACTTTCTGCGCCTAGCTGAAAGGCGTTAAAGAAAAGCACTTCTTGGAGATAACCCATGTGTTTATTTTACTACAGCAATTTTTGTTTTGTTGAGTCTTGGAAGTTGTTTACTACTGTAGCAACCTCTCCTTATCATGTTTTTGTGCCAAGTAAAGTTTCTATGTTTAAGTTGATGTTATATTCGGGATCGCTGCGCAGAGACAGTATTGCTGTCTGTCACGAATTCTGTCATAAGTCTCTGTAAAAAATTCTAAAAAATCTTCTAAATTACGAGCGTGATCCTCAGATATGTACGCAACTTTCATTAGTTTTGAGTTTTTCCATTTGAGCAAGTTAAGTGCCCAGTCCAGATGCATCTTTACGGACTGTTCTATTTTTGACAGATTCTGTCTTTTATTTCGCATTGCCGCTTTTGCTATGTTGAATGAGTTTCTTTGTTCCATTAACTTTCAGAAGCTTTGTGCAATGTCTAGAAGTGTTAATAATGATTGTGTCACCTCTAAATATATGAATTTGTGGTTATGCACTAACCCTCTCATGAGTTTGCTTGAAATTTTATTCCTCTACCTTTACAATATATAGCTCATGGGACAAATAGCTTAAAAACTATTGTGGTGATGAATATGTAGTTATGTGTCTTAATTCTTATAAGTTGCTTGTTGAGCGGTAACCATGTTTTCTGGGGACGCCATCAACTTTACCTTTGTTGGATATCATGTGAGATGCTATGCATGTTCGTCTTGTCTGAAGTAGTGGATTTCATGATCAAATGGTTTGAGTATGCATATGTTAGAGAAGAACATTGGGCCGCTAACTAAAGCCATGTATCATGGTGGAAGTTTCAGTTTGGACATACAACCTCAATCTCTTATGAGAATATTAACTATTGTTGAATGCTTAAGCATGAAAAAGAGGAGTCCATTATCTGTTGTCTATGTTGTCCCGGTATGGATGTCTAAGTTGAGAATAATCAAAAGCGAGAAATCCAATGCGTGCTTTCTCCTTAGACCTTTGTACAGGCGGCATAGAGGTACCCCTTTGTGACACTTGGTTGAAGCATATGTTATGCGATGAGAATCCGTGTTTTCCGAGATAGTAGGACAAGGTGCGAGCACTATTGGTATTCTATGCATGAGACATGCAACTTGTAGGAAGTATTATGCATAGCACATATGAATTATTACTACCGTTGACAAAATTGTTTCTATGTTTTCAAAACAAAAAGCTCTAGCACAAAAATAGTAATCAATGCTTCCCTCTGCGAAGGGCCAATCTTTTACTTTATTGTTGAGTCAGTTTACCCATTCCCTTCTATCTTAGAAGCAAACAATTGTGTTAACTGTGTGCATTGATTCTTACATGTTTACTTATTGCACCTGTTATATTACTCTATGTTGACAAATATCCATGAGATATACATGTTACAAGTTGAAAGCAATCGCTGAAACTTAATCATCCTTTGTGTTGCTTCAATTCATTCTACTTTGAATTTATTGCTTATGAGTTATTTCTTATGCAAGTCTTATTGATACTTGTCTTGAAAGTACTATTCATGAAAAGTTTTGCTATATGATTCATTTGTTTAGTCATTATCTTTGTTAGCAATCTTTTGTTCAGATCACTCCATTCATCTCATATGCTTTACAATAATGTTGATCAAGATTATGTTGGTAGCATGTCACTTCAGAAATTATTTGTGTTATCGTTTACCTACTCGAGGACGAGTAGGAACTAAGCTTGGGGATGCTTGATACGTCTCAAACGTATCTATAATTTCTTATGTTCCATGCTACTTTTATTACAATACTTGAGTGTTTTACACATACTTTACAACATTATTTTACATTTTCCGGCACTAACCTATTAACAAGATGCCGAAGTGCCATTGTTGTTTTTGTTGTTTTTGGTTTCAGAAATCCTAGTAAGGAAATATTCTCGGAATTGGACGAAATCAACGCCTGGGTCCTATTTTTGCACGAAGCTTCCAGTCGAAGAGAGACGAGTGGGGCCACGAGGTGGCCAGACACCAGGGCGGCGCGGCGGGCCTGGGCGGCGCGGCCCGTGGTGTCGCCACCTCGTGACGCCCTTTGACCTACCCTTCCGCCTACTTAAAGCCTCCGTCGCGAAACCCCCTGTACCGAGAGCCACGATACGGAAAACATTACTGAGAGGCCGCCACCGCGAATCCCATCTCGGGGGATTCAGGAGATCGCCTCCGGCACCCTGCCGGAGAGGGGAATCATCACCGGAGGGGCTCTACATCATCATGCCCGCCTCCGGATTGATGCGTGAGTAGTTCATCCTTGGACTATGGGTCCATAGCAGTAGCTAGATGGTTGTCTTCTCCGCTTGTGCTTTCATTGTTATAGATCTTGTGAGCTGCCTAACATGGTCAAGATCATCTATTTGTAATGCTACATGTTGTGTTTGGTGAGATCCGATGAATAGAGAATACCATGTTAAGTTGATTATCAATCTATCATATATGTGTTGTTTATGTTCTTGCATGCTCTCCGTTGCTAGTAGAGGCTCTGGCCAAGTTGATACTTGTAACTCCAAGAGGGAGTAATTATGATCGATAGTGGGTTCATGCCTCCATTAAATCTGGGACAGTGACAGAAAGTTCTAAGGTTGTGGATGTGCTGTTGCTACTAGGGATAAAACATTGATGCTTTGTCTAAGGATATTTGTGTTGATTACATTACGCACCATACTTAATGCAATTATCTGTTGTTCGCAACTTAATACTGGAAGGGGTTCGGATGATAACCTGAAGGTGGATTATTTAGGCATAGATGCATGCTGGATAGCGGTCTATGTACTTTGTCGTAATGCCCTGATTAAATCACATAGTAATCATCGTTGATATGTATTGAATCTTTATTTGTCAATTGCTCACCTGTAATTTGTTCACCCAGCATGTTAGTTATCTTATTGGAGAGACACCACTAGTGAACTGTGGACCCCGGTCCATTCTTTTACATCTGAATACATTCTACTGCTTTACTGTTCTTTGCAAACAAACACCATCTTCCACTCGATACGTTTAATCCTTTGTTTTCAGCAAGCCGGTGAGATTGACAACTTCACTGTTACGTTGGGGCAAAGTACTTTGATTGTGTTGTGCAGGTTCCACGTTGGCGCCGGTTTCACTGGTGTTGCGCCGCACTACATTCCTCCACCAACAACCTTCACGTGCTTCTTGGCTCCTACTGGTTCGATAACCTTGGTTTCTTACTGAGGGAAAACTTGCTGCTGTGCGCATCACACCTTCCTCTTGGGGTTCCCAACGGACGTGTTGACTACACGCCAGCACGTATCAACTCCACCCAAGCTTAGACCTCGCTTGTCCCCAAGCGAAACTGAGCTCGATAAACAAGACCACATGTTTATGGAGTGAAGTGTCGATAAATAAAATACTGACAAGAAGCATCATATTGATTCACACAAGATATTCTAGTAAACATCCTCCTCATATAACTCAACTCGAAATAAGTAAAGAGAAATCACAAATAGAGGTGCATAGGAAATCATGATTGGTTATGGCAAACTTTGTTCTTGGTCAGAGAACTACTAACGGATTGTACTTATCTTCTAAGCAAAACTTTCATATTAGAATTTATATAGCAGGACTTTCATCCTCAATCATAACAATCTCCTCATAATCATTGATAACTTTCAAAGTCATATTCAATCAGATAAAATTTGTACTAAACAAGAAAGTATAAAGGACATGATTAACTGAATCATAGTATAAATGGTTGGTTCACAACAACTCAATTGCTTGCTTAAGATAGAGGGAAATAGGTTTACTGACTCAACATAAAAGTAAAATATAGGCCCTTCGCAGAGGGAAGCAGGGATTAAATCATGTGCTAGAGCTTTTCAAGTTTTGAAATCATATAAAGAGCATAAAAGTAAGATTTTGAGCGGTGTTTGTTGTTGTCAACGAATGGTAGTGGGCACTCTAACCCCTTGCCAAACAGACCTTCCAAGAGCGGCTCCCATGAAGGACGTCATCTCTACCAGCAAGGTACGTAGATCATCCCCTTCTCTTTTGTTTACACATGTATTTTAGTTTTATTATGGTTGACACTCCCCCCAACCTTTGCTTTCACAAGCCATGGCTAACCGAATCCTCGGGTGCCTTCCAACATTCACATACCATGCAGGAGTGTCTATTGCAAAATTAAGTTGCTTACTGATAAATCAGGGCAAAACATGTGAAGAGAATTATTAATGAAAGTTATTAATTGGGGCTGGGAACCCCGTTGCCAGCTCTTATTGGATAAGCGGATGTGCCACTAGTCCATTGGTGAAAGTCCGCCCAACAAGATTGAAAGATAAAACACCACATACTTCCTCATGAGCTATAAAACATTGACACAAATAAGGAGTAATATAGTTTGAATTATTTAAAGGTAGCACATGAAGTATTTACTTGGAGTGGCGCAAAATACCACATAGTAGGTAGTTATGGTGGACACAAATGGCATGGGTTTGGTCTAAGGTTATGGATGTATGAGAAGCATTCCCTCTCAATACAGGTTTTTGGCTAGCAAGGTTTGATAGCAAGCATAAAGGTTGAGGGAAACAAACAAATATACATGTGATAAAAACAATCATGCATCTTTATCATAAGCACAAGAAATTTTAACTTCAGAATACTAACTCATTAGCATAAAGATAATAGAGTAATATATCTACATGTATTTCCCTTTTCTATTCAAACATCAAGGTGTTGTTGCTATTGACCAATGCTAAGTTTGCCAAAACCAAACAGATTTACTTGATGCTCCCAAAGTGATATCAATACTCATGTCAAGAGTAATCATATAAAAGAAATTGCAAACTAAAATAAGGTGTGCAAAAAGTAAATGATAAGACTTCTCATTAATATTCCATAACGATAACTCACACCAACGGATACATAGATAACCAACTAAGAGAGATACTTCCACACTGCAAACTATTCTATATGATAACTTCCCTACTCATGATATGACACTACTTGATAGTAAAATATAAAGATAGTGATGATGTGATACCGCGGCACTCCCCAAGCTTGGAACAAACCAAGGGGATGCCAATACCGATGATGAATTACTCCTTCGGTGGTGATGGTGATGGATTCTTCTCGCGCTTCTTAAGGATCTCCTTCAGCTTCAGCTTCTCAATTTGGCAATTCTGCACTAAGACTCGAAGAGATTCATTGTTATCTGAATGTGGCGGTGGCGGCCTTGTGATGGGAATCGAGTAATATTCCAGCATTCTGCGAAGTCGCTGGTTCTCCTCCTGAAGTATCTCCACTTCCCTTCTTAGAGCACAATATTGATCACAAAACTCATCGGCAACCCGTATTGCTTCCTCCACACAAGGGAAAGAGTCGAGGCTAAGAGCAGGCGGAAGAAGTCCCTGCAAGTTATGAGAAAAAGAACGCCCAGTGTTAACCGATCCCACCAAGATTGGCTTACTCTCCATAGTTTCCCGCTCTCTTTTTGCTGATGCTATCTTCTTCTCTCCCTTATTGACCCCTTCATCCATCTCCTCTTCCCAAGGTTCCTTGTCTTTGTTGTTGGAGACCATGGTGCTTCTAGATCAAAACAGATCCTGGCAGAAAACAGCTCGAAACAAAACACGACGAGAAAACGATATACGGACCTCCAGGGGTCCGGGGGATTATATAGCAAATATTTTTACGACAAAAGGAAGGTTCCAGGCCGAAAACGAGTGGAAACGGGACGCCGAGGGGCTGTCACCATAGGGCGGCGCGGCCAGGGTGGGACCCGCGCCTATGGTGACGGGCCCTCGCGCGTCTCCACCACTCCGTTTCGATCTCGTAATTTTTATATTTTCCAAAAACAGCAGAAATATTGTTCGGAAAGTTAAACGCGGACTTTTTATTACTAAAACTGTTACCTATTCAAAGTCGGACTCTGCAGAACTGTCAATTTGATCTTTGATGAAAGCTTCCGGAGTTATCACTTGAATAATATCAATATCTTCATTATAAGAATCTCCAGAAATATAATGCTTGAGTCTTTGTCCATTCACTACTTGTGTGGCGTTACCTTCCAAAGAGCTAATTTTTATTGCTCCTGAACGATAGACCTCCTCAATAACATATGGTCCTTCCCATTTTGAGAGTAATTTCCCTGCAAAAAATCTGAGACGAGACCGATACAATAGGACTTTATCTCCAACATTAAATTCTCTTTTAATAATTCTTCTATCATGCCACTTCTTAACTTTCTCCTTAAAAAGTTTAGCATTTTCATAAGCTTCACTTCTCCATTCATCTAAAGAACTCAATTGTAGCAACCTCTTCTTACCGGCAAGTTTAAAATCTTTATTAAGTTCTCTTACAGCCCAATAAGCTTTGTGCTCTAGTTCTAAAGGTAAATGACAAGCTTTTCCATAAACCATTTTATAAGGAGACATTCCCATAGGATTTTTATAAGCAGTTCTATAGGCCCACAATGCTTCCTTTAACTTACTAGCCCAATTCTTTCTAGATTTATTAACAGTCTTTCCCAAAATAGCTTTAATTTCTCTATTTGATAATTCTACTTGCCCACTAGTTTGAGGATGATAAGCTGAAGCAATTCTATGATTAATACCATATTTGGCAAGAGTTTTTCTAAAACCACCATGAATAAAATGAGAACCTCCATCAGTCATAATATATCTAGGTACTCCAAATCTAGGAAATATAATATCTACAAGCATTTTTATAGAGGTCTCACCATCAACACTTTTTGTAGGTATAGCTTCTACCCATTTAGTAACATAATCAACAGCGACAAGTATATGAGTGTTACCTTCTGAAGAAGGAAAAGGACCCATGAAGTTGAATCCCCAACAATCAAATGGTTCAATAACAAGAGTATAATTCATAGGCATTTCATTGCGTCTAGAGATATTACCAACTCTTTGACACTCATCACAAGATAAGATAAACTTCCTTGCATCCTTGAAAAGTGTCGGCCAATAAAAACCTGATTGTAGAACTGTTATCACCAGATTTTGGCCAAATCAGGAGATGGGCCGTAAGTGAAGATGGGCTTGAAAGATACACGCGTGGAGCATCTTTGAAGCGGCCTTGCACGAAGAGTTTGGGCTTAATTGCCCGTGTATCTGTAAATATAGTAGATCGTATTTTAGTTTAGATTAAAAGATAGAGTTTAACTCGTGCACGGTTAGGTGCACGCCTCAATTAGAAAGTCCCTTGGACTATAAATATGTATCTAGGGTTATCGGAAAAGGAGGACAATCACGTTCACAACAAACACAAATCAGGCGCATCGCCACCCCTTCTTTCGAGGGTTTCTCCCGGGTAAGCATGCCTAGATCGCATCTTGCGATCTAGGCGCACACGTTTATTCGTTTACCTTGTGTTGCTCGTGCTGAAGCGTTGTTGATGGCGAGTAGCACTACTTATCGTAGATGTTTTGGGGCTTGCATAGATGCTTTTCTTACGCATATCTGCTTAGCTGTGCCGTCCCTCATATCTAGCTGCCCTTACACCTATCAAGGTGTAAGGGCAGCATCTTGCTTGTTCGTTGTTTAGTAGATCCGATCCGTTATAGTTGCTCCTTGATTCTTCAAGGATTGGTTTAATATCCGTATGGTTAGGCCTTGCAAACGGGTTGAACGATCCGGTAGTGCGTTAGGTATGGTTTGTTAGTCCTAAGAGGGATGTTCCGGGAATTAACTTAATGTTGGTTTTTAGGCCTCTTTTAGGGTTAGTTTTCCATTATCTTTCGTGTCTATTAGGCTCAACTACGCGTAGGATGTTCCGATCATATGGTGAAACCCTAAACTGTCGTAGATTGGTTTAGCTTTATTATGATCAAGCAGGAGCCCCATGTCAGCGTTAACCCTACGTAGACCATGGGGCGATCGGCTTTGTGAGCCGATCCACAGGGCAACCTGAGAGCCGATCGGGCTCGTATTTAATGTTTACGTGTCTGCCATGCAGGAACTAATCGAAGCAACCAACACCTTCCTGACCAGGTATAGGTCAGGTGGCACGCCTTGCAAACGCCAGGACGTGTGCCGGAGCATTTGCGGGACGACGTCGAGGGACCAGGGCCCACTGCAGCCTTGGAAGCCTCCCGGCTCTTCGTGTTTCTTAACCACTGCTCGCCGGTGGGTTTTGGCAGGCAACACATTCTGGCACGCCCGGTGGGACATCGGGACAATCTTCTGCAGCAACCACGTCGACATCTACATCTGAGATGGCGGCAGAACCGGTCAAGTACGAAGATCTGCCTCCTGAGCATAAGAAGAAATACGATGATCTCAAGGCCATCTTGGAAGCCGATCTCATCGGCGCGTTTGAGAAAACCCGTTCGCACGGGATCAAGTTCAAAGGGTTCCAACCCGAAGGTGCGCTGGAGGGACTAGATCTATCTCTCCCTTCAGACGAACGTACCAGAGCCCTGCGACAGGAAGTCAATTATGCCGTTGCTCACTCTCTTCATCGGCATTCTGAGAGCTTGGTGAATACTGGAGCGTGTCGCGCTCAATGTGGTGCAAGAAGTCATGAAGCACAAGTACTCTCCGTCAGGACCTGCTCTAGGAACTCATCAAGGAGAGATACCGCTCTATACCAGGCCGCCACTGCCATACACGACGGCAGCTCCACAGCAACAAGGTTCACCGGCGTACGTTGTCTACAAGGTTGGAGGTGATCCTGGCGATTACCAATTCCTGTATGAGCCACCCAAGGAGATTCCACATGGATACGTGTGCACATACGTGCCGGACTGCAACGACTGGATGACCCAGGTTACAGCAGGAAGGACTGCCACGGCAGGAGGGATCGCTGGAACAGGAGTAGTTGCCGGAGCAGGAAGCAGTTCTGGAGCAGATGCTGAGAAACAGGCGTGGTTAGCCAAATATACCACCGGTACAAGTCATGCACGCTCAACTTCTGCAGCTCCTACGCTGGATGAGATCACCGCAATCATGAGAGACCAGTTCGGCATCCTGCCGAAGAAGAGAATGATCGGCTATTCCAAGCCGTATCCCAACGATTACGACCTAATCCCACTACCGCCTAAGTATCGGCTCCCTGACTTCACAAAATTCAGTGGATCAGAAGGAACCAGCTCAATCGAGCATGTGAGCCGATATTTGGCACAGTTGGGCATGGTCTCAGCTTCAGACGAGCTGCGTGTGAGGTTCTTCTCACAATCTCTCACGGGTCCAGCCTTTGGGTGGTACACCTCGTTGCTACCAGACTCGGTTCGGACGTGGAAGCAGCTGGAAGAGCAGTTTCACGTACAATACCATTCAGAAGCTACGAAGCTAGCCTTGCCGATCTGACCCAGGTTCGGCAGAGACGAGGAGAGACGGTATCTGAGTACATCCAGAGGTTCAGGACCGTCAAGAACCGATGTTATTCGGTTCTCCTATCTGAGAAGGAAGCAGTCGAGCTGGCGATAGCAGGATTGTCAGCGCCGCTCAGAGATGTGACGTTCCAAGCAGAGTACAATTCACTGGTGCATATGGTGCAGAAATTGACATTGTATGAACAACGCCATCCAGAATTGTACCAGGACAAGTACAAGCGCGTCGCCCTGATCGAGATGGAAGAAGATGATGATTCTGTAGGAGATCAGGAGGTCGCTGTAGCTGAGTGGACTCGGGGGCAAAGCCCGTGTCCTGCAAGTGGGTGAAACAACCAGGGCCTGTGAAAGGGTTTGACTTTGATTTGAGCAAAACGGAGCAAATTTTTGATTTGCTGCTGAAGGAGAAACAGCTGAAGTTGCCCGAAGGCCACAAAATCCCCACGCCACAAGAGATGAACGGCAGGCCATACTGCAAATGGCATCACACGTTCACCCATGCCACCAACGACTGCAAGGTCTTGCGCGGACAGATTCAGATGGCGATAGAACAAGGCCGATTACTCTTCGGTCAGTTTGCCATGAGAGTTGACACGCAGCCGTTTCCAGATGTCAACATGGTAGATCTCAGCCATTGCATAAGACGCGAGCCAGGTTTCTCGTTTGATATCAATATGGCAGGGCTTGCAGATCGCCATGGCGAGGATAAGCCAGAGAGCAGTCGCTCTCGTGGCAAAGATAAGAAGGAGGCCGATCCACGCGACCGGCCCCAGCATGATGACAGACGGTATTTGACTGAGGAAGAGGTGATAAGCGTGCGGTATCAACGACCACTTTCCGCGCACCTCCTTAACAAGTACGGACAGCAGTACGACCGACGTCGACGCTACGACGTAGATGATGATAGATATCGTCGGTCTGATGCAGACAACAGGAAATACCGTCGATATGAAGGGTATGAGCGTCACGCCAGAGGGAGATCAAGGGAGAAAGAGGACATGGATAGGCATTGGAACTGTCCTTTCTTCAAACACTGCTGGGACTCAAGAATGAGCCGATTGCCTACAATCGAGAACTGCCCAGAATGTAAACAGAAGAGGAAGGGAACGAATGAAGTTTCAGTGTTCAAGCGTCTAGGACCTCTCCCACCTCAGGACAAGCTGAGTCATCCCAAGATGAAGACTTCGAGGAGTCGAGGAAGAAGATAGATATCACCGACCAAGGTGGTGTCCTGATGGACTCAGCCACTCCCAAAAGCGCAGAGTGCAACGGCTACGAAACTTGGAGGAAGCCGAGGCGCAGTACCTGTACACTTTGAGGAAAGCACGGCCCGATCTGGCCGTGAAAATTCAGCAAACGCTGGAGACAGAGGCTCGCCCACCAAAGAAAGTGTGGCGACCCAAGCAGACAAAAGCCGATGCAGGGACATCGGCGGATACAAACATGGTGTTCGTTCTCCCATCAGAGTTTTGTGCTCCAAGAGATGAGGAAGTATCAGTGGCACAGTTTGATTGCGGGCCACGACCAGTTATCTTTGAAAAGCCACGAGAGAAGAGCTACATGCATCTGAAAGCCCTATACCTGAAAGGTTATATCAATGGGCAGCCTATCAGCAAGATGCTGGTTGACACGGGAGCAGCAGTCAACATAATGCCGTACTCCATGTTACGACGTTTGGGACGTTCTACTGAAGATCTGATCAAGACCAACGTCACGCTAAGCGATTTCAACGGCCAACCGTCAGAAGCCAAGGGTGTACTGAACGTGGACTTAACTGTCGGCCGAAAGACCATCCCTACGTCCTTCTTCATTGTCGACAGCAAGAGCACTTACGCTGTCCTGCTAGGAAGGGATTGGATCCATGCTAACTGTTGCATTCCATCCACAATGCATCAGTGCATCATACAATGGGATGGAGACGAAGTGGAGGTTGTTCATGCAGACGACTCGATCGACATTTCTTTGGCTGCCATGAACATCTGGGAAACAAATGACCAAGAGCCGCTCTCTGGAATCAATCTGGACGGCTGTGAGCGCATCGAAGCTACAAAAAATGGGGTGAGGCTGGTCTTATCCACCGGCCTCACAGAGTAGCAAGATCCGAGTATATGGACGAACGTGGCAAGGCCGATCCCTGTGATCGGCCCCAAAAAATAATAAACAAGGATCTCACTTCAAGCATTCCACGTCGTCGTAGCAGAGGACCAAGAAGTTGTAAACCCTCGTTAAACATTGCAATGGAAAAGGAGGCCGATTCTAGCAATCGGCCACAAATAGTCTCAACATGCCTTCTGCCTGTGTTCATCATTGATTTAGCAGGCGATGGAAAGCTGGGGTTTACAGCAGCTGATGGACTAGAAGAGATCGAAATTGGTCCTGGGGATAAGCCATGGCCAACATTTATCAGCAAATAGTCGGATCGACAACTGCAAGGGAAGCCGATTCCAGCAATCGGCTAAAATTATTCGCACCACACATATTCACTGATGTGCTATTTAGCATGGTGAGTTGCGAAACAAGCTTGAATTGGCTGAAAAGCCGATATCTTCAATCACTTGAAGGATTCGGCTCGGGGGGCATACACACGGAGAAGGTACAAGGCCACGAAGTATGTACCACGAAGTATGTACCCAGGGGAAGCCGATTCATGAGATCGATCGGCTAATAAAAATCGAAAATTTTAAGCACAGCCGATGCTGGGACATCGACTTCAGAATTACAGAGTTCAAGCTGCCACTTGATCATGGGTAATGGATGGGCCGATCTAAGCAGCAAAGCACAAGAATTGAGCCAGGAGGAGTTAGAGAGCCATTGCATGAGAAGCTTCTTGGTTCAAAGAAGGGATTTGCTGGTCCTGCCGAGCCCTCGTGGTGCATCGACTCCTTGTGCGTAAGCTTTCCTATCTTGTTTTGATGGGAGTTGAGGGCTGAGCCTGTTCTTGAAAGCCGATGGTGACACATCTGGCTAGTTTTATGTTGTGGCGTCCCCAGAGGTGCCCAAGCTAGAGCTTCGTCGGCTGGATTGCATGTTCTCGCTGATATCATCTTCAGTATCCCTTTTCGAGCCGGCACAGGGTTGTTTCCCTTCAAAGTTCTTGGCGGCCACCTTTTTCACTGCTATTCTCGCCTTAATTAAGGCTCGGGGGGCAGCTGGCCCTGAAGATTCTTTGCTTTTGGAGCCGATTGTGTTGAAATCGGCTGTCTCTGCATCACAACCGTATTGGAAAGTGGTGAGTTCTTTCAGAAGGAAACCACCAGAATTGATGGGAGGAGTTTGAAGAGGGAGCCATCACCATTGATAGGCTCTGGGCCAGTTTGTTAAGGAAACAGAGCATCGCAAGAAGAGTTGTGAGCAAATGGTACCTGTTATACAGATGTATCAGCTTCAACGTCAAGTTGTTTCAGCTACGGTCCTAAAAGCTTTCCTGGAGGCGTTAATTCAGGAGTTTTGCCGTCAGGTCGAACATCACGATCGGAGGATTTGGAGTCCAAAATCTAGGGGTCTCAAGGCTGTGGGCTGGACCTGTTCGATTGGAAGTTTGGATCTGAATTTCAAGGATTGCAAGTTACCATCTGAGGGGATAATTGGACTAACCTGTCTTGCAATTCATGGTAAAAAACTGATGCATTGCCATCGGCTCATTGAGCATCGACCAAGGTGACAATCGGCAAAGTCAAGATAAGGGAGAATCGGCTAAATCAACATGGAAGAAATCGACAAAGTCAAATTGGGGGAATTTCTTCATTGATAATCAGATTTCATACATGAAAGGAGCTGATTGCCCTCAAAAGGAATTACTAGGGGATACATTGCCCCATCTACTACTCCTAGCTCTATGCTAAAGATCCTATCTAGGGGCCGTTGCTGCCTCGTCGTCCGTCATCGCCGCTGTCGGCGCTGTTCCCGGCCGGCTCGTCGTCGCCGTCGAGCGACCACCGCAGGACCCCTCATTATCCTCGTCTTCCTCGCCGCCGTCGTTGTCGTCGCTGTCGGTCGCTGAGTTGCCCGGCCAAGGCGAGGCGCTGGCCGGCGGCTCGTCGGAGGAGGTGTCGTCCTCCTCCTCTTCTTCCTCCTTCACCTCCTCGGAGGAGGTGAAATCGCCCCAGGAGAAGCGATCGTCGTCGCTCTCCTCCTCCGATTCCCCGTCTGCGAGGAAGCGGAGGTCGCTCCCCGTCGGTCGAGGACTTGTCGTCCTCCGACCGACGGAGAAGTCGTGGCTCGACTCGTCCCCGTCGGCTATGGCGCGGCGGATGTTGGCCGCGTGGGCCTCCTGCGGGTCCCACTCCGGTGTCGGTTCCCGGAGGGGGGAGGATTGGACGGAAAGGCTCGACGAAGAAGTGGAGGAAGAATAGGAAGACATGGTGGTAGAGAAGGGCTTTTGGAGTGCTAATGCGAAGGGGACGAAGACGGGAACTGCAAGAAGTGGCTAAATAAAAGGGGATATAGCAGAGATTTAATGCTTAAGCAGTTTTCGAGGATGTGGTGCCAAAACTGTCAAATCGTGCAGAGAAGTTGAGAAGGCAAGGTGTCATGATGAAGAATACTGCGACGGTTCTGCTCTGCCACGACATGACCCCTCGAAGGAAAAACAGAGGTTTTGAAATTATCATTACCAAAACCAGGGGGGCATGTGTTATCACCAGATTTTGGCCAAATCAGGAGATGGACCGTAAGTGAAGATGGGCTTGAAAGATACACGCGTGGAGCATCTTTGAAGCGGCCTTGCACGAAGAGTTTGGGCTTAATTGCCCGTGTATCTGTAAATATAGTAGATCGTATTTTAGTTTAGATTAAAAGATAGAGTTTAACTCGTGGTGCACGCCCGAATTAGAAAGTCCCTTGGACTATAAATATGTATCTAGGGTTATCGGAAAAGGAGGACAATCACGTTCACAACAAACACAAATCAGGCGCATCGCCACCCCTTCTTTCGAGGGTTTCTCCCGGGTAAGCATCATGCTGCCTAGATCGCCACACGTTTATTCGTTTACCTTGTGTTGCTCGTGCTGAAGCGTTGTTGATGATGAGTAGCACTACTTATCGTAGATGTTTTGGGGCTTGCATAGATGCTTTTCTTACGCATATCTGCTTAGCTGTGCCGTCCCTCAATATCTAGCTGCCCTTACACCTATCAAGGTGTAGGGGCAGCATCTTGCTTGTTCGTTGTTTAGTAGATCCGATCCGTTATAGTTGCTCCTTGATTCTTCAAGGATTGGTTTAATATCCGTATGGTTAGGCCTTGCAAACGGGTTGAACGATCCGGTAGTGCGTTAGGTATGGTTTGTTAGTCCTAAGAGGGATGTTCCGGGAATTAACTTAATGTTGGTTTTTAGGCCTCTTTTAGGGTTAGTTTTCCATTATCTTTCGTGTCTATTAGGCTCAACTACGCGTAGGATGTTCCGATCATATGGTGAGAACCCTAAACTGTCGTAGATTGGTTTAGCTTTATTATGATCAAGCAGGAGCCCCATGTCAGCGTTAACCCTACGTAGACCATGGGGCGATCGGCTTTGTGAGCCGATCCACAGGGGCAACCCGAGAGCCGATCGGGCTCGTATTTAATGTTTACGTGTCTGCCATGCAGGAACTAATCGAAGCAATCCAACACCTTCCACTGTATAGGTCGTGGCACGCCCTGCAAACGCCAGACGTGTGCCGGAGCATTTGCGGGATGACGTCGAGGGACCAGGGCCCACTGCAGCCTTGGAAGCCTCCCGGCCCTTCGTGTTGCTTAACCACTGCTCGTCGTTGGGTTTTGGCAGGCAACAAGAACCTTTTGTGCGGTTCTATCTCCGGCGTGATGTCCTCCATAAACACTACCATGGCATTTACTCAATATCTCTTGTTGTTCATATTCCGGGACACATCTTCGCATAATACCATCCACTCCTTCTTTATATAAGTGTGGGTCATCCCAAAAATAATGCCTCAAATCATAAAAGAATTTCCTCCTTTGCTGAGCTGAAAAGGTTGGAGGCAAATACTTCAAACAATAAAGTTAGCATAATCAGCATACCAAGGGCTCTCTCGCGAGCTCACCTTTATTACAGCCAATTGTTCATTTGGAAAACTATCATTAACAGGAATAGGATCATAGGTAATATTTTCCAATCTAGACAAATTATCAGCAACAGGATTATCAGCACCTTTCCTACCTACAATATGTAAATCAAATTCTTGCAAAATAAGCACCCATCTAATAAGCCTTGGCTTAGCATCTTTCTTTTCCATAAGGTACCTAATCGCAGCATGATCAGTATGAATTGTGACTTTTGAATCAACAATATAGGGTCTAAACTTGTCACATGCAAAAACTACTGCTAATAACTCTTTCTCAGTTGTAGCATAATTTCTTTGAGCAGCATCTAGAGTTTTACTAGCATAATGAATAACATTCAATTTTTTATCTACTCGCTGCCCAAGAACAGCACCTACAGCAAAATCACTAGCATCACACATAATTTCAAAAGGCAAATTCCAATCAGGAGGTTCCACTATAGGAGCAGTTGTTAAGGCTTTCTTTAGAGTTTCAAAAGCTTCCTTACAATCATCATCAAAAACGAAAGGTACATCTTTTTGAAGAAGATTAGTAAGAGGCTTTGAAATTTTAGAGAAATCTTTAATAAACCTCCTATAAAAACCAGCATGACCAAGAATACTACGAATACCTTTAACATCCCTAGGATAGGGCATCTTCTCAATTGCTTCAACTTTAGCTCTATCAACTTCAATACCTCTTTCAGAAATTTTATGTCCCAATACAATTCTTTCATTAACCATAAAGTGGCATTTCTCCCAATTAAGAACAAGGTTAGTTTCTTCACATCTCTGCAAAACTTTATCAAGGTTTCGCAAGCAATTATCAAAAGAATTCCCATAGACAGAAAAATCATCCATGAATACCTCAACAATCTTTTCACAAAAGCCATGAAAAATAGCAGACATGCATCTTTGAAAAGTAGCAGGAGCATTACATAAACCAAAAGGCATACGCCTATAAGCATAAGTTCCATAGGGACAAGTGAAAGTGGTTTTCTCTTGATCTTTAGCTCTAATAGCAATTTGTGAAAACCCAGAATATCCATCAAGAAAATAGAAATGAGTATTTTTAGACAACCTTTCTAACATTTGATCAATAAAAGGTAAAGGGTAATGATCTTTCTTAGTAACTTTATTAACTTTTCGAAAATCAATACACATTCTATACCCTACAACTACTCTTTGAGGAATAAGCTCATCATTATCATTAGGCACTACAGTTATACCTCCTTTCTTAGGAACACAATGCACAGGACTAACCCATCTACTATCAGCAATAGGATATATAATACCTGCTTCAAGAAGTTTTAATACCTCATTTCTTACCACATCCTTCATCTTGGGAATTAGACGACGCTGATGTTCAACAACAGGTTTTGCACCATCTTCTATATTAATAGCATGTTGGCAAATAGCGGGAGAAATCCCCTTCAAATCATCAAGAGTATAGCCAATAGCTCCTCGGTGCTTCTTCAGTATTTCCAATAACCTTTCTTCCTCAATATCTGAAAGCTTAGCACTAATGATAACAGGATATGTTTTCTTCTCATCAATATAAGCATACTTAAGATTATCAGGTAATGGTTTCAAATCAAATACAGGATCTTCTTTTGGTGGTGGTGTTACACCTAAATCTTCAACCGGTAAGTCATGTTTAAGAATAGGTTGACGAAGGAAAATTTCATCAAGCTCATCCCTTTCTTCCCTAAAAACTTCACTCTCACTATTCTCCAAATGTTGCTGCAAAGGATTACTAGGAGCAAGAGCAATAGATGCACACTGTTCAACTCTAAAATCATCATTAGGCAAATCAGCTTTATAAGGAGTTTTGGCAAATTTAGAGAAGTTAAACTCATAAGATTCACCAGCAAATTTAGTAACAATTTTCTCTTCTTGCAATCTATAATAGCTCCACATGTATTTAGAAAAGGTCTACCAAAAATAATAGGACAAAACTTACTAGCAGCAGAACCAAGTACCAAAAAGTCAGCAGGATATTTAATCTTACCACATAGAACTTCAACATCTCGAACAATACCAATGGGAGAGATAGTTTCTCTATTAGCTAGCCGAATAACCACATCAATATCTTCAAGTTCACAAGAACCAATTTCATGCATAATTTCCGTGTAGAGCTCATAAGGAATGGCACTAATACTTGCACCAATGTCACATAAACCATAATAGCAATGATCACCAATTCGAACAGAGAGCACAGGAACACTGGCTTTCATAGACTTATTAGGATGCGAAACAATATTAGAAGCATCTTCACAAAAAATAATATGACCATCTTCCACATTTTCAGTAACAAGATCTTTAACTATTGCAACAGCAGGTTCAACTTTTATTTGTTCTTCAGGTTCTATGGGTTTCTTTGCACTTTTATTAACTACACTAGTTATAACAGAATACTCCTTCATTTTAGCAGGAAAGGAGTTTTTTCAATATAAGCTTCAGGAAGAACATGATCAATAGTTTTAATTTCAATACATTTACCTTTAGGTGAATCAACTTTATCTTTATATGGTTCATGATACTTATCAAAATTCTTCCTAGGCAATTCAAAATGAGAGGCAAAGGCTTTATAAATATTTGCAACAACTTGAGAGTCAAGACCATATGTAGCACTCATATTACGATATTCATCAGTATCCATAAAAGTTTCAATGCATTCATAATTATAATTTATACCTGACACTCTACCTTTGTCGTTCTCCCAACCTTCAGTATTTTCTTGGATTCGATCAAGAAGATCCCATTTAAACTCTTCTTTATTGCGCGTGAATGATCCAGAACAAGCAGTATCCAGCAAGGTTTTATCTTGAAAAGAAAGTCTTGCATAGAAATTATCAATAATAATATTACCAGGAAGCTCATGAATGGGGCATTTGAGCATTAAAGACTTCAATCTCCCCACGCTTGGGAAATACTTTCTCCATCATGAGGCCAGAAATTATATATACGGTTGCGGTCTTTGTGAATTTCACTTGGAGGATAGAATTTAGAGTAAAATACACAATATCCTTCCAATCAAGAGAACGCCCATCCTTCAGCAGTTTATACCAATGCGCCGCTTTACCAGATAGCGACATAACAAATAATTTCTTCCTAACTTCATCCATTGAAATACCTGCACATTTGAATAACTCGCATAATTCATGTAAAAACAGTAAATGATCTCCAGGATGAACAGTTCCATCCCCTTCATAGCGGTTATCCACAACACGTTCAATAATTTTCATTGGTATTTTATATGGTATTACTTCCTCACCTGGCACCTCATCCACTACCGTTGAAGTAGTAGTAGATTTCCCAAATAGAAATTCAAGGGAGGATCTCTCCATAATGACTTATAGCAGCAAGCAGAAACAAAATCAGCATGTACAGTAAAAGTTTCCTTACCAATTCCACTTACCAATAGCGCTTCACTCCCCCAACGGCGCCAGAAAATAGTCTTGATGACCCACAAGTATAGGGGGTGTATCGTAGTACTTTCGATAAATAAGAGTGTCGAACCCAACGAGGAGCAAAAGGTGTTTCAATGAAGGATTCACCGTAAATGCTCACAGACAATTATTCAGGGGGTTTTGATATTGCGTATAAATAAAGTACAAGTAAATAAAATGCGAGAGAAATAATTGCAGCGAGTGGCCCAATCCTTTTTAGCACAAAGGACAAGCCGGTTTGTTTACTTATAATGACCAAACGTTCTTGAGGACACACGGGGATTTTAGTCTAGTGCTTTCGCTTCATACTGCTGATTAATCTTCATTGTTTTGATAAGTGTTGTGTGGGTGAACCTATGCTAATGCACCGCCCTTCCTAGGACTAATACATACTTGTGATTATACCCCTTGCAAGCATCCGCAAATACAAGAAAGTAATTAAGATAAATCTAACCACAACCTTAAACTCTGAGATCCTGCTATCCCTCCTGCACCGATATACTAACGGGGGTTTAGGTTGCTGTCACTCCGGCAACCCCACAATTAGCAAACGAATACAAGATGCACTCCCCTAGGCCCATAAAGGTGAAGTATCATGTAGTCGACGTTCACATGACACCACTAGAAGAGTAACACCACAACTTAAATATCATAACATTGAATACTACTCAACAATAATTCACTACTAACATTTAGACTTCACCCATGTCCTCAAGAACTAAACGAACTACTCACGAGACATCATATGGAACATGATCAGAGGTGATATGATGATGAATAACAATCTGAACATAAACCTTGGTTCAATGGTTTCACTCAATAGCATCAATAACAAGTAGTAATCAACACCGGGAGAGTTTCCCCTATCAAACAATCAAGATCCAACCCAAATCGTTACAGCGGTGACGAGATGCAGCGGTGGAGATGGCGGTGTAGATGATGGAGATGATGATGATGATGATGATGATGATGGAGATGATGTCCAGCTCGATGGCGATGGCGATGGCGTCGATTTCCCCTCCGAGGGGAATTTCCCCGGCGGATTCCTGCCCGCCGAGAGCTCTTTCTCTCTGGGTGTTTCTCCGCCCCGCAGAGGCGGCTCACACCCTCCGTGACTCCCGGGGCTTAGGTTTTCTGGACGAAGAAGTACGCGAAGGAGAGGCGGCCGAGGGGGCTGTGGGCCCCTCTCACAAGGCGCGCCAGGCCAGGGCCCGCGCTGCCTATGGGGGCCATGGAGGCCCCTCTCGGCCCCTCCTTTGGCTCCCTCGTCTTCTGGAAAAATATGAATTTTCGTATAATTGCCGTCAATTGTTGATCTTCAGAAATATGGTATCCTGACGGTGTTTTTCCAGCAGAATCCCGACTCCGGTGAATAATTCTCCAACGATCATGAAACATGCAAAATAGATGAAATAACATAAGTATCATCTCTAAATATGAAATATATCAATGAATAACAGCAAATTATGATATAAAATAGTGATGCAAAATGGACGTATCACCCAGCTCCTTAGTTTTTCCTCAGTTTTCTCCAAGTCCTTGTCTGAAACCCGCAGAAGGAGCTCGGACGGAGGAATCCCGTTAAGTTAACCGTTCCGTGTTGACTAGTGGGTCCGTGTCGTGTGGGGCTGCGTCATGTGGGGCTGGTAGAAAGGGACCGCGTGGGACAAGATGAGACTGTGTTTGGTCATACAAGCGGAGCGGTGGCCGTAGCGTGTGGGTCCGTAGCGTGTGGGGTCTAGCGTGTGGAGCCGTGTGGGTCTGGGACATGGGCACGAGTGATTTATGTCTCTTTCGCCCAGATTAGCAGTTTTCAATGTACCTTTTTCCTCTCTCTTTCTCTCGCTCGAGCTCATTCATTCTTGATAGCCCAAATTGGTAGCAAATCTAGAGCAGCTTCTCCTTCTGTTTTTTAACGCCATTCATTTCTTTATGCCTTCATTTTTACCCAATCAGGTAGGAAATCTAGGGCACAAATCCAGAGAAAATATAGGATAAGCTGCATACAGCAGCCAACATAGCATAGATATATTCACGACAGATCCAACAGTACTACCGATAGATACAACATAAGCTACATTTTACATGAATTTAAGTTGATGTACAGATAGAGCAGTCACATACAGAGAGTGTAGTAGGCACGTTCAACGCCTCCAGGTAGCGCATGTGACTCGCTTGGAGGCTGTGCAGTGAATCCCAAGTGCTTTGTGTTGGGCCATGAACGCATGCACGTTCACGGTCGTTCCAACTCTAGCGCCGCATCTGCCAATGGATTCAGCATGGTTCACCAGGCATTGAATTCGGTGGCGCGGAGCTTCCTGTTGCAGCATCTCAAACGCCTCGAGCAAAGTGGCCATCGTAATGGCCGGACTGCAGCCCCCTGAGGACATGACGAGTCTTGGTGTGGAAGGACTCGTCGTCGCTGTCGACGTCGCTGCTCTGCACCTGTCACGTAGCACCAAAGATCGTGCAAAAAACATGGAGTCAATTGCAACGATGATGGAACAGAGAGTGAACAAAAGATCATGCATGATAATATGGGCTCGAAAAAAAGAGGTAGCCTCAGTTACATTGGACACACTTATATCCAGGATTTGAGTCAGTAAACCAAAGATCATGCACAACATATTTGTACACACCAATTGTTCACTGACCAAACCCTGAATCAATTTGTGCCCAAATATTCATCATCAGCAGCACAAATTAACCGGATGGGATTGATTACTCACATAACTTAACCGAATCTCTCCCTAATAATAAAGCAAAAAGGGTTTCCGTCGTCCGTTTTTTTCTGCCCTTATGTTTTGACCAAAATTACAGCACATGCCACCGCGGAGTGAAAATAATGGTTCGTTTAGATAGGACGTCGCCCACTCGGCCGCCTCTCCTCCCGACCGTGTGTGGGCCACCAAGCCTGCAAATCGCCCCAGGCTACGCCCGCGCTGGCGGCCAGATGCGGAGGAGATTATTATCGCTCGACGGAGAAGATTATTGGTCGTCACTGAATCGGTCAGATCGGCTCCAGCTTCAGGATATGATGGCGGCCGGGGCAAGAACCAGGTCGAGGCGGAGGAGGTCCCGGCGCTGGACCTGCTCGACGACTTCTGTTCTTCAGCAACTCCCTGGGCGGCAGGGACGACGGCAAGGGAGGAACATGGAGGCCGCTGCTGCTGCCCAACAGCCCAAGTCGCCCTCCACGTCGTCGTCCGGGCGGGCGTCCTGGACCTGGCCGCCCACCGGATCCCATGTGCCACCAGCAGGCCACTACAAAAACAGTGTTCGGAATCTGCTCAATTCGGCGCCGGTAACGTGCCAGATCCAATGCCATCCATCCAGCAGATGCCGCAGTCAGTCAGGTGCTCATACCTGTCGGGGCAGCTCGGACCCGGCGACGATCGCGGCAGCCGGCTCGGAATCTTCAGTATTCTTATGACATCATAGTCAAGGTTTGCGATGCGTCTAGAGCCGTGGAGACTTGTCGATTTGAATGGGAGGAGGACTAGATGTGAAGAAACGAGAGATGCTTCTTCTGCCACGCACTGAATCCAGCAGCAACGAGATGCTCCTCTACGGACGTTTGAGGTCTAGGATCCATCCGCATATGCTAGATACTGTATGTGATGCTTTATTGATTCAGTGTGACAAGTTTGTCTATTCTGCACGGATGTTTATTCAATGAAGTTTGTATATATGTCCAGATCTCAGCTCAAGAACTGCGAAGCTCATCGATCCGAAGAATGGTTATGATTTTGTAATACAGGTTTATGTCAAACTTACAGGTTTTGCTACAACTAAGTGATTTTGCTAGGTATTTCAATATCTAAAAACATGTATCAATTTGATTTAGTCAGGAAAAACTTTTTACTGCGATTTACGCAACGGCTTATCAAAATTCTATTTAAATTTGAGAAAAAAAAACACTAAGTGGAATTCCACTTGTTGCGAAGGTGGCGATAGCACAAGACATGATGGGGTTTGCTCAAGCCATGCAAAACGAAAACTTATTTGGCCCTGCGCCGAACAAAGGAAAGAGGAAGAGTAGGCCTTGCCTACCACCGCTAAACATGCTGATAATAATCTTCTACGTCGAGCAACATATCCAGCAGCAACTTGTGCACCATTCTTGGCGATTCGCTCCATAGGTTACGTCGCCATAGACTCACCTCCATCGAGATCTTAGTAGGGCGACTGGAGAGGGTACATTAGACGGGGACGCATGGTGAGAGTGGTCGGTGGTCTAGCTAAAGTGGTGGGCAAAGAAGGAAGTGGTAGCGGAAGCGTGCCTAATCGCGGAGCGTCACATGTAAGCATTAAATACATGATATCGTAAATATATTTCTCTCCCGATGCAACGCACGGGCACTTTTGCTAGTCTTAAACAAAAGCAAATCACAAATAACTTAAGATCAAACACAAAAGGATTTAACTAGGAACAGACGAACTCTAATAACGCAAGATCTAACACAAAAGGATTGAACTAGGAACAGACGAACCCTAATAACGCTAGCTCTAACACAAAAGGATTGAAATGGTATAAAAACAAGGGAACAAAGGGTTACCTCCGGATCATCATCGACGATGCTGGTGTCGTAGGGGTTCTCCGGCGCGACGTACGACACTGGTTCGTACGGGTCCCAAGCGATGGGGTCTGAACGGTGGCGGTGGCCGATGCGCCGGCGGCTACGTTGGAAGCAGCGACAGGGGCCTGGACGGGGGCGGCGGCCGATGCGCCGGCGGCTGATGCACCGATAATGGGCATCTCATTCTTCTCCATCGCCGACAGTTTTCTTCGGGGGTTTTCTTCGGTTGTGGAGAATATGATGGGACAGGAGAGGTGGTTGAGTGAGAATGAGAGAGCGGGCGAGCGTCGAGGGAGAGAAAGAGGGCTCTATAAAGACGAAGGTGGCGTGTACCGCAACACGTGTCCGCTATGCACGGCTGCAGCATGCACCGCGACACGAGTCTAACCCTGGGATGTTTGCACTACAAAAAAATAGACATGTAGAGACGTCCAATTTAGAGCGTAGAGACGCTATATTTCATCTCTATGTGGCTGTAAAGACGCTACTAGAAAGCGTCGTAGGACGTCTTCTTATGCACCGTCTCAAATACCACAAAGACGCATTACCCAGCGTCTCAAAGTAAAATGAGACGTTTCAAAACGTGTTTATGCTAGTTGAGGCGTTTTGTAGATGCTTATCGATCTCAACATTGAGTCGCTACAATTTGAATGGATATTATTTTGTTATATACAAATATATTTATTCTTAAAAACAAAATTTCAGCAGCGCACATAGTATGAGTAAAATCAAATTCCACCCATCATACATAAACAAAGAAATACAAAAATACAATGCACTGCAAAAAATCTATTATATTACTTGATGGCACGTATTGTACTTTACAAGTGAAATGTGTAAAGTTTGCATACATGGCTGAATAATACATAAATTTTTACATACAAGATTTGCATACACGACTGAATAGTACTCCGTACATAGAATTTCCTTATGCAATTTCGTAAGGAAGCAGAATCATTTTATTAGGTCGTGAAATAATCTGCTATCGGGTCCACTTCTTCTCCAGACTTTGTTTGCTCTCTACTATTCCGCTTCAAAAATGTTCACAAAAATAATCCTGCAGAGGGACAACTACAAATAAAAGAAGTCAATATATATGTGAACTATTAAGAATTTGATAGCAAATTAATATGATTATGACCTGAGATTAAATACCATGTGCAGCAGAAAAAGTCGAGTTCCAGGACAATCGAAGACATATACACGTATATGTACTAGAGGAGTCCAGCGAAACCTGATCCTGTTTTATAGATAAAGCGAAAATGCCAAGCAAGTTCCAGTACATGATTTGAAGCTAGATCCATCAAACACAGTTAGAAATTAAACGTTACTTCCTAGTGATCGGTGCAATTGGTGCCCTCCGCTTTGCATTCACCACTCCAAGAGCTGGCTCGTTTATTATCCTTTTGTGTAAAATCTACGTCAATATCAATGAACACCAGGCAAATACATGGACGATCTCTAATCTGCACCATAAAAAGAAAGGTTTCAGAGATCTTAGAGGCGGAAGAGGTACCTACTTGCAGAGAGGAATAATGAGGCAAGGCGCAGTTGATCAAGTCTAGCGGGAAGGAACTCCAACACCAAGAAACAGCTAATCTAATCGCGGAGTAACTCACCAGCAGAATCAACTTCGACTCAATGGAGCCTCGGAATCACAGTCGCATGGATCTTGAAGGAGGCATGGAATTAGCACCTAGGGCCGCTCGCTGGAGGGGAGATTCATCTGCAGATTGGAACCGCGATTAGATCGTGCGGCGGCTGCCCTAGGTTAAACACACGGTGGGGAATATAACAACATATGGCATGAGAAATACAATCGTGTTAAAAAAATATAATCGTGGGTTAGTAGGGACCTCGACGTTAATGTTAAAGCCTGAGATTTAGGACGATTTGTGGTGCGTCTCAACAAACGTCTTAACAAACAGCTTGACTACACATGTAAAGACGAAATAAAAAGCGTCCACTGCATAGCGTCTTTACATGACTCTTTTGTTGTAGTGTTGGTGTACTCAGTTATAATCTCGGGCCTTATACTGAAATTTTATCTGTACTCAGTTTTCCCATCGAGTACTTAGACTGGCAAGTGCAATATACTCAGCTTTATCCTCAAGTAGCTGGTCAACATAGAGTCAACAAATGAGATTAACATAGCTAATTGAGTCATTTCATGCGCAAAAAATCCAAAAAAAAATAAAAACATAGTGGCACCTACTCATGGAGTCTTCCTACGCAACCTGCCACCTAGGAAACCTTAACAAACATAGATAAATCAAGTTTTACCATAAATTGCCACTTCTCAGAATCACTAGTAGCTATGAAGATGCATGGTTTTCCACTCAAACCCCTTTGCAAAACATCTTCCCCAAAAATATAGTTTGTCTAAATGATGCCATAATTGTCACACTCATGTATATTTGAATTGCAAATAATTTGATGTAGCCCAATATGAATTATATTGTACAAAACACGCATTTTTCATTTTGTAATTCTTTTGTTTGAATCGCTTAGTCTATTTACTATTTATGTGCCCTTGGTTTCTTAGTACTACTCAGTTTTGCCCTCAAGTACTGTCACAAATGCTCACAGAAGCCCAAACTTATCCTGATTGGTTGAGCCGTTGTCACACGGATCGACTCCACGAACCGTTGATCCACTGATCTAACGGGCAGTATACCCCTCTCCGTCTCTTCGTGGCAACCTCTCTCTCTCTCTCTCTCTCTCTCTCTCTCTCTCTTCGTGGCCACCCCTCTCTCTCTGTCGGTGGAGAGTGTCACCCCTCTATTTATGTGCAATAACGAGTTTGCCACGTAACTATATTCCCTCTATTTATGCATTATTTTCCACGATCTAAAAATGTTAAACTAAAAAGTGGTATAATTTTGGTGTAAACATGAGGCATACATATTTGCGGATTTCGGTGAATGCATTATTTGTCACCCCTCTAACAATTATCAACTATATTTAGCATTCCATTTCTTTTAGGGAATATAGTTTGGGATATAGTTTTGGTAGTTTGAAACGGCCCAAAAGTGGTATAATTTTGGTATAAACATGAGGCACACATATTTGCGGATTTCGGTGATTACATTATAACCCCTCTAACAATTATCAACTATCTTTAGCATTCCTTTTCTTTTAGGGAATATAGTTTTGGTAATTTTGGTAGAAACATGAGACATACATATTTGGCATATTTGGGGGATTTCGGTGAATGGATTATTTGTCACCCCTCTAACAATTATCAACTTTCTTTAGCATTCCTTTTCTTTTAGGGTATATAGTTTTGGTAATTTTGGTAGAAACATGAGACATACATATTTGGCATATTTGGGGGATTTCGGTGAATGGATTATTTATCACCCCTCTAACAATTATCAACTTTCTTTAGCATTCCTTTTCTTTTAGGGATTATAGTTTGGGATATACTTATTTTTTTTGGTAATTTCGGTAAATGCACACACTAACTTTGAAAACAACTACAAGTACATTAATTGAATAATGGATTTGTAACAAGGTATCCCTTGTAACAACTTCTAGCGCCTGATGAGAAATGATAAGAATCCGATCGCAATTATACAACAAAAAAAACAACCAACCATCAGATTAGCTTGCTTCTTCAACTCGATCAGCTGCCTTAACTGCTTGTTCATTTTCTTCAGTTCTCCCTTCACTTCCACCAGTCCTGCATTGGGAGCATTAGGCATAATCGGAATGGCTTCTCTGCCGCATTCTCTACAGCAAGTCCCCCCTCCCAAATTGCGCTCCCCAATAGCGCCAATTGATTCCTGCAATTGAAGCCTCTGAACGTACACATCGATCCACTCGAAATGCCTGCATTTCTTCAAGATCTGAAAACAACAACGTGAACCCTAAATCCTAAATTCGAGGGAATAACAAGAAAATCGAGAGAAAACAGAGAAATTGGAGCGAGATCAAACTTATCCCCCTCTCTATATGGCAAGCTCCCGCATGCAAGGAACTCACGTCCACGGTTGCCGTTGTCGTCCGTCTTACAGATCGACTTCAGAGGCTCCTGGCGTGGGCAGTCAGGGCATCTTGTCAAAGGCACGGGTCCATAATGCGACCATGAAGAACGGGAGGTCGAAGAGAAACTAGACATCACCCGCCTGCCGGAGAAGGGTTGCCGCTGGCGGAGAAGAAGAACAATGGGGCACTGGGAAAGAAAGGGGTAGCAATGGCACGGGCACGGGCGCGGGCTAGCTCGGGCTCCCATTTTGCAACGGTCACCTGGGTAAGCTGTGGGTCCGGTGCGCTAACATGGACAAGTTGTGGGTCCCACGATGATCTGGATAAGTGGAGACGTGTCCACTGCGGGGTACGAACAACGGCCCCACTTGCCAGCACCAACCAACGGTCAACTAAACGGGAATCCTCCCGTCCAAGCTCCTTCTGCGGGTTTCAGACAAGGGCTTGGGTAAAACTGAGAAAAAACTAAGGAGCTGGGGAAAACTAAGTACAACTAAGGATCCGAGTGCACGGAAATAGAAATCCCTATTTTCTAATAGCAATGTGTGGAAGTCAATTGCAAATTCCTTCACCGTTTATGGGTTTACAGGAGTACACTATATTACAGGGAATTGATGAGGGGAGACCGCAGTGACAAGAAATTGTTTCATGGATCTCGCACATGCAATATTGACGGATAATGGGAACCCTAGAACTTATTGATCCTTTGATTCATAGTTGTACTTTTAAAGAATTTGTGTAGGACTTGAATCTCATGGACATTTTCGTTCGAAAATCGCTTCATTCATAGGATCATATCATCCCGTAGGAAATAATCTCATAAGAATCTTGTAGCGTAAATTTCATTGAAAACAGCATGAGGTTAGGCTTCATAGAAAAGTCCCGTCAAACTATAATCAAAGAGAATTTCTCTTCCTATAGAATAAACAAAACACATATCTAAAAAGCAATGACTTTGAAAAGTGTCGGAACAGGATTGCTTTTGGAATGTGATCATAACTAGTATATTGGCATTGTATTGATCTACATTGAACATCGGCTCAATCCAGAAACATATATCTAAAAAGCAATGATTATGAAGCTAATTTAGAAAATATCCTTCGTCTTTGAGTCATTTAGTCATCGGCTTATGTCTAGCAAATTCTGAGTCCCATCTCTCAAGCCAATTTACTTTTAACCCTTTTATTTACTACTCACCGGTCTCTTTTAATCGACTCAGATTTAGTATAACTTTATACTAAATTTAAGTCAATTAAAAAGAACCAGAGTAAGTACTTTGCCAAGACCACGTTAGTCGACGGTGTCTAAGTATACAGGTAGATAGTCCAATTGTTTGTCCATCCTAGTACAATTTTGGAGTACTATGTTTGGTGCTGGCTAGCTTTTCTTAGATGGCTGCGCTTTGCTTTCCCTCTCATTCCGTGGTACGTACGATTACTTTTAATAGACACACCAAACGCTTAAATTGTTGAAGTATTAATTATAGAATCATTACACAATTCTTTAGGTAATATAAGAGCATGAGGCACAGATGGCGCCCATATCTGTCACAACAAGATTACAAGAGTGGTACTGTTCACATCTTCTGTAATGTTTAGTGATGAGCACTAACTCGCCAGCAAATTAACAATGTGACAGAGATTCCCCATGATGGAGGTGTGCATATGACCCTTAGTTATTTATCTCACATTTTTGTCGTTGTGGCATGAAACCATGGGCTGAACTTGTTTCGCTTCTGCCCTTTTCCAGAATAGCTTGCAAGATGGTTTGGTTAGTCATAGTTAATTAGTTAATAATTAAATCTTGATAACATTTTCATTGAATTATTGACCTCTCACGTCATGACCAGATGCAGCGCACACACTCTGGCAAAGATGCTTGCAATTGAATACCATATGTTATGCACACTCATGCTTTCTCTTTCGTTGCGATCTACTCCAACACGAAAACTGTAGAACACGTTATGGGCGTATACTGTTTTGTATTTTGATATTACTTTTAAGAAAGTGATAAGAGATGATGCTGAGTCCCCAATATGGCGTACGGCACGGATTGATGTTATTGGGAGCATCGCCATATTGTGCCGGTCTACTAGGGGGCGTCTGCCCCCAACGAGACCCTCAATAGACTCTCTTAATTGATTTTGGACCATTTTCTTTGCAAATACAACCATATTACATAGTTTTCAACACACAAATTAGTTACACAATAATTGAAGCACAAAATAAAAAAATCCATACAATATTTCAAATAAATTAAAATTACGGAAGTTTAACTAGATCAAGACTCATGCTTGGTTTCCTTTGAGCATCCACAAATGCAAACTAGATCACCGTGTAAGTATGTGAAGAACAACTTCCTCACGGAATTCTACATGCATGGCGAGCAGATCAGCAAACTTGGTAGGCATCTTGTGATCAACTTGGACAAAGGGCCCTGCTAGTCATACGACCGATCAACTCAATCACTTAAGCAACACGCTCACGATTGATGATCATGTTGTGCATGATAAGACAATCATTCATCCACATCTGATTGGTTCGACTAGGTAAGATAAGAGTACCAAACAATAGCAAAAATAAATTGGATCAACCCAAATGCTGGCTTGAGATCCTTCCTAACTTACATCCTACAAGTCTTTTGGCACGAAGCCATGTGAGCTTTTTCTGACCTAAAGGGTTGGGACCATCTTCACAAATGTCGACTATTTTGGATAGATGCCATCAGCTAGATAGTATTCTCTGGTGTATTGGTGGTCATTAATCTCATAGTTGCGCTCCGGCGCATGACCTTTAGCGAGTTTCGCAAACACCGGAGAGCGACCCAACAAATTCATGTCGCTGAGATCCCCCCCATGCCAAAGAAAGTCCCACAAACTTGCACAACATATATTAGCTTACCCTCCCATTTTATTGCGGCACCTAAGGGAACTTAGAGTAATCAAGGATAACATTTTCCAATCACCCATCAACAGATTAATTCTTCATGAACACATGGACTCCTCAAACTATAGTATATTCCCTTTGATACTCATATCTGTCACTACTGGGGTCACAAGTTCAACACTATTGCAGGTAATACACTATGCAGGTACATACCACTCATATATATGATGAAGTAATACAAGTTTAGTAGTGGAATCATCTTACTTGGGCCCTAGTAACGGTCATTACACACAGGAAAAGTGCATTAACATTCATACAATAACGTCTTTAAGACAAACACCTCAAATCATAACGGATATACGTATATTATTACATGATCAATATCAGCATATTCCCATCCAACGCATATGCCTAGAGAGAAATACTCAAACATGAATGGTGATGAGGGATACATGGCGATGGAGATTGGCTTGGCGACGATGGCGGTGAAGACGGTGTAAGAATCCCCTCTCTGGCATGGAGAGAGAGAGAGAGAGAGAGAGAGAGAGAGAGAGAGAGAGAGATCTAAATTCGAAAACATCATTTTCGATTGTGGTGACACTCTATTTTACAAATGACTCGTAACCCTAGGACGATGATTTTTTCTCGTATATGTAGGTGTGGCCTACTAGGATTCTTTAGCATAAAATGTGAATCCTATATTTTTGGTTGATTTTATTTTATTTGTTTTTTTGCATGAATAAAGACAAAACAAAGATGTCTTCTAAAAACATCATCAATCCTTATAGTTTTACACCAATGCGGTGAGATTCCAAAACAAAGACAAAGAAAAGTGATTTTAAAAAGGTGGACATATCAGCTCCCCCAAGCTTAGCTCATTGCAAGGAGCTTTTAAGAGTACACGAATTTTTTCTTCTGCAATATTGATATATAGGGATGAAATTAGATTTTCCATAATTGACTTTGGACCAGTGGCCTCCCGAAAGTTGAGGAGCAAGCCGTTCAAAAATATCAACTAGTTCTCATCATCTGAGAGAATGATTAATGTATCATCAGCATATTGAAATATTGGAAACTCATGGGTGGAAGTCAAGGGAAGAGGTCTGACGAGGTGACCCTTGGCCATGGCTTGAATTACAATTTTTCTTTGAGGAAATCAGCTACAAGAACGAATAACAGGGGGACAGAGAGCCTGGCTCCTCTTTTGCAGTGAAACAAAGAACCATGTACATTGTTTAACAAAACAAAGGAAGTTGCAAAAGCCAAAAATTTATTAATCTAGTGATGGCACTTAGAGCTAAAACCCTTAGAGTGAAGAACCTTCAGAATGAAGCTATGTCCCACTTTATCGAAAGCCTTTTCATAGTCCAACTCGAGAATTACCATCTCCCTTTTAGATCTCCATTTTGTCGTCGTGGTGAACAAACAGATGCCATAGGATGGCTTATGTTGGGGCCGAATGGACGCTAGAGGATTCGGGGGAGGGTTTGTGATTAGACGGGATGAACTTCCGGATGGTTTCCTCAAGAACTTGGCCAGGGCCAGAGGTTGAAGAAGAAAGACACAAGGAAGAACTCGCTCTAGATCATCTTCTCTATTGATCTCCACAGGTTACAAGTTTGTGCTTACAAGATCTCTCTCTCTCACTCTCTCTCTATCTCTCCCGTTATCTCTCCGTGCCCGTGAAGGAGGCTGCCCCCTCTCCTTATATAGGGGAGAGGGTGGCTTACAGGGCAAGAAACCCTAATGGCATCTTTGACTAGACAAACTACTTTACAAAGATACTTTATAAAGCTACTTTAATCATAGATGACGCCGGGGTCTTCTTTAAACAGAGAGGGTGACGTCTTCCGGCTTCTTTGATCGTCATCCTCCTCTTTATCGTCAGGCCTTCGTTTAAAGCCACTTTGCTTAGCTCATCCTTGTCCTCTAGCTCTGGAGAGAATCTTTGACTAGTCCTGCCGACATGCTCTTCCTTCCGTGTCCCGGTATCTTTTCCATCCGGTCCGGTATACCCTCTTGGGGATACCGGCTTAGCTTTACTCAGCCAAACTCTTATCTTCGTGCTCCGTATGAACATTAAACCGGTATCTTGATGGATAAGACCATCCGGTTTGGCATGCCTTTGGCATACCGGGGGTCATCCTCCCAACATTAGTCCCCGAGGCTGGTATAGTCTGGTGGATTCTATCCGACAGACCATGCCAGGTTCTCACGTCCCTGGATACCGGTTTAATTTATCCGGCACTTAGCTTAGCTCCGGCTTCTTTGCCCGGACCATGTTTTCTCTTTGCAAGGCGTTTTTCATCTTATCTTCCGGCATCTTAGTCATTAAACACTTCCTCGGCGAAGTCGAGAATATATCGGGTCCCGCGCCTGTCAGTGACATGCGCACTGGACGGACGCGCCAGTGTCAGGGGTCACTTCCCTTCGCTGCGCGCGTATTAATTGCTCCACAGCGGATCCCAACCACTATCTGGATCCGTGTGTACCTCCCTGTGGTTTCTTGATTTCTGTGTACCGCGCCACGTGGCGGCCCGTGGAGCGAACCGTCGCGGCCCAGCGGTTTTCGGCCCACTTCTCTCTCTCTCCTTATAAGGGGAATCGCCCCTTCTTCTTCCTCTTCTCGCATTCCCCACTTCTTCGCGCACAGTGTTCTTGCTCTCTGCGCCTCCGCCGCTTCGTTCGTCGCTTGAACTCCGCCGCCCGGCGAACCTCCGCTACTGCTCCGCCGAACGCCGCTGAACTTCGCCGCGCGAAGTACCTCTCTGGTGCTCCTCTCGCGGTCGCAGCATTAGTGTTTCTTCAAGCTCTTCTCCGCCTCGCCGTCGACGGACCTCCTCGCCAACCGCAGGGCTGCCAAACCACCGCTGAGCTTTCCCTGTGCGACCCCGCCGCCTCAGGTTAGACTCAATCTGTGATTGCCCTTATCTTGCTTGCTTTCTAGATCTTGAGTTGGTAGTGTATTTACTTCTCCTTTTCTTCTGCTTTTTCTTTCTCTCGTAGATCTTCGCGCAGGGGTAGATTGTGGGATTCTTGTTTCTCTGCACCAAAACTCATGTCTACCGAGGAGTCTTCCTCTGCTTCTTCTTCTACTTCTTCCTCCGATAACCGGCATAGTCAATCCTCCGACAGATTAACCGCCGATCTTGTTCAGATGGACGTTGATTCCGGTAGCGCTCAGGAAACCGGTAGCTCTAGCCAAGCTTCCGGCGTAGATCCTTCAGGTGTCACGCGCGGGGCCTGGATGGGCTCCAACGTTAGCCAGTACGAGATTGACTGGCTTTACCGGTCCAGGAGGATTCCGGAAGGAGTAACCTGCCGGCTTCCTGGCGACGAGATTGAACCGGTGCTTGAACCCGGTGAACGCGTTGTCTTTCTCGCTCACTTTGAGCGCGACTTCGGCCTCCCCGTCTCTGCTTTCTTCCGGAGTTTTCTTGATTTTTACAAACTCCAACCTCATCATCTCCCCGGCAACGCCGTTTTCTACCTCTCGTGCTATGCCACCTTCATGGAGGCTTATATCGGCATTCGTCCCACCCGCGAGACGTTTGCCCGTTTCTTTGCTCTTCGGATTAATTCCGTTCAGGGTAAGGAAATTCCTAAACCCAAACCCCCGTACAATGCGGGTCTTGCATCATCGGCTCCCGCCAAGGGAGCCCTTTTTTAAGTTCTCCGGCCTAGAATCTTGCCGGTTGTGGCAAGGGACCTTCTTCTACGTGAGGAACAACGGCGCCGCAGATCTCATCGATCTGCCTCCTTTTGATCCGGCGCCGCCCACGAGGGCCAACTGGGGCTACAATCCGAAGGATTCTCATAACGAGACCAACCGGATTATACGCTTCATGAAGCAGCGGATGAAGGATACCAACATCTGCTCCGACGATATCGTCCGCACCTTTATCTCGCGCCGGGTGCTTCCTCTTCAGCGCCGCGCTCATAAGATGAGCGAGATGTACGGTCCCGGTGATCCTACCAAGATCACCGGTCTTCCTCTCAGCAAAAAGGACGTTGTCCGCAAGGCTAGGCAGATCTGCCAGACTGCCATGCCAAAAGACTAGGAATGGGGCCTCCGGCCCTTTAGTTCCACTAACCCTCTGACCCAAGAAGTAAGAAATTACGCAACTCGGGTCGGCTTACCGGTAACCTTTATACTGTGTAACACTTTTTCCTCTTTTGTTTTTCAGGCCAAGGACCGCTTCCCCGGCATTGACTCTGACCGGCGAGGTCCTTGCCGGAAACGTGGTTTGGACAAATTCGACCCGGACCCCGTCATCCGCTGGCAAGATCTGAAGATGGGCCGGACTCCAGCCTCTCGCCTCGGCAGATCTCCACCGGAACCATCCGGTTCGTCTGATGAATTGACCCTGCTAGAGGTAGCTCTTCTTTTATACCTCTCATATTCTTCTGTTATTGTTCCTCTGTAGATGTTCCCTCAGCCAACATCAACCCACAGGTCCACGAGCACGTTGCCCCCCTGCAGGCCGAGGCAGGCCAAGAGTTTGTGGATAAACTCATGGCCCAGGGCAAGAAGAACAAAGCCCCGGCCGACGCCGGCTCGAGCCAAGCTCCTGCATCCAAGCGCTTCCGGACCGAACCTTTCGCAGGTAAGGTCGCAGCTGTGAGGCGCTACAAGAGCAAACAGATGCCAACCTCTTCTGGGTAAGGCCCCGTTTCCCCGCTTGCTTCGTTTTTACCAAGGTTCTTTCCGGTTGCTTTTTTCCAACCTTTTCTTTTCCTCTTTTTCAGCCCCGCACTCAAGCTCGGCCCCAGGCCTGAGGGCTCTGCCGGATCCGCAAGGACCTCAACTCCTCCTCCTCACGCAAGCCCGGCACCTTCTGGTGCCGGCACTACCTCTGCCTCCCCTCTGGGAGGCACCACAAGTTCGGGCGCGCGGCCCCTACACCGCCAGATCACCGCGCGGAGGAGGACCTTGTCTCCCCTCCTGAGACCCATGATGCCGGCGCCAGCAACATCGGTGCCGGAAAAGAAACTGCCGGGCGGGCGGAACCTCTGGTTCCTCCCGTCCTAGAAAAGAAGAAGAAGAAGACCAAGATGTCTTCCCCCTCCAAAGCCGCGCCGGAACCTTTCGCGTCGGAAAGCTCCAACCCGGGTGACGCGCCTGACGCTCCCCCTTCTCCGAGGACCACGCCAACGCCACCACCGGGAGCTCCCCACGCCGAGCCAGCCGGTGCCACTCTCACGGCGTCGCCGCCCAAGACCTTGACGCTTGTCAAGGGGAAGGAAACGGCCCCTAGCGCCTCCTCCGGCGGCCAGCAGCCCTTGGCGCTGCACGTCTCCCGCGCCGCTAGCGCAGCAGGCGAAAAGGCCACCGGCCTGCTTGGCCGGATCACCAAGTTCCAGCGCGAAGGCCGGGAGCTAGGGCCTCTGCTTCCCTACGCGGAGAAGTGGAACGCCGCGGACCTGTCCAAGGCGACCCGCGGCCTGGGCAAGGACCGGCTACCGGTGCCTGACCCTGCTGGCGAGCGGAGCTCCGAGGAGCACTTCATGCGGCTGCGCCGTGCCGTCAAGGAGCTGGACAGCGCGTGGTTTGACGCCACGAACAATCTGATGGTAAGTTTCACAAAGCCTGTTCCATCTTTCGATTTATCTCGGTTTTTCTTCTTCCGGCTCTTTTCTATCTTTCCTTGAACATTCAACTTTATGTCGGTTTCTCTTTTTGCTGAGTGTTGTCTATTCTCCCAGTCCCCGAGTTTCGTGTTGAGAGCGTAGCTCTTAGCGCGAAACTTAACTAGAAACACGCGAAACCGGCATAGCCAGTCCCCGAGTTTCGGGTTAAGATCTTTGCTCTTAGCGCGAAACTTAGCTAGAAAACGCGCAAAACCGGCATAGCCAGTCCCCGAGTTTCGGGTTAAGATCTTTGCTCTTAGCGCGAAACTTAACTAGAAACGCGCAAAACGGCATTGCCAGTCCCCGAGTTTCGGGTTAAGATCTTTGCTCTTAACTAACATCATTTCTTTGAACAGAGCACGGCTGACGCTCGGAAGGTCCTCTTTGAGGAGCTTCTCTGGGAGCACCGGGACCTCGCTGAGGCACACAGCAAGTGCCAAGGTAAACCTTGCACCTCCGGCATCTTTTACCGGAATGCTTTCTTTCTCTCAATTCTTAACACCTGTGATTTTCTTGTTAAACAGCCATCCCGGAAGCTTCTCTTGAGGCCCTCAGGACGCAGCTTGCCGCCGCCAAAGGTACGACTATCTGTTTGCCAGTTAACTTGCTTTCCCTAGATTGTGTTAGTACAACTTTGCTAACGCTTTCTTTCCGGTTCTCAGAGGAGAAGGACAAACTTGTCCGGCAGCACCAGGAGGAGTTGGACGCCCAGAAAACCAGCTACCAGAAGCTCAAGGAGCAGCTTATCCAGCTTAGTCTTGAGCATGCCAAGGCGCTGGAGACCGCTGAATCCGCTGCAGAGGCCAGGCTGAACGAGGCGCTGGAGGATGCCGGCAACGCCAACGTGGTGTTGCAGGCTGAGCTGGAAGAGGCCGCCAAGGCGCGGAAAGCAGCCGAGGACAAGGCCGCGCGGCTGGATGCGGAACAGAAGGAGTACGACCTTCTGGTTACGCAGACTGACGCGCTTGCCCTCCGTAAGTTTCTCTTTTTTCCTTTCCGGTTCCTGCTTATAAGCTTATCTGTTCCGGTATCATGTGCTTAGCTTCTTTTCTTTGTCTTGCAGGACTCTTTCCGGATTCCCAGACTTATGCTGTAAAGAAGGTCGGAGAGCGCCGGGTGCTGCAGGCACACAAGAACCTGGGTGCTCCCTGGGATCCCTATGACCACCTGGTTGCGCTGAACGCGCGTGTATCCCACATGCGCTGCGTGGACCGGAACCTTTCTGATATCCCGGATGTGGCCAGCCAGCTCTACAGGACTCTTTGGCCTGGTGAACAAGTGCCACACACCTTCTCCCTTATCAGCGACCGCCTCAAGGGTGCCGGCCGAAGAATCCGGGAGTGGCAGTGCTCTGCTGCCCGTGCCGGAGCAGACTCAGCGCTTCGCGTTGCCTGCTCCTGGTACCCGGAGCTGGACCTGGACGCTCTCACCGGCGTGCGCGAAGGGGCCGAAACCGATCTGGACCCGGTCCTCACCGCTAAGCGGCAGGATCGCGCGTACCACATTGCGGAGTACGCCGACATGCGCACCTTCATCCCTCCTCCTGAAGACGTCAAAGACTATCTGAGCGACGAGGAGGAAGGTGAAGACGCTGATGACGCGCCTCCAGAAGGTCCCGATGCCCAAGACGCTCCTCCTGAAGCTCCTGTTGCTTGAACTTGGCCTGAATGATGCCTATGACATGCTTGCCCTGTTAAACTTGGAAACATTGCCCGTTAAATTCTACCCCGGTATGCCGGGGTCTATGATGTAAGATAATACTTTAACCGTTATTTTGGTTGTGGTACAACAGTTTATGCCGGTATGCTATACCGGTAGCTAATTAACTTATGTTTGCCTTAGCATATTTGCTTGTTGATTTGCTTTTTCTTGCACTGCAATGATTCCGAAATTGTTTCCGCATCCAATTGATGCATACTTGGTTCTTTTGCCTTGGCTCTGCCTACCTTCTCTGGGCGTTTTTGGCGTATGAGCACAAAGTTCTTTTACCAAGCAAGCACTTTCTTGAACTTAGAAATAACTCGAAATTTTTGCAAAAAACCGGCACAACCGGGGTTAGTTAAATTTCTTCGGATTGTTCTTTCCTGCTCTTCCTGTTCGCAGTTCGTGTGCTTATCCCCTACCGGTTTATCTTGCTTGCCATGAAGCCAAGTTATGGACAACAGCAAAGTCGAAGACTCCGGTAGGGTCTAGCACACTACTAAACCGAAAAGAAAAACGTTCAATAAGCAACCGGTAAACTGAAAAAATAAACATGTTACATGCAACTTTAGTAATGATAGTCCCCGAGACTCATTCGAGGTTCCGATATCTTTTATTCATAGCAAATAAGGTACAAAAAGGAATTTCTTACAGCACAACTTTAAGAGTAGAAGGGACGCAACAAGCTACATTCCATGGGCGTTTGGTCTCCTCTCCTGACTTGTCCGCCTTTCCTTTCTTCCATTCATGTGCATCAATCAGGTAATAGGCATCATTGTGGAGAGCTTTGCTCACAATGAAAGGTCCTTCCCATGGGGGGGAAAGCTTGTGCCGGCCTTCAGTGCGCTGCAGGCGTAGCACTAGGTCTCCTTCTCGGAATACCCTCGGGTTAACCTTCCGGCTGTGATAGCGTCTGAGGTTTTGCTGGTAAATGGCTGTTCTTGCCAAAGCTAACTCTCTTGCTTCTTCTAGCAAGTCCACATCGTTTTCTCGGGCCTCTTTTACCTCTTCTTCGGTATAGAGCTGCACCCTTGGTGAGTCATGGAGAATGTCGGTTGGTATGACCGCTTCTGCTCCATAAACCATAAAAAATGGCGTGTATCCGGTAGACCGGTTCGGAGTTGTTCTTATACTCCACAGTACTGATGGTAGCTCATCGATCCAACACCCCGGTGATTTTTCCATCGCATCAATGAGTCTTGGCTTGATACCGGAAAGTACCAAAGCGTTTGTTCTTTCAACTTGGACGTTGCCTTGTGGATGTGCCACAGAGCATAAATCCAGCCGGATGTTTTTGTCTTCACAGAATCGCTTGAATTCTCCTTGAGCGAAGTTTGAGCCATTGTCAGTTATGATACTGTGTGGATATCCATACCGCAGGATTACATCTTTTAGGAACTTCACCGCTGTGTGGCCATCACACTTTGCGATAGGCTTCACTTCCAGCCATTTGGTGAATTTATCTACCATAACCAAGATGTGGGTCATGTTTCCCCTTGCGGTTTTGAACGGTCCAACCATGTCCAGGCACCAAACGGCAAATGGCAAAGTTAGCGGTATGGTCTTTAAACCGGATGCTGGGGTATGGTTTTGCTTGGCGTACCTCTGGCACCCATTGCATTTTCTTACCATATCCTCCGCATTCTCCAAAGCCATTGGCCAATAGAACCCATGCCGGAACACTTTTGCCACCAGCGCCCTTGATGAAGCGTGGTGCCCGCATTCTCCTCGGTGAATTTCCTCAAGCATTTCTTTTCCCTCTTCCGGTTCCACACACCTTTGGAGGACACCGGTAACACTTCTCTTGTACACCTCGCCATTGATGATGGTGTAAGCTTTGGACCTCCTTTGTATCCTTCTGGATTCATTTTCGTCAGCCGGCAAGGTGCCGTTGATCAGGAATTCCTTAATAGGTTTAACCCAAGATGACGCTTCTCTAACCACAAACACCGGCATGTCTATGTCCATGCAGTCCACAAGCGTTACCTTTTCCGGTATGGGCGTCGCAGTCCCCGAGCTTTCCGTGGAGTCCCCGGGTTCGCTGGAGCAGTCCCCGAGTGTGCCGGAACTTTCCTTCGTCAATGTCCATTGGCACCACATGTGATTCCGGTACGAAAATTGATTCCGATTCCGGACTTGGTTTGATCGATGGAACTCTTAAGTGTGCCAAAGCTATTCCGGGAGGAATTTCCTGCCTTGATGAGCCTAGCTTAGATAAAGCATCCGCGGCTTCATTTTCAGCACGCGGCACATGGTGAAACTCACACCCTTCGAAGAAACCGGCAATCTTTTGCACATGAAACCGGTATGAGGCCATGTTGGCATCTTTTGCATCCCAATCTCCGGAACACTGCTGTACCACCAGATCTGAATCGCCGTAGCAAATGATCCGGAGCGCTCCGATTTCTTTTGCGACCTTAAGCCCATGTATCAGAGCTTCGTACTCAGCGACATTGTTTGATGCCCTGAAGTGCACTTGTAGAACATACCGGAGATGATCTCCCTTTGGTGAGGTGAGTACCACACCGGCACCCAGACCCTCCTTGAGCTTGGATCCGTCAAAGTGCATCTTCCAGTATTCTATCTTGTGTTCTGGCGGCTTGTATTGTATCTCCGCCCAATCGACCAAGAAATCAGCTAAAGCTTGCGATTTTATGGCATCTCTCCTCTCATACACCGGTACATATGGTGATAGCTGAATTGCCCATTTTGCAATCCGGCCACTAGCGTCCTTGTTGCCCATGATATCGGAGATGGGTGCCTCACTCACCACCTTCATGGGGTGCTCCTCAAAGTAATGCTTGAGCTTCGTGGCGGCCATGAACACGCCATAAGTCATCTTTTGGAAGTGCGGGTAGTTCTGCTTTGAGGAGGAGAGCACTTCGCTCGGTAGTATACCGGTCTCTGCACGGTTTTTCCTTCCTCTTCTCGTTCTACTACCACAACAACACTCACAACCCGGTTAGTTGCCGCTATGTAGAGCAGCATAGGTTCCCTTTCCAAAGGTGAGGCCAAGATTGGTGTCGTAGCTAGCATTGTTTTTAGCTCTTTAAACGCTATCTGATTGAGGGGTCCAGACGAAAGTATCGGATTTTTTCATTAAGGCATAAAGCGGCAAGGCCTTTTCTCCTAACCTGCTTATGAATCTGCTTAGCGATGCCAAGCTTCCGGTAAACTTTTGTACATCTTTGAGTTCTCGCGGTATTGTCATTCTTTCTATCGCCCGGATCTTTACCGGATTCACCTCAATGCCCCGGCTTGATACAAGGAAACCAAGCAGCTTAACGGCAGGGACACCAAAGATGCATTTTGCCGGATTGAGTTTCATCCGGAACCGTCTCAGGTTATCAAATGTTTGTCGGATGTCATCGATTAAGGTGTCTTTTACCTTGGTTTTTATCACGATATCGTCCACATAGACTTGCACATTTTTTCCGATTTGATCAAATAAGCATTTTTGCATACAGCGCTGGTACGTTGCACCAGCGTTGCGCAAACCAAAAGGCATAGTAACATAGCAATAAGCCCCGTGCGGGGTAATGAACGCAGTTTTTATTTGATCCTCCTTTTTCAGGGGGATTTGGTGGAAACCGGAATACGCATCCAGAAAAGACAACAACTCACACCCAGCAGTAGAATCAATCACTTGATCGATCCGAGGCAGAGGAAAAGGATCTCTTGGGCAAGCCTTGTTGAGGTTGGTGTAGTCGATGCACATGCGCCACACCTTTGGAGCTTTTGCCTCCAGGTTCTCATCTTTTTTCTTTTCGACCATCACCGGATTAGCCAGCCACTCTGTGTGCGTGACCTCCACGATGAAACCGGCAACTAATAGCTTTGTCACTTCCTCTCCAATGATTTTCCTCCTGTCTTCAGCGAACCGGCGCAAAGGTTGTCGCACCGGCTTGGCATCTTTCCGGATGTTTAGAGAGTGCTCAGCCAGCTCCCTCGGAACTCCTACCAAGTCACCAGCTGACCAGGCAAAGATGTTCCGATTCTCACTGAGGAAGCCGACGAGCGCGCTTTCCTATGCTTGATCGAGGCCGGCACCGATACGACGGTGCGCTCTGGGTAAGCCGGATCCAGCACAATATCCTTTGTTTCATTTGTTGGCTTGAATGCCGGTGAGGCCAAGTTCCCACTCATTGCCGCTAAGCTCAACTTTGAGGACTGAGCCAGCGCAACAGCAGTTTGCATTCTTTTCTTCTCCTCCGCGATCACCAGCGATTCAGCCAGGTTTGATCCGGCGGAAGCGGTTTCCATTGAGACTTTATAGTTCCCCACCACAGTTAAGGGTCCGCGTGGTGCCGACATCTTCATTTTGAGGTAAGCCGTGTGGGTTGAGGCCATGAAAGCTGCCAACGCCGGCCTTCCCAGCAACGCATGGTAGGGACTATCCAGGTCCACCACCTCAAACTCAATGTTTTCAACACGACAATTGTCACGTCCTCCAAACGATACGTCCACCCGAACCTTCCCTATCGGGGCGCAAGACAAACCCGGAACGATTCCATGGAACGTCGTGCGAGTTGATTGCAGCATATTCTCTGTTATGCCCAGTGTACGCATGGTATGCTTGTACATGATGTTTATGCTGCTGCCGTTGTCTATCAGCACCTTGCTGAATTTTACTCGAGTTTCTGGCCCCTTCATGATCGGGTCCACAACAAGAGCGTATCCGCCCGGATTCGGCATGATCTTGGGGTGATCCTTGAACGACCAGGTGATTTCCTGATCTGACCATAACATGTACTTGGGTACTGCCGGCATCGTTCACTTCCATGGAACGGTGATGCACGCTTTGCCTGTCGGTTGGTTCAGTGACAAAGACAACGACGCACAAATGTGGGTCCTCGTAAACATTTCGGCCCAAAGGTGCCGGTGGAGGTGGTTGATCACAATTCTCCTCCACTCGGTTAACTGCTGCCTGTTTGGCTGAGGCTGTACCGGTAAAGCATTTGCTCCGGTAAGCGGTGGCGGTGGTGGTAGTTGTTGTTGGCGCAGCATATCTTGCGGCGGCGGCAACATTGTGGAGCACCCTTGTGCTTGCGCATCCTTCACTGCCCCCTTTTGCATCAAGTACTTGGTCCAAGAACAATCCTTCGTCAGATGGTTTGACGGGTGATCTGGATTCGGCGTGTGCCATGGTGGCTTCCATGGTGTATTTTATGGTGTCTTGCCAATTCTTTTCTGGCCCAGGGTTTCTTTTCGACCCATCGCTTCTTAGGACCCGCCCATGGCTGCGATCCGGTTTTCGCCCGCTGGCATCATAATTTTCTTGCACAGCAGCAACTTGCTGTGTGCACTCTTCGATCCGGGAAATCTTCCTTCTTTTGTTGTTCCGGTTGTCCCGGTATTGTTGCTGAGGCGGGTTCGACTGTTCCGGCTCAGCTTGTACTGCCGGTTGCATTGGGTCTCCCAACGCGTAATTTTCCGCCACTCGCATCATCTCTGCCAACGTGCTTGGCATATTCCTCTGCAGCCTTTGCCACAGTGGTGATCCCCTCCGGCATCCTTGACTGAACCAAGCGATTGCTTGTGCTTCAATCACTCCTTCACATGTGTTTCTCATTGAGTTCCACCGGTGAGATAATCCCGATCTGTTTCACCTGCACGCCGTTGGTACGTAGCGAGCTGCTGGGGGCCGGTTTGGCCTCTTGTAAGTGCTACTGAAGTTGCTCACAAAGGCTTCCTCAAAGTCCAACCATCCATTAATGCTTCATGCCGGCAAGTTGTTAAGCTAGATCCGCGCAGGTCCTACCAGGTAGGACGGTATGATTCTTACCGCCCAACGCCGGTTTACTCCACCACCTGCCACGTAAACAGCTGTGACATAGTCGCCGCCAATCTTCCGGCTTGGTCGTGCCGTCATATGTTTTTGTATCCCGGGGCAACCGGAAATTGCGTACCGGTGGCTCTTCTCTCATGATTCGTGGGCCAAAGCACTTTGGGCCAGGAGGACCCTCAGATTCAATCATTTCGAGAGATACAGTCTGTCCAGCCTGTGTCTCGCATCCTGGCTTGGCAAGTATCTTTCCCCCGCCGTTCCCAGTGGTTCCGGCGGGCTTTGGTTGTTCCACCTCGAACTGACTCATCATATTTCTCCGGTTCCTGCCTCGCCTGCCGGTACCCTGGTGGTGGCATTTCTTACTCAACATACGCTGCCCTTGCAGCTCGATAATTTTGCCCGCTTCATATCTACCGGCATGATATTTTCCGGCATAGCCTCCTTTGGTAGCCCGATCGCCCCTTTGGCTTTTTCTACCGCATCTTGTTGCCCGTTTTTTGTTTTCCGGAAGAACCGGATCATACACACTCATCTCATGCTGTTCTTTTCTTTCTTCTTCTGTCCGATGGGGACGAAGCCTGCCCATGGGACTTGCTTCCGCATTCTTGTTGAACGCGCGGATTTCGAGGCCGCGCCTCATTCGCTTAGCTACTGCTCAAAGATTCTCGCTGCTCTATAGTTTCCAGGAGCTCTCTAACACGCTCTTGCTGTTTTGCCAAAGCGTCTCCGGAAAGCGATTCACATAGCTCTCTCAGCTTTAGCAGCTTTTATAGTTTTATCCGGGCTACTGTACTTAGGCTTTTCTACAATACTCACAGATACGGATGCACTCTTGCAGCAAGAACTTCCTTGCGCAAATCCTGATCTAGATTACGAGCCTTAAGCCGGTTCTCCGGCACCCTAGCGGCATGTGCGCTAACAGAAGCAAAGCCATGGGCTGCGTTGTACTCACGTAGGGTTAGGTTTAGCTGCGCCGAGCTCGGATGATGTCGGCGCCACCGGTGCGCCGCCTTGCGTGTGGCCTCCACCTCCTCCTGAGCCTTTGCCGGTCGATGTTCTCGCGCGATGGGCGCTGCCGTGTGCATCGCCGCTTGGAAAGGAGTTGCCGGTGGCGCTGAAGATGCTCCCGCGGCGCCCGCCACGCTCCGGCGGTGGTTTTGCCGACGGGTCGATGCCGCACGTTCAGCTCCTTCCTCCACTCCTCTTTGCCGGTGTTGACCGCGCCAACCATCATGACCTCCACGCCGGCGGCACGGCCAGCACATAGCCACCTTGGTGGCGCCACCAGCACCGGCGAGAGGCGCCGGCGCACAGGACGGTGCCGAAGCAGACGCGGTGGCTGCCGACCGATGGTGCGGCCGTTCGGGAACTGCGCGTTGGCAAAGCAGCCTGCGTTGTCGTTGATGAAGTCCATGTTGTAGATGCGCTGCACGAGCGCGGACACCGTGCGCTCGCCGTTGATGTCGAGGATGCCCGCCCGAATATGAACTCCAGCGCCACTTCATGCCCCACGGTGCGCCAACTGCTGCGTGTGAATAAACAGATGCCATAGGATGGCTTATGTTGGGGCCGAATGGACGCTAGAGGATTCGAGGGAGGGTTTGTGATTAGACGGGATGAACTTCCGGATGGTTTCCTCAAGAACTTGGCCAAGGCCAGAGGTTGAAGAAGAAAGACACAAGGAAGAACTCGCTCTAGATCATCTTCTCTATTGATCTCCACAGGTTACAAGTTTGTGCTTACAAGATCTCTCTCTCTCACTCTCTCTCTCTATCGCTCCCGTTATCTCTCCGTGCCCGTGAAGGAGGCTGCCCCCTCTCCTTATATAGGGAGAGGGTGGCTTACAGGGCAAAAAACCCTAATGGCATCTTTGACTAGACAAACTATTTTACAAAGATACGTTATAAAGCTAATTTAATCATAGATGACGACGGGGTCTTCTTTAAACAGAGAGGGTGACGTCTTCCGGCTTCTTTGATCGTCATCCTCCTCTTTATCGTCAGGCCTTCGTTTAAAGCCACTTTGCTTAGCTCATCCTTGTCCTCTAGCTCGGAGAGAATCTTTGACCACCTCCCGACATGCTCTTCCTTCCGGTGTCCCGGTATCTTTTCCATCCGGTCCCGGTATACCCCTCTTGGGGATACCGGCTTAGCTTTACTCAGCCAAACTCTTATCACTGTGCTCCGGTATGAACATTAAACCGGTATCTTGATGGATAAGACCATCCGGTTTGGCATGCCTTTGGCATACCGGGGGTCATCCCCCCAACAATTTTAGATTTGTGACGTTGATGCAAGTATTCATAAGCCCACGAGAGACTGTCCTGAATAGTTCTAGTTAATGCAGCCATATTGGTTCTCACGGATCAGCTACATGATGGCATTTGAAGCCTATTTGCCAACAACTTTGTAATAAGCTTCATAGTGTATTTTAACAAGGAAATGATCCTAAAATCATTGGTGGAGGCAACATCATCTTTCTCGGGGAAAAGTGTAAGGAAACAACCATTGATACTTTCCAAGCACATACAGATTGCCCTGGTGGAACTGATGAGACAACTCATAAAATTCATGTTTAATAATAGGCCAATATTTTCTCAAGAACTCTGCACTGACACGATCGGGACCATCTGGCCCAAGTGACTTGTTATTGGGAAGATCATGTACTACATCATCAATTTCCTTTGGAGAAAAGGTTCCTCGAGAAAATAAAGGTCCACTTAATTAGCTAAGAGAACTACCATATTGATTTCAATTGAAGCAAGCTCTGATTTTCCCAACCTTTGTTTAAAGGAATCCAATGGGAGGGAGGATTTACCCTCATGACTGCTAACCGAGGTGCCACAATATTTTGTCAATGATGAAATATGAGTTCTCCTCTTTTGGACAGTAGCTATGTAGTGCAAGAATTTAGAAGTTGAGTCACCCAGAGTGACCCATTTGATCTTGTCTCTTTGATTCCAATAGGTCAGTTGTTGTTTAAGCAAGAGAGCAAGGTGAGATTTAAGAGATATCCTTAATCCGCTTTATCTAGAAGTTAAAACACTAAAATTCTACAAAGAATGTAGAAGGGTAATAACTGCATTAGTGTTAGAGCTTTAGCTTTCCATTTTCATAGATAGAGGATGTTTTTTATGTAGACAAGCATTATACTTGAATGATAAATCTATCTATACCTAATAATAAAGGAAGAAGTGTTTCCGTGGTTTCGTCCGTACCGTTTCTGTCGTCCGTTTCGTCCGCCGGTTTCGTTTTGTATATCTGACTTCGTAGATTCGTAGAAAACCTGAAAGTATACGGCAAGATAAACCGTTGTCCGTGGCTGAACCCTCACCTGATCACTTCTCGTGCACGCGCGTCCTCGGCCAGTCAAACTGGCCCAACAACGGCCCAGCCCATCCTCTAGGTACCTTCTTTACCTATCGAGGGAGGAGAGTTCATACCGAACTTGATTCAATAGATACGCTAGATTAGAGATAAGTTTCCTTTGACTTCTTGCCTCCTCGCCCAAGAAAATCTCCCAATATATAGCCCCTCTCCTCTCCGTCTGATTTACAGAAGACCTGCAAAGTTTCTAACCTAATCAATCGCACCACCATCGAAATTGAAATTGATTTCCGTCGGAAGATGTGTGCCGTCCAACGTCATTGCCGTCGACGATCTCGTCATCTTCACTTCCGCATCTCAACTCCAGAAGCAGCAAAATCCATGACTGACGCAGCAGCAGCTTGACTCTTCGCGCTAGCTTGCGTGACCGCTGGCGCAGGCCGAGAGCGTTCATCTGAAATACGAACCGACATTGTGCATAGCCATGTATACGAATCCTATCCTAGCAAAGCACAAAGTCGGGAACTCGGGACCGCGCTGCAACCAGACGCGCCACCTGGCTCGTGACCCCATCAGTCGCGGAGGAAGGGACAGCGAAGCCCGGAAGCTGTCGGAAGGAGGAGAGGACTGGCCGGAGGGGCTGCAGAACGTTGGCGGCGGTGGAGCTCGCGTCCAATGGTGGCGGGACTACCGTGCGATACAGAAGAAGATCCGCACGAGTCGTTCGACCAAGAGCCAAAGAGAGAGGTAGAGAGCGAGTAGGAGAGGGATTGGCGATGGGCCAGACATCCTGTTCGATGAACGAAAATATGTGGATTCAGCAATCAGGGAACTCCTTCATCTTCGCCGGCACCGAAAACACGTATTGGCTAACAGCCGTTGTGGCCATGGTATAACCGACTTCTCGACATATGCAGGGCATCTCATGTATCGTTCAGAAGAAATAGAAGCTGACATGAGACAAATCAATTCAAACAATGGATATGGATACATGGATTCATCTCATATCAAGGATTCGCTTGACATCACGCCATATGCGATACAACCAGTCCACGAAGGCCATGCAAAGAACAAATCTGGGGAGAAGAAAAAAATTATATCTCTGGACAAATAGCTGATCTATATACTCTGTTTTCGATGTGAATTATAGTGAAATGTTGGTCAAGTCGTCAAAAAACAAAGAGGACTGCCATATGGTTGGTTTATGTAACTTGCCGCTGATGTAACTCGATCATTTTGTGACCTATTCATGGCTAAAAAATTTTTACCCGTCGCAACGCACGGGCAAATTTCCTAGTACCTAATAATAAAAGCAAAAGAGCTTCTTGTTGATCCGTTTTTTATTACCCCTAATTTTTAGCTGTAATTACAAACATTGCCACCGGTTAAGTGAAATAACGGTTCGTACAGCTTCTATCACAGTGCGCCCGTCCGACCTCCTCTACGCGTTTAGTGCTAATGGGCCGTTTGTCTGAAGAGGTGCGCTGCTGGAGTCAAACGTGGCCCAACATTGGCCCGTCTTCTCCCATCGTTCTCTTTTCCTTTTCTCCATCGCCTGCCTGATCCAGAACGAGTTCCGGACGAACTCGATTCTTCCCAAATCGAATCTGGTACAGATCGGTCTAATTTATTTCTTTCCTTCTCGCCCACGAAAATCCACCCATATATACGGCCCCTCTCCCCTCGTGTGATTTCAAAAAAACAATCACACAAACTCGCCGGAGTTCGCTGGCCACCGAAGCTTTCCGTCGGCAACGAAATCCACAAGCAGTAAATTTGAGTAGACCGGCTCGAGTTGTGGCTAGCCGGAGTTGTCTCCTCGCCAGACTGGACGCCTGCCTCGGCACTGCTCGCGGCTAACCTGCATGGGCTGCGCGGCCTTGGCTGCGCCTCGCTCAGCTGGCGGATGGGGGCGGTCGCCGTCATCGTCACCACGTCTTCCCGTCCGGCTGAAACATCGAAACAACGCCACGCGCGGTCGCTGGAGAAGTAAATAAAGGTCTTCACTGTTTCGCAAGCTACATGATTCGGGGATTGAATGGAACCCTATTTTTTTCCGAGAGGATTGATTGATAGGTTGTTTAGCCTGATCGTTGTGTGGGTGAGGTGATTAAAGGCCCGAGAAGAAGCTGCTAGCTTTCGCCAGATTGCAGTTTACCAACTAGAAAATTCAGAAGATGGCGATTGACGAACACCTGACCACACAGATTTATTTTCAGATCCTTCAATAATTAAAAACAAACATCTGTGATGACGAGCATGCTAGCAGATCGCATTCAATTTAAGATCATCCAAGCCAAGAAGCTAGACAGTAGTTCTCACCGAGAAAAATTCTTCTCACGCAGGGCAGATACAAGCTCCACCTTGTGGTTCTCACAGCGCCACAGGCAGAGGAGCTCCGGGAAGGCAAAGTGTGCGGGACCATCAGAACTGATGTGCTCCATCGTCGTGAGTTGTCGAGCAGGAGGTCGCACAGTTGCGCCGCGATGCGGCGACATGAGATGCAGCAGATTCTGGACAGTCGCCGTAGCGCCTACAAGAGCGCAATCGATAGCTCCGAATCCAGCTTAGCACGGAGGTGATTACGGCTCAGCCACCTGTCGGTCAATGCTCTCGGTCACCTGTCGATTGGTGGTGGAATTTGAGGATTTCTTGAGTTGGTCAGAGGTAGGAGAAAACAGTAGACGGTTGAGAAAAAGAATAATAGTGACCATTTTGTAGACCGATAGCAAATTACACTTTACCTGTTCTGAATGATGCATCTCGGTTTGATCATATACTAAATCCGTTAAGATCTACAAAATATAAGATGTACTCCTATGTTTGTCCATATTTTTATAAAAAAACAATATAAACATCTATATCATTGAATAGATATATTGACAAAAATATACTTTACGGTGAATATATTGATAATATTGATTTAGTATTATAGATGTTCATATTATTTTATAAACTACATTCAATGTGCAAGATGTTGATTTTTAACTAAACTTATGTCTTATTTTGGAATGGAGGGAGTAGAAGAGAAAGTTTCTCGATTAGTGTTTTCTTCCATTTCCTACATTGGAGTTTATCCCATATTGCACACAAGGGATCTTAGCATGTCTATGTTCACGGAAGTAGCAGGTTTTGAGTTGATTATTCCCACACTTTGTCTTCACATGTTTATCTCCAACACTATTTTTCTTTAAAAAATACTTATATCTAAAAACAAGTAGTTAGTTTAAACCTCATTTTGTTCAACATTGTTTTCCAATTTTCTTCACTTTTATCTTTTTTGAGTACCATGAAAATATATATTCCTTGTAAAATTTAATTTATGTGCTTTGAGTTTTTATCTCCCGTGCAACGCACGTGCATATTTACTAGTAACTACACAAGTTAAATATGTCAAAGTTTTAAGTTGATATTTTCCATAGCTCGAGGATGTTTTGGATGTAAACAAACAATATACTTAAATGATAACTAAGTAAACAAGTTAAAGATGTAATCAATTCAGTAATCAACATCCGGCCCTCATTATTGAAGGAAACATCTCCACGGCTTAGAAAAGCACAAATTTGGGGGGAATTGATCTTAACCTTTCATCTATGTGCATCTGATGCTCTAGATTCATCCCTTCCCCCTCCACCCGACCAAAATCCATGCTCTCTTGCCAACATGTAGGCCTCGCGTACCCTCAAAATCAACCCATGGCTAGCAACGCTAATGCATCCATAGCCATCCCTCCCTACACCAAGAACCACCAACAACACATCTGCGTCAGTGATGGCGCGTGATGCACACGTCTGTTGGGAACCCCAAGAGGAAGGTGTGATGCGCACAGCAGTAAGTTTTCCCTCAGAAAGAAACCAAGGTTATTGAACCAGTAGGAGATGAAGGCCACATGAAGGTTGTTGGTGGAGGAGTGTAGTGCGGCGCAACACCAGGGATTCCGGCGCCAACGTGGAACCTGCACAACACAATCAAGATACTTTGCCCCAACGTAACAGTGAGGTTGTCAATCTCACCGGCTTGTTGAAAACAAAGGATTAAACGTATGGTGTGGAGAATGATGCTTGTTTGCGAAGAACAACAGAGAACAGAGATTGCAGTAGATTGTATTTCAAATGTAAAAGAAAGGACCGAGGTCCACAGTTCACTAGTGGTGTCTCTCCAATGAGATAAATAGCATGCTGGGTGAACAAATTACAAGTGGGCAATTGACAGAATAGAGATTCATATACATATCATGATGACTACTATGAGATTTAATCAGGCATTACGACAAAGAACATAGACCGCCATCCAGCATGCATTTATGCCTAAAAAGTCCACCTTCAAAGTTAGCATCCGCACCCCTCCAGTATTAAGTTGCAAACAACAGACAATTGCATTAAGTATGGTGCGTAATGTAATCAACACAAATATCCTTAGACAAAGCATCGATGTTTTATCCCGAGTGGCAACAGCACATCCACATCCTTAGAACTTTCTGTCACTGTCCCAGATTCAATGGAGGCATGAACCCACTATCGAGCATAAATACTCCCTCTTGGAGTCACAAGTATCAACTTGGCCAGAGCCTCTACTAGCAACGGAGATCATGCAAGAACATAAACAACACATATATGATAGATCAATAATCAACTTGACATAGTATTCAATATCCATCGGATCCCACCAAACACAACATGTAGTATTACAAATAGACGATCTTGATCATGATAGGCAGCTCACAAGATCTAAACATGATAGTACAAGAGGAGAAGACAACCATCTAGCTACTGCTATGGACCCATAGTCCAAGGATGAACTACTCACGCATCATTCCGAGGCGGGCATGGTGATGTATAGCCCTCCGGTGATGATTCCCTCTGAGGTGATCTCCCGAATCCCCCGAGATGGGATTGGCGGCGGCAGCGTCTCTGGAACTTTTCCGTATCGTGGCTCTGCACTAGGGTTTCGCGACGGAGGAATTAAGTAGGCGAAGGCGCGAGGGGCACCCGTGGGGCCCACCCCATAGGGCGGCGCGCCCCCCTTCCTGGCCGCGCCGCCACGTGGTGTGGCCGCCTCGTGGCCCCTCTCCGTCTCCTCTTCGGTGCTATGGAACCTTCCGTGGAAAATAAGACCGTGGGCTTTTGTTTCGTCCAATTCCGAGAATATTTCCTGTGTAGGATTTCTGAAACCAAAAACAGCAGAAAACAAGAACTGGCGCTTCGCATCTTGTTAATAGGTTAGTGCCGGAAAATGCATCAAAACATTATAAAGTATGAATAAAACATGTTGGTATTGTCATAAAACTAGCATGGAACATAAGAAATTATAGACACGTTGGAGACGTATCAAGCATCCCCAAGCTTAGTTCCTACTCGCCCTCAAGTAGGTAAACGATAAAAACAATAATTTCTGAAGTGGCATGCTACCAACACAATCTTGATCAACATTATTGTAAAGCATATGAGATGAATGAAGTGATTCGAAGCAATGATTTGCTAACAAAAAGATAATGACTAAACAACTGAATCATATAGCAAAAACTTTTCATGAATAGTACTTTCAAGACAAGTATCAAAAAGACTTGCATAAGAGCTAACTCATAAAGTAATAGATTCAAAATAAGAGGTTTCGAAGCAACACAAAGGATGATTAAGTTTCAGCAGTTGCTTTCAACTTGTAACATGCATATCTCATGGATAATTGTCAACATAAAGTAATATAACAAGTGCAATAAGTAAGCATGTAAGAATCAACGCACACAGTTGACACAAGTGTTTGCTTCTAAGATAGAAAGAAGTAGGTAAACTGACTCAACATAAAGTAAAAGAAAGGCCCTTCGCAGAGGGAAGCATGGATTACTCATGTGCTAGAGCTTTTTATTTTGAAAACATGTAAACAATTTTGTCAACGGTAGTAATAATTCATATGTGTTATGCATAAAACCTCTTATAAGTTGCAAGCCTCATGCATCGAATACCAATAGTGCTCGCACCTTGTCCTAATTAGCTCGGATTTCCATGGATTATCATTGCATTACATATGTTTCAACCAAGTGTCACAAAGGGGTACCTCTATGCCGCCTGTACAAAGGTCCAAGGAGATAGATCTCAACTTGAGGACATCTATACCGGGACAACATAGAACACCATGAACATTAAAGTAAAGCTAAGAACACCAGTGTTCAATATGAAAAAAGCGGAGCGTGTCTCTCTCCAATACAAGGATTGTTGGGATCCGAATTTATTCAAACATAAACAAAAATAAAAGCAAATACGCTCCAAGTAAAGAACATAAGATGTGACGGAATAAAATATAGTTTCACTAGAAGTGACCTGATAAGTTGTCGATGAAGGGGGCATCCCCAAGCTTAGATGCTTGAGTCTTCTTGAAATATGCAGGGATGAACCACGGGGCATCCCCAAGCTTAGACTTTTCACTCTTCTTGATCATATTATATCATCCTCTTCTCTTGACCCTTGAAAACTTCCTCCACACCAAACTTAAAGCAAACTCATTAGAGGGTTAGTGCATAATCAAAATTCACATGTTCAGAGAGGACATAATCATTCTTAACACTTCTGGACATTACCCAAGGCTACTGAAAGTTAATGGAACAAAGAAATCCACTCAACACAGCAAAAGAGGCAATGCGAAATAAAAGGTAGAATCTGTCAAAACAGAACAGTCCGTAAAGACGAATTTTTCTGAGGCACTTAACTTGCTCAGATGGAAAAACTCAAAACTAATGAAAGTTGCGTACATATCTGAGGATCATGCATGAATTTTCACTGATTTTTTTGATTCTTCTACAGAGAGAAGGACGCGAATTCGTGACAGACAGCAAATCTGTTTCTATGCAGAAATCCAAATCTAGTATCAACCTTCTATCAGAGACTTTACTTGGCACAATAACATGATAAGGAGAGGTTGCTACAGTAGTAAAAACATACAAGACTCAACAAAACAGTAGTAAAAATAAAAACAACATGGGTTATCTCCCAAGAAGTGCTTTTTTTAACGCCTTTCAGCTAGGCGCAGAAAGTGCAAATCAAGTATTATCAAGAGAAGAAACATCAACATCATAATTTTTCTTACAAACACAACTTGTCGCATAGGGTACCTTATATGCTCCATTATCTAAATTTCCCATGGTGGTACTAAGGGTTTTATCAATTTTAGGCCTATAATAATTCTTTGGTTTAGGCACCTTAGAGACATACATGAATTTTTGCTGTTTACCCACATAGGCTTTCTCCTTAAACTTAAGAGAAGAAAAAGTTGAACCCAAGGTTCCCATAGCTTCTTCAAGTTCACTAATTCTATTGGTTTGATTATCACGGATAGCACAAGTTTCTAGGATAGCAATTCTTTCATTAATTCCTCCTAGGGATTTATCAAGTTTATCAGTATTATCAAGTAATATTCCCAATTTAGTCTCAACACTTGGAAGATTTTTGTCTATGGCTTCCAACTTTTTCATGACATCCTCAAGAGAGATTTTAATTTTAGCTTCATTAACAGGTGTTATTCCAACTAGACTCTCAATGATGCAACTAGCTTCTAAAGCAGGAGTACCTAGGAAATTACCTCCTGAAAGAGTATCAAGAACATACCTATTCCAGCTAGAGATACCAACATAAAAGTTCCTAAGGAGGATAATAGTGGAGTGTTTCTTAGTGCACCTATGATGAGCATCACTAATTCTGTGCCAAGCATCTTTAAAACTTTCTCCCCCTTGTTGCTTAAACGAACGAACTTCAACTTCAGGATTACTCATTTTAGCAATAATAAAAATAAACTAAGCAAACAGAATTAAATAAAGTAAAAACAAGTAACTAATTTTTTTGTGTTTTTGATATAAGAAAGCAAACAAGACAGAAAATAAAATAAAGTAAAGCAAGACAATAAACAAAGTAAAGAGATTGGATGTGGGAGACTCCTTGCAGCGTGTCTTGATCTCCCGCAACGGCGCCTTAAAACTTTGATGGCGCGTGATGCACACGTCCGTTGGGAACCCCAAGAGGAAGGTGTGATGCGCACAGCAGCAAGTTTTCCCTCAGAAAGAAACCAAGGTTATCGAACCAGTAGGAGATGAAGGCCACGTGAAGGTTGTTGGTAGAGGAGTGTAGTGCGGCACAACACCAGGGATTCCGGCGCCAACGTGGAACCTGCACAACACAATCAAGATACTTTGCCCCAACGTAACAGTGAGGTTGTCAATCTCACCGGCTTGCTGAAAACAAAGGATTAAAAGTATGGTGTGGAGAATGATGTTTGTTTGCGAAGAACAACAGAGAACAGAGATTGCAGTAGATTGTATTTCAGATGTAAAATAAAGGACCGGGGTCCACAATTCACTAGTGGTGTCTCTCCAATAAGATAAATAGCATGCTGGATGAACAAATTACAAGTGGGTAATTGACAGAATAGAGATTCATATACATATCATGATGACTACTATGAGATTTAATCAGGGCATTACGACAAAGAACATAGACCGCCATCCAGCATGCATCTATGCCTGAAAAGTCCACCTTCAGGTTAGCATCCGCACCCTCCGCATTAAGTTGCAAACAACAGAGAATTGCATTAAGTATGGTGTGTAATGTAATCAACACAAATATCCTTAGACAAAGCATCGATGTTTTATCCCTAGTGGCAACAGCACATCCACATCGTTAGAACTTTCTGTCACTGTCCCAGATTCAATGGAGGCATGAACCCACTATCGAGCATAAATACTCCCTCTTGGAGTCACAAGTATCAACTTGGCCAGAGCCTCTACTAGCAACGGAGAGCATGCAAGAACATAAACAACACATATATGATAGATCAATAATCAACTTGACATAGTATTCAATATCCATCGGATCCCACCAAACACAACATGTAGTATTACAAATAGACAATCTTGATCATGATAGGCAGCTCACAAGATCTAAACATGATAGCACAAGAGGAGAATACATCCATCTAGCTACTGCTATGGACCCATAGTCCAAGGATGAACTACTCACGCATCATTCCGGAGGCGGGCATGGTGATGTAGAGCCCTCCGGTGATGATTCCCCTCTCCGGCAGGGTGCCGGAGGCGATCTCCTGAATTCCCGAGATGGGATTGGCGGCGGCGGCGTCTTTGGAACTTTTCCGTATCGTGGCTCTCGGTACTAGGGTTTCGCGACGGAGGGATTAAGTAGGCGAAGGGGCAGCGCAGGGGGCACCCAAGGGGCCCACCCCATAGGGCGGCGCGCCCCCTTCCTGGCCGCGCCGCCACGTGGTGTGGCCGCCTCGTGGCCCCTCTCCGTCTCCTCTTCGGTGCTCTAGAACCTTCCATGGAAAATAAGACTGTGGGCTTTTGTTTCGTCCAATTCCGAGAATATTTCCTGTGTAGGATTTATGAAACCAAAAACAGCAGAAAACAGGAACTGGCGCTTCGGCATCTTGTTAATAGGTTAGTGCCGGAAAATGCATCAAAACATTATAAAGTATGACTAAAACATGTTGTTATTGTCATAAAACTAGCATGGAACATAAGAAATTATAGATACGTTGGAGACGTATCAGTCAGGTCCTCCCCTCACAAGCTCCACCGCTTCCCCACGAACGCCTCACTTGTGGCTTATGCAGTGCTTCCGGCCCACCAGCGCCACCGGCCGACCACTCGCATGACCCCGACTCCCTTGCGTTGTTTCCTCCACGCTCGCCTGTGTTGGGGTGTTGCTTGTCTTACACCTCCCACTGTTTCTTCCCATGGCGAGCCTCCTCCAGGACAATGCCATCACTATCGCCACCGGCTTGCAATGTTGGGACCGATGCGGACGAGCGGGGCTTCTAGTGGAGGCCGCTAATCGAGCCTGTAGACGTTGCTTCTCCTTCCACTGGCTCATCGGCGATGTGTGTAGTGCAACAGGACGACAAGGGACAAACTCCACTCGTTAATTCCAGAAGAACTTAAATATTGCACATTTGTGCTGCAAGGCTTGTAATGCACACCGAGAACCAACTTGTGGTTGGCTGGTTAGGAGGGCAGTGGCACCCCCAGCCACAAACGATCAGACTCCAGGTTTGACACTTTGGTATCTCATAAAAGGCAGAATAATCTTTAGTCGGAGGCGATGTTCCCGTCGATAGCAAGGCGTCTACGATGACTTCGTCAATCTCAAGAAGACCTATCAGATTAGTTTCTTGAACTCAGTCTCTCGAAGATGCACATTGAGATAGAGTGTGCGTACATGCGTATAGGGGTTTATTTAAGTTTATTTAAGTTAGGCCACTAAAGTTTATTTAAGTTAGGCCACTAAAGTTTATTTAAGTGGGTCGGCCCATCGGTGTGTCCAGCGTCCCTGGTGCGTCCCCTGTGGGACGGGGACGGGCTCGGGACGCCGGACACCGTATCGGGCCGCGCCGGACAAAAATGGGCTTTGGGGGACGCGGCTGGAAATATTTTTTTGTCCGGCTCGCCCCAAATCGCTTTGGGGGACGGTTTGGGGGACGCGACTGAAGATGCTCGCCAATGTTTGAAGCTAAGTCGACGCAATCTACGAAAATAGTAGCTGATTCATTCCACCAAACTTGAGTACCCTTTCATGCATCAATTACATCTGTCGAGTCTGATTATGCTTGAACAGCATTGCAACCGAGCCGGCATGCAGGTGTCAAGCCTCCTTCGTGGCCACAGCTTCTGCCATTGCTGCGGATGCAACATTAGATAGATACGAGGAAATATCTACAACATACTTATCTAATAAGACAAAAGGAAAGGAATATGTGGACATGGGTGTCAAGCTTCATGCACTAGCCAATGCAACTAAAAGTTCGAACCGGTGGAATAGCACACGTATGAATGATCGTATACGTGGCGAACATAGAGGTCGGCATATAAAAAACAAAAGTCTGATCTGATAGAAAAATATAGGCAATCTACTTATACATATGAACAATGGAAATATAGCTATAAACTTATGGTGAACAAGGAAAGATACAAGCGACTTGATTAAAGACTTACACTTCGATAACTGTTACTACCTTTAGTTCACACAAAAAAAAGATGTTTGGCACCAAGTGCATTTAGCGGACATGTCATTGTCCAAAATGACATGGTTTTGTGAGCAGGAGTTAAGAGATTGTACATGGAAACGGGCTAAGCTGCAATTCATGACCATCCTCAGTAATGATTTGGTAACACAATTAAAATGCGATCAATTGTCGCTTCAATTAATCTATTTTAGTAATTCATAAACTTTTAGCTGTACCCAATTCTCAGATACTCAATGAATTTTGTGCACAGTTAGTGAATGTTCATAAGAGTTCTTAGATAGCAGAGCACAACAAGAATATATATATATTACCAATTTGTTCAACGTAAATGATAACTGCCCCATCACTGCTTTAAATTTATGCATAAGAAAGGCGACAGATAAATACATAGGCTCATTGTGATGCTGGTGCAATTAATGTGATACAACACACTTAGAAGAAGCCAGTGTAAAGATGGTTCTCACATTCAGAAGGTGTTGAGGTACTTGTCGGTTGTTCTGCAAACTGCTTCGGATTTGGCTCATCGTTTGTCCTTACGTGATACTCCACAGTTACGTCTGCCGGGGTTTTTTCCTCTTGCTCATTTGGGTATGCATCCGATGTTGAGAAATTGCAGCCAAATTCATCAGAATCAAGAGGAGTCTGACTGCGAAAGTTGAGATGGTCATCAAATAAATTAAAGGCAAACATGACTGTTCAAAGCCAAAAGGGAATTAACGAGTGATGTTGACAAAAAGGATGGTTCTATTTTCTAGCTATATCTGTTCATGTTTCTCGTACTACTAAAATAATAACAAAAGCAAGGGCTCCCAGAATCTACAAGTATTTTCTAGTAGATTCAGTTGAGAAGACATAATATATAATAAAATAAATGAACAATGGTCTTACAAGGCCATGCCAGGAAAAAGCTATCTATCTGAGATCTGACCTAAGTTACTACTCATTAAAGAGTGAAACCAAGTGAGCTGCTTACGTTTTCTGAGATTTCTCCATGTCTGCAGTGACCTGGGGAACAATGCACTGAGCTTTGCATTTTCCAGAGTCTTCTGTAACCTCACAGGATTGTTCGAGGCTCTGATCAGCACAGGGTCCAGCTAGAGAGGTGGCGGGCACGGCGGCGTCGGCAGAAGTGTGCTGCAGCTGCCTTTGATATTCAGCAACTTTGAGCTTTATTTCGTTGTATCTCCTCATCCTGTGCAAATCTTCAGAGACAAGGTGCTGCAGCTCGCGCAGGTCGGCAAGAAGCGCCTCGCCGGCGGTAGTAGGACGGTCAGAGTCGGCGGGAAGGAGGTGGTAGAGCGTGGGTTCGGAGGGTTCCTGGATGTGGATCGCGCGCTCGCACTCGGCGATGATGGTCTCGTAGGTGGCCAAGGCGTCGTCCTCGTCCATCTCCCTGCATGCCCCGAGAAGTACCATGGCGTAGGAGTGGGCGAGCACGGCCGAGCCCGGCGCGGCCTCGGTGGCGCGCCTGGAGGCCTCGGCCGCGGACCTGAAGTGGCGCGCCCGGATCTTCCGGTCGGCGGAGACGTCGGCCGCCCCCTTGTGCGCCGTGCTGTACGCGTGGATGAGGAACGGCGGCGACGAGTCCAGGCCGCCGAGCTTGTCGATTTCCTTTTGGAGGATCCGGAGAGCCTTGGCGTGCGTTCCCCGTCTCACGTGCTCGTACGCGGCGAGCGCGGCCGCCGGGTCCAGCTGCTGGGGAGAGGGGGCGGGGGGCAGAGCAGGGTTTGATCGGCGTTCCCGGCGGTTTCCCCGAGCCATCATTGTGAGGGTGGGCAATCTGGTGGTCAAGGAAGATGGCGGGGAGGAGGAGACGACGACGGCAGGTTGAGGTGATTGGGTGGCGGCGGTGGGAAGTCGGTGAGGAGGAGGCACGGCAGGCAGCGGTGGTTTAAAAGCCTTAAACCCTAGGCTGGGTCAGCGAGCAAAGTTCAGCGCCTCATCGCCGTACGTCCGCGCGTGGACTTGGTCGCGCGTCGCTGTTCGTGGGACGGTATCGCGCGCACATAATGCATGCGTGGAGTATCCGCGCGAGCGAGCGAGCTGCCACGTCCCGGATTGGATGGATTCGATTCGAGTCACGTCTCCTTTGTTGGTGTACGCAATGCGAGCAATTAATCACCCTTCTTTTTCCCCTCTCGCGCACGCCAGGAGTAGAAACGACTAGATGGACCTGGCGCGTCTTGCCGCGCCGTTTTTGCTACCATCTTTTATACTCTCAAATTTCAAGACCTAAATTTCATAGCGTAGTTTAATTACTTTCCGATTTCAAGACCTGTGAATTTGACTGATACAACAACCTCTGTTATTCAACGATCATGCCCTGCTATAAGGCATGCCAAAAAAAAACTAACACTTCATGACTTTGCTGAACTTATATGAAAAAGAAATTATGACTTTCAATACAGAGATTCCATCAAAATAAAAAAGTCAAGGTAATAGTAGAAACAACCAAGGATCTTGAGACAACTTCATTTATAGAACAGCCATGAGGAAAAGCACCACTCGCTCTAAAGTTCTTTGTAAACTTCACAAATTCTATCCAAAAGATTGTTGGGTCGTTTCTTCTAGCGAGTCTACATAAAAAAATACTAATCAATAACATTGTTTTAGAGTTCCTAAGCTAATATTGATTCCTTGCAGCACATACATGAACTAAACTACCTGTTGTTACTTGAAAATAGTCTAGATGCAGAACCTTACTATCGAACTGCATTACAGACGCACAAGAAAAGATGGATAGTGCTTATGTACCAAAAAAGCATGAAAGTGAAATCTCAAAGGCTTAGATGGTTGGCACTTGGCAGCAATGAGGAGTTCGACAAAAAAAATACTTAAAAGTGTGGGCAGTGATGCATATTTTATATTGTAATAGACATCAAGAAATAACCTGATGACGGAATCAGTAGGGACCTTCAGTTCTTTTGACTAAAAGCATGGATCTATTTTCAGTGGTAATAAGTGGATTCAATGAAACTCTCAAGCTTTTAAGATTTAGATTAGAACACTTCGACCGAGTTTAATTTGTACTCCCTTCGGTCTTTTTTAATGACTCGGATTTAGTACAATTTAGTACTAAATTCGAGTCAATTAAAAAAGACCGGATGGAGTATAATACAAACCTAGTCAAGCTATGAGTTTTTTTTCAGGACAATCTTCATACTTAATGAGTACACAAGATCATCAAGATGCATTAGTGCCAAATAATGCACCTAATCCAAGTTTAGAAATTAGAGGGTTACGTTTGACTGTAAAATAAACAATGATGTTGGCTAAAACCAAGTATTAGTGCAGACAAACATGCTTACCTCTTGTATTGAGATGTCAAATGGCCTACTACAAAGCACATAAAAAGAGGGATAATAAGCATCACAGCAAATGGGGTATTTTCTTTAAAGCTTATCCAGCTTGCTGGTTTTGTTCTCTACTAATGTACTTCAAGGTAACTACGATGATGTAACCTTTTATGAGCAAAAACATTGTGGGTCTGATCTGCCACTCAATGGACAGAATCATCATATCTTCAGAGTTGATACCTTGTACAACAAAAATATTATCAGAGAGAATCAGACAAAGTCTTGATATGGGTTGCATCAAGACTTTATTGCTAAGAGAACTCCTTGTGGTTCAACATCGGCTGGAGACAACATATGATAAGTGTGTGATTCCCTAAATACTAATTAACATGGAAGGAGTTGGCGAGGCTGCTGTGATGAATGGAATGATGAACATGAAATATATAAGTCTACAATTTTCTCTTGGATAATTGCTTTCAGGTTAATTAGAAAAAGCATTCAACTAATTGGGAACCAAATCAAACTAATGTTTTCATAAATGACAGATTCTCAACGTCTAAACAGATTTTTAAGTCATGGTTGTATACTTGAACGAAACAAACCTTTGTTTTTAAAAATGCTGCCTTTCCTTTAGAAAATTATGACAATCAGAATGTGCCTGCTGAATGAATACAACTGAAGAGCTAACGGTTCTACAATCACAACAACTTTAGTGTGTGCCAAATTGAAGTGCTCATCTCTGAATGTGGATACATACCTTTTCACGAGCAGAAAAAGGTAAACGTCCAAAAAAAGCAAACAATTTACGTATGTATCTTTTAGGAAATGGTCCTGAAAACTATGATGTGTAGTATTGAAAATGATCAGCATACCACTTGGTCAAAAGTCAGTATTGCTCACTGCTACTCTGCTATAAAAAAATATACAGCTGATGTGAAAAATATACAGTTTTCTTGGTACCATTATTCAACACAGAGCTTGTTTTCGTTGTTTGCAGATGTAAAACAAGCCTTGTGGGTATTTAAATCCATTTGTTGCTCTATTTTCTCCTATTCATCTATATGTAGATATGACAAAGTAGATTCTATTGCACCTTCAGCAATGTACTCCCCACCGATACATTGGCCATACTTGTTGGCATGCCAAATTTCCATTTTCTGTCCAAGTATTCAAATCCCTAGTAACTATTGTAGCCCCTATGAACAATAAAACAAAACCAACTGTTCTTAGGGAAAATTTAGATGTTCAGTAGTGGGTTACAGCACAATACTTCTTTTGATGTCCAAGCAAGGCCATTTTCTTTTGCCGCAATATTTTTTCAATGCAAAATCCATTCAATGGAAGGCAAGTTATGTTCCAAGGAGAAAGTGTAAAATACCAAAAAGGGAGAAAAGCTCCTTAACGAGTTGTTGTTGAATTGAATATCTTCAGGCTGTAAGCCTCCCCTTGCTCCCCAGCTTCTGCAAGGAAGAATGAGCCTCTGGATTAGCAAATAGATCAGCACTAGATGGGTCCAGCGCGGTATTAGCATGTTGGTTGTGTTGCGCAAGCGTTTCTTTTCCATGGTACACACAGGTTCGTTTCAATCTTATTTAGGTTAAGCAACGCATAAACATTGATTTCATTACACATGCGTACATTACATGGTTATTTCTCATGTAAACATTTTGTGGACGGTTTTGATCTTTAGCAGGTGTCCCATGAATGAGTCGGTCGAATCCAAGCTCCTTACAATGGAGCACCGCTGATGTTGGTGTCCCGGCAAATAGAAAGGTGATATACCGCCAAGTTTACAACATAACTCCTTCCAACCAGCCTTGAGATATCCGAAGGCAACACCTCGTTGCTCACCAGAAACTCATTGATGAGCTCACCAGGGGGCTTGCCAATCAGATTGGTGGCAACATCTCCAAAGAAGACCATGTCGACGACTGCTTCACCATCCTCGGCCTTCACACGAAGCTTGTATCTTGAAATAGCGAAGGCGAAACTGAGAAGACAAAATTATGTACATGAGGCAAGAAGACACCCGTTAGAAGATGATACTCGGGGCTGGCGCTCCGGCACGTACATGCTTTGCCTAAGCAGCAAAATGCATCTCCCTCTTCAACTGCTCCACAACTGCACCGACCGCACTCTCGAAACCACCAATTCTGATTGGTTGCAATGGCATATACTTTCATCCTGCACCTGAACATCCTGTCCTGCATTTTTAGGTATATTTCATGTGAGGCAGCGATCAACCCAGAACGCTTAAACACAAAGGGCAAAGGAAGCAGTGCATAACATGGCCCCATTCGTAATGAGATATGCAAGACAGGCCACAGAGGTATTTCCAGCACTTAGCGTAGCAAAGCGCCGACGCTTCTCTGCGAGCCACTCGATTGAGAAATCAAGTCCAATAATCCTATAAGTGGCAGGCATAACTTCTCTCAAACACTGAAAAAAGCCACACTAACAACAAAACTGTTAATTAAAGAACCAGACTGCACAACAACCAAGCTCTTCTAAGATGCATGTGTGCATAGTCACATCTGTACATGCATTCACACATTGAAATCGATGAGTGTACTGCCTGCACTTTCTTTCTTACGATAGGATTTATGTTAAATCCACTACAACAATCTTATAGGTGGATTAGGGAAGTACGGACATGATCATGCAGCACTTTGAAAATAAGAGCCAACAAAAATCCGGAGCAAATTTTCTTACAGCCTCACATGTTCCAAAGGCATAAAGTAACACAATAAAAGGCATTTTTCTGCTTCCTCCATGCACATATATATATGTAGATGAATGGTTCAATAACTAAAGATTTCCTACACTAAATGAAAGGTACCTTTGTTTCAGTGAACTTTACTGACAAAAATCTGTAATACCTTCTATAGTACTTCGCTATTATCAAAACAAGTTGGACCAAAGAAAATACATCTCAAGGGTAAAAGTCTGAAACCAAAATGAGATTCTTTAATCTAGGAACGGACAAAATGCAAATAATGGAACATACTATAAATATACATTCACATGGAAGTTTATGATTAGCTAATGTAATGTTATTCTAACATTTTTTTGACCTGGATTATTCTAACATTTCAATAGAGGTATATGCCACTGAACAATTTAGCTGGAAAAGGGTAGGGCCGAGAAATGTGAACACTGGAAAAGGTTGCTGCCGTTTCTGAAGTATATAGAATGTATTGAAGATTTTCTGAAACCATAAGGGAAAAATACATATTTATTCCTGAATAGGCTCTCCTATAAAATAGGAAATGCACAAAACTGAACATATTAAAGGGCTTACTCTTGCATTGTAAAACATGAAACTAATACTCAAGACAAAAGCAGGTCAATACATTAGCCCATTACAGAGAAGACATGACACATTATCCAGCATTATTTTGCTCATTCATAGTATTAGTATTCAATCTTGTCATCAAATAAAATTCTTCCTTGAGGTCCATTTTGCTATATTCAAGATTGTTATCACAATCTTATCTTTTCTTGAAAATGATACCGGCGTCCAAAGAAAAATCTATTTAAACTCAGGTAAAAACATAGACATGCTGGAGTATTGTGCTCACTATACCATGTACAAAAGCAGAGCAAAATCTATTGAAACTTCCCTGGATACTAATTATAGAAAAAACAGCATAGGAGGGAGAAGTTGGGAACCTAAATTTCATGAAATTGCTTTACCGATTATTCAGATGGAACTCTAACATACCAGAATAATGGAATTAGATTCACTTAGTGTAGATAACTCAGTACATTATCTCTAGCCCAAACAACAGTTGTATAATTTAGCGGTGAATGAAAAAACAATACAATTAGCAGTAGTGCTTAAAAATATAATGATACTCCCTCTGTTCCATATTCGTTGTCACTGGTTTAGTACAAAGTTGTACTAAATCAGCGACAACTAATATCAAACGGATAGAGTAGTATTGGAAAGAAAATGGTCAATGCTGATGATTTTAAAACACAAACAGGTTGGAGTATTGTGCTCACTATACCAAGTGTTGAATCTAATTCTGCGCATGTAAAGGTTGAACCAGACTTGCAGCTTGATAGTTCAATTGATCCTTCTGGAGTGGATATATTATGTACATCACTCCCCAATGCACCTAGATCGGCATACTATCCAAATTATATTATACATGTTCCTGAAAATTCAAAATAAGTGAAACTGGTGAAATTGGCCAAGTACTCATGTATGAAGAATTGGTAGTTTCTTCAAGATTGTGCAATTCGTTTCCTTTGTGTACTTTCATTAGATCGGTATGACTTTCTAGACTTCAGGATAGCCATACATATATTTTCTTTTATTGGTCATTAACCTTATTTCTGTATGCTTTATTCTAATTGCATCTTTGGTGATTATTTGTCTGAGCAAGTGGTTGCCCTGCCCCTGAAACTTGTGATCAAGCTCTTGGTGCTGGTCTGAAGTACATGCATCCTTGTTTAGTGTGCCATAGACTAAACAAAAAACCAACACCGACCAGATCAACACTAAGTGTTAATCAAAGTGTGATAATGAAATGAAAGAGGTTACTTTGAGATCCGAGTTAATTACCCTAGTTCCTACAAATAAGCTAGGTATGGATTTTTCCTGAGTTAAAACCAACATCCTAAAACTAACATCAAACTGGAATTATCATTCCTCCTACAATCAGAATTTCCCCGGCAAGGCTATATTAGTTTCAGTAATTGCAAATTTGCAACTCATAAACTCAAGATCAATTGTAGATATCCTTGGGTGATTGATACAGCATGATGAGTAGAGGAGAGGTGCACGGAACAGAGATGGAGTAGTTCACAATGACCATCTAACCCCAGTAAGTAACCTACAGTGTAACACAAAAATTCTGCAACACATTCTATATTGGGCCACAAAACAGGTAATCATTTATTTCGAACAAACAAAATTCTAATATTGTTGTTGATGATTGTACTGAAGATGAGCAAGCAAGACATCTCTTTTGATGTTGGTCTACAGTACTCGACAACATGACTTCAATCTAAGTTGAATTCACATGAACCTCATACTAACCCCAGTAAATAACCTATAGTACAAAACAGAAATTCTGCATCACATTCTGTATTGGGCCTCGCAACAGGTAAGCATTTATTTCAAACAAACATAATTCTAACATTGGTGTTGATGATTGCACTGCAAATGAGGAAGCAAGGCATCTTTTTTATATCGATATGCATGCAGTACTCGATTGATAACTGAACATTCACAATGTTTTATATACCATAGAATAGCCAATGACTTATGAGTTGTGAATTTAGATTAAGAGAAGTCGAGATGTACTTGTAATAAGAATATTTTGATAATGCAGTGCGTAAAACCACATTCATGGGAGTAATTTCGACCCATTTATAATATGATGCACTAACACACCAAATGTTTTATAGTAAATGCACCAACGTACCAAATGTTTTAATAGAATTGAAGATGCAGCAGCATACCGACTTAGGAAAGAAAGATTGCTCGAAAAAGGATGGCAAATGCTGAATATTCTTTTCAAGTAATTAGGGCTGATCAGTCTAAACTCAATTTTAGCAGATGAAAGACTATGATTGGACGCATCAAACCAGCAAACGGTATTCAGGCTGTGCGTATTGTCAATATGGTGCATCAAACCAAGAAGAGTTTTTCAAACACGAAAAGGACATGTAAAACTTTTTTGCTGGAGGATAGATAAATCTTGAGTATGACCATGGTGCAAGAAACAGAAAATTGAGTTAGTGATGGTAATCTAATTATATAGACTGAAGAACATTAACCGAAGAGAGTCAACACATTTTTTCAGTACATGATGTGCACATAGGTCAGTATGTATGGCGAGTTGGCTTTAATAATTCAGTTTGCAGACAGTTAAGCATGTATTTCTGTAGAGGTAAAACTTTAACAACTGAAGCTCTCCAGTGTGGTTTACCAATAGCCTACCCATGATTAAAAAGGATAAGAGCAGAATTGTGACGCAGCCTTGTTAAAATAGTGATCTAGAAGCAGAAGGATGGCTAAACAGAGAAAAGACTTTAACAAATTTCAGATATAATGGAAAACACAAAAGAACAAAAAAAATCCTGGCAGGAAATTTCTTACCCTTGGGGCGAAGTTGTGCATGCCGTCGATTGGGCCAGATGGCTGCAAAATAATCGGGATGGACTCCATCATATACTGATGAATGTCGACGACCTAGAATGACGTGGTCGCGTTGACCAGGTTTGTCAGCATAGAGGCCGGAGAAGCTCGCCATGAGCGGTGCACACCAAAACACACCGGAGTCACCTCAGTCAACTCCTTCCTGCATCAAATTCCCATAGAAAAACAACATAAGAAACCCAACACCGACCAGATCGAGAGAGAGAGAGAGAGAGGAGAGCCTGGGGGACCTAGATCGGGGCGGCATCATAAAGATCGGAGGAGGAGGTCTCGCCCTGCGGTGTTGGAGTCGCCATAGAGGGCAGGTTCGAGTACAGCCCCCACGGGCGAATCTAGTCATGGCTAGGGTTGTCGATGGGGGAAGAAGGTGGAGAATGTGTAGAGGATATAGAGCTGCAGCCTAGCCATGGCTCGGCAGCGCTGATTAGGGATGTAGGGGCATAGTTTTAAAAACCGGACCGGTGACCGAACCGGCGAGGCTCTCGGTTCACGGTTCACTGGTCCAACCGCTGGTCCGCTCGGTTCAATAGCTGAACCGGTAATTAAAAGTTTATTATTATTTTTACTTATATAATACCGAAATATCATGTCAAATAGGTTGACTTCAGTATTGTAATCACAAAAGAAGCATTGATTAGATGGTCACCACGTACAAGGGCAGTGCACGCACTCTAACTCCACGTCTTGTGTTCGAATCACATTGTGCACACATTCTTTTTCCGTTCGCGAGCATAGGAATTCTGTGTGACCGGTTGGACCAGTCCCCGGTTTCCTGTGGTTCGGGTGAAAACCGGCGGTTCAACCGCAAAAAATCCGGTTCGCTTCCTTGTCCGGTCCAGTGCGCTTAACAGACCAGTGGAGGCGCCGGTTCCGGTTTTTTCCGGTCAGACCGCCGGTCCGGTCCGGTTTTTAAAACTATGTGTAGGGGTGTGGTGGCGGCGGCGGCGGAAGGAATTTCCGGACTGGGAGTGAGAGAGGGTTCCAGGGACAAAGAGAAGGTCAGAGCGGCGCTCGCGACTTTGTAACCGCCTTTAACCCTGACGTGTAGGACCATCGCACGCTCCATCGAACGAGCGACACGAGGAGCAACCACAGGCGCTCGGAAGCCTGGGAGCTTAGTGCTCTTTAGAGATGTGCAAGATGCAGCAATAAACTGTCCCTGAAAATCGTGTATTATTACTCCCGTCGCTCCTGCCCCCATGTCCAAATAAAATGCAGCGCCTACATTAAGCTTGACATTCCTTGGTTCTAATCTTGTCCATCTCCTACCAGCATTCAGCCCTTCTGATTTTGATGCTTTTGCATAGTTGTCTGTAATAGCAACTATAACTGCACCCGGGAGCATATGCTCCCTGTTTTTAAACTTCATTTTAAATACACTTTCAAAATGTTAAAAAATTCAAACATAAAATTTAGCAGGTACATCTCAAAATTCTACACGTTCAAAAAGTGGTTCCATAGAAAACCGACATTTTGAGTATCATCTGTAAAAAGACAAATTTTGCTGTCAAAAAAGGCCGTTTACGAGACGTTTTGTTTGTCTTTTTCACACAAGTCACAAAAAAATTCTGTTTTTCGCAAAACATGATGTGCGCACGTAAAATGTCGGTACGTAAGCGGGAAAATTTTTGTTCGAATTTTTTGACATTTTAAAATGTTTTTCCGGTGGCAGGAGCATATGCTTCCATGTGCCGAATTGAATTTCTGCAACTATAGACATCTTACACTTAAAAACAGGAGGGACATGTTCATTGTGTGTGCGTTGTCGCCGAAGCCACAATAAATACCATCAAGTGACTGAAATCAATTCCTTCAGTCCTATATTCTCAAATCCTTGAAGCGTATTATCGTCGCGACCAAGCAGGGATTCAATGATAGCAGAACCCTCCCTATCTTCTAGCATCGCCTCATAAATGATCCTTGTCAGATTAAGAGAGTCCCACAAATCTCTAGCTGCAGAGCATTGAAATAAAAGATGTCTAACATCCTCCGGTCCTTGGTGGCAGATCGGGCATGCACTATCCATGCTAATGTGACGATTAGCTAGAATGCACTTCAAAGGTATGATTCGATGTAAGGCTCTTCATATAAAGATTTTTTACTTTGCTCAGAATCTTCATTTTTCATAGCGATCTCCAAACAGGATTAATAGCTGAATTTCCGGGGAGTGCTACCTGACCTGCAGACGGGCCAAACTGATGTTTCAATTGAACCTAGTAACCTGAGCGGACAGTGTAGCGTCCGTGCTTTGTTAGACCCCAAGCTATAAAATCCTCACAACCTTGGTTGTTTAGTGGTATTTGAAGGACTCACACAACTTCAATTGACAAAAAGAGCTCTCGTAAAAGGGCAACATCCCATCCACCTATATAAGGATCAATGAGTGCGCTAACCCTTGTATAAACTGCCGCTCCCCTCTGAGAGATTACTCTTCGAGTCGGACTACTAGGAATCTAGGGATCTTGCCAAATATTAATATTGTTTCCATTACCAACTCTCCAGATGTATCCTCTTTTAAAAGTAGTTAGACCCACTACAATACTATGCCACTTAAAAGAGGATCCTGCCTTCGGGCCAGCCTTCAGAATATCACCATGAGAAAAATATTTAGCTCGTAGAACACGAGCGCACAGAGAATCAGGTTCAGTGATCAATCGCCATGCTTGCTTCGCCAACATTGCAAGATTAAAGGAGTGGAAATCCCTGAATCCCATGCCTCCTTCTTTCTTGGGATAACAGAGATTCCACCATGCATACCAATGCATCTTTTTTACTACTGTCATCATATCCCCACCAGAAACTTGATATAGCATCCATCATACTCTTACAAACTCTCTTCGGAATTTGAAATACCGACATAGCATAAACTGGGATGGCTTGCGCCACAGCGTGGCAAAACAGAATTTGGTTTCCTCCTATGGACAAATGTTTTTTCTTTCCATCCATCGATCCATTGAATAATTCTCTCAATGAAGTATAGAAAGCAATCACTCCTATCCGCGCCCACTAACGCCGGGAGCCCAAGATATTTGTCTGAAAGGGCTTCTGTGTCAATGTGCAAGGCATCATAGATTTTTGCTCTCAAAAGGGCATTAGTATTTGGAGAGAAATAAACACTATACTTTCCAAGACTCGGCAATTGACCAAAATTTGCACAGTAGGTATCCAACACATCTTGTAAGGAAGTTGTATTAGCCATATCAGTTTTCATGAGAATTAGGGAATCATCAGCAAAAAGATGTGAGACTGACGGTGCCACCAACTTCTTCTTCATACAACAATATACTGGATAAACCCTCCGCGCATAAGAGGAACAAATAAGGTGAGAGGGGATCCCCTGACGGAGACCCCTTGTTGCAGTAAACATGTCTGTTTCTTTAGAATTAAATCTCACTTGGTATCGAACTGATCTAACACAAGCCATCATCAAAGAGATCCATCTTTCACCGAAGCCAAGCTTGCACATCATACTCTCCAAAAGAAACCCATTCCACTCGATCATAAGTCTGAAGCAGCTCATTTAGTACGTTGGCGTAGCTTGCATGACAGACTTCACCAAAATCTCCTTAATTTCCCTTCTTGGATAGCCCTTGCCATTTCCAGCCGCTGACCTTTAAACTTGACCTTTCATTAATTGATATACTGGAAGCACCCATTCTTCGATCTGCCTACAACCGTTGGAAGGCCCAGATTTCGTTCGCTAAGGGCTTCGTCCTCAACTCCAACAGCCTGCTTTAGAACTACCTTCCTATCATGCGCACATCCTTCTCCGAAGTATATAGTGGACTTCTGAAGATTAACTTTCTGGCATGAGGCAACTTCATATCCCCCAAGAATCCTCTTTAACATGTGTAGATTCTCCACTGTCGCCTCAAGAAATACAATGTTGTCGTCCGCAAATAGTAGATGGGTTATATGAGGCCCATCCGTACCAAAGTTAACGCCTTCAGCATATTTTCCTCATGGGCTTTCTTGAGCAAAGTAGAAAAGCCTTCCACACAAAAAAAGAAAGAGATATGGGGATAGTGGATCTCCCTGTCGGAGGCCTCTTGACGGAATGAAAGAATTTGACAGACCCCCATTCAGCTTGACCGAGAACCGAACTGTGCTAATACATCTTAGAACCATCTCCACCCAAGGTCTAGAAAAACCCATCTTAATCATCATATGCTTTAAAAATATCCATTCAACTCTATCGTAGGCCTTCATCATGTCTAACTTCACAGCTCAAAGTGGCTTCTTTCTTTTCATAGTTCTGATGGAGGGAACGCACTTGTAAGCAATGAAGACATTGTTTGTGATCAGCCGTCAAGGCACGAACGCACTCTGTTCCTCCGAGATCAGAACTGGAAGAATAAGTTTTAACCTGTTAGACATTACCTTCGACGCAATCTTATACAATACACTGCACAAACTGATTGGCCGAAACTAGGTGAAAAACTCCGAAGCATTTGTTTTTGGGATCAATACAATAATTGTATCATTAAAATCCTCCAGAATAACACCGCCATTGAGAAAATCTCAAACGGCCCGACAGACTTCCTCTTTTAAAAGCGGCAAGTGCCGTTGGTAAAATAGTGCTGGCAGTCCATCCTTCCCTCGTGCTTTTGTCGAGCCCATCTGAAAGAGGGCCTTTTCTATTTCTTCATCGGATATAGGTGCGATCAATTTACGGTTCATTTCGTCAGATACCAGTGTATCTAGATTATCAAGAATAGCACCCATCATTTGCACCCTCTGACTGATACAATCTCATGAAAAAAGTCTGAGCCAGCGCTCGCATCTCTTCATCAGTCGTGACTCTACTCCCATCATCATTTTTGAGTACATGAACAGTATTCTTCCTTCTACGATGCTCTATTCTAGAAGTATCTCGTGTTTTTGCCTCCAGCATTTAACCACTCCACCCAAGACCTCTGTTTGTACAAAATCTCCTCTCTTTCAAACATCTCATGAAGCTCACATTCAATGGCCTGGACCTCCTGTGAGTGCCCGCCGCCAACTGATCTCTCCTTCGCAGCACGTAGCAGTTCCTTGAGACACTTCATCTCTCGCTGTACCGACCCAAAATTCACCCGCCTCCAACTCTGAATGGAACTTGAGACACGCTTTAGTCTACTCCAAAGAGCTTTAAGGCCACGATCCCCCTATCTTCTCTTTCCCAAGCTTGCTCAATCATTGCCTGATATCTGTCGTAATGTGTCCACATTTCCTCGAACCGAAACCCCCAGGGGTTCGATGATCGTTGATCAGACCCCATATCTGAAACTCTTATGAGTAGCGCAAGGTGGTCTGATTCTCTGTAATAATGTGCTCACCCGAAGAATTCGGGAACAACTGAGCGAAACTTGCATTACACATAGCCCGATCAAGCCTCGCCTGCAGATTTGCAGACCCTTCCCTTTTTTTATTCTATGTATATGCTTAGCCCAAAAAACCCAGATCGGCAAGACCACAGTTGGTCAGGAAATCTCTTAATCGCTCCATTTGTGCCGCACTTCGCTCATTTCCACCCAAATGCTCATCTTGTCTGACAATTACATTAAGATCACCTGCACATAGCCATGGGAGATTGTCTTGCCCTCGAAGATATCTCAACACGTCCCAGGTTTTCTGACGGAGTTTAGTGCGGGACTCTCCGTAGATTCCCGTGAATCTCCAATTGAAGTCGCCCATTTTAACCTCGGCATCAATATAGTACTGACACCAAGGTCTTACCGAGACATCCACTCCGTCCTTCCAGAACAATGTCAGACCCCCTCCTTTCCCTTTGCAATCCACCGACACTCCATGTCTGAACCCCAGACTCCACTTCGTTTCACACAAAAACACCACCGCTGGTTTGTGAGACCGAACTAGGTCTCGAAGCTCCCCAACTGCCGAGTCCAACCCCAATCCCTGGCAGTTTAGGCCTAAAATCCTCGCAGGACTCGCCGCTACGCCAGATGGATCTGAAAGTCTTATCAACACCGAAGTTACCTTATGTTTCTTCCCAACATAATTTGGATCCTCTGCACCCTTGTTCATACCAATCGGCAACCAAACCTGTGTTTGACGCCTTTTGTTTGTCTTGACCAATGGTGGGTCCTCTGACTGCTGGTTTGCATGGGTAGCAGCAGCCCTTCTTGGTTTCTTATCATAGGTGCCAGCTCTCTGTCTTCTTGGTTTTGGGTCTTTTCCCTTATCAGATTGTTGTCGTTGATGGTTCTTTGTGGGACTTGTAAGACCATGTACTATGTGTGAAAAAAGCGGTTCCTAACACTCTCTCCTCCTATTGAATCGATTTCATACATAGCAAGGAACCGGATCAATGGTCTGACCCAAAAAAAACGACTTCTATTGTTGGTTCGCTTCTTTGTTTATAAAGTATGCATGCATGCATGAGATAGGGAGAATGGGCCTATATGGTATAGATTAAAAAGAAAAGAGCTATTCATCAATTGGCATGCATGTATGCCAGAGCAAAGCGATTCACACATAGCAGCGAATCAAAACCGGTTCCTAATCCTACCATTTCCTTTGAACCGAACACACATAGTACATGGCCTAACATCCCTCTCCCTCTCACGGTCTTCGACCCCGCCAGTGCAGGAAGAACCTGAATCAGCGGGGTCTCGGAAAAGGTTACGTCTTGGTGGGAGATCACGAACCCTTGCACCATCACCTCTGTATCCGGAAGACACGTCTCCATTATACGACCTGCTGCTTGCACTCGTGGCAGACATCGACGGCCTGTGCCCCAGCGCTGGCCTTCCACATTCGCTGGTGAAGCTCTTAGGGCATCTCCAACCGAGCGACCCAAACGGACGCGCTGGGCCATCCGTTTTGGGCCGTTTGGGTGGCCGAGCGGGTCACCCGGACAGCGGCCCGCGTCCGCGTGTCCGTTTGGGTCGCACGCTGTGCCCAACGCGCGGACGCAGCACATATTCGAAGAAAAAGAAAAAGAAATTTAAAATGCAAATTTAAACGAAATTTGATTAAGCATATGCCCTATTTTGGGCATATTTGTACATATCCCTATTTTGGGCAAATAACTAACAAAAGAAGACCTTTATATGGGCTTTAAAATTTAAAACTAACTAAAAAACCCTAAGCTAGGGTTTGGTCGACGACGCGGTGGCCGCCGGTGCGTCGCCTAGTGATGTCTACGCACGCTTCTATTCCTGTAGACAGTGTTGGGCCTCCAAGAACAGAGGTTTGTAGAACAGCAGCAAGTTTCCCTTAAGTGAATCACCCAAGGTTTATCGAACTCAGGAGGTAGAGGTCAAAGATATTCCGCTCAAGCAACCCTGCAATTAAGATACAAGAAGTCTCTTGTGTCCCTAACACACCTAATACACTTGTCAGATGTATAGGTGCACTAGTTTGGCGAAGAGATAGTGAAATACAAGTAATATGGATGATTATAAGTAGTAATTGCAATCTGAAATAAAAATGGCAGCAAGCTGATGCCTACGTGTGCTTCTATTCTTGTAGACAGTGTTGGGCCTCCAAGAGCAGAGGTTTGTAGAACAGCAGCAAGTTTCCTTAAGTGAATCACCCAAGGTTTATCGAACTCAGGGAGGTAGAGTTCAAAGATATTCCTCTCAAGCAACCCTGCAATTAAGATACAAAAGTCTCTTGTGTCCCCAACACACCTAATACACTTGTCGATGTATAGGTGCACTAGTTCGGCGAAGAGATAGTGAAATACAAGTAATATGGATGATTATAAGTAACAATTGCAATCTGAAATAAAGATGGCAGCAAGCAAACATGTAACAGAACTTGTTGAAAACGGTGTTTCAATGCTTAGAAACAAGGCCTAGGGATCCTACTTTCACTAGTGGACACTCTCAACAATGATCACATGATAAATAAATAACTTCTCCTCACTTGTGCTACGAACACTCTCTTGTTTGATAACAAACACCATTCATTGTGTAGGGCTACATGATACGGGGCGACCTTCGGTCTCCACCGCATCATGTGCGTCAACGCCGACACGTCACGCAAAGGTGAATCTTCTCCTTTATGCGTGCCTCCAATTGTCTCTCATGAATGGTATGCTACTTCATTCTCCTTCATATGACCATGATAGGAACACATCGCCAAGTACGGAGGAAGTGGACGACACCATGGAGGCTCGAGGACTCAAGGCCGAGGTCGTGGAAGCATGGAAGAGAACGTCGAGGATAAGGAGACGTGATGGCGTGTAACTCACACGTTCGTTGGGAACCCCAAGAGGAAGGTATGATGCGCACAGTAGCAAGTTTTCCCTCAGAAAGAAACCAAGGTTTAATCGAACCAGGAGGAGCCAAGAAGCACGTTGAAGGTTGATGGTGGCGAAATGTGATGCGGCGCAACAACAGGGATTCCGGCGCCAACGTGGAATCTGCACAACAAAACCAAAGTACTTTGCCCCAACGAAACAGTGAGGTTGTCAATCTCACCGGCTTGCTGTAACAACGGATTAAACGTATCGAGTGGAAGATGATTGTTTGCAAGAAAACAGTAAACAAGTATTGCAGTAGATTGTATGCTATGTAAAGAATAGGACCGGGTCCACAGTTCACTAGAGGTGTCTCTCCCATAAGATAAAAGCATGTTGGGTGAACAAATTACAGTCGGGCAATTGACAAATAGAGAAGGGCATAACAATGCATATACATGATATGATAAATATAGTGAGATTTAATCCGGGCATTACGACAAAGTACATAGACCGCCATCCAACTGCATCTATGCCTAAAAAGTCCACCTTCAGGTTATCATCCGAACCCCATTCAGTATTAAGTTGCAAAGCAACAGACAATTGCATTAAGTATGGTGCGTAATGTAATCGACAACTACATCCTTAGACATAGCATAAATGTTTTATCCCTAGTGGCAACAGCACAACACAACCTTAGAACCTACTGTCACGATCCCAGTGTCAATGAATGCATGAACCCACTATCGAGCATAAATACTCCCTCTTGGAGTTAAGAGCAAAAACTTGGCCAGAGCCTCTACTAATAACGGAGAGCATGCAAGATCATAAACAACACATAAACAATAGATTGATAATCACCATAACATAGTATTCTCTATCCATCGGATCCCGACAAACACAACATATAGAATTACATATAAATGATCTTGATCATGTTAGGCAGCTCACAAGATCCAACAATGAAGCACAACAAGGAGAAGACGACCATCTAGCTACTGCTATGGACCCATAGTCCAGGGGTGAACTACTCACTCATCACTCCGGAGGCGATCATGGCGATGAAGAGTCCTCCGGAGATGAATCCCCTCTCCGGCAGGGTGCCGGAGGCGATCTCCTGAATCCCCCGAGATGGGATTCGCGGCGGCGGCGTCTCTGGAAGGTTTTCCGTATCGTGGCTCTCGGTGACATAGGCACCCCAAATGGGCTTGCCATAGGTAGTACCCGGGATTTACTGAAGGCCCACTATCCGAAGAATAAGAAGATTCGGGAGCCCAAGATGTATTAAGGAAAGCTAGAGTTGTAATAGGAAGTATATTTTGTAATCTGGCGGGACGAGTTAGAAACCGTCCCGGACTTTGTAACTTGTACAATACGAAACCCTCGGCTCCACCTCCTATATAAGGGGGAGTCGAGGGACAAAGAAAGGATCGAATCTACTGTCAACATAACCCTAGTTTTCATAATCGCCGAGTACTTTTCGCCTAAACCTTCGAGATCTACTTGCCCTCTACTTCTAGCAAAACCCTAGTCTAAAATCTGTAGGCATTGACAAGTTGATCCTTTGTCAATTGGCGCCGTCTGTGGGAATTAGAGGCTGCAAGGATCTGATCTCGATGGCACGTTCAAGATCTTCGACTTCATCAACAGCAAGCAACGCGATGGATCGAGGTAACAAGGGAAAAACTGATCTATTCAATTTTATTCCTCACCCGCCCTCCCGTATGGATGCATGTGCCTATCTGGAGGAGCCCATCGTCATGACGTTCGGAGAATTCCGATTTGGCGTCAACAAGGAAGGATCCTACCGTCTCGAAGTTCCGATCTCGTCGGAATTTTCAGCGGTCGACTCCAACTTTTCGTCGAGTGACGAGGAGTTTTCGTCGACATACTTCGTCGACAACAAGGCAAGCGGAAAGCTCGCCAAGATCTTCAGCAACACATCCTTCGAGTCATCTGCGGACTCCTTTATAAGCAGCGACTCCGACAGCGTCGACAGCTTCAACTTCATCGACAAGTCTGCTGCCATCGGAAAGGTCTTCACCACTCTATATGATGGTGTCACCAATCCCGACAAAAATCAATGCACAAAATATCATCAGATCTATGTGGTAGAAGGGGCAGGCACATCAGACCCGCAAACATCAGAGGCTTTCGACGAACCGGGAAATCCATACGTCGATCCCGCTGATCTCAGACATGGCTTAGGCACCAAATATCCTGGATCTACAACTCGCGCAAGAGTACAGCTCCCGCAAGAAGCGTGGGATAGGGCTGCGAGAGCCATGGACGGTTCAGAACCTATGACCACCACCGCTACTGCACAAGAACTTCAAGCATATCAATATAGACTTGCTCGAGTAAGCAGAGAGTTGGAAAAACAGACAGCATCCCTGAATAGGAGAAAGAAGCAGCTTCTGCATCAACGCCGAGCAGATTTAAGTCGACAATCTAGAACTTCGGGAGATAGTCACAGAGAAGCTAGGAGGAGAGCAATGTCTCGGCTGCAAAACATACCCGAAGCAGAGAGAGGAAACATAATCCAAAATCTCGACATGTCCTTTATGTCGATCGATGAAAGAGGAAATATCATCCCAAAAACGCCAGAGGCAGGTTACATGGCAACACAAGCTTATATTTTGGCATCCAGACCACCCGCTGGGGACCCGAGAGAACCATTGTTCAATATGGCGATGGCTGGAGTAGGAGTTATGGGAACAGCGTTTGCAACAACGCCTCCCGAAGAAAATCCTAGGCAAAATAGTCCACGACCCGCTGCAGCAGTTCAAGACCCACGAAGAGCAAGTGGAGCAAGAGACACAGCAGTCCAAGTAAGGGTGGACAGAGCGCGACAAGAAAGGAGGGACCGTCAGCACTCGCCAGAACTTGCCGACGAAGATATGTGTGGGCTCCCGTGCTTTACGAGAAGAGTTCGAAAAACTCGAGTCCCAAAAGGGTTCAAGTTACCCGAGAATTTCAAGAAGTTCGACGGCCTGCAAGATCCCGAGGATTGGCTCGTGGATTATCTCGAGATGGTAAAACTGGTAGGAGGAACCAGAGCAACAGCTATGCAAAGTATCCAAGTTCACCTGAGTGGTGCCGCAAGATCTTGGATAAAGAAACTCCCCTTGAACTCCATCGACAGCTGGGAAACTTTTGAGGACATCTTCGTGAAAAACTTCCGATCCACCTGCAAGAAACCTGCGTCGTTGGAAGAATTACGGGCGTGTCGACAAAAACATGACGAGTCGATGAGAAAATATATACAGCGGTGGAACATTATCAAGAACTCGGCAGAAGACATATCTGACGAGAGGGCAATAGATGCGTTCGTGGCAGGAATCCGACGAGCAGACTTCGTCGAGGACTTGGGGAGAACTAATCCCAAGACAATCTCAGCGTTGATGGAAATCGCTAACAAGTGGGCAGATGGAGAAGACGCAATATACAACAAACGACACAGGTCGCCAGAAGAGGATCGTAGTCGAAATTATCAAAATAGAAGGCGATTTTCTCGCCAGTTCTACAACAACGATGCTCCCGGCCATATATCGGCTGGTTTTCGAGGAAATCCTGGAGGAAATAGTCGAGATGATTATCAAAGGAGCAATGAGCAACAAGGCGACAATAGAGGTGATTTTCGCGGCAACAGACAAAATAGTGGACCAAGGATTCAAAGACCTTACGTGTCTCCCGAGGAGATGATGAACGGTCCGTGTCAAATGCACTTTTACCTCGACAACAATGGAAAGAGGCAGTCAGGACATCTAGAAAGACTGCCGCAATTTTCAGGCAATGCTGCGAGCCGCAGGAATCGCAAACGCCAAGCAAGTAACAGAAATCCTCGGGAGCCAAGGAGCGAGATTCACCTCCCACCTCCTCCCGCAATTACCGAAGAAAATCGACACCAGCTTAGAATTGCGGCAGCACCACATCCACCTCCATATGTTGACCCCAACTCTAACGGTGTGGTCTCGATGATTCAGAAAGCTAGGCCGTCCAACAGGGCGCAGAAGGTAATATCTCGACAAGTGTTCATGGCAGAGAAGATGCCTCCACCAACAGTCGAGTACTTAAATTGGTCGGGGCAAGACATCGGCTTCACAATCGCAGACCATCCGCAGCAAGTCCCTCGACCAGGACAATCGGCGCTCATCTTACCCGCAATTGCTGGTTTCGATGTATCGAGAGTTTTCATAGATGGCGGCAGCAGCTTAAACCTCATGTATGCAGATACATTGAGGAAAATGAACATATCCTTAGCAAATCTGAAGCCAACTGACACACGCTTCCACGGGATTACACCAGAGAAGCCAAGTTACCCATTGGGCAAGATCAACCTCGACGTTCAGTTTGGAACCCGAGAAAACTACAGGATAGAAAATTTAGAGTTTGAAGTGGTGGATTTCCCGTCGCAATATCACGCTTTGTTGGGACGACCAGCGTACGCCAGGTTCATGGCAGTGCCGCATTATACATATCTGTTGTGGAGGTTGCCTGGGCCTAAGGGACCTATCACAATCAAAGGAAGCTTTGCACTGGCCGATAAATGCGACAAAGATTTTCATCGACTGTCAGAAACTTTCGGGATGCAAGCAATATGCGGCACCTAGGTTCACTGATTATGATGTGCTGCCTGAGGTAGGAAGACCTTCTAAGGAGCCAACTTTCAATATAAATAAAGATTCAAAAGAGGTACAAATCCACCCGACAGATCCAAAGAAAACGACGTCCATTGCTGCAAACATGGATGTCGCATAGGAAAGCGCGCTCGTCGAGTTCCTCCGTGAGCACTGGAGAATCTTCGCATGGTGTCCAGCCGACATGCCAGGAGTACCCAGGGAACTCGCCGAGCATCACCTCAATTTGGATCCTCTCGCACGACCAGTAAAGCAACCTTTGCGGCGTTTTTCGGAACCTAGCCGCAAAGCCATGTTATCAGAAATAGATCGACTCAAAGATGCCGGGTTCATCAGAGAAATATCTACAGAAGCCACATGGGTAGCTAACCCAGTGATGGTGCCGAAGAAACACACAATAGTCCTTCGCATGTGCGTCGACTTTACGTGTCTCAATAAACATTGTCCTAAGGATCACTTTCCCCTCCCAAGGATCGATCAAATCATCGACTCCACGGCAGGATGCGAACGTCTTTCCTTCCTGGACGCATATTCTGGTTATAACCAGATCAGATTAAAAGAAGAAGATGAAGCCAAAACAGCGTTCATCACACCTTATGGCGTGTTTTGCTACAAAACAATGCCCTTTGGTCTGAAAAACGCGGGAGCAACATATCAGCGGATGATGCAGAAGTGCCTAGCAACACAGATCGGGAAAAATGTACAAGTCTACATCGACGATGTCGTAATAACATCAAAGAAAGGGTCAACGTTGATCGAAGATTTGAAGGAAACCTTCGACAACCTCGACAAGTTCTGCCTCAAGCTGAACCCAACAAAGTGCTCTTTTGGAGTTCCCGCAGGAGAACTTCTCGGGTTCTTAGTATCAGCAAGAGGGATTGAAGCTAATCCCGAAAAAATACAGGCTATCGTTACTATGAGAAAGCCAACAAAGTTGAAAGAAATACAACAGTTAACGGGGCGAGTCGCAGATTTAAGCAGATTCGTCGCCAGGCTAGGAGAAAAGGCGCTGCCGTTTTATGCGTTGATCAAGCAAGGGGAAAAATTTCAATGGAACGAGGAAGCAGACAGAGCTTTCGAGAATCTCAAGCGAGCAATTTCGACACCGCCGATATTGGTGGCGCCAAAAGAGAAAGAACCTCTCCTCTTGTACATTGCAGCCACACCTCAGGTGGTAAGTACGGCCTTAGTAGTCGAAAGGGAAGAAGAAGGCAAGCTTCATGGAGTTCAAAGGCCAGTATATTTCATCAGCGAAGTACTGTCGCCGTCAAAACAGCGGTATCCGCAATATCAAAAGCTAGCATATGGAGTATTCACAACAGCAAGAAAATTGCGACACTATTTTTCGGCGCACCCGATAATAGTGGTCAACGAGGCTCCCTTATCAAATATACTGAACAACCCAGAAGCTACGGGTCGTGTCTCCCTTTGGGGAATAGAACTTTCCCCTCGGGATATCACGTATGAAAAAAGAAAAGCAATAAAGTCGCAGGTCTTACCAGATTTCATTGCAGAGTGGATGGAGCTACAAAACACGGGACCCCCAGATTTATCGAGGACTTGGACCATGAACTTCGACGGGTCCAAGAGATTGGAAGGTGCTGGAGCAGGCGTATATAGTCTCACCTGAAGGCGACAAGTTGAAGTATGTTCTGCGGATGACGTTCCCAAACGCATCTAACAATGAAGCAGAATATGAAGCTCTCATACACGGGATGAAGATGGCGAAAGCTTGCGGTGCAACCCGATTGAAAATCTTCGGCGACTCACAGTTGGTAGCACAGCAAGTAATGAACCAATGCGACGCAGTCAACGAAAGTATGATAGCATACAAGGAGGTGTACAATGAGCTGGAGAAGCTATTCGATGGTTGTGAAGTAAACCACATCAGCAGGATGAGCAACGATGAAGCCGACGTTCTCGCAAACATCGGGTCACAATGCCTCGCAATCCCTCCGGGTGTGTTCTGGGAAGAGATTAGCGAGAGATCAACAAAACCAGCAAAAATAAAGGAGAAGAAAGAGAAACCTTCGAGTAGCGCCAAAAACATAGCAGAAGAAGAAGAAGAGCAAGATCTAGTCATGATGGTGCAAATTCCATGGATGCAGGCGTACATATCATATATCCTAAGGAAAACCATACCCGACGATCCAGTCGAAGCAAGGCGAGTAATCAGGAGATCAAAAGCTTTTACGGTGGTAAAAGGGGAGCTGTACAAACGCAGTATTTCGGGTGTGTTACAACGGTGTGTTACACCCGAAGAAGGAAGGATCATCCTAAAGGACGTGCATGAAGGAATATGCGGGCATCACGCAAGTAGCCGAGCCATCGCGGCTAAGGTCTTCAGAGCAGGATTTTATTGGCTCACAGCAATCGAGGATGCGAAGGAAATAGTGCGAACCTGCGACGCGTGCCAAAGATTTGCGGCAAGACCTCACTCGCCAGCAGCAGAACTTATGCCAATCCCACTATCTTGGCCCTTTGCTCAATGGGGTCTCGACATGGTGGGTAAGTTGCACAAAGCTTCACCAGGAGGATATGAGTACTTGCTGGTGGCTGTCGACAAATTTACCAAGTGGATAGAGGCGAAGCCAATAAATTCACCAGATGCAGCATCCGCAATAAAGTTTGTGAAGAGCATTGTCTTTCGCTTCGGAGTACCTCACAGCATCGTCACAGACAACGGCAGCAATTTTACGTCCAAAGAGTTCAAAGCATATGATACGTCTCCAACGTATCGATAATTTCTTATGTTCCATGCTACTTTATTGATGATACCTACATGTTTTATGCACATTATATGTCATATTTATGCATTTTCTGGAACTAACCTATTAACAAGATGCCGAAGAGCCAGTTGCTGTTTTCTGCTGTTTTTGGTTTCAGAAATCCTAGTAAAGAAATATTCTCGGAATTGGACGAAACTTTCGCCCAGGGTCCTATTTTTGCACGAAGCTTCCAGAAGACCGAAGACCTAACGAAGTGGGGCCACGAGGAGGCCAGGGGGTGGCCGGCGCGGCCTGGCCTTGGCCGCGCGCCCTGCCCCCGGGCCCCTCGTGTGGCCCTCGCGTTGACCCTCCGCCTACTTAAAGCTTCCGTCGCGAAACCCGCCGAGAGCCACGATACGGAAAACCTTACAGACGCCGCCGCCGCGAATCCCATCTCGGGGATTCTGGAGATCGCCTCCGGCACCCTGCCGGAGAGGGGATTCATCTCCCGGAGGACTCTACACCGCCATGGTCGCCTCCGGAGTGATGATGAGTGAGTAGTTCACCCCTGGACCATGGGTCCATAGCAGTAGCTAGATGGTCGTCTTCTCCTTGTTGTGCTTCATTGTTAGATCTTGTGAGCTGCCTAACATGATCAAGATCATCTATATGTAATTCTATATGTTGTGTTTGTCGGGATCCGATGGATAGAGAGTACTATGATTATGGTGATTATCAATCTATTGTTCATGTGTTGTTTATGATCTTGCATGCTCTCCGTTATTAGTAGAGGCTCTGGCCAAGTTTTTACTCTTAACTCCAAGAGGGAGTATTTATGCTCGATAGTGGGTTCATGCCTCCATTGAATCTGGGACAGTGACAGAAAGTTCTAAGGTTGTGGATGTGCTGTTGCCACTAGGGATAAAACATTGATGCTATGTCTAAGGATGTAGTTGTTGATTACATTACGCACCATACTTAATGCAATTGTCTGCTTTGCAACTTAATACTGGAGGGGGTTCGGACGATAACCTGAAGGTGGACTTTTTAGGCATAGATGCAGTTGGATGGCGGTCTATGTTCTTTGTCGTAATGCCCGGATTAAATCTCACTATATTTACCATGTCATGTATATGCATTGTTATGCCTTTCTCTATTTGTCAATTGCCCGACTGTAATTTGTTCACCCAACATGCTTTTATCTTATGGGAGAGACACCTCTAGTGAACTGTGGACCCCGGTCCTATTCTTTACATAGCATACAATCTACTTGTTTTACTGTTTTCTTTGCAAACATCTTCCACTCGATACGTTTAATCCTTTGTTACAGCAAGCCGGTGAGATTGACAACCTCACTGTTTCGTTGGGACAAAGTACTTGGGTTGTGTTGTGCCCTAGTTGGCGCCGGAATCCCTGGTGTTGCGCCGCATCACATTTCGCGACCATCAACCTTCAACGTGCTTCTTGGCTCCTACTGGTTCGATTAAACCTTGGTTTCTTTCTGAGGGAAAACTTGCTACTGTGCGCATCATACCTTCCTCTTGGGGTTCCCAACGAACGTGTGAGTTACACGCCATCAAGCTCTTTTTCTGGCGCCGTTGCCGGGGAGATCAAGACACGCTGCAAGGGGAGTCTCCACTTCTCAATCTCTTTACTTTGTTTTTGTCTTGCTTTATTTTATTTACTACTTTGTTTCCTGCACTAAATCAAAATACAAAAAAATTAGTTGCTAGTTTTACTTTATTTACTGTCTTGCTCTCCATATCGAAAACACAAAAAAATTAGTTACTTGCATTTACTTTATCTAGTTTGTTTTATTTACCGTTGCTAAAATGGCCAACCCTGAAAATACTAAGTTGTGTGACTTCACAAATGCAAATAATAATGATTTCCTATGCACACCTATTGCTCCACCTGCTACTACAGCAGAATTCTTTGAAATTAAACCTGCTTTACTAAATCTGGTTATGAGAGAACAATTTTCTGGTGCTAGTTCTGATGATGCTGCTGCCCATCTCAATAATTTTGTTGAACTTTGTGAAATGCAAAAGTATAAAGATGTAGATGGTGATATTATTAAATTGAAAGTGTTTCCTTTCTCATTAAGAGGAAGAGCTAAAGATTGGTTGCTATCTTTGCCTAAGAATAGTATTGATTCATGGACTAAATGCAAGGATGCTTTTATTGGTAGATATTATCCTCCCGCTAAAATTATATCTTTGAGAAGTAGCATAATGAATTTTAAACAATTAGATACTGAACATGTTGCTCAAGCTTGGGAGAGAATGAAAACTTTGGTAAAGAATTGCCCAACCCATGGACTGACTACTTGGATGATCATCCAAACCTTCTATGCAGGACTAAATTTTTCTTCGCGGAATTTATTGGATTCAGCTGCTGGAGGTACCTTTATGTCCATCACATTGGGGGCGGCTACAAAACTTCTTGATGATATGATGATAAATTACTCTGAATGGCACACGGAAAGAGCTCCACAAGGTAAGAAGGTAAATTCTGTTGAAGAAACCTCTTCCTTGAATGATAAGATTGATGTGATTATGTCTATGCTTGTGAATGGTAGATCTAATGTTGATCCAAATAATGTTCCTTTAGCTTCATTGGTTGCTCAAGAAGAAAATGTTGATGTGAATTTCATTAAAAATAATAATTTCAACAACAATGCTTATAGGAACAACTCTGGTAATAACTATAGGCCATATCCTTCTGCTAATGGTAATGGTTATGGTAATTCTTATGGGAATTCTTACAACAATAGTAGGAATGTACCCTCTGGTCTTGAAGCCATGCTTAAAGAATTTATTAGTACACAAACTGCTTTTAACAAATCTGTTGAGGAAAAACTTGATAAAATTGATACTATTGCTTCTAGAGTTGATAGACTTGCCTCTGATGTAAATCTTTTAAAGTTGAAAGTTATGCCTAATAATGATATTGATAATAAGATTACTACTACAGCAAATGCCATCCAAGTTAGAATTAATGAGAATATAAGATTAATGGCTGAATTGCGTGCTAGGTGGGATAGAGAAGAAAATGAAAAACTAGCTAAAGAGAATAATGTAGCTAAAGTTTGGACTATTACCACCACTAGTAATGCTAATTCTTCACATGTTGCTGCACCTCCTACTATCAATGGTAATATAATTGGTGTTGGCAATGTTTCTACTCCTAGTGCAAAGCGTACAAAACTGCCTGAAATTGCTAAAACTGCTGAAACTGCTTGTGATAAAACTGCTGAAATTTTTTCCAACCTTGGGAACAATGATCCCATTGCTGTAGCTCATAATGATTTAGATTTTGATGATTGCCACATCTCTGAAGTTATAAAGTTCTTACAAAAACTTGCTAAAAGTCCTAATGCTAGTGCTATAAATTTAGCCTTTACAAAACATATTACAAATGCTCTCATAAAAGCTAGAGAAGAGAAACTAAAACTTGAAACTTCTATTCCTAGAAAGTTAGAAGATGGTTGGGAGCCCATCATTAAAATGAAATTCAATGACTTTGAATGTAATGCTTTATGTGATCTTGGTGCAAGTATTTCTGTTATGCCTAAAAAGATTTATGATATGCTTGACTTGCCACCATTGAAGAATTGTTATTTGGATGTTAATCTTGCCGATAATGTTAAAAAGAAACCTTTGGGGAGGATTGATAATGTGCATATTACGGTTAACAATAACCTTGTCCCCGTTGATTTTGTTGTTTTGGATATCGAATGCAATGCATCTTGTCCTATTGTGTTGGGAAGACCTTTTCTTCGAACTGTTGGTGCTGTTATTGATATGAGGGAAGGTAATATTAAATATCAATTTCCTCTCAAGAAAGGTATGGAACACTTCCCTAGAAAGAGAATGAAGTTTCCTTTTGATTCTATTATTAGAACAAGCTATGATGTTGATGCTTCTACTCTCGATGTTACTTGATTTGCACTTTCTGCGCCTAGCTGAAAGGCGTTAAAGAAAAGCGCTTATGGGAGACAACCCATGTTTTTACCTACAGCAATTTTTTGTTTTGTTGAGTCTTGGAAGTTGTTTACTACTGTAGCAACCTCTCCTTATCATGTTTTTGTGCCAAGTAAAGTTTCTATGTCAAAGTTGATGTTATATTTGGGATCGCTGCGCAGAAACAGCATTGCTGTCTGTCACGAATCTGGGCATAATTCTCTGTAGAAAATTCGAAAAAATCTGCCAATTTACGAGCGTGATCCTCAGATATGTACGCAACTTTCATTAGTTTTGAGTTTTTCCATTTGAGCAAGTCTGGTGCCATTTCTAAATTCGTCTTTACGGACTGTTCTGTTTTTGACAGATTCTGCCTTTTATTTCGCATTGCCTCTTTTGCTATGTTGGATTTATTTCTTTGATCCACTAATGTCCAGTAGCATTATGCAATGTCCAGAAGTGAAAATAATGATTGTGTCACCTCTGAATGAGTGAATTATTAATGATGCACTAACCCTCTAATGAGTTTGCTTGAAGTTTGGTGTGAAGGAAGTTTTCAAGGGTCAAGAGAGGAGAATGATATACTATGATCAAGAGGAGTGAAAGCTCTAAGCTTGGGGATGCCCCCGTGGTTCACCCCTGCATATTTTAAGAAGACTCAAGCGTCTAAGCTTGGGGATGCCCAAGGCATCCCCTTCTTCATCGACAACATCATCAGGTTCCTCCCCTGAAACTATATTTTTATTCAGTCACATCTTGTGTTCTTTACTTGGAGCGTCGGTTTGTTTTCGTTTTTGTTTTTGTTTGAATAAGATGGATCCTAGCATTCACTTTGTGGGAGAGAGACACGCTCCGCTGTTGCATATGGACACATGTGTCCTTAGGCTTTACTCATAATGTTCAAGGCGAAGTTTCTTCTTCGTTAATTTGTTATATGGTTGGAATTGGAAAATGCTACATGTAGTAATTCTAAAAATGTCTTGGATAATGTGATACTTTGCAATTGTTGTGCTCATGATTAAGCTCTTGTATCATATGCTTTGCACCCATTAATGAAGAAATACATAGAGCTTGCTAAAATTTGATTTGCATATTTGGTTTCTCTAAGGTCTAGATAATATCTAGTATTGAGTTTTGAACAACAAGGAAGACAGTGTAGAGTCTTATAATGTTTACAATATGTCTTTTATGTGAGTTTTGCTGCACTTGTTCATCCTTGAGTTTGCTTCAAATAACCTTGCTAGCCTAAACCTTGTATCGAGAGGGAATACTTCTCATGCATCCAAAATCCTTGAGCCAACTACTATGCCATTTGTGTCCACCATACCTACCTACTACATGGTATTTCTCCGCCATTCCAAAGTAAATTGCTTGAGTGCTACCTTTAAAATTCCATCATTCACCTTTGCAATATATAGCTCACGGGACAAAATAGCCTTAAAAACTATCGTAGTATTGAATATGTACTTATGCACTTTATATTTTATTAAGTTGCTTGTTGTGCGATAACCATGCTTCTGGGGAACGCCATCAACTATTGTTGAATATCATGTGAGTTGCTATGCATGTCCGTCTTGTCTGAAGGTCTATCATTTTAGTGGTTGGAGCATGCAAAATTGTTAGAGAAGAACATTGGGCCGCTAACTAAAGCCATGAACCATGGTGGAAGTTTCAGTTTTGGACATATATCCTCAATCTCATATGAGAATAATAACTTTGCTACATGCTTATGCATTTAAGAGGAGTCCATTATCTGTTGTCCATGTTGTCCCGGTATGGATGTCTAAGTTGAGAATAATCAAAAGCGAGAAATCCGAAATGCGAGCATTCTCCTTGGACCTTTGTACAGGCGGCATGGAGGTACCCCTTTGTGACACTTGGTTGAAACATGGCATGCGAAGACCCGGTAGTCCAAGTTAAGTAGGACGAGGTGCGGGCACTATTAGTATACTATGCGTGAGGCTTGCAACTTGTAAGATATAATTTTCATAACTCATATGCTTTATTACTACCGTTGACAAAATTGTTTCATGTTTTCAAAATAAAAGCTCTAGCACAAATACAGCAATCGATGCTTTCCTCATTGAAGGACCATTCTTTTACTTTTATTGTTGAGTCAGTTTACCTATCTCCTTCCACCTTAAGAAGCAAACACTTGTGTGAACTGTGCATTGATTCCTACATACTTGCATATTGCACTTGTTATATTACTTTATGTTGACAATATCCATGAGATATACATGTTATAAGTTGAAAGCAACCGCTGAAACTTAATCTTCTTATGTGTTGCTTCAACACCTTTACTTTGATTTATTGCTTTATGAGTTAACTCTTATGCAAGACTTATTGATGCTTGTCTTGAAGTACTATTCATGAAAAGTCTTTGCTATATGATTCAGTTGTTTACTCATGTCATTACCTTTGCTTTGATCGCTGCATTCATTACATATGTTTACAAATAGTATGATCAAGATTATGATGGCATGTCACTTCAGAAATTATCTTTGTTATCGTTTTACCTGCTCGGGACGAGCAGAACTAAGCTTGGGGATGCTGATACGTCTCCAACGTATCGATAATTTCTTATGTTCCATGCTACTTTATTGATGATACCTACATGTTTTATGCACATTATATGTCATATTTATGCATTTTCTCGAACTAACCTATTAACAAGATGCCGAAGAGCCAGTTGCTGTTTGCTGTTTGGTTTCAGAAATCCTAGTAAAGAAATATTCTCGGAATTGGACGAAACTTTCGCCCAGGGTCCTATTTTTGCACGAAGCTTCCAGAAGACCGAAGACCTAACGAAGTGGGGCCACGAGGAGGCCAGGAGGGTGGCGGCGCGGCCCAGCCTTGGCCGCGCGGCCCTGCCCCCTGGGCCCCTCGTGTGGCCCCCGCGTTGACCCTCCGCCTACTTAAAGCTTCCGTCGCGAAACCCCGACCGAGAGCCACGATACGGAAAACCTTACAGACGCGCCGCCGCGAATCCCATCTCGGGGATTCGGAGATCGCCTCCGGCACCCTGCCGGAGAGGGGATTCATCTCCCGGAGGACTCTACACCGCCATGGTCGCCTCCGGAGTGATGAGTGAGTAGTTCACCCCTGGACCATGGGTCCATAGCAGTAGCTAGATGGTCGTCTTCTCCTTGTTGTGCTTCATTGTTAGATCTTGTGAGCTGCCTAACATGATCAAGATCATCTATATGTAATTCTATATGTTGTGTTTGTCGGGATCCGATGGATAGAGAGTACTATGATTATGGTGATTATCAATCTATTGTTCATGTGTTGTTTATGATCTTGCATGCTCTCCGTTATTAGTAGAGGCTCTGGCCAAGTTTTTACTCTTAACTCCAAGAGGGAGTATTTATGCTCGATAGTGGGTTCATGCCTCCATTGAATCTGGGACAGTGACAGAAAGTTCTAAGGTTGTGGATGTGCTGTTGCCAGTAGGGATAAAACATTGATTCTATGTCTAAGGATGTAGTTGTTGATTACATTACGCACCATACTTAATGCAATTGTCTGTTGCTTTGCAACTTAATACTGGAGGGGGTTCGGACGATAACCTGAAGGTGGACTTTTTAGGCATAGATGCAGTTGGATGGCGGTCTATGTTCTTTGTCGTAATGCCCGGATTAAATCTCACTATATTTACCATGTCATGTATATGCATTGTTATGCCTTTCTCTATTTGTCAATTGCCCGACTGTAATTTGTTCACCCAACATGCTTTTATCTTATGGGAGAGACACCTCTAGTGAACTGTGGACCCCGGTCCTATTCTTTACATAGCATACAATCTACTTGTTTTACTGTTTTCTTTGCAAACATCTTCCACTCGATACGTTTAATCCTTTGTTACAGCAAGCCGGTGAGATTGACAACCTCACTGTTTCGTTGGGACAAAGTACTTGGGTTGTGTTGTGCAGGTTCCTAGTTGGCGCCGGAATCCCTGGTGTTGCGCCGCATCACATTTCGCGACCATCAACCTTCAACGTGCTTCTTGGCTCCTACTGGTTCGATTAAACCTTGGTTTCTTTCTGAGGGAAAACTTGCATCGTCACATCAACCAGCAATTTTACGTCCAAGGAGTTCAAAGCATACTGCGCAGAAGTGGGCATTAAATTGAGTTTTGCGTCTGTTGCGCATCCTCAGACCAATGGACAAGTCGAGAAGGCCAATGGCATCATCTGCAACGGCATCAAGAAACGTCTGCTAGGACCACTGGAAAAAGCTCGGCATACTTGGCCGGAGGAGCTGCCAAGTGTATTGTGGAGTATTCGAACAACACCAAATACAGCGACACAGGAAACGCCGTTCTTTTTGGTCCACGGAGCTGAAGCAGTCTTGCCGATAGAAATAGAACACGATTCTCCACGAGTCGCAGAATATGACGAAGAAACTTCGAGAAAAGCTTTGGAAGATGATGTCGACGCACTCGATGAAGCTCGAGATGAGGTCCTGTCACGAGTCGCTAAATATCAGCAGGACCTGAAAAACTATCACAGTCGACGATTGCGGCCAAGATCTTTCCAAGTGGGTGACCTGGTTTTACGACTCAATCAAAAAAGCCATGAAAAACTCGAGTCACCATGGCTAGGACCATACATCGTCACAGAAGTAATAGAAGGAGGAGCATACAGAATTAAAGACAAGAAGACAGGGATCGACGAGCCAAATCCCTGGAATGTGGCACAGCTCAGGCGTTTCTACGCCTAGATGCCGAAAATATAGTCTCCCTTTGTAAAGCTACAATGTACTGAAACGCCCGCGAGTTTTCAGACGCACTCTTTTCCTTTTTCGGGGCACCGAGTGGGGCCGGAGAAGGTTTTTAATGAGGCGGACTCGCGGTGCTGCAATATAATAAAGATAGTGGAATTATATATCTTCTTCTCGACAAGATCAGGGGTTTCTCCCCTACATGATACAATATATATATAAACACAGTATCGACAAAAGAAGCACCTTGCCTTGGTAAAAATACCTCGCCAAAATAAAAAGAGATATCGACAAAATAGTGATCAACAAAAAGCTCGGGGGCTTACACCCGTACAAAATAGTACACAATGTATATTATCTTGCCTTGGGACAACCTCGCATTATAATATACAAGATATTGCAATCAAAACGCCCGGGGGCTTGGCGATAAAAATAAAATACAATGACTTTACAATATAGCTGGTCTATACAGGATATAAATTTCGGAAAAAGTTTCGTCTTCAAGAATTTCCCAATATATTATCTATGGTTAAGTGCTCGTTATTTACAGCGCGAGTACTATGCTCAGCATAGCTACCCTTCACGAAGAATTCGGAATCCATCCGGAGAAGTTCATCCATCATATCTTCGGCAACAGGAGTAACAATGTCATCATATTTGCCGAAGTTTCTTTTCCTCTTCGACATCTTCTCCAGGCACTTCGGGACAACTTGCCCCACGTCTAACTTTGGGTAGCAAATTTTTATCATGATCATCGCAAACCTTGCGCCAGCAGCTAGTTGGGCTCGTACAAAGCCGTGGATGCGAGGAGCATCTCGAAATTTGTCCATCAATGCAGGAAGGGTCTCTGGCATCTTATTGCGAGGAAACATGGTACCATAAACCAGAGACAAAGTCCTTGTACAGAAGTCAAGATATTCGCGAACCTGAAGTGCACGATCTTGAAATCTCACGATTTGGCGGGTCCGCTCAGGTGTACCCCAAAAAGTCGATCCGTGTTCATGTGCAAGCCGAAGGAGAACATTGGAACGAGCCTCGACACGTTCATCTTCAGTTATAGGATCCAAAAAAGCACCTATTGTTTCATAAAACAATTCAGTGGGCAATGAGGAGGCAAGCAGCAAAGGAAACGAAGAAGCAAGATAAAGACAATGAAACTTACCCGCCATATCCAAGCTAGCATCTGTTAGCAGCTGGAGCATAGAATTCTCTCGAGATGCAGCTGCGTCAGCTTCAGCAACAGCGGCGTCCTTGTCAGTTATGGCATCTTGAGCTTGTTGAAGCGCAATTTTCTCCTTTTCAGAAGATTCTCGAGACTGCTCCATAAGTATAAGCGACTGCTTCTTCACAGACTGAAGTTGCACTCGAAGTTCTTTCAATTCTTCTGTCAGATCCACACTCGAAGAATCATCAAAGTTAACAGGGACAGAAGACTTCTTCGCAAGGGACGAAGGAAAAACTTCGGGAGGATCAGGAATTGGCGAATAATTGTCAAAAATCAACTGAAAAATAGAAAAACGTCGACATCAATCATTGAGACAAAAGTTCGACTTCCATTCATTCTTGTAGTATATACATATCTATTACAAAAGAAGGAACTCCACACGACCTAATCGTCGCCAGGAGCGTTACAGCGACAGTACCAGAAGGAGGAGATAAACTAAAACAAAGCAAAAGAATATGAAACTAGACCTCCGGCCTTGATGAGCTGGGAGTCGAGGGTGGCTTGATCCCGAGATATGCTAAGATTTTCTTTGTGTTGGGTTTGGCTGCCTTAATCAGCGACCTCCACCTCGACTGTTCTATTTGATTGGTGTCGCCAACCTTCATCCAATCAATAGTTTGTCGGCTGTCAGCAACCAGGGCAACAGTACTTTCGACAGCAACCTTCATGTTCTCTTGGCGCATTTTCAGTCCAAGGTCTTCTGCTGAATTGAAGCTCTTGGCGAGATCAAGGAAAGTTGCGGGTTCCTCTTTCTTTGGGAAAAAATAAGGAAAAAGCCGCGACAATCCTGCTTTGGCCTGATCAATGCCTTCGCGTGCCTCTGATCCATGAACCTCGAGAAATGACAGGGCGTCGAGAAGAGGATCATTGACGGGTTCTTCAAGTTGAAACTCTTGAGCTGTTCTAGCTGTCAAAAAAGAAACTTATTGAGCAACAAACAAACACAGAAAAGGAAATACAAAAAATGATAAGTGATACTTACCGACGAAGCGGCGACTCTGTGTCTTCAAGCGTTTAAGGATCGCCTCTTCGCGAGCAGATTGAGCGGTTATATGTTCACTCAGCGAAGTTTCGGCATCATGAAGTCTCTTCTCTTCGACACCAGCAGCATCAGACTTGGCCTTATCAGCCTCTGCACGAGCACCAACAGCATCTGACTCAGCCTTTTTGCGAGCCTTTTCACTTTGCTCTAATTGTTGAGCAAGTGTGTTGGCACGTTCATTGGCTTCCGCCAGTTTTTCTACCAAGGAAGATAAATATAGTTAAAAATCTCGACAACAAAGGAGCAAAAGAAAAGAAGCAAAAAGGAGTAAAGCATTACCTTCAGTTTTACTAGCATATTCACGGTACCCGACAAATTGGGTACCGATGCGAAGAAGATCCTTTATCAAAGGCTGTTAAAAAAAGGGGGGATAGAAGGAAATGGCGGTATGAGAAAAATATAATGGTACAGGGAAATCAACAAAAGAAAACATAAACAATGACAAGGAAGTTGAGAACTTACATCGTCCAAGAGAGGGTTAGAGGAGCTACTCAATTGGAGAGTAGGCTCCGGGATGATTTCCGTCCTCGCCCTTTTCGACAAAGGGGCTCGGGGGCTTGGAGGAGTGGCAGTGTCGACGTTCTGTCGAGGAGGCGAAGTTTCTTCTCCTTCAACTGGTGTTTCCGAGGCAACTAAAGTATGTGACGTACTCGTTCGAGCAGCCACATCAGCGGTTGGTACCTCTTCTTCCTCATCACTGCAAGTAAAACGTCGACAAATATAAGCAGCAAGATAGATACGAATGTTCAAATACAAGGAAAAGATAGAACAAGGACTCACGAACTGATAAGGGTCTCGAGATATGGATCATAAGCTGCCTTTTGCGACGAAGGATCAGTTTCCTCGGGTTTGGAGGTGCCGGAGGCTTCGGCGTCATCCCTTTTCCTTTTGTTCTTCGGGGAAACAGCAGGAGGAAGAGATTGCGTCGACTCGCTGGCTTCAGATTCAACTTCCTTTTCATGGGAAGCCGCAGATTTGTGAGAACCTGCGACTTCACTTTCATGAAGAGAGGAACCTTGATTGTCTTCGGCAACGACAGCTTGTTCTTCGACTTCTCCATCCTCAGGAAGGGGAGGAAGAGAAGACATAGTAGGATGGTTCTGCAAAAATAGCGACAAAAGAAAAAATAGCGAGATATCAATACAGTGAGATGCAGGGAACATTTGGAACAAGATAAAAATTCGAGAAGACAAAAATACCTCGGGGAGAGGATTGGTGGAGCTGTATGGTTCCACGCGGCAGGAAGAAGGAACAGGATCTTTCTTATTTAAACTAGAAATTCTTCGAATCAGCTTCTCCAAGTCCTTTGCAGAGAGATCACTGGAGAGCCTATTGGCGTCATTTACACCAGTATATGTCCAAAGGGGATTTTTGCGAGCCTGAAGAGGCTGCACCCTAATTCTAAGAAAGTAGGCAGTGATTTGAACACCAGATAGTTCTTCGCCTCGAGTATTTTGGAGCTGACGAATACGAGACATAAGTGCTTCTGTCGCCTTTTTCTCTTCTTCGGAAGCTTCAGCATCCCAGGAGCGGCGGCGTTGAATTTTAGCATTTCCGTCGAAGGGGACTATGTTGTGCTCCACAGAGTTGGCACTTTCTTCGTGAATGTAGAGCCACTTTTTGCGCCACCCTTGGACAGAATCAGGAAATTTGACGTCGAAGTATTCAACATCAGTTCGGACACAAATAACAACGCCGCCTATGTTGTAAGTGGCGTTGCGAGAGGCATTGCGACGAAGAAGGAAAATACGTTTCCAAAGAGCCCAATTGGGAGGGACTCCAAGGAAACATTCGCACAGCGTGATGAAAATGGAAATATGGAGGATGGAATTGGGGGTCAACTGGTGTAGTTGAATCCCATAAACAAAGAGAAGGCCGCGGAGGAAATCGTGAATAGGGGCAGAAAGGCCGCGGATGAGGTGATCAACGAAACTAACCCGATACTCCATTGGAGGGTTGGGGTAGCTTTCTTCGCTGGGAAAGCGGATGGCGTCATCTTTCTTCATCAGGCCAAGCTTCTTCATCAGGTTGAGGTCTTGGTTGGAGATTTTGGATCTCTCCCAGTCAAGATCTTCGGCGGCCATTGCGGATTCTGGAGTGCTGTGGCGCGTAAGTCGCGTGCGTGGTGGCATCAACAGCAATGGACAAGGCAATGCTTGAGCGTGCGGAAGACCAAACAGAATTGGGCGCAAGGGAAGTTTTTGCAGAGGGGAACAGATGTGCGGCGCAAGCGAAGGACTGGACCGAGGTTGAAGAAAGGTTTATATAGGGTTCGGGCGAAGCAGTGCACCGTTGGATGAAGAAATCGTGTGGTGAAAAAGGATCTCGTAGATACAAGGGTAAAAAGGTATTTTTACTGAAGGAATGGAACAACACGTACGTGCGCCAGGAAAAGCGGAGGACGTGTGTCCCCCACTTGCACGACGTGTCAACATGGTGGGAACAATGGACCCACAAGGCAGAAAAAATCCCAATTATTGACAGAGATGAAGAGAATTTGACAAAGGAAAATATGTCGACAAGAAAAATAAAAAGAGAATGGCGACAGGGTAAAACATTCGAATACTCTTGGAGCCTTTGATCAAATACAAGTTTTTGCCCAAATGCTCGGGGGCTACTTTGGAAAAATAGAAAATTTCGAGTATGACAATATAGAAATGGCGAGAGCCTATGACCAAATCCAAGAATTTGTTCATAGCCTCGGGGGCTACTCCCATCGGGAGCGCTGGTCGCGCACCCGATAAATATAAAAATATCGAGAAGGATCATAAATATAGCGGCAAAGGATGCTAATCTGTGGAGCCTACACCCAAGCACAAGTTCTTGGCTGTAGCCTCGGGGGCTACTCCCATCGGGAACGCTGTTCGCGTGCCCGATGAATTTGATCAGAAATAGAGAAAAAGAAGTGAGTATATTTCGAGTTACACAAATAACTCTACATATACTCCCATCGGGAAGACAAAATAAAGTCATCAAATATGACTCAATAAAATGTGCTATTCCAAAGGCGAAAAGCACTCGACAATATATTCTCAGAACGCCAAAGTTGCGATCAATTTCTGAATGCCGCAAATTTGCGAAGGTAAGACCCCAGATCCGTTCTGCTGGGCGTGGCATCGCCAAAGACTGCGCTCTGCTACTTTTATCCGTATCAACAGATACGAAGAAAAATCCTAACGGACGCGTTAGGTACCCGATAAATTTGACTGGGACTCGACAGAATGGTAAGACCTTAAGCGGCACCTATCGAAGTTTACACCAGTATCCCGAGATCATGTCCGGGGACGTGATCTTGAAGTAGGTTTTTGCGGATTGCCACTAGAGCAGTTAACTAGTACCTGATCCGTCAGATGAACTAGCCCCAACTACCATTATCCCTGTACAATATAGAATTTTATGTGAAGGAGTATGGATAAAAGCTCTCGAACAAAAATAAACGGGAGAGATTTTCCCTGACTCTACGATTCAAGCAAAATCTCGGGGGCTACTGACATAGGCACCCCAAATGGGCTTGCCATAGATAGTACCCGGGATTTACTGAAGGCCCACTATCCGAAGAATAAGAAGATTCGGGAGCCCAAGATGTATTAAGGAAAGCTAGAGTTGTAATAGGAAGTATTATTTGTAATCTGGCGGGACGAGTTAGAAACCGTCCCGGACTTTGTAACTTGTACAATACGAAACCCTCGGCTCCACCTCCTATATAAGGGGGAGTCGAGGGACAAAGAAAGGATCGAATCTACTGTCAACATAACCCTAGTTTTCATAATCGCGAGTACTTTTCGCCTAAACCTTCGAGATCTACTTGCCCTCTACTTCTAGCAAAACCCTAGTCTACAATCTGTAGGCATTGACAAGTTAATCCTTTGTCAATTGGCGCCGTCTGGGGAATTAGAGGCGAAAGGAGGTGATCTCGCGAGGGCACACCACAGCGCCGACGCGGGGGCGCGCCGATGGTGTGGACCTCGTGGCCCCACTTCCTTCCCTCTTCGGTCTTCTGGAAGCTCCGTGCAAAAATAGGACCCTGGGCGGTGATTTCGTCCAATTCGAGAATATTTCCTTACTAGGATTTCTGAAACCAAAACAGCAGAAAACAGAACGGCTCTTCGGCATCTTGTTAATAGGTTAGTTCCGAAAATGCATAAATATGACATATAATGTGCATAAAACATGTAGGTATCATCAATAAAGTAGCATGGAACATAAGAAATTATCGATACGTTGGAGACGTATCAGCATCCCTGCTTACCCAGCAGGTAAAACGATAACAAAGATAATTTCTGAAGTGACATGCCATCATAATCTTGATCATACTATTTGTAAACATATGTAATGAATGCAGCGATCAAAACAAAGGTAATGACATGAGTAAACAAGTGAATCATATGACAAAGACTTTTCATGAATAATACTTCAAGACAAGCATCAATAAGTCTTGCATAAGAGTTAACTCATAAAGCAATAAATCAAAGTAAAGGTGTTGAAGCAACACAAAGGAAGATTAAGTTTCAGCGGTTGCTTTCAACTTATAACATGTATATCTCATGGATATTGTCAACATAAAGTAATATAACAAGTGCAATATGCAAGTATGTAGGAATCAATGCACAGTTCACACAAGTGTTTGCTTCTTAGGTGGAGGGAGATAGGTAAACTGACTCAACAATAAAAGTAAAAGAAAGGTCCTTCAAAGAGGAAAGCATCGATTGTGTATTTGTGCTAGAGCTTTTATTTTGAAAACATGAAACAATTTTGTCAACGGTAGTAATAAAGCATATGAGTTATGTAAATTATATCTTACAAGTTGCAAGCCTCATGCATAGTATACTAATAGTGCCCGCACCTCGTCCTACTTAGCTTGGACTACCGGATCTTTGCATGCCATGTTTCAACCAAGTGTCACAAAGGGGTACCTCCATCACTACAAGAAAAGTTCTGATAGACAACGTCTCAAAATCGTCCGCTAAGGGGTATTTTTCGTCGCCTATGGGCCTAACCCGACGATATGGGTTCCGTTGTGGAAACTGCGTCAGGCAAAGTCCAACGACGATTTTTTCGGTCCGTCGCGCTTGGGCGCCCTTCCGCCACGGAAAATCGGACCGTTGCGGAAGTGTTTTCGGGAGCCCGTTGACTGCGACGTCATGCAAACTGACACGTGGCAGACGCCGTTAACTGCAGTTAACGGCGTTAACCGGCTGAAACCCCGTGGTAGATGGTAGGCCCACACGAGGCCTGCCACGTCTTAAGCGGGCCGGGCCAGATGACATAGTTTGACCGGTCAACTATATAGCTGGGCCGGTCCATTAGTTACGTGGGCCGGGCCTAACCTCTAATGTTGATGGTCAAAAGTTAAATGGGCCGGCCCATTTAACATGTGGGGTCCACCTTACAGCAACTGGGCCGGCCCAAGAAGCAAGTGGGCCGGGCCAAAAAACACAGTGGGTCCCACTTTCCTGTTAAAAGGCCGGCCCATTTAGTGTGTGGGGTCCACCGTATAGCAAGTGGGCCGGCCCAACAAGCTAGTGGGCCGCCAAAAACAGGGGTCCCACTTTCCGTTAAAGGGCCGGCCCATTTAGTGTGTGGGTCCACCATATATCAAGTGGGCCGGCCCAACAAGATAGTGGGCCGGGCCAAAAACACAGGTGGGACCCATCTTCCTGTTAAAGGGCCGGCCATTTAGTATGTGGGGTCCACAATATAGCAAGGGCTGGCCCACCAAGATAGTGGGCCGGGCCAAAAACACATGTGGGTCCCACATTCCTGTTAATGGGCCGGCCCATTTGGTATGTGGGGTCCACCATGTAGAAAGTGGGCCGGCCCAACGAGATAGTGGGCCGGGCCAAAACACAGGTGGGTCCCACCATCCTATTAAAGGGCCGGCCCATTTGGTGTGTGGGGTCCACCATATAGAAAGTGGGCCGGCCCATTTGGTATGTGGGGTCCACCATCTAGAAAGTGGGCCGGCCCAACAAGATAGTGGGCCGGGTCAAAACACAGGTGGGTCCCACCTTCCTATTAAAGGGCCGGCCCATTTACCATGTGGGACCACCATAGAGCAAGTGGGCCAGCCCAATAAGCATGTGGAGCCCATTATCGTGTAACCGGGCCGGCCTACTAAAGAAGTGGGCCGGCCCAAAATGAAAGTGGGTCCCACACTACTGTAAGTGGGCCGGCCCAATCTGTTGTAGGGCCCTACTTGTTTGACTAGTCAACTTGCATTAAATTTCATGAGCCTAAAATCTGATTTCAATGATACACACAATTACATACACAAATAAAACAAATAGGAAAATTACAAGGCAATTAATGTGCCCAAATAAAAAAATTACATAGAATCATTGAGGACTTCTATTAGCATCATCAATAACACGTTGACATTTGGCAATCGCCTTGATTGAATCTTGTGTACTCTTTGTCAACATATCAGCTACAGATCTTAAAGCAGCAATACCATGTCTTTTATAAAGTACAGCCTTGAGATATTTACTGTCTGATGAAAGAAATGGTCTAGGTTGACGGCTATGAGAAGATGCATCAGAAGAAAGATCAGAACTTTTTGTGGGCCTCACTGGTAATGAAGATTGCTTCATCACAACTGCATTCTGATAATAATGCAAAAAGAGTTAAACGATGAACTATGCAAACATTTATTATGCAATGTAGATATAAGATAATAACAAGTTGCATAAATAAGACATGTATGGAACTTGTACTAAGCACAAACTTACATCATAATGTTGCACAGGGTCGCTACAGATCCTTTTTTGGCGACTATCTTCTAATGATGACTGCTTCATTAAAACAGCATTCTGGTAACATTGTAAACATAGTTACAACAATTAACTATTCAAACATGTATTACGCAATGTAGAGATCAGATAACAGCATGTAGCAGAAATAAGCACAAGATAAGATAAGATGCATGTACTAAGCACATACTGGCTCACTGCAGGTCCTTCTCTTGCGTGCACTAGTCGTGGTCAACATGCCTATCATTTTAGGTTCAGCCATCAAGTGAAATGCTAATCCTCCTGCTCCATTGTCCTTAATCTGTGTTTAGATATCACATTTAAGACCAAGTCAGCTGGTTTCAAATAACAAAAAACTTGAGCTGCCAAATGAATAAGCCAATAGTTACCAGATATCAAATTAAAACCAACTAGATGTTGCTTTGCATGAGATACGAATTTCAGACATTCAGATTTAGAGTAGGGTAATGCCAAGGTTTTACACATAAAGTAAACTGGCATTAAGAATGACCAAATGTCAGGTTCAAATCACCCTCGAAGTTTCTCCAAGACAAGCATATCAAATAGGCAGAAACATAGTAAAGCATGAATGGCATTGCTATGGCAGGGTTCCAAGTGTTAATCTCTTGCATAAGGAACAATGCATATAGGTTATAGATAATAACGGAAGTAAACTGCCAAAATTACCAACCACGAACTCAGATTCCAACCTTACCTAGCGTCCCCGCTGTTAATGTTGGATGTTCTAATAAGTGGTTCGCATGATCAATCCCAAGGAAAAATAACATTGACAAGTCAGTCTACGATAATACAAAGACCAGACATGCACGCAGCAATAACTATATAAGCTAAAGACGAGGTATAAGAGCAAGCAGATTGGAAATGCACATAGCATGATTATAAAAGCAGTGTGAGAATAGCAGACACGAGAAAACAGCTAGCGGTGAGCTAATGACGTGGTATAAGAACAAGCAGATTGGAAATGCCCATAGCACGACTATAAAAGCAGTGCGACAATAGCATGCAGTACAAAAACAGTTGGCAGCAAATGAATGGGTACAAGGCTATAAATATGTGGATGCACACAGGTGTCAGTAGAATGAACAGGATGGTAGCGACCGGATAATGCTTTTGTACTGTACAACATTTAAACAAACTTCATGCGAAGCAACACATCAAGAAAGTTAACGGCATATGAGATCTGCAAATAACTACACAAAACATGGCTAAAGAAACACCGCGATCTAACGGGCCAGCGTACTAACCAAGCTGCGGCGGGGTGGACGGGGGCGGCAACTTGCATTCCAGCGGCGGCGAACGCGGGAGACGATGAATCGACCATGTTTCAGTAGAAGCGGGCGTTAGTGAAGCAGATCTGGTTGGCTGGCAAGGTATTCGGTGAAGTTGATACAGCCGCTGCGGCGAGGTAGTCGGTGGCGAGGTCGGCGGTGAAGCAGATCCGTCGGTGGCGAGGTCGGCGGTGAAGCAGATCCGTCGGTGGCGAGGTCGGCGGTGAAGCAGATCCGTCGGTGACGAGGGCGGCGGGGGAGCGGATCAGGTGGGTGGACAGCCAACACGATCAAGGCTACGCTGTGGAGGAGTATGCCGGCGGCGAAGCAGATCTAGTACTGTAGAGAGTCAGAGCTTTGGCGTGTGAGAGTATTTTTGAGCTAATGGGGCGAATGGTTGGTGGGTGGGTGTGGGCCTGTGGGGAGGGTTCGGGATCTAGGCAAGATATTTCATTGTTACCGAATGAGCCCTCCATGGTCGGTGGGTTGTAGCTTCCGGACCAGGGTTAAAAGGGTAAAACTGGTCACGGGATTTTCGAATGGATGCGGCGGGATGATTTGGCGCGTGGCCGAAATTTTCAGTTTCAAGCTACAGTACGAGCAGAACGACAAAAATAATGTTCTTCCCCAGGGAGCTCTCATTTCTTCCTCTTCTCTTTCTCTCTCGAGTCTCTCCCACTCCCCCGGCTCCTCTCCCCCTTCTCTCCGGCGGCCTCGCCGGCCGGAGACGAGGCCGACTTCTCTCTGTATATTGTACACCCTCCGAACTAAATTAATTGATTCAACTTTCCTTAGACGTGTATGTATCTAGAGTAAAAACATGTGTGGATACATCCATATTTAGATAAGCAAAGTTGAGTCAGCTAATTTGGATCCGAGGGAGTTAGTGTTGTTGTAAGCTTAGATCCAGTGTTTCCCATGAGCAGAATGGCGCAATGGAGTCGGGGATCTCGTCATCGGCTTCAGATCTGGCCTATGGTGAATCTGGCGGATCTTGCCGGCCAAACCCCGATCTGGTGCCATCAATGTGATGGCGCTAACGGTGAGGCTTGCTTTGGTCAGTGCTTCAGATCTGGCCAATGGGGAAGTCAAGCTGCTAAAGTTCACAAGCTCGGGGCATACGACGGCGTCATCCGTCTTGCCCGTGCACATCTTGGACTTTCAGCGACCCTTCTCAGAGCCAATATGCCGTTGCTGAGGCCCTTCTTCTCCTTCGTCCTGGCGACTACCGGCGACACCGTCCCAAGTGGTGCGTCCCCGGCGACGGAGTTGCTGGAAAGGATGCGGAGCAGAGATCTGATGTGCGGTCGAGAAGGACTCGATTGATTTTCTTCTATATGTTTTGGGGTCCTTTTTGTAAAGTTGCAGGTTCTATTAGTTATTGTCTAGTACTTTTGGTCCTCTATGTAATTTTTTGGACTAGTTTCCATTGGCACTGATAAACTTGAATTTTGACAAGTTCACGAGGAAAAAAATTCCTTTGCACATATGGCCTATCATGTATAAACATTCTTGAGATTTAAACTATATGTAATGTGCCATGCATTAACCCTAAACCATATATATGTAACTAACCCTAGCTGATCAAACCCTACTTAATTAAAACAAATAACCCTAAACTATACGCATGCACTTTATGCGCAAAGGCGCGGGTGCCTCTAATAATGTGTGTGCGCACTCGATCGATGATCCCTAAACCTTATACAACCCTGAAACCCTAATCCCTAATCCCTAAACCCTAAACACCCTAAACACTAAACCCTAGACCCTAAACCCTAACCCTAACCCTAAACCCTAATTAAACCCTATATATAGGCCAACGACACTTAATTGTGCATCAAGCAGGCCAGGGGTGCCTCGCGGTCCTCTAATTAAATTAAATGTGCCATGCATTAACCCTAAACCATATATATGTAACTAACCATAGCTAATCAACCCTACTTAATGAAAACACATAACCCTAAACTATACTAGCTATAACCCGATCTAATAAAAACATGCTCTATATATAGCAGCTAGCTAGCAAACCGTAGATTAACACCAATTAATATATACATGGCCTATATCGATCATGTTGTATAACATATCCCTGAGATTCATTAATTAATTATATAATTATCGTGATAAATTAATTAACTTTAATTTTGACAAGTTCTCTCGAATGAAAACACATTTGATTAAGTTGCCTCATAATATATATATATATAATTAGTGTGCATGCATGGCCTACCATGCATTCGTGCATATATTTTAATGTATATTTGAACATATTCTTGGGGATTTCAATCTCTCTCTCTCGATCATCTATATATCGTTGGTGGCCAAAAAACACACATATATATATGCATGCAATTTATGCGTAAAGGCGCGGGTGCCTCTAATAATGTGTGTGCGCACTCGATCGATGATCCCTAAACCTTAAACAACCCTAAAACCCCTAAATCCCTAATCCCTAAACCCTAAACACCCTAAACACTAAACCCTAAACCCTAGACCCTAAACGTACCCTAACCCTAACCCTAACCCTAACCCTAACCCTAAACCCTAGCTAATCCTAAACCCCAATTAAACCCTATGTATATGCCAACGACACTTAATTGTGCATCGATCGAGCGGGTCATGGGTGCCTCGCGATCCTCTAATAAAATTAAATGTGCCATGCATTAACCATAAACCATATATATGTAACTAACCCTAGCTAATCAACCCTACTTAATTAAAACACATAACCCTAAACTATACTAGATATAACCCGATCTAATAAAAACATGCTCTATATATAGCAGCTAGCTAGCAAACCGTAGATTAACACCAATTAAAATATACATGGCCTATATCGATCATGTTGTATAACATATCCCTGAGATTCATTAATTAATTATATAATTATCGTGATAAATTAATTAACTTGAACTTTGACAAGTTCTCTCGAATGAAAACACATTTGATTAAGTTGCCTCATAATATATATATATAATTAGTGTGCATGCATGGCCTACAATGCATTCGTGCATATATTTTAATGTATATTTGAACATATTCTTGGGGATTTCAATCTCTCTCTCTCTCGATCATCTATATATCGTTGGTGGCCCAAAAAACACACATATATATGCATGCAATTTATGCGTAAAGGCGCGGGTGCCTCTAATAATATAATGTGTGTGCGCACTCGATCGATGATCCCTAAACCTTAAACAACCCTAAAACCTTAAAATCCCTAATCCCTAAACCCTAAACACCCTAAACACTAAACCCTAGACCCTAAACATACCCTAACCCTAACCCTAACCCTAACCCTAAACCCTAGCTAATCCTAAACCCCAATTAAACCCTCTGTATAGGCCAACGACACTTAATTGTGCATCGATCGAGCGGGTCATGGGTGCCTCGTGATCCTCTAATAAAATTAAATGTGCCGTGCATTAACCCTAAACCATATATATGTAACTAACCCTAGCTAATCAACCCTACTTAATTAAAACACATAACCCTAAACTATACTAGCTAGCTGCTATAACCCGATCTAATAAAAACATGCTCTATATATAGCAGCTAGCTAGCAAACCGTAGATTAACACCAATTAAAATATACATGGCCTATATCGATCATGTTGCATAACATATCCCTGAGATTCATTAATTAATTATATAATTATCGTCATAAATTAATTAACTTGAACTTTGACAAGTTCTCTCGAATGAAAACACATTTGATTAAGTTGCCTCATAATATATATATAATTAGTGTGCATGCATGGCCTACAATGCATTCGTGCATATATTTTAATGTATATTTGAACATATTCTTGGGGATTTCAATCGATCTCTCTCTCTCGATCATCTATATATCGTTGGTGGCCCAAAAAACACACATATATATGCATGCAATTTATGCGTAACGGCGCGGGTGCCTCTAATAATGTGTGTGCGCACTCGATCGATGATCCCTAAACCTTAAACAACCCTAAAACCTTAAATCCCTAATCCCTAAACCCTAAACACTAAACCCTAAACCCTAGACCCTAAACGTACCCTAACCCTAACCCTAAACCCTAGCTAATCCTAAACCCCAATTAAACCCTATGTATAGGCCAACGACACTTAATTGTGCATCGATCGAGTGGGTCATGGGTGCCTCGTGATCCTCTAATAAAATTAAATGTGCCATGCATTAACCCTAAACCATATATATGTAACTAACCCTAGCTAATCAACCCTACTTAATTAACACACATAACCCTAAACTATACTAGCTAGCTATAACCCGATCTAATAAAAACATGCTCTATATATAGCAGCTAGCTAGCTAGCAAACCGTAGATTAACACCAATTAAAATATACATGGCCTATATCGATCATGTTGTATAACATATCCCTGAGAATCATTAATTAATTATATAATTATCGTGATAAATTAATTAACTTGAACTTTGACAAGTTCTCTCGAATGAAAACACATTTGATTAAGTTGCCTCATAATATATATATAATTAGTGTGCATGCATGGCCTACAATGCATTCGTGCATATATTTTAATGTATATTTGAACATATTCTTGGGGATTTCAATCGATCTCTCTCTCTCTCTCGATCATCTATATATCGTTGGTGGCCCAAAAAACACACATATATACGCATGCACTTGATGCGTAAAGGCGCGGGTGCCTCTAATAATGTGTGTGCGCACTCGATCGATGATCCCTAAACCTTAAACAACCCTAAAACCCTAATCCCTAATCCCCTAAACCCTAAACACCCTAAACACACTAAACCCTAGACCCTAAACACCCTAAACACTAAACCCTAAACCCTAGACCCTAAACACCGTAAACCCTAAACCATAAACCCTAAACCCTAAACCCTAAACCCTAAACCCTAAAACCCTAAACCCTAAACACTAAACCCTAAACCCTATAAACACCCTAAACACTAATTAAAACCTAAACCCTAGACCCTAAACACTAAACCCTAAACCCTAGACCCTAAACACCGTAAACACTAAACCCTAAACCCTAAACACCCTAAACACTAATTAAACCCTAAACCATAGACCCTAAACACTAGACCCTAAACCCTAGACCCTAAACACCCTAAACACTAAACCCTAGACCCTCTAAACACAGTAAACACTAAACCCTAAACCCTAGACCCTAGCTAAACACCCAAAACACTAAACCCTAAACCCAGCTAGCTAACCCTAAACCCTAATTAAACCCTATATATAGGCCAACGACACTTAATTGTGCATCAAGCAGGCCAGGGGTGCCTCGCGGTCCTCTAGTTAAATTAAATGTGACATGCATTAACCCTAAACCATATATATATAACTAACCCCTAGCTAATCAAACCCTAGTTAATTAAAACACATAACCCTAAACTATACTAGCTATAACCCGATCTAATAAAAACATGCTCTATATATAGCATGCAGCTAGCTAGCAAAAACGGTAGATTAAAACCAATTAATATATACATGGCCTATATATCGATCATATGTTGTATAACATCTCCCTGAGATTCATTAATTAATTATATAATTATCGATGATAAATTAATTAACTTGAATTTTGACAAGTTCTCTCGAATGAAAACACATTTGATTAAGTTTCCTCATAATATATATATAATTAGTGTGCATGCATGGCCTACCATGCATGCATTAATTCGTGCATATATTTTAATATATATTTGAACATATTCTTGGGGGATTTCAATCTCTCTCTCTCGATCATCTATATGTCGTTGGTGGCCAAAAAACACACACATATACGCATGCACTTTATGCGCAAAGGCGCGTGTGCCTCTAATAATGTGTGTGCGCACTCGATCGATGATCCCTAAACCTTAAACAACCCTAAAACCCTAATCCCTAATCCCCTAAACCCTAAACACCCTAAACACACTAAACCCTAGACCCTAAACACCCTAAACACGTACTAAACCCTAAACCCTAGACCCTAAACACCGTAAACCCTAAACCATAAACCCTAAACCCTAAACCCTAAACCCTAAACCCTAAACCCTAAACCCTAAACCCTATAAACACCCTAAACACTAATTAAACCCTAAACCCTAGACCCTAAACACTAAACCCTAAACCCTAGACCCTAAACACCGTAAACACTAAACCCTAAACCCTAAACACCCTAAACACTAATTAAACCCTAAACCATAGACCCTAAACACTAGACCCTAAACCCTAGACCCTAAACACCCTAAACACTAAACCCTAGACCCTCTAAACACAGTAAACACTAAACCCTAAACCCTAGACCCTAGCTAAACACCCAAAACACTAAACCCTAAACCCAGCTAGCTAACCCTAAACCCTAATTAAACCCTATATATATAGGCCAACGACACTTAATTGTGCATCAAGCAGGCCAGGGGTGCCTCGCGGTCCTCTAGTTAAATTAAATGTGACATGCATTAACCCTAAACCATATATATATAACTAACCCCTAGCTAATCAAACCCTAGTTAATTAAAACACATAACCCTAAACTATACTAGCTATAACCCGATCTAATAAAAACATGCTCTATATATAGCATGCAGCTAGCTAGCAAAAACGGTAGATTAAAACCAATTAATATATACATGGCCTATATATCGATCATATGTTGTATAACATCTCCCTGAGATTCATTAATTAATTATATAATTATCGATGATAAATTAATTAACTTGAATTTTGACAAGTTCTCTCGAATGAAAACACATTTGATTAAGTTTCCTCATAATATATATATAATTAGTGTGCATGCATGGCCTACCATGCATGCATTAATTCGTGCATATATTTTAATATATATTTGAACATATTCTTGGGGGATTTCAATCTCTCTCTCTCGATCATCTATATGTCGTTGGTGGCCAAAAAACACACACATATACGCATGCACTTTATGCGCAAAGGCGCGTGTGCCTCTAATAATGTGTGTGTGCGCACTCGATCGATGATCCCTAAACCTTAAACCCTAAATAAACCCTAATCCCTAATCCCTAAACCCTAAACACCATAAACATTAAACCCTAAACCCTAACCTCCTAACCCTAAACCCTAAACCCTAATTAAACCCTATATATATAGGCCAATGACACTTAATTATGCATCAAGCAGGCCAGGGGTGCCTCGCGGTCCTCTAATTAAATTAAATGTGCCATGCATATATATGTGTTTAATTTGGGGATTTCAATCGCTCTCTCGTATGTAGCTCTCTCTCTCTCTCTCTCTCTCTCTCTCTCTCTCTCTCTCTCTCTCTCTCTCGTTGGTGGCCAACAACACACACATGCACTTTGTGCGCAAAGGCATGCGCCTCTAATAATGTGTGCGCAGTCGATCGATCTAGTTTTGATTAATCATAGCACACAAATAAAGAAGTTGTATTTGAATCCACACAACCTATTAAAACACATAACCCCTAACATGGCCTAATTAATTAACCCTTCTCGATCTCTACCTAATTAGTGGAAATTGCACAAAATCAAAAGGGGTCCCTCACTAATTATGCATATCTGCTAGATTGTGATAAACTTTTGCCACATATATATTTGGTGGATGGGTGCATCTTGGCATGTAAACAATTAGTGTTTGCAAATGGCGTTGTCAAAATTTATGTACAAATGATTTCTTTCCATCCAAAGTGCATAAAATGGGAGTTTTAATGAAGAAAGTACAAATAAAACAGCTCAACATGCTTCCACACCCCGATTTTCACACGAAGTAGAGCATATTTAAAGGATAATTCCAGAGTTTTACTATTTTTCAAGCAACTTTGCTAATTTTCCCCCACTCACATGACTTTATGTCGATTTAACGAAAATATGGCGAATTTAAACTACATGGGCGGGATAGTTTGAATTGTGCGCGCGGCAAAGGGAACCGCCTATTCCTCAACCTTGTGCACGGCAAATTACACACGCAACTCCATTAAACGCCACCTACCAACCTTAATTATCACCCCGGCGGCCCGGCCGCATGACCCCCCACCCACCCGTACACAACTTATCCCCGTCCGTGCGAAGAGCTTCCCCTCCCCGTCCCGTCCGTGCGAAGAAGAAGCTTCTCCTCCCCGTCGTTCTTCTCGAGACGCACCGGCGGTCAAGTTGATCCACGGTAGGGCTGCTATCTCTAGCTCAATCATGTATCGGGCAAGACAGCCTAACGATTTATATTTTCTTGATGCTGCTAAAAAAATTCGTCAGTATGCTCGAACTAATTGGCACTTTATAGTTTTCCGCTCGATTTGTCATCGATCAATTTGTTCATTTGCGTGGGCATATAGAGTCAGTTCTGCACTCGATCCGTTAATTTGCTGAAATGCCATGGCAGAGTTTTGTACACGATCTGTTTGCTAAAATGTCGATGGGCATTTTTTGTTTTGTACTCGACATGATTGCTGAAATGCATAATCATGTAGTATAGTTTTGTACTCGATGGATATACATTTCCTACTTCGCCTTAAATTAATCACCAACCACTGTATCTCATAATTAAACAGATGGACAGAACTTGGAAACTGCATGGACACTTATGTTCCCCTTCATATATAAATGGTGTTCAACCCTTTATGGGGTTTATTAGAGCTCATGATGGTCACAACCTGGACGTGTATTGCCCGCGCTGCACATGTATGAATGGTGAGAAGAGGCCTCACCCTGTAGTGGCAGATCATTTACACATTTTTGGGATGGACCGCACATATGTTAGGCGGGTTTAGCATGGTGAACCATATAATGATCCTTTAGCAGGAGAAGCAGATCTTGCTCACACTGTATGTGTGCTGGCATATGTAGTTAATTATTTATATTGATGCTGCCGCTGTTTCAATCAATAGTTTGCATTGCTGTGCAAGGTTCTGTACTCAAATTTAACTTGTTGCAGATGGATGGACGGGAAGGAGAGAAAAAGCGCTTGCTTCAGGAAACGGGTTTCAGCTCTGGGACATGTGCTGTGCCAGATGAGAAGGTAAATATGTAAAACGGCATTTGTTCAGGTTGCATCCCTTAGATGTTTGTCTAATCGGTTGATGTACTAATTGCAGAAGCATAGAGTTAAAGAGGTCTCTCAGTTTGATGGGAGATTTGAAGATGAATCTCAGTTTGATGCACCTGTGGATGGTACTGATGACGAGCCTTTCATAGACGAAGGTCCTGCACCTGAGATTATCCAGCCTACAGAAGGAGGCCGTGGACCGAGTACACAGCTTTGCGTTGAAGTGGATGCACGCCCGGAGATCATCACGGGCGTCCGGGTAGTCTCAAGACCACCCAGCCCTGATGCACCTGTGGATGGTACTGATGACGAGCCTCTCATAGACGAAGGTCCTGCACCTGAGATTATCCAGCCTACAGAAGGAGGCCGTGGACCGAGTACACAGCTTTGCGTTGAAGAGGATGCACACCCGGAGATCATCAGGGGCGTCCCGGTAGTCTCAGGACCACCCAGCCCTGATGCAAAATGTTGAGCTACTTTATGATTCGTACTCTTATGTTCTGGTGCTGTAGTATGTTATGATTTGTACGCCTTTGGCGCTAGATTAAGCATTCAGTGGATGATCGCGTTGCAAAATTCGACACCCACACAATCAGTTCATCGTACAAGTAGTAGCACAATTACTTCTACAGCGATTCCTGCCAGCGCATTAGTTGGTAGCATGAAACACTTTCAGGTACTCCCCTCTGATTCATATTAATGGACTCAATTCTGTCTAGATATGGATGTATCTAGATGCATTTGTTAACTAGACTAACAAACTTGAGTCAGTTAATATGAATCCGTGTAAACCGCCCAAGTCCTCGAGCAGCTAGTTTATTGACTCTGGACTCCAAGCCTCTCGCGGCAAGCCATCGACGAAGCTTTGACCAGATCTTGGCCCGCAATTTTTTGTGTGTGGCGAATAGCAAAGCTTTGACCAGTTCCTCTCGGGATACAGCACGCCGGTGAGCTTGCACGGTTGCCATGAGCACTTTCCGGCGGAACTTCCTCTTCAGCGCCCTCAAGCCGCTGCTGCGAGACAGCACGCAGTGCCTCGAGGTGGACGGAATTCTGGATCTCAGGGCGGGTGGTCCGCATCGTCCGGGAACGATCTCCAGCGGGTTAACGAGGACATGCATGGCGGCCAGGGGATTTGTTTTTTGTTTTTTTTTTGGTTTGAGCTTGGGATTTGGGGTTTTTTCGGATAGGGGAGGAGGAACCGAGGAAGAGGAAGGAACAGCCGCGTGCTTGGCGCGTGGCGGTGTGCTTGAATTTCGAATTTTTGTGAAATGTTTCATTTCCCCGCTACAATTCGGGGGTTTCTTGACGCGCCAATGCGTCCCGCCGGGCAGCTTCAAGTAAATTTGGGGTGCCACACTATGGGCCCTAGTTTCAGTGAGACATGTAATGACTAGTCACATCAGTAAGTTCACTGTGTAATAAAATATGTTACCCCTCCCCTTTATGTAGCACCCCTTCTCTCCCGATCGAGTGCCGATTGCCGACGGATGCAAGCCGCTAGCTCGATCCCCTCCTTTCGCCTCCACCGTCCAGGCATCCAGCTTGGAGGGGCAAGCTGCATCTAGCCCAAGCGGATTAGGTAGGACTAGTAATGTTCTCTCCTTTCTCGAGATCGGTTCTTTTTTCCTCTCCTCGATATCTTGCGCATCTCTTTCCTATTCTGGGCAAAGGGGTGTCTTTCTGGTCACCCTCGAGCTGGGAGTGATTGATGGGGGTGGGGGGCGGGGGCTACCTTTGCTTGGATTGGGGTGTTCTTCCTTTATTTGTCGACATTTGCAACCTTTGTAGTTTCTGCTGATCCTCACTGTATCTTTTGTCAGCTTGTACAGGAAAGGCAAGACCTCGGCGGTGGGGGCAATGGAGCGTAAGGCCACCACGCATGTGGGCAGTTGGCTGAGCCTGAGCTGCGTCCCCAGCCCCGCGAAGCAGGTACTCCGTTTGCTTATCCACTCTTTACCTTTTAAGTGTCTCTCTGGTCTCTGCATCCTCAATCTGTTCCTGTTCTGGAATATGCTTAAAGTAGCACATGTCTTCAGCTGTTTGTGCGTAAAGCCTCTGTGACACCATGCTCTATATTCTCTGTATCAGGTTGGTACCTCCAGGTTCCGTGCTGAGGCTATGGGGAACGAGAATAGCGCCCCACCTGCTGCAGGAGCATGGCCCGATCTGCAGCACAAGAAGCGAAATGCCACTGCCGAGCTGGGCAGGGACCGCCCAGGGGTAATTTTTTTAACCAACTTACCATGATGTAGTCTGAATCTGATACTCCCTCAGATCCAAATTAATTGACTCAACTATCTGTAGATACGGATGTATCTAGATGTGTTTTAGCTCTAGATACTACTGCCTCCATCCCAAAGCTTTGGGCTTATATTATTTTTAGAAAGTCAAACTATACCATGTTTGACTAAGCTTTTACCAAAAATCAGTAACATGCAAAATACAAAATTAATATCATTAAATAGATAATAAAATATATTTTCCTACGGTATCTACACAGTATTATATTTGTTGATAGAATGTTCTAAAATTTTGGTCAAACTTTGCTTGTTTTGATTTCTCAAAAATAAATAAGGCTTAAGCTTTTGGATGGTGGTAGTACATTCATATCTAGACAAAGCTGAGTTAACTAGTTTTTTTGTCTGTCCATAGCTAGTGTTCACGCTGCAAAAGGCTAAGAGCATCCACTATATGCATCAGTCTATCTCATACAGTAATTCAATATCACTGCTGAGGTCTGCCTTTTGTTTTGCTATTCATATGCAGACTGAAACTTTAGGGCCTTTACTCAAAAGGAAGATCAAAACTGCGGCTGATCAGGCTGCCAGTATGTTGATGCCGCCCCCATCTTCTAAATGCCTCTACAAGCACAAGGCCACGCACCAGCTGGGTGGTGATCTTTTAATGAATATGGTATATTTTCTTAATCCACAAAACATGCCTTGATTTTTCTCTGTTTATTGTCGGTTTTTTCTATGCTTGCCAAAAGTTTACAACAACAACAACAACAACCAAGCCTTTCAGTCCCAAACAAGTTGGGGTAGGCTAGAGTTGAAACCCATAAGATCTCGAAGCCAAAAGTTTAGAAACACCAAATTCGTTTGCTTACAATCATCATACAGTAATGTTCATCTACTCCAGTTCCCCTAACCCAACATAAAATGATGTTAATTTCGATTTTTAGATTAAAAGAGCACCATTAGGCGCTGTTAATTACGACTTTGAGATTAAAATGTCATTTGCAATTGTTAATTACAATTTTGAGACAATTGGTTAGTTTAACCTCGATCTCTTCTGCTCTCCATTTTTCCCAACCGAACAAAAATGTAACCATTCCATTCCTCTGAAATGGAACCATTCCATTCCATTCCACGCTGTTTCAGAACCGAACACACCCTTGCATTGTTGTGAACTGTTGTCCATACACGGCCATACCCTTCCACTTACATCTAGCACTATATGCATCAGTCTGTCTCAGAGTCATTCAATATCACTGCTGAGATCTGTTCCCATTCTTATGCAGGCTGAAACTGCTGCGCCTTTACTCAAGTGGATGCAAAATGGGGCTAATGAGGCTGCTGTGAGGACGATGGTGCCGGCACCATCTTCCGAAAACCTCTACAAGCACGAGGCCATGGGCCAGCTGGGTGGTGACCTTTTAATGAATCTGGTATATTTTCTTAATCCACATACATGATTTCATTATTATCTGTTTAATTACTGTTGGCTTTGTCTAATGCTTACCAAAAGTTCAGAAACACTGCGTTTGCTTACAATCATCATACACTAATTTTTCACTTTTCAGTCTGTCTCATCCAGTATATAAACTGTTGATTTCCATTGGCTTCTTTTGTAATCATTTGCATTGTTGTCAACTGTTCTCTATGCACAACCCTATTCTTCCACTTACACCCGCACTATTTGCATCAGTCTATCTCATAGATTTATTAAATATCAATGATGAGTTCTGTTGCTATTCATATGCAGGATGAAACTTCTGTTCCTCTACTCAAATGGATAAAAAATGATCCTGATGAGGCTGCTGTGAAGACGATGGTGCTGCCACCATCTTCTGAAAACCTCCTCAAGCACAAGGCCACGGGCCAGCTGGGTGGTACCCTTTTCAGTAAGCAGGTATATTTTCTTAATCCTCATACATGATTTGATTTTTGTCTGTTTATTGCCGGCTTTGTCTAATGCTTACCAATAGTTCAGAAACACACACACCTATTCTTCCACTTACATCCAGCACTATATGCATCAGTGTCTCATAGATTCATTTTATATATCACTGCTGATGTCTGTTGCTCTTCAATTTTTATATGCAGACTGAAACTGCTAAGCCTTCATTGGTCAAAAGGATTGCAACTGCTGCTGATGAGGCATCTGCAGAGGCTGCCACCAAGTTACTGTCAGCCCCACCTTCTGGATGCTTATATAAGCTCAAGTCCAAGGATCAGCCGGGCCGTAACCATCCAAGGGTTCGGGTATATTTTCTTAAGCCACATATACATGCCATGATTTATGTCTGATATTATCACTGGCTCTGTCTAATGCTTTTTGGAATTCGGAAACACCAAATTAGCATGCTTATATTCATCATACACTAATTTTTCACTGTTCAGTTTGTAACATAGTGTTATGCACTTGCTTGTCAACATTTGCATTGCTCTGAACTATGCACTTTACACAACCTAATTCTTCCACTTACGTTCAGCGCTACGCACCAGTAGTACCTCCCATGTTTCCTTCACCATCCCGATGCCGAGCTTGCGGGAATATGGCGGGCCCATGTACATACCCCGCATATAACACCTCCTATGGCTCTATCTACCTTTCTAGTAGCTCCTTCACAGAGTTACAGGTATGTATTCTCAGTGGTTTAGCATGAATTGGCATATAGTAAAGTCTTGTTTTTAGTCTTCCTGCTTCTTACATTTGTATCAATTTTCACATGCAGACTGTACCTTGTGAACTTCGTCCAATGATTAACCAGATGTGTCCGCATGAAGGATCTTTCACTATGCATGGCAATGGCAAATTGATGAACACCTACACGGTCTATGAGGTGTATGTCTACAAGACGCAGGCCATCACATATTTGTATGGACATGATTGGAGAAAGTTTGCTTTTGACTACGGTCTGAAGAAGGGCGACGAGCTGAGGATCAGAAACTCAAACGGGCAGATATACGTAACTGCTTACAGAGTTGGAGACACTTCCAAATATATAATATGTAACTTTTTTCTACTCATATCTTTTGATAACTGCATTCTGAGCAGTTGTTCTAAACCATTCCCTCTGTTCTAGCTTGCTGGGTTTAACATGATCAAAGCTGCAGATCCCCTGACGGAACAGGAGCGGATGTCACAAAGGGCAACCACACCAGCACCGGCACCGGCTTCCCACTCTCCTGCATCAGCACCGGTTCCTGTACCAGCTCCGTTTACTGCATCTACCCAGCAGTCCCCTACATCAGCATTGGTTCCTGTAGAGGCCCCATATACTACACATGCCCAGCAGGCTCCTGCATCAGCACTGGTTCCTCTAGCTGCACCGTTTACTGCACCTGCCCAACAGTCTCCTGCATCAGCACCGGTTCCTCTAGAGGCACCGTTTACTGCACCTGCCCAGCAGTCTCCTGCATCAGCACCAGCTCGTGTACCAGCCCAGGCTCATGCACCTGCCCCAGCCAGATCACCGAGGTCTCAGCTCATTGCTGTGGCCACCCGTGTGGTGACCAGGACGCATCTGAAGGCTATGTTCGTGAGTATATGACAGCATAACTGCTCTTATCTTGATGTCTTCTCTGCTCAAAGTCTCACATGGTTCAGTGCATTGGTGCCATTGACTAATTTTTGGTGGTATCTCTTGCTTTGAATCAGAAATTGCCTAAAAGTATCTCCAAGGATCTCAATGCTGGCCGAAGGGGCAAGATATCCCTCGTCATGGAGAGTGAAGGTCTCACCGTGGAGGGACGGTACTCTGTCAGTCCCACAGATGGCCGCTTGGCTGTTACTTCCAGGTGGAAAAAGTTCATTGACGGTGCCAAACTTCGCATTGGATCAAAGTTGAAGGTCAAGATCTTTCGATGCCGCTGTGACATGCTGGTCATAAAGTTCGCGGTTGTCTAGTTCTGTTGTCCCATGAGCCCTTAGCAAATGCATTTGTAGTTATACTTATATAAGGTTATCTTATCTGAACTGCTAATTAATTGTATGGGTGGTAAAACTCTGGCAAGCTTTTGCTCTTAGCAAGTATGTATGTATGATCAGCTATTATGATAACTAATGTTTGTGTTCATCTTAATTTGCATTTCCCTTTTAGAAAAAAACTTAATTTCTATTTTGGCTGACCTGTTAGAGAACTATCAGATTGAACCCACAACATGATTCATATAGATTCATTACACTGAGCCACATGTCTTGACCTTGCGATACACTACTTCCATTAATTAGTGCAAGAAGGCTTACCTGAGCTGCCTGAACCATGGCAGATTCGAATCCACCTTATCTATCTAGAAATACAACCTTTGCAGAAAGAGGATTTGCAGTATGGGGAGGCTGACATTGGGGACCCATGAGCCAGCAGCGTCGTCAACGTTTTAAAGGTGGCAGGAGATCGAAAGAAAAAATAAGCCAAAAATCAGTTGGTAAACAAATTCAAGAAAAGAAACATTTACCTTTCTGAGAGTATGACATGCGGGACCCATGAGGCAGCAGCATCCTCAACTATTTCAAGGCGGCAGGGGATCAAAATAAAAAAGGAAATAGCCAGAAATTAATTAGGGTAAAAAATAAATCCATCAAAGGAAACTTTTATTGTTCATAGAGGATGACATGTGGGACCGACTTGCCAGCTGCGTCGTCATCGTTTCAAAGGGGGCAGGGGATCAAAAGAAAAAGACAAATAGCCAGAAATTAGGGGAAAAAAATAAATCCAACAAAGAAAACTTTTATTGTTCATAGAGGATGACATGCGGGACCCATGAGCCAGCAGCTTCCTCAACGTTTCAAAGTCGGCATGAGATTGAAAGAAAAAGTCAAGTGACATAATATCAGGAGCCAAAAATAATCCAAGAAAAGAAACTTTATTGTACATAGAGGATGACATGCGGGTCCCATTTTGTAGCAGCGGTCTCAACGCTTCCAAGGCGGCACAGGACCGAAAGAAAAATGAAGTAGCCAGAAATCAGGGTGTGAAAAAAATCCAAGAAAAGAAAGATTTTAATTGGGCTGTATCTGGACATCTGGGCCTTCGAACTATCTGCTGGGCCTTTTGACTCGTACAATTTCAGCCCACTCCAAAACAGGAAAGGTCGGATTTTTCTCAAAAAAAAAAAACAGGAAAGTCCTATGCTTCGCAAAAACAAAAAACAAGGAGATTCAACATATAAGTTTGTTTATGTAGATATAAAGATTTAATTTATCCGTTTGCAATAGCTCAGAGCGAAATACAACGTTTATTGTCTGCAAAATAAAATATCACATGTTTCTTGTACGGGGAGGCTGACATCGGGGACCCATGAGCCAGCAGCGGAGTCAACGTTTCAAAGGCGGCAGGGGATCGAAAATAAAAAAAGCCAAAAATCAGTTGGTAAAAAAATACAAGAAAACAAAACATTTATCGTTCTGAGAGGATGACATGCGGGACCCATGAGGCAGCAGCATCCTCAACGTTTCAAAGTCGGCATGAGATCGAAAGAAAAAGGCAAGTGACATAATATCAGGAGCCAAAAATAATCCAAGAAAAGAAACTTTATTGTACATAGAGGATGACATGCGGGTCCCATTTTGTAGCAGCGGTCTCAACGTTTCCAAGGCGGCACAGGACCAAAAGAAAAATGAGGCAGCAGCATTCTCAACAATTCCAAGGCGGCAGGGGATCAAAAGAAAAAAAAGGAAATAGCCAGAAATTAATTAGGGGTCAAAAATAAATCCACCAAAGGAAACTTTTATTGTTCATAGAGGATGACATGTGGGACCGACCTGCCAACAACGTCCTCATCGTTTCAACGGGGGCAGGGGATCAAAAGAAAAAGGCAAATAGCCAGAAATTAGGGGTAAAAAATAACTCCAAGAAAGGAAACTTTTATTGTTCGTAGAGGATGACATGCGGGACCCATGAGCCAGCAGCTTACTCAACGTTTCAAAGGCGGCATGAGATCGAAAGAAAAAGGCAAGTGACCAAATATCAGGAGCCAAAAATAATCCAAGATTTATTGTACATAGAGGATGACATGTGGGTCCCATTTTGCAGCAGCGGTCTCAATGTTTGTAATGCGGCTTGAGATCAAAAGAAAAAGAAAGTAGCTAGTAATTAGGGGGTGAAAAAAATCCAAGAAAAGAAAGTTGATGGACATAGAGGATGACATGCGGGTCCCTTGAGCCAACAGCTTACTCAACGTTTCAAAGGGGGCAGGGGATCAAAAGAAAAAGGCAAGCCAAAAATCAGAGGGTGAAAAAAATCCAACAAAGGAAACTTTTATAGCACATAGAGGATGACATGCGGGTCCCATGAGCCAGCAGGTTCCTCAACGTTTCAAACGTGGCATGAGATCGAAAGAAAAAGGCAAGTGCCCAAATATGAGGAGCCAAAAATAATTCAAGAAAAGAAAGTTTTATAGTACATAGAGGATGACATGCGGGTCCCATTTAGCAGCAGCGGTATCACCGTTTGAGAGGCAGCAGGGGATCGAAAGAAAAAGTCAAGTGACCAAATATGAGGTGCCAAAAAAATCCAAGAAAAGAAAGTTTTATAGTACATAGAGGATGACATGCGGGTCCCATTTAGCAGCAGCGGTATCACCGTTTGAGAGAGGGGATCGAAAGAAAAAGTCAAGTGACCAAATATGAGGTGCCAAAAAAATCCAAGAAAAGAAAGTTTTATAGTACATAGAGGATGACATGCGGGTCCCATTTAGCAGCAGCGGTATCACCGTTTGAGAGGCGGCAGGTGATCGAAAGAAAAAGTCAAGTGACGAAATATGAGGTGCCAAAAAAATCCAAGAAAAGAAAGTTTTATAGTACATAGAGGATGACATGCGGGTCCCATTTAGCAGCAGCGGTATCACCGTTTGAGAGGCGGCAGGGGATCGAAAGAAAAAGGTAAGTGACCAAATATGAGGTGCCAAAAATAATTCAAGAAAAGAAAGTTTTATAGTACATAGAGGATGACATGCGGGTCCCATTTAGCAGCAGCGGTATCACCGTTTGAGAGGCGGCAGGGGATCGAAAGAAAAAGGCAAGTGACCAAATTTGAGGTGCCAAAAATAATCCAGGAAAAGAAAGTTTTATAGTACATTGAGGATGACATGCGGGTCCCAGTTAGCAGCAGCGGTATCACCGTTTGAGAGGCGGCAGGGGATCGAAAGAAAAAGGCAAGTGACCAAATTTGAGGTGCCAAAAATAATCCAGGAAAAGAAAGTTTTATAGTACATTGAGGATGACATGCGGGTCCCAGTTAGCAGCAGCGGTATCACCGTTTGAGAGGCGGCAGGGGATCGAAAGAAAAAGGTAAGTGACCAAATATGAGGTGCCAAAAATAATTCAAGAAAAGAAAGTTTTATAGTACATAGAGGATGACATGCGGGTCCCATTTAGCAGCGGTATCACCGTTTGAGAGGCGGCAGGGGATCGAAAGAAAAAGGCAAGTGACCAAATTTGAGGTGCCAAAAAAACTCCAAGAAAAGAAAGTTGATTGCACATAGAGGATGACATGCGGGTCCCATTTAGCAGCAGCGGTCTCAACGTTTCCAAGGCGGCAAGGGATCAAAAGAAAAAGGAAGTAGCCAGAAATCAGGGGGTCAAAAAAATCCAAGAATAGAAAGAATTTTGGTTCATAGAGGATGACATGCGGGACCCATGATCCTGCATCGTAAACGGCTCGTTGAACGAGATGGCGCGATGTAGAAAAAAAACAATGCCAGAGAGGCTGCCATCTGGGCCCTACATCCCTCGGCGGTGCGGATTTGCGTTGACTCGGCCGGCGAACCCGAGATTTCGAGATGCACCACGTCCCGGGCCACCATACGCCACGTTTTGGCCGCTTTCGTCGGGCTAGGTGGCCTCAAAAACGAGAAAAAAAAGTTTTGACATGCACCACGGAGGGACCAAAATCGTCGGCCATGGTACACCAGCAACCACGGCGCGACTTCAACTTCGTCGGCCATGGCAACTTTTCTTGTAGTGCCGCCTGTACAAAGGTCTAAGGAGAATGCTCGCATTTTGGATTTCTCGCTTTTGATTATTCTCAACTTAGACATCCATACCGGGACAACATGGACAACAGATAATGGACTCCTCTTAAATGCATAAGCATGTAGCAACAATTATTATTCTCATATGAGATTGAGGATATATGTCCAAAACTGAAACTTCAACCATGATTCATGGCTTTAGTTAGCGGCCCAATGTTCTTCTCTAACAATTTTGCATGCTCCAACCACTAAAATGATAGATCCTTCAGACAAGACGGACATGCATAGCAACTCACATGATATTCAACAATAGTTGATGGCGTTCCCCAGAAGCATGGTTATCGCACAACAAGCAACTTAATAAAAGATAAAGTGCATAAGTACATATTCAATACTACGATAGTTTTTAAGGCTATTTTGTCCCATGAGCTATATATTGCAAAGGTGAATGATGGAATTTTAAAGGTAGCACTCAAGCAATTTACTTTGGAATGGCGGAGAAATACCATGTAGTAGGTAGGTATGGTGGACACAAATGGCATAGTAGTTGGCTCAAGGATTTTGGATGCATGAGAAGTATTCCCTCTCGATACAAGGTTTAGGCTAGCAAGGTTATTTGAAGCAAACTCAAGGATGAACCGGTGCAGCAAAACTCACATAAAAGACATATTGTAAACATTATAAGACTCTACACCGTCTTCCTTGTTGTTCAAAACTCAATACTAGATATTATCTAGACCTTAGAGAGACCAAATATGCAAATCAAATTTTAGCAAGCTCTATGTATTTCTTCACTAATGGGTGCAAAGCATATGATGCAAGAGCTTAAACATGAGCACAACAATTGCCAAGTATCACATTATCCAAGACATTTTAGAATTACTACATGTAGCATTTTTCAATTCCAACCATATAACAATTTAACGAAGAGGAAACTTCGCCATGAATATTATGAGCTAAGAACACATGTGTTCATACGAACCAGCGGAGCGTGTCTCTCTCCCACACAAGGATGAACTTATTCAGAGAACTAAGATAACAAAACAAAAATAAAAGCACACACAGACGCTCCAAGTAAAGTACATAAGATGTGATTGAATAAAAATATAGTTTCAGGGGAGGAACCTGATGATGTTGTCGATGAAGAAGGGGATGCCTTGGGCATCCCCAAGCTTAGACGCTTGAGTCTTCTTAAAATATGCAGGGGTGAACCACGGGGGCATCCCCAAGCTTAGATCTTTCACTCCTCTTGATCATAGTATATCATACTCCTCTCTTGACCCTTGAAAACTTCCTTCACACCAAACTTCAAGCAAACTCATTAGAGGGTTAGTGCACAATTAATAATTCACTCATTCAGAGGTGACACAATCATTATTTTCACTTCTGGACATTGCATAAAGCTACTGGACATTAATGGATCAAAGAAATAAATCCAACATAGCAAAAGAGGCAATGCGAAATAAAAGGCAGAATCTGTCAAAAACAGAACAGTCCGTAAAGACGAATTTAAATATGGCACCAGACTTGCTCAAATGGAAAAACTCAAAACTAATGAAAGTTGCGTACATATCTGAGGATCACGCTCGTAAATTGGCAGATTTTTTCGAATTTTCTACAGAGGCCTGTGCCCAGATTCGTGACAGACAGCAATGCTGTTTCTGCGCAGCGATCCCAAATATAACATCAACTTTGACATAGAAACTTTACTTGGCACAAAAACATGATAAGGAGAGGTTGCTACAGTAATAAACAACTTCCAAGACTCAAATATAAAACAAAGTACTGTAGTAAAAACATGGGTTGTCTCCCATAAGCGCTTTTCTTTAACGCCTTTCAGCTAGGCGCAGAAAGTGCAAATCAAGTAACATCGAGAGTAGAAGCATCAACATCATAACTTGTTCTAATAATAGAATCAAAAGGCAACTTCATTATCTTTCTAGGGAAGTGTTCCATACCTTTCTTGAGAGGAAATTGATATTTAATATTACCTTCCCTCATATCAATAACAGCACCAACGGTTCGAAGAAAAGGTCTTCCCAATACAATAGGACAAGATGCATTGCATTCGATATCCAAGACAACAAAATCAACGGGGACAAGGTTATTGTTAACCGTAATGCGCACATTATCAATCCTCCCCAAAGGTTTCTTTTTAACATTATCGGCAAGATTAACATCCAAATAACAATTCTTCAATGGTGGCAAGTCAAGCATATCATAAATCTTTTTAGGCATAACAGAAATACTTGCACCAAGATCACATAAAGCATTACATTCAAAGTCATTGAATTTCATTTTAATGATGGGCTCCCAACCATCTTCTAACTTTCTAGGAATAGAAGTTTCAAGTTTTAGTTTCTCTTCTCTAGCTTTTATGAGAGCATTTGTAATATGTTTTGTAAAGGCTAAATTTATAGCACTAGCATTAGGACTTTTAGCAAGTTTTTGTAAGAACTTTATAACTTCAGAGATGTGGCAATCATCAAAATCTAAATCATTATGAGCTACAGCAATGGGATCATTGTTCCCAAGGTTGGAAAAAATTTCAGCAGTTTTATCACAAGCAGTTTCAGCAGTTTTAGCAATTTCAGGCAGTTTTGTTCGCTTTGCACTAGGAGTAGAAACATTGCCAACACCAATTATTTTACCATTGATAGTAGGAGGTGCAGCAACATGTGAAGAATTAGCATTACTAGTGGTGGTAATAGTCCAAACTTTAGCTACATTATTCTCTTTAGCTAGTTTTTCATTTTCTTCTCTATCCCACCTAGCACGCAATTCAGCCATTAATCTTATATTCTCATTAATTCTAACTTGGATGGCATTTGCTGTAGTAGTAATCTTATTATCAATATCATTATTAGGCATAACTTTCAAATTTAAAAGATTAACATCAGAGGCAAGTCTATCAACTCTAGAAGCAATAGTATCAATTTTATCAAGCTTTTCCTCAACAGATTTGTTAAAAGCAGTTTGTGTACTAATAAATTCTTTAAGCATGGCTTCAAGACCAGAGGGTACACTCCTATTATTGTTGTAAGAATTCCCATAAGAATTACCATAACCATTACCATTAGCAGAAGGATATGGCCTATAGTTATTACCAGAGTTGTTCCTATAAGCATTGTTGTTGAAATTATTGTTTTTAATGAAATTCACATCAACATTTTCTTCTTGAGCAACCAATGAAGCTAAAGGAACATTATTTGGATCAACATTAGATCTACCATTCACAAGCATAGACATAATCACATCAATCTTATCACTCAAGGAGGAGGTTTCTTCAACAGAATTTACCTTCTTACCTTGTGGAGCTCTTTCCGTGTGCCATTCAGAGTAATTTATCATCATATCATCAAGAAGTTTTGTAGCCGCCCCCAAAGTGATGGACATAAAGGTACCTCCAGCAGCTGAATCCAATAAATTCCGCGAAGAAAAATTTAGTCCTGCATAGAAGGTTTGGATGATCATCCAAGTAGTCAGTCCATGGGTTGGGCAATTCTTTACCAAAGTTTTCATTCTCTCCCATGCTTGAGCAACATGTTCAGTATCTAATTGCTTAAAATTCATTATGCTACTTCTCAAAGATATAATTTTAGCGGGAGGATAATATCTACCAATAAAAGCATCCTTGCATTTAGTCCATGAATCAATACTATTCTTAGGCAAAGATAGCAACCAATCTTTAGCTCTTCCTCTTAATGAGAAAGGAAACACTTTCAATTTAATAATATCACCATCTACATCTTTATACTTTTGCATTTCACAAAGTTCAACAAAATTATTGAGATGGGCAGCAGCATCATCAGAACTAACACCAGAAAATTGATCTCTCATAACCAGGTTCAGTAAAGCAGGTTTAATTTCAAAGAATTCTGCTGTAGTAGCAGGTGGAGCAATAGGTGTGCATAGGAAATCATTATTATTTGCATTTGTGAAGTCACACAACTTAGTATTTTCAGGGGTATTCATTTTAGCAACGGTAAATAAAACAAACTAGATAAAGTAAATGCAAGTAACTAATTTTTTTGTGTTTTTGATATAGAGAGCAAGACAATAAATAAAGTAAAACTAGCAACTAATTTTTTGTGTGTTTTGTTTAGGTGCAGCAAACAAAGTAGTAAATAAAATAAAGCAAGACAAAAACAAAGTAAAGAGATTGAGAAGTGGAGACTCCCCTTGCAGCGTGTCTTGATCTCCCCGGCAACGGCGCCAGAAAAAGAGCTTGATGGCGTGTAACTCACACGTTCGTTGGGAACCCCAAGAGGAAGGTATGATGCGCACAGTAGCAAGTTTTCCCTCAGAAAGAAACCAAGGTTTAATCGAACCAGGAGGAGCCAAGAAGCACGTTGAAGGTTGATGGTGGCGAAATGTGATGCGGCGCAACAACAGGGATTCCGCGCCAACGTGGAATCTGCACAACAAAACCAAAGTACTTTGCCCCAACGAAACAGTGAGGTTGTCAATCTCACCGGCTTGCTGTAACAAAGGATTAAACGTATCGAGTGGAAGATGATTGTTTGCAAGAAAACAGTAAAACAAGTATTGCAGTAGATTGTATGCTATGTAAAGAATAGGACCGGGGTCCACAGTTCACTAGAGGTGTCTCTCCCATAAGATAAAAGCATGTTGGGTGAACAAATTACAGTCGGGCAATTGACAAATAGAGAAGGGCATAACAATGCATATACATGATATGATAAATATAGTGAGATTTAATCCGGGCATTACGACAAAGTACATAGACCGCCATCCAACTGCATCTATGCCTAAAAAGTCCACCTTCAGGTTATCATCCGAACCCCATTCAGTATTAAGTTGCAAAGCAACAGACAATTGCATTAAGTATGGTGCGTAATGTAATCGACAACTACATCCTTAGACATAGCATCAATGTTTTATCCCTAGTGGCAACAGCACAACACAACCTTAGAACCTACTGTCACGATCCCAGGTGTCAATGAAGGCATGAACCCACTATCGAGCATAAATACTCCCTCTTGGAGTTAAGAGCAAAAACTTGGCCAGAGCCTCTACTAATAACGGAGAGCATGCAAGATCATAAACAACACATAAACAATAGATTGATAATCACCATAACATAGTATTCTCTATCCATCGGATCCCGACAAACACAACATATAGAATTACATATAGATGATCTTGATCATGTTAGGCAGCTCACAAGATCCAACAATGAAGCACAACAAGGAGAAGACGACCATCTAGCTACTGCTATGGACCCATAGTCCAGGGGTGAACTACTCACTCATCACTCCGGAGGCGATCATGGCGATGAAGAGTCCTCCGGGAGATGAATCCCTCCGGCAGGGTGCCGGAGGCGATCTCCTGAATCCCCCGAGATGGGATTCGCGGCGGCGGCGTCTCGGAAGGTTTTCCGTATCGTGGCTCTCGATACTGGGGGTTTCGCGACGGGGGCTTTAAGTAGGCGAAAGGGCAGGTCAAGAGGCGGCGCGAGGGCCCACACCACAGGCCGGCGCGGCCAGGGCCTGGGCCACGCCGCCCTATGGTGTGGCCACCTCGTGGCCCCACTTCCTTCCCTCTTCGGTCTTCTGGAAGCTCCGTGCAAAAATAGGACCCGGGGCGGTGATTTCGTCCAATTCCGAGAATATTTCCTTACTAGGATTTCTGAAACCAAAAACGGCAGAAAACAACAACTGGCTCTTCGGCATCTTGTTAATAGGTTAGTTCCAGAAAATGCATAAATATGACATATAATGTGCATAAAACATGTAGGTATCATCAATAAAGTAGCATGGAACATAAGAAATTATCGATACGTTGGAGACGTATCAAGACGCGCCAGGAAGACACTGCCGCACCGCCACTACGCCTGAGGACGACGGCACTGCCGCCCTACCTGCGCCGGCCCTATCGCCCTACCTGTGCTGGCCCTGACGCCCCACTGCAAAGAGCATCAAATCTGAACCCTTTATCCCTTTGTATGCCTAAACTACCCCTCCTTTGGTGGCTCCCTATATATAGGCTCCCACCTCCCCCTTCATTAGGTAGAGTTGAACTTGAGAGAACCTAGGCTCATGCCTCCACCATCCCTTTGGGATTAGGGAAACCCCCTCCTTAGATTATCAAATCTATTGTACAAGGCACTCCTTATATGATTAGTCTCTCACACTTGTGATTCTACCACCGGTCTCTCACTCGTGTGATTCAACCGATCGTATACCGATCTTCCTCTCGGGGATTCTACCGCGTGTCTCTCCCTTGAGAGATTCTATCGGGATAGTGGTTCGGGCTATCGGGAGTAAACCGGAATTGTATCGGGTTGGTGTGTGTTTGCGTGTGTTCATCGTGTTCATCGCCGTGTTCTTCGTGTTCATCCCTCACCCCCTCTTGTTCTTGGTCAATTCGTGAGATCGGGCCACAACCGAGCCCTTAGGGCTTGTTCATATGGTATCAGAGCAAAGGTTGCCACGAATTTGACCTCCGATTCCACCGATTTCGCCCAAAAAATTTCCCAAAAAATTGCCAAAAAAATAGCTCGAAATTTGATCTGCGAATTTGTTGCGTTTTTTGTGGTTTTGGTCCACTGATTTTATGTCTTTGGTGCTGATCTACAACTTTTCCCAAATTCCCCCTTCAATTTCATCCAATTTGGCTCGAATCTGAGCTTTTTCTGATCCGTTTTCAGCCAAGAACAGCCCGTGTTCATCTTCCCTGTCCGGGTCAACGCGAGCAGCAGCACCCGCCAGCACGCTCAGCCGCCGCTCGCCTTCCGCTCGCCCCGGCCAAGCCATCCCGGGCCGCATCCAACGCGCCGCCGTGCACCCACCTGCCGTCGAGCCTCCCCACGACGGTCGCCTCCACCAGGCCGCCCCGCCCTTCCTCGCTCCAAGCCCCGCTGCCAGCCAACACCGCCCGCCACCACCTCCTCGCTGCAACCGCCGCCTGTCCGCTGCAACCACCACCAGGCCGACCACCACGCGCGCCATCCAGCTCGAGCCGGCCGCCCGCCTCCATCTCCCGCCACCAGCAGGCCTACACGCGCACGCCTTGACCAGCAGCCGCCCGCGCGCACCAAGGCCAAGCGACCTGCCCAAGCCGCCGGCCTGCTCCACCTCGCCCCTGCATCCCGCGAGCCAGCCCCGCTCCCGTTTCAGCGCGAGCAGCCGCCGGCCTCCACACATGCGCGCGCATCAACTGCTCAGCTCCAATCGCCATCACGCTCGCGCAGCAACAGCCCCAGGCACCAGCTCCCACCAGCGCTGATCGATACCACCTCCAATCCAATTCGCGCAGAAAAATCAGCTCTGACCGGAGGCAAACCGGGCGGCAACCGGACCGGAGCCAAACCGGGCGGCACGCCGGATGGTCCGGCCCAGGATCCGGTCAAACCGGCCCCATAACCGGATTTCGTAATTTTGACTTCACTTTTTGCCCCAAATTTTGACAACTTTCCGGAGCCTGTTTGATTCCAAATTTTAACAGCATCCCCCAAATACTCCACATAGCTCATCTCTAATTTTTGATAATTTTTGGAGCCCAACTTTCGACCGCTCGTTTTGATCCAACTTTTCGGGCATTGACTTAATTTGCCCGGTTTCCGTTTTGGAGTGTCTTTGGTCCGTGAGAACCGCTTCCGCGCCTACATCAACACCGCGACAACGGCATCGGCACCCCGGATTCCGGCGCATCTTCGACACCATCGTCATCACCATCATCGCAAGTTCGTGTGCTTGACACCGCCTAACGTCAATAGGTATAACTTGCCTCCCCTACCCCTTGTAGCCCCTTTCTTCCTTTGCGTACCTATCCCATTGAGAGTGGCTTTTCGAGTGTTGCGAAGCATTGCACAAGTGTCACGACCGTGAGAGGGTGTGTGTGCGTTGTGTTGAGCAAAGCTCCGAAGCAAGCTCGGTGAGAAAGATACACAAAAGAAGAAAAAGTGTGACATAGAGAAAAATAAAGCTTCTAAGCATAGAAAAAAAAAAGAGAAAAGAAAAAGAAATAGAAAAGAGTGTGTGTCCACCGATACCGAGAAGTGCAAAGCTTGTGAGCACTAAGAGAGAAAAGAGAAGAGTGGCATTTGTGCAAATCTTGTTGCTTCCCTCTTATGCAACCGAGCTACCGTCTCTCTTGTGTTGGCGTGACACCGAGCTTATAGTCTTCGTTAGGACCATCTTGTTACTTAGCTCACTTCCTTGGTCGCGCTAACCCCATTGTTCTCCTTGTGTGTGTTTCCGTGTTTCCTTGACATAGATCACCACTCTTGACATTTGACTTTGGATCTTACCCACATTTGACAATAGACTTTTCCGTTGGTCTTTTTCGTTTGCTATCCACTCCACTCCTACCACATATAGAGTTCTTAGCCTTTTGCGTGTGCTTTGAGTGTGTGTGTGAGTAACCCCGATACATTTTGACTTTGCTCTTGACTTGAACCATTTTCTCGATACTTTCTTGATAGGTGAGATACTTGTGTAGTTTTCCTTCCACCATACATATACACCTATCCTAGTGAGATATACATGATGACCCCACTAGAGCAAGCCGAGATGAGAGCATACTTCGCCGAGCTAGATGCTCGAGAAGCCCAAATGACACCCAAAGATAAAGCCGAGTGCAACGCATACTTCAAACACCTTGAGAGCAAGAGTGACACACCCCATGAGTTGAGTGAGGACACTTTGATTTCTAACAACTTAACCTCTACTCCTCTTGTGTTGTCTTCCTCTTTGCTAGGTTGCTCGGACATCGACGACGCCATTGCCATGGAGATGAGGGACTCCACTATATGTGAGATGAGTGACTCCACTATATGTGAGCTTGATGAGTGCCTCCACTTCGAGAGCATGAGTGATACACCAAGTGAGATGAGAGTGGTAGTTGATAGGTCATGTGAGGCCATTTTCAATTCTAACATCTTACCCTCTACCTCTAGTGTGTTTCCTTGTGTCTCATTAGGTTCCATGGATGACGAGACGCCGATCATGGAGAAGATGTACATGGTGCATGAAGATGATGATATCACACCATGCTTGTTGCTTGAAGATGAACATGGAGGCCACATGGAGCCTACCACTCCCACAACACCTACCTCATATGAGCGGGACTACAAAGGTACGTATATGGGTGTTGATGATGCCATGATCCCACTAGTGGACATGATGCTTGATGAGTGCTTGCATGAGTTGGATGATCCGATTGCTATGACATATGCTTCTTTCACATTCCCATGTGATACTTGTGATACACCTATTGTTGATCATGTGGAATTAGTTGCTTATGATAATATTTCCATGCCATGCTATGAGTCTTTCGAGTTACTTCCTCTTGCTTGCAATATGTCGAACAATTGTTCTTTCCTATGTGTTGCTTGCAATGATGATGATGATAATGATAATAATGCTTGTGTTGTGACTACCTTGCCGAACAATTGCTCTTTCCTTAGGTTTGTCGACAACAATGATACAATGTTGAACATGTTTTGTGCGAAATGCTTGCAATATTCTCCCATTAGTGCAACCAAAATGTTGAATACTTGCTCTTTCCAATGCTTGGTTTGCAATGATGTTAATATGCTTGTGAATGAGATTGCCCCCATAGCTCTCTCAAATTTTGGAGACTTTTCCTATGTCCATGATGAGCATGTTCATGTGTTTACCCCGCATATTCACCATATCTACTATGATGCTTTGCTTAACGCTAATGGTGATGTGCAAAAGAAATGGACCATCATGATGGATGATGTGTTCATATACCATGCACACACGTTCTTTGCTTTGCCTATTGTGTGTGTAGGTACAAGAATGCCAATGTCAACCTCGATTGAGCACGAGTTGACAAAGAGAGCTCTTGAGAGCATAATACAAGTAAGTTCAAGATCGAACCCGGCTCTAATACCTTTCCCATGCTTTGCATTGAACATGCCGAACAATTTCTCTTTCTTGTGGTTCTTTTGCAAGCATGATGATGTGATTCTTACCGTTGGTGTTGCCTCAAACAAGTTGACCAATTTCTCTTTCATTTGGTTTGTTGGCACGCACGGTTGTGTAAATGTTGTTTTGGTGAACTTTTTGGATGATATGTTGTGTGTTGCACCAAATATGAGGACCAATTTCTCTTTCCAATGGTTTGTGTGCACACATGTTGATGCTATTTTGAACACTCTACCTCATGCGTTTTGGCCAAATCCTCCACTTGTTGCTTCAAGGATTTTGAACAATTTCTCTTTCCGATGCCTTGAGTGCAACAATGAAAATGAGTTGCTACATGAGATGGACACCATGGTCGTCTCACAATTTGGAGTTTTTGTATTTTCGTATTTGGAAGATGTTGCAATGGAGTTCTTACACATTGACCTTGCATATGCATTATTCTTGATATATTTGTGTTGTGCTAACGGTGTTGTGAACATGAATGGACATGTCGTTGATGATATGCTCCTCTATCACGCACACACATACTTTGCTTGGTCTTTGTTGTGTGAAGGTACAAGTGACTTGTGGATGAGCGTCAACGAATGGGTTCAACCCCACACTTCGACTACACAAGATCTCTCCATGAGAGCACATCGACATCTTGCTAAGGTGACCTCCTTCTACTTGCGCTCTTTTGCTAAACCCGTGGAACATTGGCTATGCTTTGAGTGTTGCTTGGCTTTTCTTGTGCTATTGATAGGGCTCTTGACAAGTGAAGCGACATTCAAGCATGGTTGTCATCTACCTCCTATACACGTTCATGAAGAGCTATCGTCGAGGACGACTCTTTTTCAAGTGGGGGGAGATGATACGGGGCGACCTTCGGTCTCCACCGCATCATGTGCGTCGACGCCGACACGTCACGCAAAGGTGAATCTTCTCCTTTATGCGTGCCTCCAATTGTCTCTCATGAATGGTATGCTACTTCATTCTCCTTCATATGACCATGATAGGAACACATCGCCAAGTACGGAGGAAGTGGACGACACCATGGAGGCTCGAGGACTCAAGGCCGAGGTCGTGGAAGCATGGAAGAGAACGTCGAGGATAAGGAGACGCGCCAGGAAGACCGGCACTGCCGCACCGCCACTACGCCTGAGGACGACGGCACTGCCGCCCTACCTGCGCCGGCCCTATCGCCCTACCTGTGCTGGCCCTGACGCCCCACTGCAAAGAGCATCAAATCTGAACCCTTTATCCCTTTGTATGCCTAAACTACCCCTCCTTTGGTGGCTCCCTATATATAGGCTCCCACCTCCCCCTTCATTAGGTAGAGTTGAACTTGAGAGAACCTAGGCTCATGCCTCCACCATCCCTTTGGGATTAGGGAAACCCCCTCCTTAGATTATCAAATCTATTGTACAAGGCACTCCTTATATGATTAGTCTCTCACACTTGTGATTCTACCACCGGTCTCTCACTCGTGTGATTCAACCGATCGTATACCGATCTTCCTCTCGGGGATTCTACCGCGTGTCTCTCCCTTGAGAGATTCTATCGGGATAGTGGTTCGGGCTATCGGGAGTAAACCGGAATTGTATCGGGTTGGTGTGTGTTTGCGTGTGTTCATCGTGTTCATCGCCGTGTTCTTCGTGTTCATCCCTCACCCCCTCTTGTTCTTGGTCAATTCGTGAGATCGAGCCACAACCGAGCCCTTAGGGCTTGTTCACTACAAGAGCACCCTCAAGCCGGAGTAAACAAGCTCCACAACATCCGGAGTAAACAAGCTCCACAACATCCGGAGTTCATATTAAAGTAACCTCTAGAGTGCATAATAGACCGTTGCAATTTAGACCGAGTACTAACATAGCATACACACTGTCACCAATAGCTATGAAAGGGGGAATAGATCACATCAATACTATCATAGTAATAGTTAACTTCATAATCTACAAGAGATTACAATCATAACCTACGCCAAGTACTACATGATGCACACACTGTCACCTTTACATCATGGAGGAGGAATAGACTACTTTCATAACATCACTAGAGTAGCACATAGATTAATAGTGATACAAAGCTCATCATATGGATCTCAATCATGTAAGGCAGCTCATGAGATAATTGTATTGAGGTACATGAGAGAGAGATTAACCACATAGCTACCGGTAGAGCCCTCAGGGGAGAACTACTCCCTCCTCATCATGGGAGACAGCAACGGCGATGAAGATGGCGGTGGTGTCGATGGAGACTCGGGGCCCGTCCCGGTGTGCCGGAACAGAGACTTCTGTCCCGAAACGGAGTTTCGCGATGGCGGCGGCGCCCCTGGAGTCTTTCTGGAGTTTCGTCGATTGGTGTAGGGTTTTCTCGTCACGAGAGATTATATAGGCGAAGAGGCGCGCAAGGGGGTGCCTGGGGGGCCCACACCACACCTGGGCGCGCCCCCCTCCTAGGCCGTGCCGCCCTGTGGTCTGGGGGCCCTGGGCCTCCTAGGCCGTGCCGCCCTGTGGTCTGGGGGCCCTGGGCCTCCTCTCCGGCTCCCCTTCGGTGTTCTGGTCCGTCTCGGTGAAATAAGATGTTTGGCTTTTGTTTCGTCGAATTTCGAGAATACAGCCTTTCGGAACCAAAAACAGCGGAAAACAGACTGGCACCTCGGCATCTTGTTAATAGGTTAGTTCCGAAAATGCATGAAATCATTATAAAGTGTGAGCAAAACATGTAGGTATTGTCATAAAACTAGCATGGAACATCAGAAATTATAGATACGTTGGAGACGTATCAGAAGCAAACATGTAGCAGAACTTGTTGGAAACGGTGTTTCAATGCTTAGAAACAAGGCCTAGGGATCATACTTTCACTAGTGGACACTCTCAACAATGATCACATAATTGAATAAATAAATGCTACTCTCAAACACTCTCTTGTTGGATAACAAACACCATTCATTGTGTAGGGCTACAAGAGCACCCTCAAGCCGGAGTAAACAAGCTCCACAACTTCATAAAGGAATCACACACGATGCGCACACTGTCACCATCACACCGTGGAGAGTAACTCCGGAGTTCATATTAAAGTAACCTCTAGAGTGCATAATAGACAAGAGTAACATCTACATATTCAACTAGATTACAAAGCTCATGATCACATAAAGATCACACCATGGGAGAGAGAGATGAACCACATAGCTACCGGTAGAGCCCTCAGCCTCGGGAGAACTACTCCCTCCTCATCATGGGAGACAGCAGCGGCGATGAAGATGGTGGTGGTGTCGATGGAGATGACTCCGGGGGTAATTCCCCGTCCCGGCGGTGTGCCGGAACAGAGACTTCTGTCCCCCGAAACTTGTCTTCGCGATGGCGGCGGCTACGGAACTCTTCGTGAAATATCACTGGATGTTTTAGGGTTTTCGTGACGGAGAGAATATATAGGCGGAAGGGCGGCCTCAGAGGAGCCAGGGGGTGCCCACACCACATGGCGGCGCGACCGGGGTGGGCCCGCGCCCCTATGGTGTGGGTCCCCCTTGGCCGCCTCCGACTCTCCTTCGATGTTCTGGAACCCTCCGAGGAAAATAGGAAGTTTGGCTTTTGTTTCGTCCAATTCCGAGAATATTTCTTGTGTAAGATTTCTGAACCAAAAACAACAGGAACGGCACTTCGCATCTTGTTAATAGGTCAGGGTCCTCCTCCGACTCTCCGGTGGGCTGCACCCGGCGCGGTTATGCTGCGCCGCCGCGGGCGGCCTCTCCGATGTGGAGGCCGTCGCGGTTCCCTCCGGCCCGCAGCACCGGTGGCGGACGGCGGCTGCAGCTGGCCTCGTCGTCGTTGCCTCCGAGAGCGAACCGTTGCTTGGGGGCCATGGCGGCGGTTGCGCTCGGGGAGTGGACACTGGAGTGGGGACTGGACAGGTGGGCCCAAGGAGACGAGCAGCCAAGCGGCCGGACGCCGCGTGTCATCCGCGGCCACACAAACTAGCCCAGATTTGGACAAGGTTTGCGTCGTGCCGGACGGCGCGGCCGTCCGCAGCGGTGCGTCGCCGCGTTTTTGTCCGGCTGAGCCCATCCGGATGCGCGGGCGCGTGATGGGTCGCGCCGCGTTGGAGATGCCCTTAGCCATTCTCCCCACTGTATCTCCTCTTTCTCCGCCTCACAGCCACCATTTGGGTGAAACAGCAATCCACACTCAAAATAGAAATGTGGGATCCTTTCCTACTTCACGTCAAAACAGGTCCCTTCAACCGCATCTTCAGTTTCTTTCAGATAGACACCACGAACCATTAACCAGAATCTCAACTCTGATCCTAAGCTCCTCTCCCCAAGCCAAGTCATCCTCATCTACATCTGCTGATATATATTTCCCTAACCAGTTCCCGATGATCTTAGCAAAGACTACATTCATCATATCAAGGGGAATATCACGAACTCTTACCCAAACAGCTAGCTTGTGAAAGGCCATATCAGAGGGACGAACACTCCCATCATATTCTTCCAACAAGATTGCATGAAAATCAAACTGCCAAGGGCCATTTTTCACAGCATGTTTCCAATCCCCCTCTGAACCGAAACGAACGACAAACCTGTTGTCTCCCATGTCTCTGAACTGTGCCGGCTTGTGAAGACCCCAAGCACACTGCATCGCGCATTCCAGCGCCCCTATGATCAGATTGCGCGGGGAGAAAAGTTTGCCAACTGCCGCCCATATCAGTTTCGGGACCTCATCAGATCTAGCCCCCTTGATCACCGCCTGCTTGTCCGTGAGGATCAGATCCCCCAAATTCGCTGACAAGGAGGCCGACACCTCCTCTAAACCCTTCACCGGAGAGAGAGAGACGGGGCCCTACGGACCTCGACGTCTACCAGCTTTGAACTAGACGAGGCCATGCCGCAACCGCTCCCCTACACCGCCAACGCATGCAAGTAGCCGATCCTCAAAGTCCAGCCGAACGAGATCAACCACACCGTCGTGATCGCCCCGCCCGCCAGATGAGAAAACAACCCTCCGAGACTGAAACCCTAGCCTAACACGATCGCCTCCCGATCGCCCTAGCGAAACTCACACTCGTGGTGGACCCGCTGTCTCTGCTCTATCTTATTTCAGTAATACCCATTGTCAACCTAACATGGGATTATACATGTTAAATGCTTGCTATTAAGCGCTATCGAATCCTCACTATTTGTTCAGATAGGGCTTGAACCACCACCATCCGATGAAAGCTGAAATGGTTCAGATCCATTAGTTTAGCTTTCTAAAAAGCCTTATATTTTGGAGCAAAGGTAGTAACAAGTAGCACACTGCACACTACCCGTATCCATGACTGAAAAAACGATCCCGTCAGGATGACGCCATTGGTTGAACAGAGTTGCAACGCCTAGCAACTCTAGTTCCCCGCCGACGGACAGCCAGGAGGAGGATTAGAAGGCCGACGAGGAGGAGGAGGATTGGGAGGCCGACGAGGAGAAGGAAGAAGCTGAGGAGGAGGCGGCGACAAAGAAGGAAGCAAGGGCTCGGACGAAAGCGAAGGCGCAGCCGGCGAATGGCACCAGCTCTTCAAAAAAGGTGACGAGCAGAAAGCGCCACCGTGAGGACGACGAGGCGAGGCTATCAAAGAAGTAGTTTAAAAAATTAGTTCATTTTTTCGAAGTTTTTATATGTAATTTGCTTATGTTGCACTACTTTGAAAATTAGTTCATAATTTTTGAAGTCTTCTTTGTACCTACAAATTTCTTCTCTCTATTGAAATAAAAATACAAAAAAAACATATACATTATTTTAATGTTTGGGGACCGTTTAAGGAACGCGGCTAGGAAGCAACGTCTTCCAAACGCGGCACGAAGAAAACACGTCCTCTAAACGTTCGATCCGGGCGCCGTTTGGGAGACGCGACTCGAGATGCTCTAAAAAGCCTTATATTGTGGAGCACAGGTAGTAACAAGTAGCACACTGCACACTACCCGTATCCATGACTGAAAAAACGATTCCGAAATCAGCCCGCCTGTTGTAAAGGTTAGGATCCACAAAACAGTTAATCAGCAGCAACCTTCATCAGGCGATAATCTCTTTGGAGTATGATCTATCTCCAATTCGCATCATCATTAGTGATTTAAAATTTAGATTGCAGATGAATTTTATTGATGCTAGTGTTGTCTTTGCTCCGCAAAATGTAACAAGCCAGCTCATGAGCTAGCAGCCTTGGGTGTAGGAGCAGCTCACGAGAACCGTTATACATGGATGACCTGTCTAGTATCCGGCGATTTAGCCATGATTTCATAGAATAGTGTTCCATGTCAAAAAAAAAAAAAGGGCTTCGTAGGCACACAATGAATTTTATGCAAAACTAACAATGGTACTAATTGAATTGTTTTATGTGACGTTAGTGTCTTTCTTTGGTTTGAAGGATCCCAATTTGTTCCTACGGGAGTTAAAAACTAGAGGATTGTGTAATGGGATCTCATTTGGATGCATCCCAACAAAATAAGAACATAATTTCTACGAAGAATTATGTGTATTCTATAGTTGTCGCTACAACACAGGAAATTCTCCTCAGGCTGACGGGAAAGAATCAAAGAACTTTGAAAATACATACAAAGGAGACCATAGGGAAAAAACTATGGATTTCTAAGGGCATGTACAAAGCTAGCCCTTCAGCTAAGCGCTTAATCAGTCAGTTGGACCATGCACATAAGCGCCCGCGGTTGGTAGCAGTATTCTGTAGCTAATTTCCTAGCGCCAGCCTCTTAGACCATCTCCAACAGGCGCTGTAAAAGTCCCGCGCGGCAAAAAAACCGCCGTTCCAGCGGACGCGGGAAAACAGCACGCGCGCTAAAAGTTTTACCGCCCGCGCGCTTTCACGCTATCCCGCGCGGGAAATCTGCCGCATGCGTTGCCGCGCGCTATATAGATGACACGCGCGAAGTGGCCAACTGCCACTCCTCCCACGCGTCTTCCTCCCGCCCTCTCTTTCCCCGCCGCCTCTCCCCGCACTCGCCTCCGACCGTTCCTCCCTCGACACGAAGATGCCGCCGCGCCGCCGCTCGTCCTCCGGCTACCGCGGCGTCCGCGCGTCGAGCGGCCGATCGACACGGAGATCCGCTCCGGCGAGCGGATCCGCCTCGGCACCTTCCCGACACGCGCACGAGGCGGCGCGTGCCTCGACGCGTCGCGTGGCGGGGGCCGCGCCGCCGCGCAATGAACTTCCACGACGTGTTCACGCGGCGAGCGGAGATGCTCGCGCGCCGCCGCGATGATCACGCGGGAGGACGGCGCCACAGCGGGGCCGGGCGGCGCGGTCATCGCCGTGCGACGAGCATTCGCGTCGAAAGGCGCGCTTCCGGAGGACGTCGCGCCACGGCGGCCTCGCGGAAAGAGAAGAAGGAGGAGACGGCGGCGAGCGGCAAAAAAGCTTCCCGCGAGAGCGCCGCACGAGAAGCGAGAAGGAGGAGAAGGCCGCGAGGAAGGCGGAGGAGAAGAAGAACGGCGCGGGGCCGTCGACGGTCGTCGTCTCCTCTCCTCCTCGCCGAGTGGACGACAACGGTGTCGTCCACGACTCGAGCAGCTCGGACTTCAACTGGGACTCCTCCGAGTAGTCTCGTAGAACTTTTAATATATGTCGCATTGTATCGTCAAACTTTTATAATATATTCGTATTTTCGCTCAAATTTTCATAGTTTGTTCGATTTAAATTTTCAAAAAACGGTCGGATTTAGCACTTTATACCGCGCGCTGCAAATAGCGCCTCTGCCGGAGGTGCCCGCTGCAACAGCAGCAAAACGCGCGCCAAATTCGCTAACACGCGCGCTAACAGTATACAGCGCGCCGAATCGCGCGTTTACAGCGCCAGATTTTACGGCGCCTGTTGGAGATGCTCTTAGTTCTACGTCGACGCTTGCAAAAGGGCTAGGAACTACTCCCTAGCACCTACATTGGACATGCCCTAAACCTACAAACCGCCAGGATTTAATTCCCTAGCACCTGCATTGGTCATGCCCTAAACCTACAAACCAAAAAAACCTAAACAATAAAACTCTGAATACTAGGATTCTCTCGAGCTACACATAGCTCTTTTTCCGAAAATTCAATAACAATATTTTAAGTTTTAGAAAAATCTGAAAATAAATCTTGATGTAGACAATGTTGTGATCTACGTACGTGCTCAGAATACCTTATATTTGGGCCAGCAAAAACATGACAAAATCTGAGATTTTGTCAATTCTGCCCAGCACAAGTATAAGGTATCTCGAGTAGAAATTTTACACGGTGGTGGAACACAACATTGTTGAGATCTATATTTATTTTTAGAATTTTAAAAAACTTCAACTGTCAACTTTGAATTTTCCAAAAACAGAGCTATGTAGCTCAGTCTATGTTTATGGTTTCCGCCTCTAAAACTATATTGTAAAATCCTATGGTAAACCAAAGGGCCAAAGCAAAAAGGCACATTCAGCATGGTAAAAGAGCAGCAGCTGGTACAGGCACTGATTAGCACATGACACAATCACTAACTGGAACAGTCAACAATCACACAGAGACATGAATTGTACAAATGGATCCACATTAGCTGAACAATCAGCACACTTATCACCCTAATTAATCTTAGCTTACAACAAGAGCACTAGATGAGCAGCAGTAGGAAACACTAGGTCCACGACAGCGACAGATCGAACCCTCCTAATTACTCCATCAATCGACACTACGAGCGCAGCAGGCACGGACAATTAGAGGTACTGACTAGACGCAGAAGAGAGCAACTGAACCCTAGATCAACAAGCGCACGAACAATAATCCGAAGACACCAATTGCCGCGTGCGCCCCAGAGCGCGCGGCGAGCGGCGGGCAGTGGAGGGTCAGGCCGCCGTCGGCTCGGCGGGGCGTACCTTGGGGGGACGGCCGCGGCCGCGCTTGGCGGGGGTGGATCCGTCGGCGGCAGGTGCAGGGGCGGGATCGGTCTTGGGCTTCTTGGGCGGCTTGTCGGCTGCGGCTTCGGGGTCCTTGGCCTTGGGCGGGCGTCCGCGGGGGCGCGGGGAGGTGGTGGGGGTCTTGGGCGGCGCGTTGGGGTCCTTGGGCGGGCGGCCGCGGCCCCGCTTGGGCGGCGCATCTGGCGCGTCGGCGCGGAAGTAGTTGTTCTTGAGGAAGATGAGCTCGCCGGACTCCTTCATGCGCGCCAGGTGCGCCGTGAGGAGCGAGCCGTGCGTGGGCGGCATGTCGCCGTACTTGCCCTCGATGTGCTTGGAGATGGCCGACTTGTTGGACCCGGCCTTCTCGTTCAGCGCCTCGATGGCCGCCAGTATCATCTGCGCTCCACGGAAACAGCGCGGCGTCAAAGATCCAGCTCCGGCTGTCAGATCAAGAAACGAAAAGCACCGGGAGAAGCGGCAGGATAGGGATCGTGTGGAGTACCTCGGGATACGGCGGGAGCGGGGCCGGCTTGGCGACTTCCTCGGTGGCCATGGCGGAGCAGCTGGGAGGAGCGTCAGGGGTGGGGGATTTTCTTGCCGAGAGCAGGTCTGAGCGCAGGGAGGTGGATTTGGATCAGGATAGATAAGAAATGCAGAGGAGGAAGAGCTGGCTTCCTCTTTTTTTATGTTTTCTTTTTTTTTCTTCTCCGGGTGCTCCGGATGAGTGATGCGTGTCGAGAGTGTGGGAGTGAGAGTGAGTCAGCTGATCACAGGAGTGAAGCGGACGGATGGGATTGCTCGGGTCGGCGTGATCGGACCGTTGGAAGCGTGGGGGCACGCGGATCGGTGACGTGGCGAGGCCCGAGCTCTTGTGGACGCCCGCGCGCTCGCTTTAATTTTTGGCCGCTTTTGCCTAGGCGTGCGGTGGCCTTTTCTGGTTTTGGGTAGCATGGCGGAATTGCCCTCAGGGTTGGCTCTGTTGGCTGTTGCTATGCATGTGTTCGCCTGGTGCCCAAACTACCCCTACTTTTGGCAAAGGAATCTTCAACACACTGGGTTCCCTGTGCCATGTGATTTCTGTCCACCTTGTGATTAGGCTGGTGACAATGCACCACCCCACTCTCACCCGCCACGGTTAGTTTTTTCTTTCACTCTCACCCTACTTTCACTCTACGGTGCCAATGCACGGGCTATAGTGCCAGCTCTCACTTCTCTCTCCCTCTCACCCGCGCTTTTGCCCCGTTCTGTCAACGCGCTCTCGTCCGCCTCTCGCCTCGACGCTCGCTCTCGCCCGCGCTCTCGCCCCATCCTGCCAATGTTGCCGCCCCCCTCTCGCCCGCCTCTCGCCCCCAGCGTGAGCAGCGGCCGGGTGGTAGCGGGCGCTACCGCCGGGCGGTGAATCCACCGCCCCGCGCTGTCGTCTCGCCCGCCTGTCGCCTCCCTCTCGCCCCGTCACGGGCGGTATCGCCCCGCCTAACGCCCGCGTTGGCACCAGCCTTACCGTGATGGTAAAACACAGAAATATTACGAGAGTAGTCGTTGATTAAGGTGTAGTTGACTTAAATTTTAATCGTAGATGATTTAGGTGTTTTGGTGTCACTATTCTGATTTTTTTTTTTAGAACTGTCTGCATCTTTATTCATAGGATCAAGTTTGCAGGAATGTTAAGCCCATCAGGTGGGGCAACAAACTAAACATGACGGCCTAGACTAAAAGTATCTACAGCCGGACCGTCTTCAAATGGATTTGGAACGGATCAGACAAAAAAACTGTTTCTAACCACGCGTTTCAAAGCCTCTTTCTGTCTGACGGGGACCTAATACGGTGTCGCCTTCAAAAAAAAATGGTGTCCGGCGTCCCGAGCCCATCCCCGCCGCACAGGGGACGCTTCGGGCACGGCGGACACAACAAAAAGCGAGGCAAGAAGTGGCAGGACCGACGCGTCAGCGGCACATTGAAGTTTAACCTAACTGTCGCCTACCTCGCGAAGTAAGTTATTGGCGTGTGATGATGGTGCGATTCCGCAGAGGCACAACAAGCGTCGTCGTCGCCTAGCGTGCGTGGCGTTAATAGCGCCGCGCTCGCCTCCTCGGCCTATAAAAGGGGCGCTCTCTCATCGTCCCTCACACACAAACCTAGCGCCTCTCTCCTCAACCTTAGCTGTAGCACCCTACCTTTTAAATAAAGGCAAGATACCTGTGTATAGTGCTATTCCCGGGATCACTGATAGCACACACATTTCAAATGAAGTAATCATAGCAATAGTATCAAATTTACTACAACGTAGATCCACAGGAGATAAATAAAGTCTTACAACTTGCATAGTCTCTTGGACTAGCTCAAATATAATAGTTCAAAGTAAACACAACGGAAATAAACTTCAATGAGCCTCCATCATCTTCATGCGCCACAGGCAGACATGTTGGAATGTAGACTCGAGAACCTATCTAGTAATCCTCTTCAAGAACCTGCACGTTTGAATATGCAGCCCCACGAATGGAGGTAGTACATGATGTACTGGCAAATGACACTTATATGATGGCAGTTTTGGGCATGACTATCTACATGATATTTGGCAAGTGGAGTTCAGGCAGATTTGCATAAAGCCAATTTTATCCTACATTTATTTCAAAACAAAAACATTTTGTAAAAACCCGTAATTGTCATAAACAGCACCATGGTTACATCTCCCAGGTACTATTCGATAGTTGCTACTCAAATTTTAACTTATTCAGAAAAGGTGATGAGATTCTTCCGTACATTCCCTGCCTAGAAGCTCAAATTGTCCGTAACCGGGGACACGGCTAAGATCTTAGATTTACTCTCGAGAGGTTGTGCACTTTCACCTTACGACCCACCCTTCCCAAGAGAAGAAATGAGACAAGATCTTTCAGAAGGAGGCTTCAACCATAACCAGCTAGACCCGTTCCCGTTTGGTAGCCAGCCACATCATCATGTCTAGCAACAAGTTTGACCTCACAACTTACTTAATCCCGGCAGAGCCCATAATACCATAAGGCTGCACTGGAAGCTAACTAAAACATGGACGACTTATTAATCTCTTTAATCCTGAGTGGCCATCCACAAGTGCACCCTCAGGCGAAGACAACCACAATGTGGCCCTGAGTAGCCACTCAACATATGCGCACCCTCAGGCGAAGACAACCACCAAATGGCCCTGAATAGTCACTCAACATGTGAGCACCCTCAGGCGAAGACAACCACCCAATGGCCCTGAGTAGCCGCCCACCATACAACCAATCCACCGAGGTGTTTCATTAAGGGTTGTTAGTTTTAATTCTCAATACTGACAATCCAGAATAATCAAAATGGCATTTTGTTATTGCTAGGCATACTATGAATACTAGCAATGGTTCAAGGGTGGCTACACACTACTAGGATTGATAAGCATAGCATAACTTTTGAAAACAAAATCCTACCATGCATACTAATTTGAAAATCACTAATGCATAATAAAAATTAGTAGGGATTGAGCGTCACTTGCCTTGATCAAAGCAACCCACACAATCACAGCAATCACAAGCACCACCTTGATCTCCTCCACAATCTATTCAAACAAGCACAACAAGAATAAACAAACATTCGATATGACAGACATAGACATGTATGCATGCATGCTATGCAACAATTTAACTTCACAAGAGAGGTAGTATGTAAGTGCTGCATTATGTGTTTTCTCATATGTGCAATGTTAATAAAGTATTCTAGACATTTAATTTGATTTAGAAAAACCATGAATCGAGTATCTACATAACACATACAATCTTATTAATTAGCTACTGCAAGCATTATGTGTTATAAAAATATGAATTTGACCTCCCTGGATAGGTTACAGTAATACAAAGGCACAGCAATTGGAGTTACTCGAAAATCTTTTATAGAATTTGAATTATGACTGAAATACCGATTTGAATAGATTTTATTAAAGCAAGTTTGTGCATGTATCAAAGTTGTACAACTCCTATACCATACTGTAGTACATATTCTGAGGATTCCAGAAAGTACAAATTTATAAAATTTGGCCCGGTAGATTATTTTATATAATTTTTATAGTGTACAATAGTCAAATTCTCTATCTGAATTTTAATACGAAAACTATCACAGTACCCATACTATACTACTGCACAACGGTGTTCTACAGATCGCAAGCTTTCCGAAACTATAAAATTTGCAAAATTTGGCCCAGTGGTTGATTTTGTATCGAATTTACAAGTTTGGACAGCAATCTGGGATTCGAATTTCAAATTTGATAACAGTTTGACTAAACTGACTGGGCAGGGGCTGACAGTGCGCCACGCGGCGCGATCTAATTCGCCGGTACCGGTTCGGTTTAAAGATCTAACCTACGCCGCTGGATCTAGATCGGACGGTGCGAGAAAATACAGAAAAAAAAGGGGAGGTGCGGCTCACCTGGCCTACGGCAATGGGGCGGCGGGGCGGCAGTAGACGACGGGGGCGGCGGCTACGGCGGTCTCCGGCGGCGGCGGTGGTTGCTACGGCGTGCGGCGGCGCACGGCGAGAAGCTTGGTGGCGGCGGCGTGGCAAACGGGGGCGGTGTGGGGGAAAAAGGCGGCGGGGGTCTGGGCTTTATATAGGGCAGGGCGCGGACGTCGAGGCGGCTTCGGACGGTGGGGATGCGCTCCGAGTCGACCTAGGCAAGCAACGGTGGAGGTAGAGTCCGGCCTGGACACGGGGAAGAAGAAGGCGCTGACGAGCGGGCCCCGCTGACGGGCGGGCCCCACGTGTCGGTGAGCGAAACGAAAAAAAAGGGGCAGGCGGTTCGGCTCGCGGGCCGTTTCTGGCAGGCCAGTGGGCCGATGCGGTCGGGCTGGCCCAGCTCGGCCGGTCCGATCCGTTTTCTCTTTTTTTTGTTCTTTTCGTTTTTTTCTTTTTTCATTTTTTTACTGTTTTATTTATAACTTTTGATTTAGGAACCCAAATAGGGTCAAACCAATTTCTAAAATTTTGTAAAAATTGGGGCTTTGTTTTAGACAACAGAGAACAAGGTTTTGACCCAAATTAACATGGTAAATAAATAATAACCTTGCATTTAGAGTATGTAGCTATGGTTGTGCCATATTAGTGTTCATCATATTATGTGTACATGAACAAATGCAAAGATGCCATGAATGCATGCAAGTTTTTAATTTTTTTGAAAAATCTAGGATGTTACAGACTACCCCCCTTAAGATGAAGCACGTCCTCGTGCTTCGGAAAGGCTAGCAATTAGGTGTGGGTGTTATTCTCGAAGGTTTTCTTCACCTTCCCAAGTTGCCTCTTCCTCACTATGGTGACTCCACTGGACCTTGCAGAACTATATAGTCTTGGCGTGAGTATTCCTTTACCATGGGTATCTGATCTAGGCTAACCCCCTTAAGATGTTTAGCCTAATGTCACCATTATGCAATTGGGATGTAAAATCGAACTATTGATATGAATGAATGCGATGCGCCACTATCAATTTAAAACTAATGCTGTAACGAGTTGAGTGGAGACATACCCATCACAGTAGGTTCATTCACCACTTCCTCCACATACAGGTGGTTTGCTTGTCCCTTCTGGAATGGATTGGGTTTGGTGGCATCAACAGGCTTATTCTCCGGGCATTCAGTGGCAAAGTGTCCAGTCTTCTTACACTTGTAGCAGGTAATATGGGACAAGTCTCTTGAATTATGGCGGTGTTGACCATTATTTCCATTGTGGTGTCCGTTACCCCCATTGCGACGGCCATTGTTTCCATTGTGATTACCATTGGAATGGTCTCCCTTGAATCCTTCATTGTGCCTATGACCATTGTAGTTGTCGCCATTCCCTTTACCGAGATGACCAGTTTGATTGTGCGAGTTGTGACTCCCACTTCCTTCAGAAGAATGGTGCTTCTTGTGAAACGGCTCGGTGTGGTTCTTGCTATTGCTAAACTTCCTCTTGCGGTTCTCTTCCTTCTTGATGTTATTGTCCAGGGTGATGGCTTGATCAAGTAGGGACTGGTAGCTGGGAGCATAAGCTACAGACAAGGGAATCTTCAGTTCACCTTTAAGTCCATTGAGGAACTTCTCCTTCCTCTTAGCATCAGTGTCAATGTCCTCTGGGGCATACCTTGCCAAAGCACAGAAGTCATCCATGTATTCCTTCAGAGTCCTTCCACCCTGCCTCAGACTACGGAATTCATCTCTCTTGAGATTCATAATGCCCGAGGAGATGTGGGCAGTACGAAATCCCTCCTTGAAGGTTTCCCAGTCTAAGCCATCTATTGGATGGGTAAGTTGATAAGTCTCCCACCACATTGCAGCAGGTCCTTCCAGCAGATGAGCGGTGAACCTAATCTTCTCAGCCTCGGTGCACTCACAGGTGACTAAGTCCTTGCTGACAGAACGAAGCCAGTCATCAGCTACAATTGGTTCAGTGGCACTGGAGAACTTAGCTGGTCGGAGTCTCAGAAATCTGGCGAGTCTGTCCACTGGGGGGGGGGTGGGGGGGGGTGGGGGGGTGGGGTGGCGGTGGTGGATTGTTGTTGTTGTTCTGGGCGGTTTGAATGAACTGAGTCATCATCTGCATGAGCTGTGCCTGAGCTGTCATCATCTGTTGCAGTGCTTCCTGAGTTGGGTCCCTTCTTGGCGGCATCTGGGGTTGTTTTAGCATAGATGAGAAACAAGATAGACAGATCTAGGGAGTAAAGTTTCCTACCCATGCACAAACAAGGCACACAACCAAACAAAAACACTTAAAATCCAGAATTTCAAACTTAGTTTAAACTTATCGAGTTTTCGAAAATACGACTAAGATGTACGGTACTGCCTTACATCGAATAGTAGGACAATACAAAAGAGCGTACTAAATCCTAAAATCTAAAGGGGTCTTCTAGCGTCTCTTGATCGCTCCATCGTGAGATAGTGGGCTTCCTTCCTCAGTTGCTTTCCTCTTCAAGTTGTTCTCCTCTTCAATTTGCGTCTCCTGAGTAACTGGGTGGGGTGGCGATGACGGTATCTGTTTGACTAGATGCGCGCACTGCGCCTGTAGAGCTAAGATTATCGCCTGCTGTTTGAAGGTCTCATCCTGTAGCTTTTCATTGTCCGTCTTGAGTTGAACAACCTCAGCATCTAGTTCATCCCTCTGCTCCTTCATCTCATAATACTTCAGATTGTTCTCTTGAAGGATTTGCTTGATTAGGTCACAATCTTTCATCTCAAGGCGCAGGTGATGCTCCATCTTCTGGGCGTACCTCTCCATGTCCTCGAACTGGATTGCCGTCCATGTCATGCCTTCACGATTTCCCTTAGTCCTGATGCAAAATCCCGCGGAGCTGCGATGTCCGAAGTGCTGGATGTCCGAATCCTCATCAATGTCGTTCCTGTACCTATAGACGATGCGTGCTAATGCCTCCTGCATTGCCATCACTACTCCATCTTCCCAATCTGGATACGTCTTCAGGTAGACCACGGTGTCGGTAGCCGGCTGAACAAGACGTCCCTCAATGGTGGTCTCGATCTCCCAGCGTTCCACGGTGTGTACATCAGATATCACGGCTCTCCCGCGGAACATGGGTGCGCGTATACTCAGAGACCTGCACACCCGGGACAGCGTGTCGCTGAAAGGGGTGTCGTCCTCGGGGTAAGGGACCCAGAGCTTGGTGAAGGTGCCCATCTATATTTCGAAAAGTGAGATGAGGTTAGGATTAGAACCAAATGAATAGATAAGTGAAGAATTAAGATTTTCATAATTATAATTTAAATAGGTTTGTATCCTATGGTTTTCCAATTCCTAGGGTCTCGATCCTACAGGCAACACTATGCTCTGATACCATTTTGTAGCACCCTACCTTTTAAAAAAGGCAAGATACCTGTGTATAGTGCTATTCCCGGGATCACTGATAGCACACACATTTCAAATGAAGTAATCATAGCAATAGTATCAAATTTACTACAACGTAGATCCACAGGAGATAAATAAAGTCTTACAACTTGCATAGTCTCTTGGACTAGCTCAAATATAATAGTTCAAAGTAAACACAACGGAAATAAACTTCAATGAGCCTCCATCATCTTCATGCGCCACAGGCAGACATGTTGGAATGTAGACTCGAGATCCTATCTAGTAATCCTCTTCAGACGAACCTGTGATACGTCTCCAACGTATCGATAATTTCTTATGTTCCATGCTACTTTATTGATGATACCTACATGTTTTATGCACATTATATGTCATATTTATGCATTTCGGAACTAACCTATTAACAAGATGCGAAGAGCCAGTTGGTTTTCTGCTGTTTTTGGTTTCGAAATCCTAGTAAGGAAATATTCTGAATTGAATGAAACTTTCGCCGTCATATTTTTGCCCGAAGCTTCAGAAGACCGAAGAGATAACGAAGTGGGGCCACGAGGCAGCCGGGAGCTAGGGCGGCGCGCTGCCCTTGGCCGCGCCGACCTACCTGGGCGCCTCGTGTGGCCCCGTTGACCTTCCGCCTGCTTAAAGTCTCCGTCGCGAAACCCCCGTCAGAGAGCCACGATACGGAAAACCTTCCAGAGACGCCGCCGCCGAATCTCGGGGGATTCGGGAGATCGCCTCCGGCACCCTGCCGGAGGGGATTCATCTCCCGGAGGACTCTACACCGCCATGGTCGCCTCCGGAGTGATGAGTGAGTAGTTCACCCCTGGACCATGGGTCCATAGCAGTAGCTAGATGGTCGTCTTCTCCTTGTTGTGCTTCATTGTTGGATCTTGTGAGCTGCCTAACATGATCAAGATCATCTATCTGTAATTCTATATGTTGTGTTTGTCGGGATCCGATGGATAGAGAGTACTATGATTATGGTGATTATCAATCTATTGTTTATGTGTTGTTTATGATCTTGCATGCTCTCCGTTATTAGTAGAGGCTCTGGCCAAGTTTGTACTCTTAACTCCAGAGGAGTATTTATGCTCGATAGTGGGTTCATGCCTCCATTGAATCTGGGACAGTGACAGAAAGTTCTAAGGTTGTGGATGTGCTGTTGCCACTAGGGATAAAACATTGATTCTATGTCTAAGGATGTAGTTGTCGATTACATTACGCACCATACTTAATGCAATTGTCTGTTGCTTAGCAACTTAATACTGAATGGGGTTCGGATGATAACCGAAGGTGGACTTTTTAGGCATAGATGCAGTTGGATGGCGGTCTATGTATTTTGTCGTAATGCCCAATTAAATCTCACTATATTTATCATATCATGTATATGCATTGTTATGCCTTTCTCTATTTGTCAATTGCCCATTGTAATTTGTTCACCCAACATGCTTTTATCTTATGGGAGAGACACCTCTAGTGACTTGGACCCGGTCCTATTCTTTACACACAATCTCTAATTGTGTTTCTTGTTTTCTTTGCAAACATCTTCCACTCGATACGTTTAATCCTTTGTTACAGCAAGCCGGTGAGATTGACAACCTCACTGTTTCGTTGGGGCAAAGTACTTTAGTTTTGTTGTGCAGATTCCACGTTGGCGCCGGAATCCCTGTTGTTGCGCCGCATCACATTTCGCCACCATCAACCTTCAACGTGCTTCTTGGCTCCTACTGGTTCGATTAAACCTTGGTTTCTTTCGAGGGAAAACTTGCTACTGTGCGCATCATACCTTCCTCTTGGGGTTCCCAACGAATTGTGAGTTACACGCCATCAAGCTCTTTTTGGCGCTGCCGGGAGATCAAGACACGCTGCAAGGGAGTCTCCACTTCTCAATCTCTTTACTTTGTTTTTGTCTTGCTTTATTTTATTTACTACTTTGTTTGTTGCACCTAAACAAAACACAAAAAAATTAGTTGCTAGTTTTACTTTATTTACTGTCTTGCTTTCTATATTAAAAACACAAAAAAATTAGTTACTTGTCTTTACTTTGTTTGCCTAGTTTACTTTTTGCTTATTGCATCATGTTTCCTTTTAATTTTACCAAAAAATACATACCGGTAGGACGTGGGTCTATAGTTGGGAGAAATAATATAGATGAATTTTTCAATCATGTTAGTATTACTGAAGATTTTGAAGATAGACACTTGGTAGAACTTGCACCTACCTATGAAATTGCTGCTGCTGCTTTAGTTCGCATGTTGGAAACTAAATTTGTTAATCTCAATCCTATAATCCAACACATGTTTCTTACACTTGGTAATATGGAAGAAGGGGAAAAGAAAGATTTTGTTTTAGAAACCCTTCTTAGAGAATTTGGTGGTCTAGCAAGAGAGGCTAGAAAGGTTTTTGCTAAATTTAATATGCTAGGTTCTCATACCAATTTTATTGGTCTCCTTGAAAAAATGGACATGGATAGAATAAGGTACACTAATAACATTAATGATGGTGGGGAAATCAAAGCACCAATACCGTGTAAACTCCTAGCTATGAATGATGCACTAGAAAATAGCTATGCTTGGCTTGTTCCTGAAAATTTGTTCGATGAGAGTAGCAAACCCAAGACTAATGAAAAGGGAGACACTAAAACTTATGTATCCAATATACTATGCTTGGTTGAGAAAACTCCCAACACCCCTGGTAATGATGTTGATGCTTCATCTCTCGATGTTACTTGATTTGCACTTTATGCGCCTAGCTGAAAGGCGTTAAAGAAAAGCGCTTATGGGAGACAACCCATGTTTTTACCTACAGCAATTTTTGTTTTATTGAGTCTTGGAAGTTGTTTACTACTGTAGCAACCTCTCCTTATCATGTTTTTGTGCCAAGTAAAGTTTCTATGTCAAAGTTGATGTTATATTTGGGATCGCTGCGCGAAACAGCATTGCTGTCTGTCACGAATCTGGGCACAGTTCTCTGTATAAAATTGAAAAATCTGCTAATTTACGAGCGTGATCCTCAGATATGTACGCAACTTTCATTAGTTTTGAGTTTTTCCATTTGAGCAAGTCTGGTGCCAGCTTTAAATTCGTCTTTATGGACTATTCTGTTTTTGACAGATTCTGCATTTTATTTCGCATTGCCTCTTTTGCTATGTTGGATTTCTTTCTTTGATCCATTAATGTCCAGTAGCATTATGCAATGTCCAGAAGTGTAAAGAATGATTGTGCCACCTCTGAACATGTGAATTATTAATTGTGCACTAACCCTCTAATGAGTTTGCTTGAAGTTTGGTGTGAAGGAAGTTTTCAAGGGTCAAGAGAGGAGAATGATATACTATGATCAAGAGAGAAAGCTCTAAGCTTGGGGATGCCCCCGTGGTTCACCCCATATATTAAGAAGACTCAGCGTCTAAGCTTGGGGATGCCCAAGGCATCCCCTTCTTCATCGACAACATCATCGGGTTCCTCCCCTGAAACTATATTTTATTCATCACATCTTGTATTCTTTACTTGGAGCGTCGGTTTGTTTTTGTTTGTTTGAATAAAATGGATCCTAGCATTCACTTTGTGGGAGAGAGACACGCTCCGTTGTTGCATATGGACACATGTGTCCTTAGGCTTTACTCATAATGTTCATGGCGAAGTTTCTTCTTCGTTAAATTGTTATATGGTTGGAATTGAAAATGCTACATGTAGTAATTCTAAAATGTCTTGGATAATGTGATACTTGGCAATTGTTGTGCTCATGTTTAAGCTCTTGCATCATATGCTTTGCACCCATTAATGAAGAAATACATAGAGCTTGCTAAAATTTGATTTGCATATTTGGTCTCTCTAAGGTCTAGATAATATCTAGTATTGAGTTTTGAACAACAAGGAAGATGGTGTAGAGTCTTATAATGTTTACAATATGTCTTTTATGTGAGTTTTGCTGCACCTGTTCATCCTTGAGTTTGCTTCAAATAACCTTGCTAGCCTGAACCTTGTATCGAGAGGGAATACTTCTCATGCATCCAAAATCCTTGAGCCAACCACTATGCCATTTGTGTCCACCATACCTACCTACTACATGGTATTTCTCCGCCATTCCAAAGTAAATTGCTTGAGTGCTACCTTTAAAATTCCATCATTCACCTTTGCAATATATAGCTCATGGGACAAAATAGCCTTAAAAACTATCGTAGTATTGAATATGTACTTATGCACTTTATCTTTTATTAAGTTGCTTGTTGTGCGATAACCATGCTTCGGGGAACGCCATCAACTATTGTTGAATATCATGTGAGTTGCTATGCATGTCCGTCTTGTCTGAAGGATCTATCATTTTAGTGGTTGGAGCATGCAAAATTGTTAGAGAAGAACATTGGGCCGCTAACTAAAGCCATGAACCATGGTTGAAGTTTCAGTTTGGACATATATCCTCAATCTCATATGAGAATAATAATCATTGCTACATGCTTATGCATTTAAGAGAGTCCATTATCTGTTGTCCATGTTGTCCCGGTATGGATGTCTAAGTTGAGAATAATCAAAAGCGAGAAATCCAAAATGCGAGCATTCTCCTTAGACCTTTGTATAGGCGGCATGGAGGTACCCTTTGTGACACTTGGTTGAAACATGGCATGCAAAGATCCGGTAGTCCAAGCTAAATAGGACGAGTGCGGACACTATTAGTATACTATGCATGAGGCTTGCAACTTGTAAGATATAATTTACATAACTCATATGCTTTATTACTACCGTTGACAAAATTGTTTCATGTTTTCAAAATAAAAGCTCTAGCACAAATACAACAATCGATGCTTTCCTCTTTGAAGGACCATTCTTTTACTTTTATTGTTGAGTCGGTTTACCTATCTCCTTCCACCTTAAGAAGCAAACACTTGTGTGAACTTGCATTGATTCCTACATACTTGCATATTGCACTTGTTATATTACTTTATGTTGACAATATCCATGAGATATACATGTTATAAGTTGAAAGCAACCGCTGAAACTTAATCTTCCTATGTGTTGCTTCAACACCTTTACTTTTATTTATTGCTTTATGAGTTAACTCTTATGCAAGACTTATTGATGCTTGTCTTGAAGTACTATTCATGAAAAGTCTTTGTTTTATGATTCAGTTGTTTACTCATGTCATTACCTTTGTTTTGATCGCTGCATTCATTACATATGTTTACAAATAGTATGATCAAGATTATGATGGCATGTCACTTCAGAAATTATCTTTGTTATCGTTTTACCTGCTCGGGACGAGCAGAACTAAGCTGGGGATGCTGATACGTCTCCAACGTATCGATAATTTCTTATGTTTCATGCTACTTTATTGATGATACCTACATGTTTTATGCACATTATATGTCATATTTATGCATTTTCTGAACTAACCTATTAACAAGATGCCGAAGAGCCATTAATTTTCTGCTGTTTTTGGTTTCAGAAATCGTAGTAAGGAAATATTCTCGAATTGACGAAACTTTCGCCTAGGATCCTATTTTTGAAGCTTCCGAAGACCGAAGAGATAACGGAGTGGGGCCACGAGGCAGCCAGAGCTAGGGCGGCCTGGTCCTTGGCCACCGACCTACCCCCGGGCCCTCGTGTGGCCCCCCGTGTTGACCTTCCGCCTACTTAAAGTCTCCGTCGCGAAACCCCCAGTCCGAGAGCCACGATACGGAAAACCTTCCGAGACGCCGCCGCCGCGAATCCCATCTCGGGGGTTTGGGATCGCCTCGGCACCCTGCCGAGAGGGGATTCATCTCCGGGGACTCTACACCGCCATGGTCGCCTCGGAGTGATGAGTGAGTAGTTCACCTGGACCATGGGTCCATAGCAGAGCTAGATGGTCGTCTTCTCCTTGTTGTGCTTCATTGTTGGATCTTGTGAGCTGCCTAACATGATCAAGATCATCTATCTGTAAATTCTATATGTTGTGTTTGTCGGGATCCGATGGATAGAGAGTACTATGATTATGGTGATTATCAATCTATTGTTTATGTGTTGTTTATGATCTTGCATGCTCTCCGTTATTACTAGAGGCTCTGGCCAAGTTTGTACTCTTAACTCCAAGAGGAGTATTTATGCTCGATAGTGGGTTCATGCCTCCATTGAATCTGGGAGAATGAAAGTTCTAAGGTTGTGGATGTGCTTGTTGCCACTAGGGATAAAACATTGATTCTATGTCTAAGGATGTAGTTGTCGATTACATTACGCATACTTAATGCAATTGTCTTTGCTTAGCAACTTAATACTGAATGGGGTTCGGATGATAACCTGAAGGTGGACTTTTTAGGCATAGATGCGGTTGGATGGCGGTCTATGTATTTTGTCGTAATGCCCAATTAAATCTCACTATATTTATCATATCATGTATATGCATTGTTATGCCTTTCTCTATTTGTCAATTGCCCGACTGTAATTTGTTCACCCAACATGCTTTTATCTTATGGGAGAGACACCTCTAGTGAACTGTGGACCCCGGTCCTATTCTTTACATAGCATACAATCTACTGCAATTGTGTTTTACTGTTTTCTTTGCAAACATCTTCCACTCGATACGTTTAATCCTTTGTTGCAGCAAGCCGGTGAGATTGACAACCTCACTGTTTCGTTGGGGCAAAGTACTTTGGTTTTGTTGTGCAGATTCCACGTTGGCGCCGGAATCCCTGTTGTGCCGCATCACATTTCGCCACCATCAACCTTCAACGTGCTTCTTGGCTCCTACTGGTTCGATTAAACCTTGGTTTCTTTCTGAGGGAAAACTTGCTACTGTGCGCATCATACCTTCCTCTTGGGGTTCCCAACGAACGTGTGAGTTACACGCCATCAACCTGCACGTTTGAATATGCAGCCCCACGAATGGAGGTCAGTACAATGATGTACTGGCAAATGACACTTATATGGTGGCAGTTTTGGGCATGACTATCTACATGATATTTGGCAAGTGGAGTTCAGGCAGATTTGCATAAAGCCAATTTTATCCTACATTTATTTCAAAACAAAAACATTTTGTAAAAACCCGTAATTGTCATAAACAACACCATGGTTACATCTCCCAGGTACTATTCGACAGTTGCTACTCAAATTTTAACTTATTCAGAAAAGGTGATGAGATTCTTCCGTACATTCCCTGCCTAGAAGCTCAAATTGTCCGTAACCGGGGACACGGCTAAGATCTTAGATTTACTCTCGAGAGGTTGTGCACTTTCACCTTACGACCCACCCTTCCCAAGAGAAGAAATGAGACAAGATCTTTCAGAAGGAGGCTTCAACCATAACCAGCTAGACCCGTTCCCGTTTGGTAGCCAGCCACATCATCATGTCTAGCAACAAGTTTGACCTCACAACTTACTTAATCCCGGCAGAGCCCATAATACCATAAGGCTGCACTGGAAGCTAACTAAAACATGGACGACTTATTAATCTCTTTAATCCTGAGTGGCCATCCACAAGTGCACCCTCAGGCGAAGACAACCACAATGTGGCCCTGAGTAGCCACTCAACATATGCGCACCCTCAGGCGAAGACAACCACCAAATGGCCCTGAGTAGTCACTCAACATGTGAGCACCCTCAGGCGAAGACAACCACCTAATGGCCCTGAGTAGCCTCCCACCATACAACCAATCCACCCAAGTGTTTCATTAAGGGTTGTTAGTTTTAGTTCTCAATACTCACAATCCAGAATAACCAAAACAGCAGTGGCATTTTGTTATTGCTAGGCATACTATGAATACTAGCAATGGTTCAAGGGTGGCTACACACTACTAGGATTGATAAGCATAGCATAACTTTTGAAAACAAAATCCTACCATGCATACTAATTTGAAAATCACTAATGCATAATAAAAATTAGTAGGGATTGAGCGTCACTTGCCTTGATCAAAGCAACCCACACAATCACAGCAATCACAAGCACCACCTTGATCTCCTCCACAATCTATTCAAACAAGCACAACAAGAATAAACAAACATTCGATATGACAGACATAGACATGTATGCATGCATGCTATGCAACAATTTAACTTCACAAGAGAGGTAGTATGTAAGTGCTGCATTATGTGTTTTCTGATATGTGCAATGTTAATAAAGTATTCTGGACATTTAATTTGATTTAGAAAAACCATGAATCGAGTATCTACATAACACATACAATCTTATTAATTAGCTACTGCAAGCATTATGTGTTATAAAAATATGAATTTGACCTCCCTGGATAGGTTACAGTAATACAAAGGCACAGCAATTGGAGTTACTCGAAAATCTTTTATAGAATTTGAATTATGACTGAAATACCGATTTGAATAGATTTTATTAAAGCAAGTTTGTGCATGTATCAAAGTTGTACAACTCCTATACCATACTGTAGTACATATTCTGAGGATTCCAGAAAGTACAAATTTATAAAATTTGGCCCGGTAGATTATTTTATATAATTTTTATAGTGTACAATAGTCAAATTCTCTATCTGAATTTTAATACGAAAACTATCACAGTACCCATACTATACTACTGCACAACGGTGTTCTACAGATCGCAAGCTTTCCAAAACTATAAAATTTGCAAAATTTGGCCCAGTGGTTGATTTTGTATCGAATTTACAAGTTTGGACAGCAATCTGGGATTCGAATTTCAAATTTGATAACAGTTTGACTAAACTGACTGGGCAGGGGCTGACAGTGCGCCACGCGGCGCGATCTAATTCGCCGGTACCGGTTCGGTTTAAAGATCTAACCTACGCCGCTGGATCTAGATCGGACGGTGCGAGAAAATACAGAAAAAAAAGGGGAGGTGCGGCTCACCTGGCCTACGGCAATGGGGCGGCGGGGCGGCAGTAGACGACGGGGGCGGCGGCTACGGCGGTCTCCGGCGGCGGCGGTGGTTGCTACGGCGTGCGGCGGCGCACGGCGAGAAGCTTGGTGGCGGCGGCGTGGCAAACGGCGGGCTAGGGTGGCCGGGAAAAAGGCGGCGGGGGTCTGGGCTTTATATAGGGCAGGGCGCGGACGTCGAGGCGGCTTCGGACGGTGGGGATGCGCTCCGAGTCGACCTAGGCAAGCAACGGTGGAGGTAGAGTCCGGCCTGGACACGGGGAAGAAGAAGGCGCTGACGAGCGGGCCCCGCTGACGGGCGGGCCCCACGTGTCGGTGAGCGAAACGAAAAAAAAGGGGCAGGCGGTTCGGCTCGCGGGCCGTTTCTGGCAGGCCAGTGGGCCGATGCGGTCGGGCTGGCCCAGCTCGGCCGGTCCGATCCGTTTTTTTTTTGTTCTTTTCGTTTTTTTTCGTTTTTTTTTTTTACTGTTTTATTTATAACTTTTGATTTAGGAACCCAAATAGGGTCAAACCAATTTCTAAAATTTTGTAAAAATTGGGGCTTTGTTTTAGACAACAGAGAACAAGGTTTTGACCCAAATTAACATGGTAAATAAATAATAACCTTGCATTTAGAGTATGTAGCTATGGTTGTGCCATATTAGTGTTCATCATATTATGTGTACATGAACAAATGCAAAGATGCCATGAATGCATGCAAGTTTTTAATTTTTTTGAAAAATCTGGGATGTTACATTAGCCGCCACCATCTCAAGAGTCGACGCCATGACTGGTAGAGGAAGAGGCCGAGGTCGCAGCCGTGGTCGTGGTCGTGGTCGTAGCCGCGGCAGAGCTGCACGCCCGCCGTCGCATGCGACGCCGTCGTCTTCATCGTCGGACTTGCAGGAGGAGGAGCATGAAGTGTTGTTCAAGTTCGTCGTCTTCCTCAAGGGCGACCCACTCGGCATCCAGAGGCTGAAGGACAAGTTCGCCGAGTTCGTCGCTGGCAACAAGTCGGCCGTGCTGCATCTGCGGGAGGCTGGCTGCGACTGCTGCTGGTGGCCGGTGGACGTGCTCTTCGACGGGCGTGGCAAGATGTACCTCTACACCAGCTGGGAGAATTTCGCGCGCTACCACGACCTCGAATCCGGCTGCGTGCTCACATTCTCCTACCTTGGCGAGGCCGATATGAGCATCAAGGTGTTCGACGAGACGCGCTGCCGCCGGCACTACCACGGCGACACCGATGAGGAGGACGACTGAGTGTTGTTTCTTCGCAATGAAAATAGGCACGGAGGTTTCTGGTTGTTCTTCCTCGAACAGTTTGGGTGACTGGGAGTGCCTGAGAATGTTCTTTCTTAGCAGCAAACACATAAAATCTGTGATGCCAACACAAGTTAGGTTTTGTTATTTTGCAATGTTTTAATTTGTGTCAACCATGGTTCAAACTATGTATTAGTTTGTGGAAACCATGATCCAAACTATGTCTTAGTTTGTGTAAACCATGTTCCGAATTATGTATTAGTTTGTGGAATGTTTCTTTTCTCTATTAAAAAAATGCAAAAAAAAATGTGTACTTTAATGTTTGGTGGCGGCGTTTGGACGCGGCTGGGGAGCGATGTCCCCCAAACACGGCACGAACAAAACACGTCCCCTAAACGCTTGATCCAGCGCCGTTTGGGGGACGCTTTGGAGAACGCGGCTAGAGATACTCTAAGAATGGTAGCTAAGCGCGGGAATGTGCCTCGGCGTTGGATCTCCTATTCTCATGCCCAACAGATACTCCATCATGCGCATCAAGTTCTACTCTGATCTCCCTCAATACATGACTAAAAACACCTAGGTTCTGACCATGCAGCCCCTTTACGACCTCCAAACAATCCGAGGTGATGCAGCAATTCTGGATATTCTATTCAGCCAGGAGAGCGAGTCCCTCTCGACATGCCAGGGCCTCCAAAATCGCCGGCTGTGTGATGCCTTCGAAGACCATTGCCGCCGCACCCAGGTAGAGGCCTTGATCGGATCGGCAGACAGCCCCCACTGCACCCATGTTCGCCGTCTTCGCAACTGCAACGTCGACGTTTATTTTGTAGCTACCCGACGGGGGAGGAACCCATCGTGCTGCAGTCTCAGTTGCCTTCGCACTCTTCTGCTGCACCGACTGTTTCTTCTGAACATTACCAAGGTCTCGCAAGAAAGAGTCGACAAACTTCATTGTTGACATGGGGCTTTGATAAATTTCTTTCGTGGATAGCCTTGCGCCGAGCATGCCATATAGCCCACAGTGTCACAAGCATCTTCGTCGGGTCGTCATGTGTCATAGAGTTCATCATCTCAAACAACCACTGTCTGGTCGAGGACTCCATCGACAAACTGATGTGCTCAACTATCACCGGTTCAACCAGCGCCCAAACACACCTAGACATGGCGCACTCAAGCAGAGAGTGGCGCCACGAATCATGCTGGCCACACATGGAACACACGTCTGATGCTGACATGTTCCTTCTATGACGTATTTCAGCTGTGGAATGAGAATGTTGAGCCAATCTCCAAAGAAATATTTTGATTTTTGATGGAACTGAACATTTCCATAGCTTAGTCCACATCTCTCCTTCCTGAGCTGAGCTAGAGGAAGCAGCCCGCTCATCAAGCCAATCCTCACGTACCTTCTTTGTTGAAACTAACATCCGATACGCATATCTCACCGAAAAAATTCCATGCTTCTCAAAGTGCCAAGCCCAGAAGTCACTATGGTTCCTCGTGCACAGCAGAATGTTTCGAATCACCTTGATATCCATGGGTAGGAAGTGTTGCTCCATCTTATTCACATCCATGCCGCTGCCAATGAGTCAATAAACTCGCTCACCAATTGGGGAGGGTGTCTCTCATGGGCTGCCACCGGTCGAAGCCTAAAGTCTCGAGGTAGCCAGTTCTACTACCATGCGTTTGTAGTTTTACCATCACCAATATGCCTGACCATCCCCATCTTTAGTGTATCCCGACCTTCCACTATCTCCAAACCTGAGACGAGTGAGTACCCAACCCAGCTTCCAGAAGATCACAATTAGGGAAATAAACAGCCTTGAGAATCCTTGCACTCAACGTACAAGGCTCCTGCAGTATGCGCCATGCATGTCGAGCAAGAAGAGCTAGGTTGAACAACTCGATCACGGAACCCCAGCTCGCCATCGTGTTTAGGTTGTACCATGGTCACCCATGAGACCCAACACGTCCTCCTTTTTCCCTCCTTGCTTCCCCACCAGAAACTTCTCAACATTGAGTTGATATGTTCACATAGATCTTGTGGTAGCTTGAAACAAGCCATAGAGAAAATCGGAAACGCTTGTGCTACCGATTTAATTAGAATCTCCTTACCACCAACTGAAAGTAGCTGCTCCAGCCACCCCAGTACCTTCTTCCACACCTTGTCTCTCAAATATTTGAAAGCTTCATTCTTGGATCTCCCTCATATCAGAGGGAAATACAAGGTATTTTTCATTGAGGGTTTCTTTTGGCATCTCAATCTCATTTTTAACCCCCTCTCGCATCTCTGCCAAGATTAGCTTTAGCCGGTTTGCCACCACCTTTCATGCAATTTTATAAATCACATTGCACGGGCTAATAGACCGAAATTGGCCCAGCTCCTCTAGGCTACCAACTTTTGGTATAAGCACAATAAAATTATTGTTCACACTTGTTGCGCTATCCTCCCCAGCAAGAACGCGCATAATAGCCATCGTTACCTCCTCTCCACACACACATCCCAATTTCGCTGAAAGAATTGTGCGGGGAAACCGTCAGGACCGGGTGCCTTCGTAGGAAACATCTCAAACCATGCCTTCTTTATTTCAGCCGCACTAAAAGGCATTCCCAACTTTCTATTCATCTCACTACTCACCTTCCTCGACATGCTACCAAGTACTTCCTCCATGCCCGAGGTGCCCTCTGATGTGTAGAGGTGCTGGTAGAAACCAGGCCGCTTGCCCCAGCTCCTTTTCATCTGTAATGACAGTACCATATTCCTTTTTGAGCCTAGACAATATATTTTTCTTTTTCGCTGGCTAGCTCACATATGAAAAAAACGAGTGTTTTTATCGCCCTCCGCTAACCACTGAACTCGAGAGCGTTGCCTCCACATTACTTCTTCCTGATGGAGTACTTCCGAAAACTTTCCACAATTTTGAATTGTGCCTCGAAGGGCCCCACACGATCGGGCTGACTCCTAAACGTGCTTAATTCCCTCTGCGGAATACGTATATGGTGGCGTACATTCCCAAATGTTGTCATCTGCGAAGAGTAGGTGGTTAACTGCCGGGGCAGCGGGTGCCACCATAATTCCTCTAAGAGTTGATGACTGATTACACGTTTTTAAAAGGCACGAGAGGTCCTCTACTGCCAACAAGAACAAGTACCGAGAAATTGGGTCTCCGTGCCGGATCCCCCTCGAAGGTCTGAATTCTTCATGTGGTATTCCATTGAAACATACTGAGAAAGAAACTGTGGTCACGAGTCTCATAATCAATGACACCCATGCCCTGCTAAACCCAAGATTTAGCATAATAGCCTCCAAATACGCCCATTCCACCCGGTCGATCATACGCCTTCCGCATGTCAAGTTTCAGCGCAGCGAAACGATGTCTCATTGCTTTCGTGCGCTTCATAAAATGTAGACACTCGTATGTCGTGATGATATTATCCATAATCAACCTGCTCGGAACAAAAGCTGATTGCTCTTCTGAGAAGGTCTCTGGCAAGATTAGCTTCAGCCGGTTTGCCACCACTTTTGATGCAATTTTATAAATCACATTGCACATGCTAATAGGCCGAAATTGGCCCAGCTCCTCTGGGCTACCAACTTTTGGTATGAGCACAATAAAACTATTGTTCACACTTGTTGCGCTATCCTCCCCAGCAAGAACGCGCATAATAGCCATCGTTACCTCCTCTCCACACACATCCTAATTTCGTTGAAAGAATTGTGCGGGAAGACCGTCAGGACCGGGTGCCTTCGTAGGAAACATCTCAAACCATGCCTTCTTTATTTCAGCTGCACTAAAAGGCATTCCCAACTTTCTATTCATCTCACTACTCACCTTTCCCAACACGCTACCAAGTACTTCCTCCATGCCCGAGGTGCTCTCTGATGTGTAGAGGTGCTGGTAGAAACCATTGGCCGCTTGCCCCAACTCCTTTTCATCTGTAATGACAATACCATCTTCCTTTTTGAGCCCAGACAATCTATTCTTCTTTTTTTTGCTGGCTAGCTCACATATAGAAAAAACGAGTGTTTTTATCGCCCTCCGCTAACCACATAACTCGAGAACGTTGTCTCCACATTACTTCTTCCTGATGGAGTACTTCCGACAACTTTCCACAATTTTGAATTCTGCCTCGAAGGGCCCCAAACGATCGGGATGAATCCTAAACGTGCTTAATTCCCTATGCAGAATACGTATATGGTGACGTACATTCCCAAAGGTATTGTTGTCCAAATTTATTAACATTTCCGAGATAGTAGCTAGCTTGGTTTGCAAATCAAGCATGGTGGAACTCCTGTTCAACGCGCTCCACATTTGTTTGATCATGTCTGGGAAAGCTTCATGGGTCTCCCACATCGCCTCATACCGAAGTAGTTTCTTTCCTCGCCGCTGAGTGTTCCTCGTCGGGACCATCTGCAGCAATATTGGCAGATGATCGGATGTAGTAAAATCCGCCAGGTGCTATACCTCCGCTTGAGGGAAACATGCGCACCACTATGCCGACCTAAGGGCTATATCCAATAGGACATGGCAATAAGAGCCCCCTATAATTTTCTTCTCAAAGGTCCACGGTACACCCTTGTACCCCAAATCTCACAACCCACAGACATCCACCATATCTCTAAAGCCTGCAATATGTGTCCAACTCCGCTCCCTAACACCTTAGTGATCCTTCCTGTGCAACACCTCATTGAAATCTCCAATGCACAGCCACGGAAGGTCGTTAGACGACCGTATAAACTAGAGCACATCCCATGTCTTGTGGCACTCACTAACCTGGGCGTCACCATAAACAACAGTGAAGTGCCAAGGCTTCTTCCCCTCCTCTCGAACCACTGAATCAAGGTGATACTCGGAGTAGGGTAAAACTTCCAACTTTATTTCATTATTCCAAAAAACAGCAATGCCGCCACTACGTCCTGAACTACTAATAGCAAAACACTTATCAAAATTTAAACTACGAGGTAAATTCTTTACCCGAGTCTTGTGCAGCTGAGTCTCGACCACACAAAGCAAAGATGGGGCATGCTTTTCCATTATAACACGGAGATCTCTAATTGTCACATCGCCGCCAACTCCACGACAATTTACACTTAACACACTCATTGTTCCCCGCGGAACTCCGCTCCAGAGAGGTCGCTGAATCTTCTGCATGGCTACCTTCATCGGTGTGTACTGTTTCTTGGACCGCTTCTGTTCCCTGGCTGAGGGTGGTGGCGGTGGGACACCCGAAGGAGCAGGGTATGCCTCGCCATTCTCCTCAAATCGTGTTTTTTGCAGCCCCAATTCCTTCATAGGTTCTATGACTCCAGGTTTTTTCCACTCGAGCATCATCGGGTCATTTTCTTGTAAAGAAGCAGTCAGATCCTTCGCAAGACTGACCTCTGTCAGTCTTGCATCACCCGAGCTCCTCTTCTTGTATCTCAAACTGGATAGCCCCTCTACCCCAGCCACCATCTCGACCTCCGCGGCCTGGCCCAGTCCTGCCACGACCAGCTCCTCTGCCTCCTCCTGTATCCCGGCTCGCACGACTTCCTCTCCCTCCTCCGCTGGATAACGAGGCGCATCTCCATGAAGCTTGGCCCTCTTCCAGGGAGTATCCGCTAGAAGCCATTTGCCAAACATGACATCAGACGGATCATGGACTCCTGAGCCACATTCCTCCTACTCGTGTCCACGAAAACCACATATGGCACAAAACCTTGGAATTTTCTCGTATTTCACCCTCATCACAATTGGATTCTCTTCCTCTGGGATAATTGAGGTGAGCATCGTCAGTCTTTTCCACAGATCAATCCAGACTGTCACCCAAACAAAGTCTCCCGTGTCTGAGCCCGTCCCATTCATATCAACGGTGCTCACCTCTCCAATCTTCTCTCCCATTCCCAGAACAATCTGCTTATCCGATACAGCTCTGGTATATCATGGATCTACACCCATGCATGGATGGGGTTCAACTCCACCTCCGCAGCCTTGCAGCTGACACCATACTTCTCGATCAGCAGACCTTGATCGTGGAAGATCCATGGCCCCTGTTCGGTAATTCTCTCCCGATCACCCAAACAGTTCGCTTGCACTATGAACATGTTGTCCTCGAGATCTCTAAAATTCACCTCCTGGGCCGGAGCCCAAGCGAAACGCAGTGCCTTCTTCATGGACATCGCACTGAAAGGTTTTGAAGAGAACAACCGCATCACTGCCATCCACTTGGTCCCTTCCTTCAACGCCTCCACCTTCAATGTCTTCTCCCTTCAGCTTCAGGTTTTGCATCAGTTCCTCTTGTTCATCTTGACTTTGCTTGGTAGATCCTCCGCCCTCGCCCTTTCCTCCAGCTGCCGCCATGACCGATCTGATCTAAAACCTTACAGCGAGAACCTACCAAGGCCGGAAAGTCAAGCCAGTCGACTGATGTCTACGTTCCCCCTCCTTTCCTGTAGACAGTGTTGGGCCTCCAAGTGCAGAGGTTTGTAGAACAGCAGCAAGTTTCCCTTAAGTGGATCACCCAAGGTTTATCGAACTCGGGAGGAAGAGGTCAAAGATATCCCTCTCATGCAACCCCGCAACCACAAAGCAAGAAGTCTCTTGTGTCCCCAACACACCAAATAGGTGCACTAGTTCGGCGAAGAGATAGTGAAATACGGGTGGTATGAATATATATAAGCAGTAGCAACGGTGCCAGAAAATAGCTTGGCGTGTAGTTGATGGTGGTAGTATTGCAGTAGTAACGAGTAAAACAGTAAACAAGCAGTAGTAACTCAGCAGTATGTAGGAACAAGGCCTAGGGATTACACTTTCACTAGTGGACACTCTCAACATTGATCACATAACGAATAGATAAATGCATACTCTACACTTTTGTTGGATGATGAACACATTGCGTAGGATTACACGAACCCTCAATGCCGGAGTTAACAAGCTCCACAATAATGCTCATGTTTAAGTAACCTTAAGTGTAAGATAGATCAAAACGACTAAACCAAGTACTAGCATAGCATGCACACTGTCACCTTCATGCATATGTAGGAGGAATAGATCACATCAATATTATCATAGCAATAGTTAACTTCGCAATCTACAAGAGATCATGATCATAGCATAAACCAAGTACTAACACGGTGCACGCACTGTCACCTTTGCACACATGCAGGAGGAATAAAACTACTTTAATAACTTTGCTAGAGTAGCACATAGATAGTAGTGATACAAAACTCATATGAATCTCAATCATGTAAGCAGCTCATGAGATCATTGTATTGAATTACATAGGAGAGAGATTAACCACATAGCTACCGGTACAGCCCCGAGCCTCGATGGAGAACTACTCCCTCCTCATGGGAGCAGCAGCGGTGATGAAGATGGCGGTGGAGATGGCAGCGGTGTCGATGGAGGAGCCTTGGGGCACTTCCTTCCGGCGGGTGCGGAACGAGACTCCTGTCCCCCAGATCTTGGCTTCGCGATGGCGGCGGCTCGGAACTTTCTCGTATCGTGGCTTTCTCCGTAAGGGTTTTCGATGCAGGGGCTTTATATAGGCGAAGAGGCGGCGCAGAGGGTCAACGAGGCGACGACACCATAGGGTGGCGCGGCCGGGGCCCAGGCCGCGCCACCATGTCATCTGGGCCCACCAGGGCCCCCCTCGGCGGCTCGGGTGTTCCGGATGCTTCCGGGCAAAATAGGAACCTCGGCGTTGATTTCGTTCAATTCCGAGAATATTTCGTTACTAGGATTTCTGAAACCAAAAACAATGCAGAAAACGAGACGGCACTTCGGCATCTTGTTAATAGGTTAGTTCCAGAAAATGCATAAATATGACATACAATGTGTATAAAACATGTAGATATCATCAATAAAGTGGCATGGAACATAAGAAATTATCGATCGTCGGAGACGTATCATCCCCAAGCTTAGTTCGCTCGTCCCGAGAATGATAACAAAGATAATTTCTTAAGTGACATGCCATCATAAACTTGATCATATTGTAAACATATGTAATGAATGCAGCGATCAAAACAATGGTAATGACATGAGTAAACAACTGAATCATAAAGCAAGGACTTTTCATGAATAGTACTTAAAGACAAGCATCAATAAGTCTTGCATAAGAGTTAACTCATAAAGCAATAATTCAAAGTAGAGGCATTGAAGCAACACAAAGGAAGATTAAGTTTCAGCGGTTGCTTTCAACTTATAACATGTATATCTCATGGATATTGTCAACATAGAGTAATATAACAAATGCAATATGCAAGTATGTAGGAATCAATGCACGTTCACACAAGTGTTTGCTTCTTGAGGTGGAAGGAGATAGGTAAACTGACTCAACAATAAAAGTAAAAGAAAGGTCCTTCAAAGAGGAAAGCATCGATTGCTGTATTTGTGCTAGAGCTTTGGTTTTGAAAACATAAAGAGAGCATAAAAGTAAAATTTTGAGAGGTGTTTGTTGTTGTCAACGAATGGTAGTGGGCACTCTAACTACCTCATCAACCAGACTTTCAAGAGCGGCTCCCATGAAGGACGTTATCTCTACCAACAAGGTAGATCATCCCTCTTCTCTTTGTTTACACATGTACTTTAGTTTAGTTTTTCTTTATTTATGGATGACACTCCTCCCAACCTTTTGCTTACACAAGCCATGGCTAACCGAATCCTCGGGTGCCTTCCAACATTCACATACCATGGAGGAGTGTCTATTTGCAAATTTAAGTTGCTCGATAGAATCAGAGCAAAACATGTGAAGAGAATTATTAATGCAAGTTAATTAATTGAGGCTGGGAACCTCATTGCCAGCTCTTTTTGCAAAATTATTGGATAAGCGGATGAAGCCACTAGTCCATTGTGAAAGTCCGTCAGAAGTAAATGACAAGATCGAAAGATAAAACACCACATACTTCCTCATGAGCTATAAAACATTGACACAAATAAGAGGTGATAAATTTTGAATTGTTTAAAGGTAGCACTCAAGCAATTTACTTTGGAATGGCAGAAAATACCATGTAGTAGGTAGGTATGGTGGACACAAATGGCATAGTGGTTGGCTCAACGATTTTGGATGCATGAGAAGTATTCCCTCTCGATACAAGGTTTAGGCTAGCAAGGTTATTTGAAGCAAACTCAAGGATGAACCGATGCAGCAAAACTCACATAAAAGACATATTGTAAACATTATAAGACTCTACACCGTCTTCCTTGTTGTTCAAACTCAATACTAGAAATTATCTAGACCTTAGAGAGACCAAATATGCAAATCAAATTTTAGCAAGCTCTATGTATTTCTTCATTAATGGGTGCAAAGTATATGATGCAAGAGCTTAAACATGAACACCACAATTGCCAAGTATCACATTACCCAAGACATTATAGCAATTACTACATGTAGCATTTTCCAATTCCAACCATATAACAATTTAACGAAGAGGAAACTTCGCCATGAATATTATGAGCTAAGAACACATGTGTTCATACAAACCAGCGGCGTGTCTCTCTCCCACACAAGGATGAACTTATTCAAACATAAACAAAAACAAAAGCAAACAGACGCTCCAAGTAAAGTACATAAGATGTGACCGAATAAAAATATAGTTTCACTAGAAGAAACCTGATAAGTTGTCGATGAAGGGGATGCCTTGGGCATCCCAAGCTTAGATCTTCTTAAAATATGCAGGGATGAACCACCGGGGCATCCCCAAGCTTAGACCTTTCACTCTTCTCGATCACATTATATCACCCTCTTCTATTGACCCTGAAAACTTCTGCCACACCAAACTTCAAGCAAACTCATTAGAGGGTTAGTGCATAATCAAAATTCACATGTTCAGAGGTGACACAATCATTCTTAACACTTCTGGACATTGCACAAAACTTCTGAAAGTTAATGGAACAAAGAAACTCATTCAACTTAACAAAAGCGGCAATGCGAAATAAAAGGCAGAATCTGTCAAAAACAGAACAGTCCGTAAAGACGAATTTTAAGATGGCACCAGACTTGCTCAAATGGAAAAACTCAAAACTAATGAAAGTTGCGTACATATCTGAGGATCACGCTCGTAAATTGGCAGATTTTTTCGAATTTTCTACAGAGAACTGTGCCCAGATTCGTGACAGACAGCAATGCTGTTTCTGCGCAGCGATCCCAAATATAACATCAACTTTGACATAGAAACTTTACTTGGCACAAAAACATGATAAGGAGAGGTTGCTACAGTAGTAAACAACTTCCAAGACTCAACAAAACAAAAATTGCTGTAGTAAAATAAACACATGGGTTATCTCCCAAGAAGTTCTTTCTTTATAGCCATTAAGATGGGCTCAGCAGTTTTAATGATGCACTCGCAAGAAATAGTATTTGAAGCAAAGAGAGCATCAAGAGGCAAATTCAAAACACATTTAAGTAACATGCTTCCTATGCATAGGAATCTTGTAAATAAACAAGTTCATGAAGAGCAAAGTAACAAGCATAGGAAGATAAAACAAGTGTAGTTTCAAAAATTTCAGCACATAGAGAGTGTTTTAGTAACATGAAAATTTCTACAACCATATTTTCCTCTCTCATAATAACTTTCAAGCATCATGAGCAAACTCAACAATATAACTATCACATAAAGCATTCTTATCATGAGTCTCATGCATAAAATAATTACTACTCCCAACATAAGCATAATCAATTTTATTAGTTGTAGTGGGAGCAAATTCAAAGTAGCTATCAAATATAGGAGGTATATTGTAATCATAATCAAATTTATCCTCCATAACAGGTGGTAACAAAAGACTACTATCATTATAATCATCATAAATAGAGGCAAAGTATCATCAAAGTAAATTTTCTCCTCAATGCTTGGGGGACTAAAAATATCATGCTCATCAAAGCCAGCTTCCCAAGCTTAGAATTTTCCATAGCATTAGCAACAATGGTGTTCAAAGCATTCATACTAATAACATTCCCATTATCATGCATATAAAGTTCCATGGGTTTTTTAATTCTCTCTTCAAACACATCATGTCCTAATTCAAGATAAAGTTCATAAAGATCTCTCATATTTTTGTTGTTTTCCATTATGCCTAACTAGTGTAAACAAGAAACCAAATGTCGCAATTGCAGAGTCTAAAGGAAATAGCTTCGAGTACTTACAACGCCGGAAAATAGCTTAGTAGCGAGATCCGGAGTGTGAGTACCTTTACCTTTCCTCCCCGGAACGCCAGAAAAGTGCTTGATGTCTACGTTCCCCCTCCTTTCCCGTGTAGATGTGTTGGGCTCCAAGTGCGAGGTTTGTAGAACAGCAGCAAGTTTCCTTAAGTGGATCACCCAAGGTTTATCGAACTCAGGGAGGAAGAGGTCAAAGATATCCCTCATGCAACCCCGCAACCACAAAGCAAGAAGTCTCTTGTGTCCCCAACACACCAAATAGGTGCACTAGTTCGGCGAAGAGATAGTGAAATACATGTGGTATGAATATATATAAGCAGTAGCAACGGTGCCGGAAAATAGCTTGCGGCGTGTAGTTGATGGTGGTAGTATTGCAACGAGTAGTAACGGTAAAACGAGAACAAGAAGTAGTAACTCAGCGGTATGTAGGAACAAGGCCTAGGGATTACACTTTCACTAGTGGACACTCTCAACATTGATCACATAACAGAATAGATAAATGCATACTCTACACTTTTGTTGGATGATGAACACATTGCGTAGGATTACACGAACCCTCAATGCCGGAGTTAACAAGCTCCACAATAATGCTCATGTTTAAGTAACCTTAAGTGTAAGATAGATCAAAACGACTAAACCAAGTACTAGCATAGCATGCACACTGTCACCTTCATGCATATGTAGGAGGAATAGATCACATCAATATTATCATAGCAATAGTTAACCGCAATCTACAAGAGATCATGATCATAGCATAAACCAAGTACTAACACGGTGCACGCACTGTCACCTTTGCACACATGCAGGAGGAATAAAACTACTTTAATAACTTTGCTAGAGTAGCACATAGATAGTAGTGATACAAAACTCATATGAATCTCAATCATGTAAGCAGCTCATGAGATCATTGTATTGAATTACATAGGAGAGAGATTAACCACATAGCTCCGGTACGGCCCCGAGCCTCGATGGAGAACTACTCCTCCTCATGGGAGCAGCAGCGGTGATGAAGATGGCGGTGGAGATGGCAGCGGTGTCGATGGAGGAGCCTTCCGGGGCACTTCCCCGCTCCGGGGTGCCTGAACAGAGACTCGTCCCCAGATCTTGGCTTCACGATGGCGGCGGCTACGGAACTTTTCTATCGTGGCTTTCTCCGTAAGGTTTCGTCGGGGGCTTTATAGGCGAAGAGGCGGCGCAGGAGGGTCAACGAGGCGACGACACCATAGGGTGGCGCGGCCGGGGCCGGCCGCGCCACCGTGTCATCTGGGCAGGGCCCCTCAGCGGCTCTCGGGTGTTCTCGATGCTTAGGGCAATAGGACTGGGCGTTGATTTCGTCCAATTCCGAGAATACAAGGATTAGAAACCAAAAACAGCAGAAAACAGGAACGGCACTTCGGCATCTTGTTAATAGGTTAGTTCCAGAAAATGCATAAATATGACATACAATGTGTATAAAACATGTAGATATCATCAATAAAGTGGCATGGAACATAAGAAATTATCGATACGTCGGAGACGTATCATCGACCCCTTGGTCAGCCCAAGTAGATCACACACAGGGAGGAAAGAAATGGATCATAACATGGGATTGAGCAGCTGTAAGGGTACATTGGCCCTATGTGTGGTTATGGTAGTTAATGACAACCCCTATGGACTAATGTTTTCTTTGAGTTTATATGAAGGAATATTCCATAGGTACTACTTGTAGTCTGATACGTCTCCAACGTATCGATAATTTCTTATGTTCCATGCTACTTTATTGATGATACCTACATGTTTTATGCACATTATATGTCATATTTATGCATTTTGGAACTAACCTATTAACAAGAAAAGCGCTTTTGTTCTTTTTTTCACAAAAGTAAAGAAATAATTTCGAGAAGGTCAAACTTGCACGAGGTCATGGCTGAGCGAAGCTAACGAAGTGGGGCCACGAGGCAGCCGGGGGGGTGGCCGGCTGACCCTTGGCCTTGCCCCCTGGGCCCTCGTGTGGCCCCTCGCGTTGACCTTCCGCCTACTTAAAGCCTCCGTCGCGAAACCCCCAGTACCGAGAGCCACGATACGGAAAACCTTACAGAGACGCCGCCGCCGCGGAATCCCATCTCGGGATTCGGAGATCGCCTCCGGCACTTGCCGGAGAGGGGATTCATCTCCAGGACTCTTCATCGCCATGATCGCCTCCGTGAATGATGAGTATTCACCCTGACCATGGGTCCATAGCAGCTAGATGGTCGTCTTCTCCTTGTTGTGCTTCATTGTTGGATCTTGTGAGCTGCCTAACATGATCAAGATCATCTATATGTAATTCTATATGTTGTGTTTGTCGGGATCCGATGGATAGAGTACTATGATTATGGTGATTATCAATCTATTGTTCATGTGTTGTTTATGATCTTGCATGCTCTCCGTTATTAGTAGAGGCTCTGGCCAAGTTTTTACTCTTAACTCCAAGAGGGAGTAATTATGCTCGATAGTGGGTTCATGCCTTCATTGATACCTGGGACAGCGGAAAGTTCTAAGGTTGTGATGTCTGTTACTAGGGATAAAACATTGATGCTATGTCTAAGGATGTAGTTATTGATTACATTACAATACTTAATGCAATTGTCTCGTTGCTTTGCAACTTAATACTGGAGGGGTTCGGACGATAACCTGGGTGGACTTTAGGCATAGATGCATTGGATGGCGGTCTATGTACTTTGTCGTAATGCCCAATTAAATCTCACTATATTTACCATGTCATGTATATGCATTATTATGCCTTCTCTATTTGTCAATTGCCCGACTGTAATTTGTTCACCCAACATGCTTTTATCTTATGGGAGACACCTCTAGTGACTGTGGACCCCGGTCCTATTCTTTCCATATACAATCTACTTGTTTTATGTTTTCTTTGCAAACATCTTCCACTCGATACGTTTAATCCTTTGTTACAGTAAGCCGGTGAGATTGACAACCTCACCGTTTCGTTGGGGCAAAGTACTTTGGTTGTGTTGTGCGGGTTCCTAGTTGGCGCCGGAATCCCTGGTGTTGCGCCGCATCACATTTCGCGACCATCAACCTTCAACGTGCTTCTTGGCTCCTAATGGTTCGATTAAACCTTGGTTTCATACGAAACTTGCTTCTATACGCATCATACCTTCCACTTGGGGTTCCAACGGACGTGTGCATCTACGCGTATCAAGCTAAATTTCCGGCGCCGTTGCCGGGAGATCAAGACACGCTGCAAGGGAGTCTCCACTTCTCAATCTCTTTACTTTGTTTTTGTCTTGCTTTATTTTATTTACTACTTTGTTTGCTGCACTAAATCAAAACACAAAAAAATTAGTTGCTAGTTTTACTTTATTTATTGTCTTGCTCTCTATCGAAAACACAAAAAAATTAGTTACTTGTCTTTACTTTGTTTGCCTAGTTTACTTTTTGCTTATTTCATCATGCTAAATCCTAAGTTTACTTTGGAAGAGATACCGGTAGGACGAGGGTGTATCATTGGAAGAGATAATATAGAAGAATTTTCACCCATGTTAGTATGGATGAAGATTTTGAAGATATACCATTATTAAAAACTGCTCCTACTTATGAAAGTGCTTCTGCCTGTTTGATACACATGTTAGAAACTAGATTTGTTAATCTCAATCCCATAATACAACATATGTTTCTTACACTTTCGGATATGGAGATGGGGGAAAAGAGAAATTTTGTTTTAAAAGTCCTTGTTAGAGAATTTGAGGATATAGTTAAAGAAGCTAGAAAAGTTTTTATTAAGCATAAGAGGCTTGGTTTCTTTCCTAATTTTAAACAAATACTTGAAAAGATGGATATGGATAGAATTAAGTATACTAATAATGTTAATGATGGTAGGGAAATTAAAGCGCCAATACCTAGTAAACTACTAGGGATGCATGAAGTTTTGGAAAATAACTATGCTTGGCTTGTTCCTGAAAATTTGTTTGATGAGAATAGTAAGCCTGGGAGCAATGAGAGAGGAGTTACTTATATAGACCAGATACAATGCATTGTTGAGAAAACTCCCAAAGCTAATGATGTTGATGCTTCTACTCTCGATGTTACTTGATTTGCACTTTCTGTAGAAAGGCGTTAAAGAAAACGCTTATGGGAGACAACCCATGTTTTTACCTACAGCAATTTTTTTGTTTTATTGAGTCTTGGAAGTTGTTTACTACTGTAGCAACCTCTCTTATCATGTTTTTGTGCCAAGTAAAGTTTCTATGTCAAAGTTGATGTTATATTTGGGATCGCTGCTAGAAACAGCATTGCTGTCTGTATCACGAATCTGGGCATAATTCCCTGTAGAAAATTCGAAAAATCTGCCAATTTACGAGCGTGATCCTCAGATATACGCAACTTTCATTAGTTTTGAGTTTTTCCATTTGAGTAAGTCTGGTGCCATTTATAAATTCGTCTTTATGGACTGTTCTGTTTTTGACAGATTCTGCCTTTTATTTCGCATTGCCTCTTTTGCTATGTTGGATTTATTTCTTTGATCCATTAATGTCCAGTAGCATTATGCAATGTCCAGAGTGAAAAGAATGATTGTGTCACCTCTGAATGTGTGAATTATTAATGATGCACTAACCCTCTAATGAGTTTGCTTGAAGTTTGGTGTGAAGGAAGTTTCAAGGGTCAAGAAGAATGATATATTAAGATCAAGAGGAGTGAAAGCTCTAAGCTTGGGGCTGCCCCGTGGTTCATCCCTGCATATTTTAAGAAGACTCAAGCTTAAGCTTGGGGATGCCCAAGCATCCCTTCTTCATCATTACTTATCGGTTCCTCAAAACTATATTTTTATTCGATCACATCTTGTGTTCTTTACTTGGAGCGTCGGTTTGTTTCGTTTTTGTTTTTGTTTGAATAAGATGGATCCTAGCATTCACTTTGTGGAGAGAGACACGCTCCCGCTGTTGCATATGGACACATGTGTCCTTAGGCTTTACTCATAATGTTCAAGGCGAAGTTTCTTCTTCGTTAATTTGTTATATGGTTGGAATTGGAAAATGCTACATGTAGTAATTCTAAAAATGTCTTGGATAATGTGATGCTTGGCAATTGTTGTGCTCATGTTTAAGCTCTTGCATCATATGCTTTGCACCCATTAATGAAGAAATACATAGAGCTTGCTAAAAATTTGATTTGCATATTTGGTTTCTCTAAGGTCTAGATAATATCTAGTATTGAGTTTTGAACAACAAGGAAGACAGTGTAGAGTCTTATAATGTTTACAATATGTCTTTTATGTGAGTCTTGCTGCACTTGTTCATCCTTGAGTTTGCTTCAAATAACCTTGCTAGCCTAAACCTTGTATCGGGAGGGAATACTTCTCATGCATCCAAAATCCTGAGCCAACCACATGCCATTTGTGTCCACCACCTACCTACTACATGGTATTTACCGCCATTCCAAAGTATTGCTTGAGTGCTACCTTTAAAATTCCATCATTCACCTTTGCAATATATAGCTCATGGGACAAAATAGCCTTAAAAACTATCGTAGTATTGAATATGTACTTATGCACTTTATATTTTATTAAGTTGCTTGTTGTGCGATAACCATGTTTATGGGGAACGCCATCAACTATTGTTGAATATCATGTGAGTTGCTATGCATGTCCGTCTTGTCTGAAGGTCTATCATTTTAGTGGTTGGAGCATGCAAAATTGTTAGAGAAGAACATTGGGCCGCTAACTAAAGCCATGAATCATGTGGAAGTTTCAGTTTTGGACATATATCCTCAATCTCATATGAGAATAATAACTTTGCTACATGCTTATGCATTAAAGAGGAGTCCATTATCTGTTGTCCATGTTGTCGGTATGGATGTCTAAGTTGAGAATAATCAAGCGAGAAATCCAAATCGAGCATTCTCCTTGGACCTTTGTACAGGCGGCATGGAGGTACCCTTTGTGACACTTGGTTGAAACATGGCATGCAAAGATCCGGTAGTCAAGTTAAGTAGGACGAGGTGCGGGCACTATTAGTATACTATGCGTGAGGCTTGCAACTTGTAAGATATAATTTACATAACTCATATGCTTTATTACTACCGTTGACAAAATTGTTTCATGTTTTCAAAATAAAAGCTCTAGCACAAATACGGCAATCGATGCTTTCCTCTGCGAAGGACCATTCTTTTACTTTTATTGTTGAGTCGGTTTACCTATCTCCTTCCACCTTAAGAAGCAAACACTTGTGTGAACTGTGCATTGATTCCACCATGCATATTGCACTTGTTATATTACTTTATGTTGACAATATCCATGAGATATACATGTTACAAGTTGAAAGCAACTGCTGAAACTTAATCTTCTTATGTGTTCTTCAACACCTTTACTTTGATTTATTGCTTCTGAGTTAACTCTTATGCAAGACTTATTGATGCTGGTCTTGAAATACTATTCATGAAAAGTCTTTGCTATATGATTAATTTGTTTAGTCATTACCTTTGCTTTGATCGCTGCATTCATTACATATGTTTACAAATAGTATGATCAAGATTATGATGGCATGTCACTTCGAAATCTTTATTATCGTTTTACCCCTTCGGGACGAGAGAACTAAGCTGGGATGTTGATACGTCTCCAACGTATCGACACTTATGTTCCATGCTACTTTATTGATGATACCTACATGTTTTATGCACATTATATGTCATATTTATGCATTTTAGGAACTAACCTATTAACAAGATGCCGAAGAGCCAGTTGTTGTTTGCTTTTGGTTTTGAATCCTAGTAAAGAAATATTCTCGGAATTGACGAAACTTTCGCCAGGGGTCCATTGCCTGAAGCTTCGGAAGACCGAAGACCTACGAAGTGGGGCCAGGCAGCCAGAGGGGGTGCGGCCGGCCCGGCAGCGGCCCCGCCCCCCAGGCCCTCGTGTGGCCCCTCGCGTTGACCTTCCGCCTGCTTAAAGCTCCCGTCGCGAGCCCCAGTGCCGAGGGCACGATACGGAAAACTTACGGAGACGCCGCCGCGATCCCATCTCGGGATTAGGAGATCGCCTCCGGCACCCTGCCGGAGGGGGATTCATCTCCGGAGGACTCTTCATACCATGATCGCTTCGGAGTGATGAGTGAGTAGTTCCTGTGGACCATGGGTCCATAGCAGTAGCTAGATGGTCGTCTTCTCCTTGTTGTGCTTCATTGTTGGATCTTGTGAGCTGCCTAACATGATCAAGATCATCTATATGTAATTCTATATGTTGTGTTTGTCGGGATCCGATGGATAGAGAGTACTATGATTATGGTGATTATCAATCTATTGTTCATGTGTTGTTTATGATCTTGCATGCTCTCGTTATTAGTAGAGGCTCGGGCCAAGTTAACTCTCTCCAAGAGGGAGTAATTATGCTCGATAGTGGGTTCATGCCTTCATTGATACCTGGGGTGACTGAAAGTTCTAAGGTTGTGATGTGCTGTTGCCACTAGGGATAAAACATTGATGCTATGTCTAGGATGTAGTTATTGATTACATTCGCACAATACTTAATGCAATTTCATTGCTTTGCAACTTAATATCTGGAGGGTTCGGACATAACCGAAGGTGGACTTTTTAGGCATAGATGCGGTTGGATGGCGGTCTATGTACTTTGTCGTAATGCCCAATTAAATCTCACTATATTTACCATGTCATGTATATGCATTATTATGCCTTTCTCTATTTGTCAATTCCAATTGTTGTTTACCCAACATGCTTTTATCTTATGGGAGACACCTCTAGTGAACTGTGGACCCAGTCCTATTCTTTCCATAGCATACAATCTACTTGTTTTACTGTTTTCTTTGCAAACATCTTCCACTCGATACGTTTAATCCTTTGTTACAGCAGCGGTGAGATTGACAACCTCACTGTTTGTTGGGGCAAAGTACTTTGGTTGTGTTGTGCAGGTTTCTAGTTGGCGCCGGAATCCCTGGTGTTGCGCCGCATCACATTTCGCGACCATCAACCTTCAACGTGCTTCTTGGCTCCCTGCTGGTTCGATTAAACCTTGGTTTCATACTGAGGGAAACTTGCTTCTATACGCATCATACCTTCCACTTGGGGTTCCCAACGGACGTGTGCATCTACGCGTATCATAGTCCATGTGCTGGATTCAAGTATGGATGCCATGAAGATAAAGATATACCTTGAGTATTGGCATCAAGATCATCGACTTGAAGACATTTATGTGATATGATCAAGAAGAAGAAATGAAGATGGAGTTCCTATGTGGAAATCAATATTAGCCATGCTCTAGCTTATGTGTTAAGCAATGAATGATCAATATCTTGAGTGTTTGATTCCAAGTGAAGAATTCAAGATATGGCTCTAAGTTGGTGTCATGATAGTCTCATGAGTTGAGCTATGGTTGATTAACATTTAGAGCATGCAACCAAATGAAGAGTTCTTTATACACCTCAAGATAATATGATAGAGCATGAGAAGATACAAGGTTGACCAATACAAAGAGTGAATAATAGATTCAAGTTTGGTCAACACATGAAGCATAAGAATGTTCCACATGAAGTCATGTGGTATGATATTGTCAATTATGCTTTATGAACTAAACCATCATATATATGCTCTTGTGTTGTCTATGTGGGTTAGGTATCTTTCCATGGGCATGCATCAAAAGTGAGCCCATGAGAGGATGACATCAAGTGGTGATCGTCATCAAGGTTGAGTTGGGCAAGTTCAAGTTGAGCATCTCAAGAGGATCACATGCTTGAAGCTTTCCGTCCATTTGGTGATAATGGACATCTGAAGATGTGCTTAATGAAGCTATCCCACCATGGTATATGGGGGAGCATTTGTGAGTCTTCACGAAGCAACAATGATCAAGTGAGGCATTTCGGCTTGAGTGAAGCTTGAAGAGTTATCATCAAGATCAAGCGGGATATGCAAGGAAAAGGTATGGCCTTGCTAGGTTTTCCTTTTACCGGTCTCAAGGTGGTTGTTGGGAGACAGTTATAGGATAGATAGTCACACTATCAAGAGGGCTTTCGGTTGGGTAACTTGATCACATCGTCTAGGGAGCTCAACCCTTTGCATACTTTGCATATCCTTATTTCTTCTTAGTGTTTCTGTGAGGATCTTGAGCTTGTTGTTATCTCTACAACAAGCCCAAGTTCATCGAAAACGGAATCCGCATGCATCTTCTATTACGTTTCCGAGTTTGGACGTCTTCACCGTTTCTTGACAGTGGGAGACTCCCTCTCTAGATCATCTAAAAATATTCTGTGAGGAGTCTCCATATTTCCACCATTGGGGTTCTATTTTGTCGTTATCTTCCAACAAAATTGGTTTCATGTCAATCGGAGTTCGGAGCATTTTCTATTTAAAACAAAAAAATATAGGTTTTTGGCCTGAAGCAGTCTTGCCCACCACCCGGTACAGCCGAGTCTGGCACCGGCCCTTAGGTGAGCAGGCACAGCATTGCCCACCGGCACTATCGAGGTATACTTCTATCTCTGCCAATGGCCGCGGACCGGCGCCCGGCGTCAGTCGACCAACCCCTCCACTGTTGGGCTATTTTGGCGTTGTCGGCTGTGCATGATATGTCTCCAACGTCTATAATTTCTTATGTTCCATGCTTGTTATGACAATACCTACATGTTTTGTTCACACTTTATGATGTTTTGATGCATTTCCGGCACTAACCTATTAACAAGATGCCGAAGCGCCGTTGTTTTCTGTTGTTTTTTCAGAAATGTTAAGGAAATATTCTCGGAATTGAATGAAACAAAAGCCCACGGTCTTATTTTCCACGGAGCTTCCAGAAGACCAGAGGATAGTGGGGCCACGAGGAGCCGCCACCATAGAGGCGGTGATGGCGTGTAACTCATACGTTCGTTGGGAACCCAAGAGGAAGGTATGATGCGCACGTTGGAAAGAAACCAAGGTTTATCGAACCGGGAGGAGCCAAGAAGCACATTGAAGGTTGATGGTGGCGAAATGTGATGCGGCGCAACACCGGGGATTCCGGCGCCAACGTGGAACCTGCACAACACAACCATACTTTGCCCCAACGAAGCAGTGAGGTTGTCAATCTCACCGACTTGCTTTGTAACAAAGGATTAACCGTATTGTGTGGAAAATGATTGTTTGCGAAGAAAGCAGGTAGAACAAGTATTGCATAGATTATGCGATGTAAAGAATAGTTAAGGGTCCACAGTTCTTTAGAGTTTCTCTCCCATAAGATTAAAGCATGTTGGGTGAACAAATTACAGTCGGGCAATTGACAAATAGAAAAGGGCATACAATGCATATACATGATATGATAAATATAGTGAGATTTAATCGGGGCATTACGACAAAGTACATAGACCACTATCCAGCATGCATCTATGCGTAAAAAGTCCACCTTCAATTTATCATCCGAACCCCTTCAGTATTAAGTTGCAAGCAATGGACAATTGCATTAAGTATGGTGCGTAATGTAATCAACAACTACATCCTTAGACATAGCATCAATGTTTTATCCCTAGTGGCAACAACACATCCACAACCTTAGAACTTTCATGTCATGTCCCAGATTTAATGGAGGCATGAACCCACTATCGAGCATAAATACTCCTCTTGGAGTTAAGAGCAAAAACTGGCCAGAGCCTCTACTAATAGCAGGAGAGCATGCAAGATCATAAACAACACATAGGTAATAGATTGATAATCACCATAACATAGTATTCTCTATCCATCGGATCCCGACAAACACAACATATAGTAGATAGATGATCTTGATCATGTTGGGCAGCTCACAAGATCCAACAATGAAGCACAATTAGGAGAAGACGACCATCTAGCTACTGCTATGGACCCATAGTCCAGGGGTGAACTACTCACTCATCACTCCCGGAGGCGATCATGGCGATGAAGAGTCCTCCGGGAGATGATTCCCTCCCGGGCTGCCGGAGGTGATCTCTGAATCCCCCGAGATGGGATTCGCGGCGGCGTCTGGAAGGTTTTCCGTATCGTGGCTCTCTCTACAGGGGGTTTCGCGACGAAGACTTTAAGTAGGCGGAAGGGCAACGCTGGGGCCACGAGGCCCCACACACCGGCGTGGCCGGGGCCGAGGCCGCGCCGCCCAGTGGCGGCGCCTGTGGCCCCACTTCCTTTCCCCCTCGGTCTTCCGGAAGCTTCGTGCAAAAATAGGACCTGGGCGTTGATTTCGTCCAATTCGAGAATATTTCCTTACTAATTTCTGAAACCAAAAACAACAAACAAACTGGCTCTTGGCATCTTGTTAATAGGTTAGTGCGGAAAATGCGTAATGACATATAATGTATAAAACATGTAGATATCATCAATAATGTAGCATGGAACATAAGAAATTATCGATACGTCGAGACGTATCAGCATCCTCAAGCTTAGTTCGCTCGTCCCGAGAAGGTAAACGATAACAAGGATTATTTCTGAGTGACATGCCATCCTAACTTGATCATACTATTGTAAACATATGTAATGAATGCAGTGATCAAAACAATGCTAATGACATGAGTAAACAAATAAATCATAAAGCAAAGACTTTTCATGAATAGTACTTCAAGACAAGCATCAATAAGTCTTGCATAAGAGTTAACTCATAAAGCAATAAATCAAAGTAAAGGTATTGAAGCAACACAAAGGAAGATTAAGTTTCAGCGGTTGCTTTCAACTTATAACATGTGTATCTCATGGATAGTGTCAATGTAAAGTAATATAACAAGTACAATATGCAAGTATGTAGGAATCAATGCATAGTTCACACAAGTGTTTGCTTCTTGAGGTGGAGAAATAGGTAAACTGACTCAACAATAAAAATAAAAAGAAAGGTCCTTCAAAGAGGAAAGCATTGATTGCTATATTTGTGCTAGAGCTTTTATTTTGAAAACATGAAACAATTTTGTCAACGGTAGTAATAAAGCATATGAGTTATGTAAATTATATCTTACAAGTTGCAAGCCTCATGCATAGTATACTAATAGTGCCCGCACCTTGTCCTAATCAGCTTGGACTACCGGATCATCGCAATACACATGTTTTAACCAAGTGTCACAAAGGGGTACCTCCATGCCGCATGTACAAAGGTCTAGGAGAAAGCTCGCATTTTGAATTTCTCGCTTTTGATTATTCTCAACTTAGACATCCATACCGGGACAACATAGACAACAGATAATGGACTCCTCTTTAATGCATAGCATGTGGCAACAATTAGTGTTCTCATATGAGATTGAGGATATATGTCCAAAATGAAACTTCCACCATGATTCATGGCTTTAGTTAGCGGCCCCAATGTTCTTCTCTAACAATATGCATGCTCCAACCATTAAGGTGGTAGATCTCTCTTTACTTGAGACAAGACGGACATGCATAGCAACTCACATGATATTCAACAAAGAATAGTTGATGGCGTCCCCGATATGATGTTATCGCTAAACAAGCAACTTAATAAGAGATAAAGTGCATAAGTACATATTCAATACCACAATAGTTTTTAAGGCTATTTTGTCCCATGAGCTATACATTGCAAAGGAGAATGATGGAATTTTAAAGGTAGCACTCAAGCAATTTACTTTGGAATGGCGGAGAAATACCATGTAGTAGGTAGGTATGGTGGACACAAATGGCATAGTGGTTGGCTCAAGGATTTGGATGCATGAGAAGTATTCCCTCTCGATACAAGGTTTAGGCTAGCAAGGTTATTTGAAACAAACTCAAGGATAAACCGTGCAGCAAAACTCACATAAAAGACATATTGTAAACATTATAAGACTCTACACCGCCTTCCTTTTTGTTCAAAACTCAATACTAGAAATATCTAGACCTTAGAGAGACCAAATATACAAACCAAATTTTAGCAAGCTCTATGTATTTCTTCATTAATGGGTGCAAAGTATATGATGCAAGAGCTAAATATGAGCACAACAATTGCCAATTATCACATTATCCAAGACATTTTAGAATTACTACATGTAGCATTTCCAATTCCAACCATATAACAATTTAACGAAGAAGAAACCTTCGCCTTGAACATTATGAGTAAAGCCTAAGGATATATTTGTCCATATGCAACAGCGGAGCGTCTCTCTCCCATACAGTGAATGCTAGGATCCATTTTATTCAAACAAAAACAAAACAAACCGACGCTCCAAGCAAAGAACATAAGATGTGACTGAATAAAAATATAGTTCCACGGGAGGAACCTGATTATGTTGTTGATGAAGAAGGGATGCCTTGGGCATCCCCAAGCTTAGACAGCAGTCTTCTTAAAATATGCAGGGATGAACCATTGGAGCTTTCACTCCTCTTGATCATAGTATATCATACTCTCTCTTGACCCTTGAAAACTTCCTTCACACCAAACTTCAAGCAAACTCATTAGAGGGTTAGTGCACAATTAAAAATTCACATATTCAGAGGTTACACAATCATTCTTAACACTTCTGGACATTGCACAAAGCTACTGTACATTAATGGATCAAAGGAATTCATCCAACATAGCAAATACGGCAATGTGAATAAAAGGCAGAATCTGTCAAAGACAGAACAGTCCGTAAAAACGAACCTGAAAGGGCACTAGACTTGCTCAAATGGAAAAACTCAAAACTAATGAAAGTTGCGTACATATCTGAGGATCACGCTCGTAATTTTGCAGATTTTTCGAATTTTACAGAGACTTATGCCAAAATTCGTGACGAGAAAGCAATGCTGTTTCTGCAGCGATCCCAAATATAACATCAACTTTAGCATAGAAACTTTACTTGGCACAAAAACATGATTAGGAGAGGTTGCTACAGTAGTAAACAACTTCCAAGACTCAACAAAACAAAAATTGCTGTAATAAAGAAAACATGGGTTGTCTCCCATAAGCGCTTTTCTTTAACGCCTTTGATAGCGCGAAGTGCAAATCAAGTAACATCAAGAGTAGAAGCATCAACATCATAACTTGTTCTAATAATAAAATCAAAAGGTAACTTCATTCTCTTTCTAGGAAGTGTTCCATACCTTTCTTGAGGAATTGATATCTAATATTACCTTCCTTCATATCAATAACAGCACCAACGGTTCGAAGAAAAGGTCTTCCAACACAATAGGACAAGATGCATTGCATTCGATATCCAAGACAACAAAATCAACGGGGACAAGGTTATTGTTAACCGTAATGCGCACATTATCAATCCTCCCCAAAGGTTTCTTTTTATCAACAAGATTAACATCAAATAACAATTCTTCAATGGTGGCAAGTCAAGCATATCATAAATCTTTTTAGGCATAACGGAAATACTTGCATCAAGATCACATAAAGCATTACATTCAAAGTCATTGAATTTCATTTTAATGATGGGCTCCCAACCATCTTCTAACTTTCTAGGAATAGAAGTTTCAAGTTTTAGTTTCTCTTCTCTAGCTTTTATGAGAGCATTTGTAATATGTTTTGTAAAGGACAAATTTATAGCACTAGCATTAGGACTTTTAGCAAGTTTTTGTAAGAACTTTATAACTTCAGAGATGTGGCAATCATCAAAATCTAAATCATTATGAGCTACAGCAATGGGATCATTGTCCCCAAGGTTGGAAAAAATTTCAGCAGATTTATCACAAGTGATTTCAGCAGTTTTAGCAATTTCAGGCAGTTTTGTACGCTTTGCACTAGGAGTAGAAACATTGCCAACACCAATTATTTTACCATTGATAGTAGGAGGTGCATCAACATATGAATCATTATCATTACTAATGGTGGTAATAGTCCAAACTTTAGCTACATTATTCTCTTTAGCTAGTTTTTCATTTTCTTCTCTATCCCACCTAGCACGCAATTCAGCCATTAATCTTATATTCTCATTAATTCTAACTTGGATGGCATTTGCTGTAGTAGTAATCTTATTATCAATATCCTCATTAGGCATAACTTTCAATTTTAATAGATCAACATCAGAGGCAAGTCTATCAACTCTAGAAGCAATAATATCAATTTTATCAAGCTTTTCCTCAACAGATTTGTTAAAAGCAGTTTGTGTACTAATAAATTCTTTAAGAATAGATTCAAGACCAGGGGTACACTCCTATTATTGTTGTAAAATTCCCATAAGAATTACCATAACCATTACCATTAGCAGAAGGATATGGCCTATAGTTATTACCAGAGTTGTTCCTATAAGCATTGTTGTTGAAATTATTATTTTTTATGAAATTCACATCAACATTTTCTTCTTGAGCAACCAATGAAGCTAAAGGAACATTATTAGGATCAACATTAGATCTACCATTCACAAGCATAGACATAATCACATCAATCTTATCACTCAAGGAAGAGGTTTCTTCAAGAGAATTTACCTTCTTACCTTGTGGAGCTCTTTCCGTGTGCCATTCAGAGTAATTTATCATCATATCATCAAGAAGCTTTGTAGCCTCCCCCAAAGTGATGGACATAAAGGTACCTCCAGCAACTGAATCCAATAAATTCCGAAGAAAAATTTAGTCCTGCATAGAAGGTTTGGATGATCATCCAAGTAGTCAGTCCATGGGTTGGGCAATTTTTTACCAAAGATTTCATTCTCTCCCATGCTTGAGCAACATGTTCAGTATCTAATTGCTTAAAATTCATTATGCTACTTCTCAAAGATATAATTTTAGCGGAGGATAATATCTACCAATAAAAGCATCCTTACATTTAGTCCATGAATCAATACTATTCTTAGGCAAAGATAGCAACCAATCTTTAGCTCTTCCTCTTAATGAGAAAGGAAACAATTTCAATTTAATAATATCACCATCTATATCCTTATACTTTTGCATTTCACAAAGTTCAACAAAATTATTAAGATGGGCAGCAGCATCATCATTACTAACACCAGAAAATTGCTCTCTCATAAGGTTCAGTAAAGCAGGTTTAATTTCAAAGAATTCTGCTGTAGTGGCAGGTGGAGCAATAGGTGTGCATAGGAAATCATTATTATTTGTGTTTGTGAAGTCACACAACTTAGTATTTTCGGGGGTATTCATTTTAAATAAATAAAGCAAACAAGATAAAGTAAATGCAAGTAACTAATTTTTTTGTGTTTTTGATATTGAGAGCAAGACATAAATAAAGTAAAACCAGCAACTTTTTTTGTGTTTTGTTTAGGTGCAGCAAACAAAGTAGTAAATAAAATAAAGCAAGACAAAACAAAGTAAAGAGATTGGGAAGTGGAGACTCCCCTTGCAGCGTGTCTTGATCTCCCAAACAACGACGCAGAAAGAGCTTGATGGCGTGTAACTCACACGTTCGTTGTGAACCCCAAGAGGAAGGTATGATGCGCACGGCAGCAAGTTTTCCTCGAAGAAACCAAGGTTTATCGAACCGGAGGAGCCAGAAGCACGTTGAAGGTTGATGGTGGCGAAATGTGATGCGGCGCAACACCAGGGATTCGGCGCCAACATGGAACCACAACACAACCAAAAACTGCTAGCGAAGCAGTGAGGTTGTCAATCTCACCGGCTTGTTGTAACAAAGGATTAACCGTATTGTGTGGAAAATGATTGTTTGCGAAGAAAACAGAAAACAAGTATTGCATAGATTGATATGCGATGTAAAGAATAGGACCGGGGTCCACAGTTCACTAAGGTGTCTCTCCCATAAGATTAAAGCATGTTGGGTGAACAAATTACAGTCGGGCAATTGACAAATAGAAAAGGGCATAACAATGCATATACATGATATGATAAATATAGTGAGATTTAATCAGGGCATTACGACAAAGTACATAGACCGCTATCCAGCATGCATCTATGCCTAAAAAGTCCACCTTCAGGTTATCATCCGAACCCCTTCTAGTATTAAGTTGCAAGCAACAGACAATTGCATTAAGTATGGTGCGTAATGTAATCAACAACTACATCCTTAGACATAGCATCAATGTTTTATCCCTAGTGGCAATAGCACATCCACAACCTTAGAACTTTCTGTCACTGTCCCAGGAGGCATGAACCCACTATCGAGCATAAATACTCCCTCTTGGAGTTAAGAGCAAAAACTTGGCCCGAGCCTCTACTAATAACGGAGAGCATGCAAGATCATAAACAACACATAGGTAATAGATTGATAATCACCATAACATAGTATTCTCTATCCATCGGATCCGACAAACACAACATATAGTATTACAGATAGATGATCTTGATCATGTTAGGCAGCTCACAAGATCCAACAATGAAGCACAATTAGGAGAAGACGACCATCTAGCTACTGCTATGGACCCATAGTCCAGGTGAACTACTCACTCATCACTCCGGAGGCGATCATGGCGATGAAGAGTCCCCCGGAGATGATTCCCCTCTCCCGCAGGGTGCGGGCGATCTCCTGAATCCCCGAGATGGGATTCGCGGCGGCGGGTCTCGGAAGGTTTTCCGTATCGTGGCTCTCGTGAGGAGGTTCGCGACAAAGACTTTAAGTAGGCGGAAGGGCAACGCGGGGGCCACACGAGGGCCCCACACACCAGGCCGGTGCGGCCGGGCTGGCGCGCCGCCCTAGTGTGGCGGCGCCTCGTGGCCCCACTTCCTTTCCCCTCGGTCTTATGGAAGCTTCGTGCAAAAATAGGACCCTCGGCGTTGATTTCGTCCAATTGAGAATATTTCCTTACTAGGATTTATGAAACCAAAAACAGAAAACAACAGGCTCTTCGGCATCTTGTTAATAGGTTAGTGCTTGGAAAATGCGTAAATACGACATATAATGTGTATAAAACATGTAGATATCATCAATAATGTAGCATGGAACATATGAAATTATCGATACGTCAGAGACGTATCAGGCGGCGCGGCCAAGGAGGGGCCCGTGCCACCCTATGGGTGGGCCCCTCGGGTGCCCCCCTGCGTTGCCCTTCCGCCTACTTAAACTCTCCGTCGCGAAAACCCTAGTACGAGAGCCACGATACAGAAAAGTTCCTGAGACGCCGCCGCCAATCCAATCTCGGGGGATTCGGGAGATAGCCCAGCACCGCCGGAGAGAATCATCACGGAGGGCTCTACATCACCATGCCCGCCTCCGGACTGATGCGTGAGTAGTTCATCCTTGGACTATGGGTCCATAGTAGTACCTAGATGGTTGTCTTCTCCTCTTGGGCTATCATGTTTAGATCTTGTGAGCTGCCTAACATGATCAAGATCATCTATTTGTAATGCTACATGTTGTGTTTGGTGGGATCCGATGAATATGGAATACTATGTCAAGTTGATTATTGATCTATCATATATGTGTTGTTTATGTTCTTGCATGCTCTCCGTTGCTAGTAGAGGCTCTGGCCAAGTTGATACTTGTAACTCCAAGTGGGAGTATTTATGCTCGATAGTGGGTTCATGCCTCCATTGAATCTGGGACGATGACAGAAAGTTCTAAGGTTGTGGATGTGTTGTTGCCACTAGGATAAAACATCAATGCTTTGTCTAAGGATATTTGTGTTGATTACATTACGCACCATACTTAATGCAATTGTCTGTTGTTTGCAACTTAATACTGGAAGGGGTGCGGATGCTAACCTGAAGGTGGACTTTTTAGGCATAGATGCATGCTGGATGTTGATACGTCTCAAACGTATCTATAATTTCTCATGTTCCATGCTACTTTTATTACAATACTTGAATGTTTTATACATACTTTACAACATTATTATACATTTTCCGGCACTAACCTATTAACAAGATGCCGAAGTGCCAGTTGCTGTTTTTTTGTTTTTGGTTTCAGAAATCCTAGTAAGGAAATATTCTCGGAATTGGACGAAATCAACGCCCAGGTCCTATTTTTGCACGAAGCTTCCGAGTCCGAAGAGGAACGAAGTGGGGCCACGAGGCGGCCACACCGGGGGGCACGGCCGGGGGGGCCGTGCGGCCCTGTTGTGTCGGCGCTCGTGGCCCTCGACCTACCCTTCCGCCTACTTAAAGCCTCCGTCGCGAAACCCAGCCCGAGAGCCACGATACGGAAAACATTACTGAGAGGCCGCCGCCGCGAATCCCATCTCGGGGATTCAGGAGATCGCCTCCGGCACCCTGCCGGAGGGGAATCATCACCGGGGGCTCTACATCATCATGCCCGCCTCCGGATTGATGCGTGAGTAGTTCATCCTTGGACTATGGGTCCATAGCAGTAGCTAGATGGTTGTCTTCTCCGCTTGTGCTTTCATTGTATTAGATCTTGTGAGTTGCCTAACATGATCAAGATCATCTATTTGTAATGCTACATGTTGTGTTTGGCGAGATCCGATGAATATAGAATATTATGTTAAGTTGATTATCAATCTATCATATATGTGTTGTTTATGTTCTTGCATGCTCTCTGTTGCTAGTAGAGGCTCGGCCAAGTTGATACTTGTAACTCCAAGAGGAGTAATTATGCTCGATAGTGGGTTCATGCCTCCATTTAATCTGGGACAGTGACAGAAAGTTCTAAGGTTGTCGATGTGTTGTTGCTACTAGGGATAAAACATTGATGCTTTGTCTAAGGATATTTGTGTTGATTACATTACGCCATACTTAATGCAATTATCTTGTTAACTTAATACTAGAAGGGGTTCGGATGATAACCGAAGGTGGATTATTTAGGCATAGATGCATGCTGGATAGCGGTCTATGTACTTTGTCGTAATGCCTGATTAAATCACATAGTAATCATCGTTATATATTGAATCTTTATTTGTCAATTGCTCGCCTGTAATTTGTTCACCATCATGTTAGTTATCTTATTGGAGAGACACCACTAGTGAACTGTGGACCCCGGTCCATTCTTTTACATCTGAATACATTCTACTGCTTTTACTGTTCTTTGCAAACAAACACCATCTTCCACTCGATACGTTAATCCTTTGTTTTCAGCAAGCCGTGAGATTGACAACCTCACCATTCGTTGGGGCAAAGTGCTTTGATTGTGTTGTGCAGGTTCCACGTTGGCGCCGGTTTCGGTGTTGCGCCGCACTACATTCCTCCACCAACAACCTTCACGTGCTTCTTGGCTCCTACTGGTTCGATAACCTTGGTTTCTTTCTGAGGGAAAACTTGCTGCTGTGCGCATCATACCTTCCTCTTGGGGTTCCCAACGGACGTGTACATCTATGCGCATCAGATGTCGGTCTATGTTCTTTGTCGTAATGCCCTGATTAAATCTCATAGTGATCATCATGATATGTATATGAATCTTTATTTGTCCATTGCCCACCTGTAATTTGTTCACCCAGCATGCTATTTATCTTATTGGAGAGACACCACTAGTGAACTGTGGACCCCGGTCCATTATTTTACATATGAAATACAATCTACTGCAATCATTGTTCTCTGTTGTTTTCTACAAGCAAACATCATTCTCCACACCATACGTTTAATCCTTTGTTTTCAGCAAGCCGGTGAGATTGACAACCTCACTGTTAAGTTGGGGCAAAGTATTGTGATTGTGTTGTGCAGGTTCCATGTTGGCGCCGGAATCACTGGTGTTGCGTTGCACTACACTCCTCCACCAACAACCTTCACGTGGCCTTCATCTCCTACTGGTTCGATAACCTTGGTTTCTTACTGAGGGAAAATTTGCTGCTGTACGCATCACACCTTCCTCTTGGGGTTCCCAACAGACGTGTGCTTCACGCGTTATCAAGCTCTTTTTCTAGCGCCGTTGCCGGGAGATCAAGACACGCTGCAAGGGGAGTCTCTCACATCCAATATCTTTACTTTGTTTATTGTCTTGCTTTACTTTATTTTATTTTTTGTCTTGTTTGCTTTATATCAAAAACACAAAAAAAAATTAGTTACTTGTTTTTACTTTATTCGGTTTGCTTAGTTACTTTTATTACTGCTAAAACTAGCAGAGTGGCCCGCGCACATGCGCGGGTGACCATCTAAATATGTCTATTATTTTTGTACTCCCTCCGATTCATATTAATTGACTCCAATATGGATGTATCTAGCACTAAAATGTGTCTAGATACATCCATATTAGAGTCAATTAATATGAACCGGAGGGAGTAACTAAATATTCATGTGAACATATCACTCATATTTTCAATATGCATGGGTGTCGTCACTTGTAGCTAGTTCAGTACTAAAATGGTGTACCTTGTAAAACTACATCACATGATTCCTAGATGATCTCAGTTCAATGGAAAAATATCATTGGTATTATTTGTTGAACCATATCCATATGTATTGTTGTACTCATACACAATTCATTCCTTCGAATAATTATTTGTAAACCTTAATTGGTCGCATGCTCATAACAGATATGGTAACACACTGATGCAAATTGAAATTCCCTCAAGTAATATAATTCGCATTGTCAAACTCCATCATTTGGGTCCATTCTCTCACTAAAGTAGTGTGTGGCTAACTTCAGCTGTCCTTCACAATATCGTTCATTAGAAACCACGCCTTGATGTTTTGATTCACAACAAAATCTTGATGGGGTCCGCACATGTGCTTAATTTTGGATGATTCTGGAAACATATCTTGAACATCTCAAGAATAGAAACCATTTTATACATCCTTCGATCGTCCCATTGGAACTCAACTCAAGCAACAACCAACTCCAGTATTGTATTATGAATTCCTGCTATAAGGTAAGAAAAACGAAGAATTAGTAAACATCGATCATTTCATTAGATTTTCCCAGAGCTAGTACTACTAAGGCATTGGTGAATTCCTTAAATCCCTCGTGCTTCCATGGGAAACTCATTTTTTGTTCTATTTTCATCTCATATAATACTGTAAATAAAATATGGATCTTATTTCATAAACATTATAGAAAGATGGTATATATTATAATAGGGATTATATTTGTATGTCATGGATTTTAATTGCAAACCTAGAGACCTTGGCATCTATTCATCATGAGTCTAATATATTACGATAACAGAGAAAGATATAATTAGATTCACTGATCTTCTCATTATGAGTTCATAAGATAGTTCATACAACATTAAAGGTCTATCCGCACCTTAGTCTTGAAACAATGAAAGATAAAATGAAAAGAGGAAGCTTTAGAAGCAATGAATCCGACCCAGCATGATACTTGAACTAATGGAAAATATATATTTCAAGGTACAGAGATCAAGTACCCTAGTATCAAATGTTGTACCCCCAGAAAATCAATCTTTTACACAACTTCGATTGCAAACTCTAAAACTTCTCTTTATTTGTTCACCTCTTAGAAATTTACAGACCTAAGTATTTTCATTCGAAAGTGGCATTTCCAACAGGAGCTGTTCTTCGATGTCCCCCTGATTTGCTAAATGTGAAGCATTTCTAACAGAATAATACTGATGTTTCAACGATAGATAATATTAGGAAGCAATAAACGATAGGTTACTGGAACATATGAGCCTTCTCCTTTTGAACACATAATAGCAAGTTGAATATGTTATTATATAATAACAATTCTAAAATCTTACCCACGTTAATCCTGGCGGTGCATTATAATCTTCTCGTTAGTGTTTGCTTCATTTTATTGAATGTTCGACTTCCAATCCAAATCCATATTATTTGTAGTACTCATGTAAGTGTTAGTGCATTGTAAATTAGACTAAAAGTGTACTTTGCTACCAAACAAATCACGGTGAAACCTTTCTTTCTGAGTTTCCTTATAAAGCAAAATCATGGTAAAACCTTTCTTTCCTAGTTTCCTTGTACAGCAGAAGTCCAGAATTCATATGGATAGCATCATGGCGTCTTAGCCAAAATAAAGTGAATATATCTATATTATTTCACAATAAGATGCCGGAGAGGAAAAGAATATGACACACGAAGCAAATTCTTACCAGAAAGTACAAAGCTATAGGAGTATTCAAACTGAATTACGGAAGGCATAATATGAAGTTATACCAGATAATCTCGGGATAGGTATACCATCAGACTTGGCATAAATGCTAGAATAACCCAAAAATCTACAAATATGAATCAATTAAATACCGAAGAACAACCCTAGTCCAGTCCCCTTTCAAAGAAAATGAACAACCTTAGTCAAGACCTGAGATCACTACCAAAGAGGTACTCACCTGTGGTAGCCTGGCCTCCTCCCTTACAGATTGGTTCTCACTGCTCTTGTATTTGAGACGTATGAACTGCATGTATGTGGTTACGAAATGACAAATAGTTTGAGGATATAGTAAAGAACATAGTTTGCGGCCATAGTGCATTGAACATTGCATTCGAGCCATAGACGACCAACATCGCCATCGATCATTGCACATGACCTCCATAATGGTGGAATGTGCAAACGGAACATATGAAACAAATTAACATGAGTATTTTGTTGTAAACCTTTAACTTGCAAGAAAAATATACTGATTAAAAGTTATACCATTACCAGCTTCAGTTTTAGCTTTGCACTAATATAAAGGAATAAAACTGTGAGATCCCATTAGTGGGGGAGCATACTGCATAAGAAACAGAGAAAGAATTTACCTGCAGCTAGATTGGAGATAGTTAGTAAGATGTTGGATAATCGATATGTAATAAGAGCCAACTTGTCCAAAATACTACCATGAACGTGTGTGATCTTTATGCAAATAAAGACATGAAAACCACCGGCTTGTCACATTTAGCTAGCTCAAAAAAGAGAAATATCAGCATCTTCACATCGTTAACGAAATACTAAGACCCAACAATATCCTGCAACACTGTATCACGGTGGGTGCAGTATGGCAAGATGATCTGCCTGTTATTACTGATCATGCAAAATATAGTCAATGAGATCATGGAGTTGAGGTGAAAAAATATTGCCATGATGAGAAGCATGTAAAACATGCGCAAGAAATATAGGGGCCAGGAGATAGTGGACATGGGGATATGGCAGATTCGGTGTCTCGGTGCTATCACACAACATACACAACATTGATGCATCATATGAATCATTAATATGAAAAAGGAAAGAGAAACACAGAAAGGTAGACGCTTGAGTAAATACAACCTGCAAATATCATGCGTGAAATTATATTTTCCATGAGTTCCCAGAAGGATCTCAGGGAATAGAGAGCGATATTGTAGAGTCCCTTCAGTTATGTAGATTACTCTTACACATTCCTAATAGTGCACCATCCTTCTTATTTTCGGACTGCTCTCCCAGCTATTACTAATTCAAGATAGTTGATAAGCTAAATCCAACAACCGGAATAAGTGATGCCCTACCTATACAGTGAAGTCCCTAATGTAAGTTTATACCTATTAAAAACAGATATTTTTACCTGTACAACTATGTAGAAAGATAATATTGAAAAAATAAATATTTGTACGTAAGCAAACAGATATTAAAGAATGTTTGCTCCATAACATATATCAGTATTGTGCTCTTGTTCAGGATCAAACCACTGAGCAAATTCAACTTAACGACAAAAATAAAACCTAATTGTGAAAACTGTCTTGAAAATAATATATAGTGAGATGGTATATATGAGAATTAGTAAGAGCCATCATGCCCATAAACAAAACTTATCTAAGAAAGGAAGAGGATATTTGTTTTCATTGACATATATATCATGTCATCATGCAAATGTCAAATAATACATACAACTCAATAAAAGTTCTTTCGGCAGATGCATACACATTACACTGCACATACTACGGAACCACCGAAACGACTGCAATATCTTTAGAGTGGTCAAAATAATAGTAGCTGCTACCATTAGTAAAGATCAAGTATACGTATTTCTGAACTGCACGATGACAGTTCATATATATATGTACAGAAATATCGAGCAGTTGTCACTACTAAGATTCATTCACGCTTATCTAATAATCAAACCGACATTAACTAAATGCGTATATTATTAGGAAAAAACACTAATAAGGCCGTACACTGAGAAACGTATCCAACATGGTGAAAAATACTGCCAAATAATGTTGAGCATCTGTACACATGATCCTTATTAATTGGATCAATCCATGCAACAGTCCAAAATGAAATGCATGTCTATCTTCTTATCTTTTTCCCATGGATCCATGCATATTCAGAGTTAGGAGATGTATTACCATGGATCATGACATTACCTGAGATAGAAATTTGTTTTGAGACCATTAAAAAATAACTTTGTTTAAAAGGGATTTCCGATGGAGAGTAAAAGTAGGGAAACAAATATGGCTGTCGTGCAATTCTATAGCTTTTGATCGAGTGTGCAAATATTGAGTGTGGACGATCTAGACCAATAGTGCAGCAGCACTCATATCGTACAATATTGCATGGACCCTTCTACTCAGTACAGGTGTATCTAACATCAGATTGGAGGCTGCGATTTCATTGCAAGCAGTCGATCTTCTAGTGTAGCCCTTATGGTCCAGCATCCACAGTATTAGAAGCCTCAGACTCCATCCTATGATTCTAATCAGAACGCCGCATAAACGATTAGAGAACTATAAAAGATTAGGTTATCAAATCGTTACATCGGAGTGCAACGTTCAAAAAAGACCAGGTTATGAAAGCTAGTGCAGATGCGTGCATTTGTGTTGGTTAGTGTTTACCATGAAAATGCATTGCATCTTAATGTACCTCTGTACAAAATATTTTTATCATACCTTTTTTCATGACCGGGGATGAACATAATTAAGAAGTAAACGCTAATAACTTGAGGACTGCTACATGGAGAATCAGTTCTCCAAATCCTGGTCACATGCCACAGCAAGATCAGCCACAACTATCGCTGGCTATCCGACGTCGCCGAGGCAAATACACATCAAATACGCAGGGAGGAGTCTCCGTTGCTGATCTATGCATCCTGAGGCAAGTTAGATTGAACATGTATCTTCCGGCCAGAAAAAATTCCGGTGATGGTGCAACAGCGAGGGGGTTGATGATAGGAAATAAGGTCAGCAGCAAGGACATACCTATCAAAGAACTCAGTGCAGATCGGACACGGCCGGCTATCCGATGTCACCAAGGTAAATACGTGTCAAATACGCATCGTCAAATACACATGGATGCGTGTCTCCGCTGATGATATGTAAATCCATAAGCCAAGCTAGATTGATCAGAGAGAGCCACTGATGTACATGTACCTTGGTGGAGGCCGGCCGGCCGACGATCGACACCCAGGCTTCAATCGGCAGTGGCGGCGCTCATGAGTACATGCTAGTGGCCTAGGGCATTAAAAAGTTTAGCTTTTTCGACTCCACGACCACGATGCATTGACGGCTAGAAGTTGTTGAAACAAATAAAAAGGTAACGATTAGGTAACATGTATAATGGCAGTGGTGGGTAATTTTTTAACTTAAATTTAATCTAATGGCTAGAGATTTTCTGTCTATAAATTAAATGGTCGGATGTTTCTGATTTTTGTGGGATTTTCTAGCGATTTCTCTAATTTCTGTAGCACATCATTTTTGTGGTTACCAATTTTGACTGAGTATTACTAACCACAAAAGTGGCACTTTATGTAAAAAACTTTATCCGTCAAGATGCACATGATACATCTGGTGCCTTTAATAACACACAAAAATGTATAAAAGGAATCACAACGGAAGATAGCAAGGTAAGTCATAGCGTCATTATACAATAAAAATGACGGCTGCTTGCAGAATGGAGTCCATGATTTCTACCCAGTGCCAGATGACATTCCTTTATTTTAGAAATAAATCAAGTAATAGAAAGCCGCTTGTTATTCCGATTACATACCTGTTGTTTGGTCTTTCCGGCTATCCATGTTTGGCCATTTGTGTTCATGTAGAACTCCCAAACTTGAAGAAAATTAAAAAAATTCATATTGGATGCTTATATTCAGAAAAATTAAGTAGTCAAGAAAATGAATCCAAGAGGAATAAAGATACAGTATTCATGGATGCGGCTAAAATATAAAAATTGTCTGGATTTTGTGCAAGCATTTTTTAATTATAGAAGAGTCTCATCAAACCTGGACGATTCTCACTGGGGCAGCAAACTGGCGGAGGATATACCTTAGTACACAAAGAGGGTCGTTCATGATATTTTGAGAGAAATAGAAAATGCTAATAGTTTTTTAGTGAACAAACGTTATCTTGTAGATTAATTTTTCTACTGAGAATAGGAGTAGAAGTAGTTACGACAAACAAATTTAAGAAAGGTGTAAACTTAATTACATAATCGATCGTGTATCAAATCATCCATAAACAATGGATCCATTTGTACTCGTCTCTTTTATATCAGTAAAATAAATTAATGGATTACTGATACTGTAGCACATCATTTTACGAGCGTGGAAAAGATGCTATTACGAACCACAAAACTGGCACTTTTGGGAAACAGCTTTATCGGTCAAGATGCATTTAATACATCTAGTGCCTTTAATATCACTAAAATATGTGTAAATGAAAAAATTGAAGCTATCAAGGTAACTAATTGAGTGATTATCCAATAAACATACGACTGCTTACAGGATGCAGTCCATGATTTCTATCCAATAGCAGATGATATACCTTTATTTTTGAAACAAATCAAGTAATAGAAAGCCGCTTGTTATTTAGATTATATACCTGTTCTATGGTCCTCGTGGCTATCCATGTTTGGTCATTTGTGGCTCCATGGAGAACTCCAAAACATGAAGAAAACGAAACAAAATTTATATTTCATGCCTATATTCATAAAAAAATGGAAATTAGCAACAAAATGAAAGAAGAAGAATAAAGATAAACAGTATACTTGGATGGGGTAATTGATGATCTTAATTCTGAACTTATAGTATAAAATTGTCTGGATTGTGTGCAAGTATATTTAATGATACAGGAGTCTGATCCAGACTGAACATTTCTCATTGGGGCAGAAAAATGGCTGATGGAAGAGGGTGCAACAATGTTAATGATTTTTTTTAGAGAAATAACAATTGATAAGATTATTTTTTCTAGAGAATAGGAGTAGAAGTAGTTGTGACAAATAGGGCGTAAAATTACACAATCCATCATGAACCAATCGTGCATACAAATTAACTTATACATGGTACTGCAGTACCTCGTCTCTTCTATATCCATAAAATTAATTAATGGATTATTGATACTGTAGCTAATCAATTCAATTGACCGAGCTACCGCAGCTTGCCCGGCCATGTTCAGATTTAGCTGCCATAGCTAATCAATTTCATTGACCGAGCTACCGCAGCTTGCCCGGCCATGTTCAGATTTAGCTGCCATATATCCTGCATACATGGACATATGTACATGGACAAATTCAAATTAGTCACCGAGGCTAGCTAAAACATCTGATGTTTTAGAGCAGATCATAGGTCAGGCCACTTGCATACCTGTAGCTATATGTCCAATAATTGTCCATCGAGGGCATGGACCAACCCTGCCGGTGCTAAATTATCCTGATCACGTACCTAGGCTGTTGTCTCATGCATGGACGTTGCCGATCCAGCGAGCTGGATTGATTCTCTGCAATACGTACTTGACGATCTGGAAGACCAGAAGGCGCTAGGTGCTCAGTCGTGCCTGTTTTCCTCCTACGTCCGGCAGAGCGCGGCCGCTGTAAGGGCTTAACACAGCTTAGCACTGAGATAGGAAAAATTATGGAAGACTGAAAAGAGCTATAGGTGCTCAGTCGCGATAAACAACCGAGGCATGATTCATGTGCCATGCTGCTTCCTCGCGTTTCTCTCGTACGTGTTGTAGAGCGCCGCCGTCAACAAATCTTGTTTTGATATGACAGAAAATATTAGGGATAGGACAGAAGCAACCGTTTCGTTTTTTTTATGGCATCGGTGGGATAGGACAGAAGCAAACGTTTCGGTTTTTTGATGGCATCGGTGGGTAATTTACACGAAGTTAGATCTAACGGATGTATTATTCTAATCCCGAAAATAAAAGGCCAGATGTTTCTGATTATTGTGGGAATTTCTAGATAATTCTCTAATTTCTGGTTAGCTCGTAATTTACTTTTAATATATAATAGATGAGTAATCCTGAAGTTGAAGTTCATTCTTTTAAGCAACAAGGTGGAGAAAGTTTTAAAGATGCTTGGTACAGAATTAGTAATGCTCATCATAGGTGCATTAAGAAACACTCCACTATTATCCTTCTTATGAACTTTTATGTTGGTATATCTAGCTGGAATAGGTATGTTCTTGATACTCTTTCGGGAGGTAATTTCCTAGGTACTCCTGCTTTAGAAGCTAGTTGCATCATTGAGAGTCTAGTTGGTACACCACCTATTAATGAAGTTAAAATTGAAATCTCTCTTGAGGATGTCATGAAAAAGTTGGAAACCATTGAGAAAAATCTTCCAAGTGTTGAGACTAAATTGGGGATATTACTTGATAATACTGATAAACTTGATAAATCCCTAGGAGGAATTAATGAAAGAATTGCTATCCTAGAAACTTGTGTTATCCATGATAATCAAACCAATAGGATTAGTGAACTTGAAGAAGCTATGGGAACCTTGGGTTCAACCTTTTCTTCTCTTAAGTTTAAGGAGAAAATGTGGGTAAAGAGCAAAAATTCATGTATGTCTCTAAGGTGCCTAAACCGAAGAATTATTATAGGCCTAAAATTGATAAAACCCCTAGCACCACCATGGGAAATTTAGACAATGGAGCATCTAAGGTACCCTCTGCAACAAATTGTGTTTGTAGAACAAATTATGATGTTGATGCTTCATCTCTTGATAATACTTGATTTGTACTTTCTGCGCCTAGCTGAAAGGCGTTAAAGAAAAGCACTTCTTGGGAGATAACCCATGGTTTTATTTTTACTACTGTTTTGTTGAGTCTTGGAAGTTGTTACTACTGTATCAACCTCTCCTTATCATGTTTTTGTGCCAAGTTAAGTCTCTATAGTAAGGTTGATACTAGATTTGGATTACTGCGCAGAAACAGATTTGCTGTTTGTCACGAATTCGCGTCCTTCTCTCTGTAGAAAAATCAAAAAAATCTGCCAATTTACGTGCGTGATCCTTAGATATGTACGCAACTTTCATTAGTTTTGAGGTTTTCCATCTGAGAAAGTTAAGTGCCTCAGAAAAATTCGTCTTTACGGACTGTTCCGTTTTGACAGATTCTGCCTTTTTATTTCGCATTGCCTCTTTTGCTATGCTGAATGGATTTCTTTGTTCCATTAACTTTCAGTAGCCTTGTGCAATGTCCAGAAGTGTTAAGAATGATTATGTCACCTCTGAATATGTGAATTTTTGATTATGCACTAACCCTCTAATGAGTTTGCTTAAAGTTTGGTGTGGAGGAAGTTTTCAAGGGTCAAGAGAAGAGGATGATACAATATGATCAAGAAGAGTGAAAAGTCTAAGCTTGGAGATGCCCCCGTGGTTCATCCCTGCATATTTCAAGAAGACTCAAGCATCTAAGCTTGGGGATGCCCAAGGCATCCCCTTCTTCATCGACAACTTATCAGGTCACTTCTAGTGAAACTATATTTTTATTCCGTCACATCTTATGTTCTTTACTTGGAGCGTCTTTTTGTTTTTGTTTTTGTTTTGGTTTGAATAATTTTTGATCCCACCATCCTTGTATTGGAGATATACACGTTCCGCTTTTTCATTTGAACAGTTGTGTTCTTAGTTTTGCTTTAATGTTCATGGCGAAGGCTGAAAACTGCTTCGTTGATTGCTATTTGGTTGGAATCAGAAAATGCTTCATATGGTCTTGAATAATTTGATACTTGACAATTGTTTTGAGCTCTCATAGATCATGTTTAAGCTCTTGCATCATGTAGTTTAAATCTATTACTGGAGAACTACCGTAGAGCTTGTGGAAATTTGGTTTGCATGATTGATCTCTCTAAGGTCTAGATATTTTCTGGTAAAAGTGTTTGAACAACAAGGAAGACAGTGTAGAGTCTTTTAATTCTTGCAATATGTTCTTGTGTAAGTTTTGATGTACCTTTTCATACTTGTGTTTGCCTCAAACAACCTTGCTAGCCAAAGCCTTGTACTAAGAGGAAATGCTTCTCGTGCATCCAAACATCTTGAGCCAAAACCCATGCCATTTGTGTCCACCATAACTACCTATATGTGGTATTTTTCTGCCATTCCAAAGTAAATTACTTGAGTGCTACCTTTAAAATTTCATTCCTTTGTCTTTACAATATATAGCTCATGGGAAAATAGCTTAAAAACTGTGGTGATGAATATGTAGCTATGTATCTTAGTTCTTATAAGTTGCTTGTTGAGCGGTAACCATGTTTCGGGGACGCCATCAACTTTTACACCTTTGTTGAATATCATGTGAGTTGCTATGCATGTTCGTCTTGTCTGAAGTAAGGGTGATTTATCATGATCAAATGGTTTGAGTATGCATATTGGTAGAGAAGAACATTGGGCCGCTAACCAAAGCCATGTATCATGGTGGAAGTTTTCAGTTGGACATTAATCCTCAATCTCTTATGAGAATATTATCTGTTGAATGCTTAAGCATTAAAGAGGAGTCCATTATTTGTTTTCTATGTTGTCCCGTATGGATGTCCTTAGTTGAGATCTATCAAAAATGAGAAATCAAATGCGATTTATCTCCTTGGACCTTTGTACATGCGGCATAGAGGTACCCCTTTGTGACACTTGGTTGAAGAATATGTTATGCAATGATAATCCATGTAAATCCAAGCTAATTAGGACCAGGTGCGGGCACTATTGGTATTCGATGCATGAGGCTTGCAACTTGTAGGAAGTTTTATGCATAACACATATGAATTATTACTACCGTTGACAAAATTGTTTCTATGTTTTCAAAATAAAAGCTCAAGCACAAAAATAGTAATCCATGCTTCCCTCTACGAAGGGCCTTTCTTTTACTTTATGTTGAGTCAGTTTACCTACTTCTTTCTATCTTAGAAGCAAACACTTGTGTCAACTGTGTGCATTGATTCTTACATGTTTACTTATTGCACTTGTTATATTACTTTATGTTGACAATAATTATCCATGAGATAAACATGTTACAAGTTGAAAGCAACTGCTGAAACTTAATCATCCTTTGTGTTGCTTCGAAACCTTCTATTTTGAATCTATTGCTTTATGAGTTAGCTCTTATGCAAGTCTTATTTATACTTGTCTTGAAAGTACTATTCATGAAAAGTTTTTGCTATATGATTCAGTTGTTTAGTCATTATCTTTTTGTTAGCAATCTATTGCTTCGAATCACTCCATTCATCTCATATGCTTTACAATAATGTTGATCAAGATTATGATGGTTCATCCTTGGACTATGGGTCCATAGTAGTACCTAGATGGTTGTCTTCTCCTCTTGTGCTATCATGTTTAGATCTTGTGAGCTGCCTAACATGATCAAGATCATCTATTTGTAATGCTACATGTTGTGTTTGGTGGGATCCGATGAATATGGAATACTATGTCAAGTTGATTATTGATCTATCATATATGTGTTGTTTATGTTATTCTTGCATGCTCTCCGTTGCTAGTAGAGGCTCTGGCCAAGTTGATACTTGTAACTCCAAGAGGGAGTATTTATGCTCGATAGTGGTTCATGCCTCCATTGAATCTGGGATAGTGACAGAAAGTTCTAAGGTTGTGGATGTGTTGTTGCCACTAGGGATAAAACATCAATGCTTTGTCTAAGGATATTTGTGTTGATTACATTACGCACCATACTTAATGCAATTGTCTTGCAACTTAATACTGGAAGGGGTGCGGATGCTAACCTGAAGGTGGCCTTTTTAGGCATAGATGCATGCTGGATGGCGGACTATGTTCTTTGTCGTAATGCCCTGATTAAATCTCATAGTGATCATCATGATATGTATATGAATATTTATTTGTCAATTGCCCACCTGTAATTTATTCACCCAACATGCTATTTATCTTATTGGAGAGACACCACTAGTGAACTGTGGACCCCGGTCCATTCTTTTACATCTGAAATACAATCTACTGCAATCATTGTTCTCTTTTGTTTTCTACAAGCAAACATCATTCTCCACACCATACGTTTAATCCTTTGTTTTCAGCAAGCCGGTGAGATTGACAACCTCACTTTAAGTTGGGGCAAAGTGTGATTGTGTTGTGCAGGTTCCACGTTGGCGCCGGAATCACTGGTGTTGCCGCACTACACTCCACCAACAACCTTCACGTGGCCTTCATCTCCTACTGGTTCGATAACCTTGGTTTCTTACTGAGGGAAAACTTGCTGTTGTACGCATCACACCTTCCTCTTGGGGTTCCCAACGGACGTGTGCTTCACGCGTTATCACCCCTGTCCGGCCTGTTAGCCGGTGATGCCGGCCTGTCCGGCGCTCGGCCCGATGGATCGGCCGGTTGGCCGGCTGGGTCGATTCTTCTGCCTGTTTTTCTCCCCAACGGTTCTATTTTCTCTTAGACTATAAATAGGCCATCTTCCACCTTGGGCTGGGTAAGTTCTTCCACTCTCTCTCCTCCATTGTTGATTTTGAAGAACTTGCCCTATCTCTTGATTCCCCCCATGATTCTTGTTCATTCTTGAGGGATATAAGACAGGAGATCTATATCTACAATCCCCACCAATCCATTTCTCCTCTAAGTGAGGGGAACCCTTTGGATCTAGATCTTGGAGTCATTTGTTGATTTCCTCTTTGTTCTTCCTCTCTAATCTCATACTAGCATTTGTTGCTTTGGTAGGATTTGAGTGTGAAGGATTTGAACACCTCTAGTATTCTTGCTTTGCATCATTGCATAGTGTTGAGCTCTCTACCATGATTAGTTCGAGTGAGAGACCGTGAGCTTGTTACTCTTGCAGGGAGACCTCCTATTTGGCTTGATGGTTGGTGCTCCAGTGATCTCTTCAAAGAAGATTGTGAAGAGGCTCGGGCTTCTCCTTCGTGGAGCTTGTGAAGTGGTTTTGGAGCTTGCCATCTCCGGAGTGGAGGAAAAGCTAGCCATAAGGAAAGGGTCATTATCCTTCGTGGGTTTGGCTCGGAGAAGAAGGTGAGCCTTCGTGGCGTTGGGAAATCCTTCATGGGATCCCCACCTCTCCAAACGTGACGTACCTTCTTGCAAAGGAAGGGAACACGGGAATACATATTCGTCTCTGCGTGCCTCGGTTATTTCTATACCCGAGCTTACTTTCCTTTGTGATAGTCATCGAGCTTGAAGTATTTATTATATCTTGCTATTATTTGTTGTTCATATATATATTGTGCCTATCTTGCTTAGCTCTACTTGTTGTGGTTGCACTTAGTTGAGCCTAGCATATTTAGGGTTTGTGCTTGTAAAATAGATGTTAGTTTAATTCCGCATTCTTACAAGCCAAATCCGTAAGATTTTTTAAACGCCTATTCACCCCCCTCTAGGTGACATCTCGTCCTTTCAGCAACCCTCCCGCCGGTGATCGAAGATCGCCAGAGATGGTATCCAAAACCCTAGCCGCCAGATCTAGGTAAAAAATTGAGTTCTGATTTTGGATGATTTTGTTATCGACCATTACCATATCACCATGGACTGGACAGTGGGCTGCTCCTACCGGGCTTAGTCTTCAAGGAAGCGACCTGATGGAGTGGCTACACATACGAAGGGAACAATTGCGGACGGGCCAGCTTGGAACTGGATGGCTTCGGCCTCCTAGGCTATTGTCTCTGTCTTCCTCCCATGCTCTTATCCTCCTCTGTAATGGCTAGGACCTAAATCTATGGCATGTAATCCTAGTTGATGAGAATTAGATCCTTATGAGCATACTGGTGTTAACATTTGGTATTCAAAGCCGATTGATTCTTCCACGCAAAATGTTCAAAACTCCAACCAATTATGTTTCCACAATACCAACTGCGATCTAGCCGGTTCAACCATCAGGGACAGAGCAAGAATAATTCATAGGTATGCAGTGAATACCCAATATGATTTTTCAGTATATAAGCTTTGGTATGCATGTATTGACATCATAGGGTCTTTTACTACGTGTGAAACTCGAAATAATCGGGAAACACGTCTTCCACAACTCTCACGTGCTCTACCTTTCTTAACTAGGCCGAATACCCATTCAGCTTCCAGTCAGCATCCTTTTTTTCTTTAGGGCATCTCCAGCGGCTCGACACAAACGGATGTAAATGGCCATTTGCGTTCGCGTGGTAAAAAAATGCGTCTGTATCCCCAGCCCTTTGGCCAGACGCATACTGATCGATCTGTTCGCGCAGACGCATTCTGAAATCAAATTTGCGTCGCGAATGCATCTGCATGGACGCGTCCACGCGTCCTTCTAGCCTGCTGATGCATGTAAAATGCAAACATGAACTTTGTCGTTTATCATTGAATTCTCATATATTTGCAACATATATGATGATAATACCATGTTTTACATTGATTTACGGGGATTTACCAATGATCCCCTTTATTTAGTTTATCACTCTATAGAACAGGAAAAACCTGTTTTGTGTATTTTTCACTTTCAAAGACCTATACGGAGTCAAATTGACCTGGGATTTTTGGAGCGTCATTTTTTCATTGGGAGAAGCACCCTGGGACCTGGAAGCACACTTGGATGGGTCTGAGGCCCAAAAGACACCAGGTGGCGCGCCCAAACATGTAGGACACGCCACTTGTGCTCTTTCAGGTGTTGATCATTCAAATCGCGTGATCTTTTCGCCCACCGACGTTATTTTGACCTAAAAATCACTATATATATGGCGCCGGAGATTTCTCGGGAAGAGAGCGCCACAGAAAGACAGAAACACAAAAATGTAGGTTGCAGCAGAGAAGATCGGAGGGGGAAGCTACCTCCGGAGGGATCTCCACCTTCTCCAACGTCTTCATCATCATCACCATGATCAAGTGAGAGTAGTCACCTCTGGAGTACGGATTTGTGGTAGTATCTTGATCTATTTCTCTCATGTTCTTCATAGTTCTTAGTGCCATATGAGCTACCTCACATGATGATGGCCATATTTGTAATACTTATGTGGTGGATCCTTATTCTATGATATTGTGCTATGAGATCTGATCGTATTATGAGTAAGATGTATTGATAGATGCATATTATGTACCCCGTTCTTAAGTATTTATTCTGATCCAACATATATGCAAGAGCGTGTGTGCGGTGATGTGTGTATTAGATGGAGTAGCACGGTTTTAGTGATTGAACAGTGATAACAAATTCATGATCTATTATGGTTTTGCCTTTTCTTTTTCTACCTCACTAGGGATAAAGTGAATGCATGTGCTATGTTTGTCACGTGACAAAAGTGATGATCTTGTTTGTTCAAGGTAGCATATTTGATATTCAAATATCATGTCAAAGTACTTATGGCTATACTCTATAAGTTCTTAATACAAGATTGCATGGAGTTTCTCCTTTCTTGTGAAGTATAAGAGAGATGTGTTGCATCATATCTATGTTAGGACGTGATGCCCATATAAATGTGTATCTTACTCATGTTATTGTTCTGCATCCTCATATCTCATTGATGAATTACTATTTGTCCACTACAACTTAAAAGAGAGAATAGTCAAGTAAACCCATGAACACCCGGTCCACTTTTTATCATGAGAAACACCTTTATATTGCTTTTATCTTGTTTTCTATTTGCAACACTATTTTAATCCGAAAATACAAAAATATTTACTTTTCTTATTTGCATCCAAAACACCAAAAAAAAATCAACCCCTTTACAGTTTTTATTTAGTTACTTAGTTTTACTTACTTTATTTTTACTTATGTTTATTTACTTACACGAAAACTTGTGCTTGACAATCACACGGTGGAGTTGGGGACACAAGATTTTTTTTACTTGTAGGATTGCTAGAAGAAGAGAGAAAAGAATACTCTTTGTTCAGTTCCCCGAGAGTTCCATATAAACCTTCGAGTCACCCTTGTGGGGAAAATACTCTGCTGACACAACACTCTGCACTTGGAGTCCCAACATCACCACCTGCTCTACACATCTCTCTCTTGCTTAAATTAATGCACTGCTCATGTGTTGGCCAATCATGGCCACACGAAAGACATCTTTCCTTTATCTTCTCGCTATTTAATGCGCATGGGAGGTCTTTTGGGTCAGAAAATGAGCCTTACCATTTTGGAAGGTACAAACGCATAAGGACAAATGATCATTTTTCTTGTCTGTGCCCGACACAAATATGTCTAAAATGGGTCGAGTCATTGGAGATGCCCTTATTCATGCCTTCTAGTATGCTACCGGAGCAGTCACCAGCATTTGATTCCAGCGCGTACGACCCAGCCGAACCGCTCCACTTCCACCCCCTGCTCGACCTCAGCCGCCGGCCTTCCACGAGCTTGTGCAGCTGCTCGCTCGGCCACGCGCCTCCTTCCCTATTGCTCGCTCGCCGTAGCACTGCCACTCCTTGCGGCCTACGCTTTCGATTCGCCTGGCGCAAGACGCCTGACACCGCACTGGCTTTGAAGCTCTAATCACGGCCGGGCAAGAATCACGGTGGCACATCTTAATTCCGGCATGAACAACAAAGGCGGCACTACTGCAGGATAGCATCATCAGCATTTAATCACCTACCATGAGTTGTTGCTTCAATTTTGACTCATAATTCTAATTTCCCCTAATTAGGATTGCAGGATGATCCTTAGTTTGTTGATTGTTTGACATGCTCTAAAAATAGAGTAACAAGTAGAAGAAGGACAATTGTAGTGATTTCAAACGCAAGTGAGGCATAGGACCAAAGAAACCATATCTTCTACTATTGTGCCAAAAAAGAGTTTACGAATTCGCATACCCAATATGAAAATCATGTCTTCAAGATTGTCAACCTTGTTGAGAGGATCAGCTTGGGTTGCCCGCCGCACATTGGTGGCGAATGAGGAATCCTAGCAGCGCCTTATTGACTAGGATGAAAAGAGGCCATGACGTCGCGCTGAGTTGGCCACCTGCATTCCGGTCATGGCGACGGAGGTGGCGGCAGTTCCAATGGTGGAGGTAACTGCAACCTTAACATTAGTGCTAGACGCTGTGTTTGAGAGGCGCTAGGAGGCTATCGTGAAGCGCTCGCTAACTGACGAGGGGTCACCTCGGTAATGTCAATGAATGATGGGACTTAGGGTTTCAGGAAAAGAGGTGCACTAGTGGTTTCATCGGCTGGTCAAACAAACAAGGCGATCCGACAGTATATTGATTATGAGGCAAAGTCGCTGTAATACTAGAGTAAATCTAGGGTTGCGGCAAAGGTTTCGATGATTCTCCCGCTGGCTCCTCCTAGATTTTATATCGAAGGCTAGTTACTGAAGTTCGGGTCAGTTTACAGGTGTTTCATACAAGGCTATGTTTATGTCGACTCCTGTGATGGGCCTTTGCTTATTCGACATGCTTTGGCTCCCGGCCTTCGGATGCCTCCGTCATCTGGTCTCATGGGCTTCTCCCGAATACATACCAGGATTACACAAGCTGAGGGCCCAATAAGCCATACCCATGGCACCAACGCCCTGGTTTGTCCAAGGGCTTCGTTGGCGATGACTCTAGCCTCCTCGCCCACGCCCCTGTTCAGGATGTGTGTGTCACATGCGGGAGGGCCATGAACATCAGGATGGCGGCGGGCGGGCAGTGGCTGACTCCATCTCCACTGTAGTTGCAGCAATGTCCATCCGCAAGAACTTCGAGTTTACTCTCGCTACACCCATCACATGTTCGACAGTATGCCTAGGAGGTGTCTCGAGCTCGCCATCAGATGCAGAGGTTCCAGACTCAGTTGATTCACTGCCTCATATCCCTGCTGTAGTGTGAATTCGTTGGTGACCTAGCCTTCTCCACACGCAGACATCTAGCTAACCTAGGAGGATGATCTCCAAGCATCGGCGTTCACCGGTGCCATTGGCTCGCCTTCGTTGGTTGTGGCGCACGAGGCTGGCAACAACCTTATGACACTGAACTCTACGATTCCGGATACATACATGGTGCCCTAGCCCACTCTCTACATGGCGTCGCCATCGACCAGTTGTGTGGTGTGCCTCGAACCTGTCCCAAAGGTGCCAGTAGACGACTCATGCATGACATGTTCGATAGCGTGGACTCCACTGGCGTTGGTGCATTGGTGTCCGTGTTCGTACCGCTGTACAAGCACGAGGGCGTTGATTTGGCCTTGTCGCAAGAGGATGAGAAGTTTTTGACTTGTTCACGGCCACTCGCGCTCGTTGCTGCTAGTGATGCGGCTGATTATCACAGCTTTGTCACGTGCATGTCTGTGATGCTACTCACTCTGGCCGCATTTGGTGTCGTCGATCGCATTTCCAACAAAAACGTTGTATTTCTTCCGCCCAAGCTTGTAATTATTAGAGGGCAAGGAACCATTGGTGACACCGCTTCCACCCCATTCACCCAGGTCATTGTTATATGTGGCACATATGTGAATCACCTTCAAGCAAAATGCAGTGATATGTGTTCTAGTGTTGGTTGTACGACAATTCATTTAAAGGGTTATAATCCTAGGGTCAAAGCATTTGCTCTCATATCACCTGCGGTGACCCAACATACCACTGCATGTTGTCGTATGCAAGTCGTTGACATAACACCAATGAAACACCATTCCACTAGTATTACACCTCTCAGAGTGGTACAACAAAAGCATACGTGAGTCCAAGGCATGTCTGTAGAATTACACATGAACTCTTTACAGAAGATCAGCACATCCTCCTAATTTACAATGATGTCAAACTGCAAATAAATCTCCAAAGGAACAACTCGTAGACTAACTTATTGCTAACTCCTGCTCTAGAGGTACTTGGTTTGCTAAAGAACTCACCTAGACCTCTAGCTACTTAGGTGCTAGGATTAGGGAATAAGTTCCCTTCTACTTCTAGACTAGGTTTCCACCATGGCAGATGTGGATGTTGGCTTTATGGACTTTATTGATTGGCTCCTGCTCTTTGTACTAGTTGAGTCCTCCGTTGTTGAGATTCACGATAGCTTCTCCTTCAATGCTCCCAATGTAAGCATTGGGTACAAGAGGGAACGGGTGAGTGGGAGCGTACTCATCAAGTTCAATAATAGAAATAGGTCTATCACGCACTAACTACAACCACAAACCAGAAAGCGTGGGAAAATGCAAGTTTTCCTAAATCATTACTTAAAAAGTTTATTTTATTCCAAAAACTATGTCCGTCAGCCTTCACAGGGTCTCTAGAACTTCATGGAGCTCCTTTCCTGTAGTGTTCGCAGTCCCAAACCCGGAAAAAAGCGTGACAAGCCACAATTCAATACACTTTGCAAGTTACTTTGCCCATAAGAGAACTTATCCTTGTTGCCAACCGGGTGATGATGGCAACAACTCCGTGTGTACCAACTCGTTGGAACTCCAAGTGCAGAGTGTTGTAGCAAGCGTTTTTTCACCACAAGGGGGTGCCTCGAGGGTTTATATCGAACTCGTGGGGAATTGGCGAATGATGCCCACAAGTATAGGGGACCGCTGAAATCTTCGATGAGAAGTATTACCCAAATTTATAGTTCGACTCAAGGGGAACACAAGAATACCAATAAGACTTTAGCAATTGAGACGTCACTCTCAACCACAAATGTATATCAATAAACTCACAAAGCAAGTGGTGGTTTTATAGTAGTTGATTCAAAGCAGTAAAAACAGACAGTAAATAAAAGCTGCAAATTTCCAGTTTTCACCGGAAGTAGTAGTATGTAACTTCCAATGGCTAAAAATGTAGGTATGAGGCATCAATGCGATAATATATGGATGATATTGATCATATAATGTAATCTAACTAACATAGCATTCATCTCTAATTCAGTTGTGTGTAGGTGTGTGATCCAAATATACTCATGCGTACTAAATAAGAGAATTTGCATAACATCTTTTTATCCCGCTTGCGCATTTTACCGGGGCCAACTTGGAAATACAAGCAATTGAGATCTACCCTTTTGAATAGATCGGAACAAAGCATTAAGATTCGTGAACACACATAATTCTCGAACTATCACATATTCCCCTTGTTTTTCTCTATATGTCACCTTAGTGATTCGCAGGGTCAACATAATAACAAATAATACACCTTGCAAATAGATACCACCCTCATATGTATGATAAAGCAATATAGGTTCAGTACTGAAATCATGTCACGTGGGCCCTAGTAACAAGCATTAAACATAGCAAAGGTGTACCAACACTCATACACGAATATCTTCAAGACAAACACCTCAAATCTCGATACATATGGATGATTACATGATCAATCTCATCCAAAACCCACCTACCTCTTATACCTACAGGGGACTACTCACTGATACGCGTAGATGCACACGTCCGTTGGGAACCCCAAGTGGAAGGTATGATGCGTATAGAAGCAAGTTTCCTCGGAAACCAAGGTTATCGAACCAAAGGGAGCCAAGAAGCACGTGAAGGTTGTTGGTGGAGAAGTGTAGTGCGGCGCAACACCGGGAAACCGGCGCCAACGTGGAACCTGCACAACACAATCAAGATACTTTGCCCCAACTAATGAGGTTGTCAATCTCACCGGCTTGCTGAAAACAAAGGAATAAACGTATCGAGTGCAAGATGGTGTTTGTTTGCAAAGAACAGTAACGAACAATGATTGCAGTAGAATGTATTCAGATGTAAAAGAATGGACCGGGGTCCACAGTTCACTAGTGGTGTCTCTCCAATAAGATAACTAACATGCTGGGTGAACAAATTACATGTGGGCAATTGACAAATCAAGATTCAATACATATCAACGATGATTACTATGTGATTTAATCAGGGCATTACGACAAAGTACATAGACCGCTATCCAGCATGCATCTATGCCTAAATAATCCACCTTCGGGTTAGCATCCGCACCCCCTCAGGTATTAAGTTGTAAACAACAGATAATTGCATTAAGTATGGTGCGTAATGTAATCAACACAAATATCCTTAGACAAAGCATCGATGTTTTATCCCTAGTAGCAGCACATCCACAACCTTAGAACTTTCTGTCACTGTCCCAGATTCAATGGAGGCATGAACCCACTATCGAGCATAAATACTCTCTCTTGGAGTTACAACTATCAACTTGGCCAGAGCCTCTACTAGCAACGGAGAGCATGCAAGAACATAAACAACACATATATGATAGATTGATAATCAACTTAACATAGTATTCTAGATTCATCGGATCCCACCAAACACAACATGTAGCATTCCAAATAGATGATCTTGATCATGTTAGGCAGCTCACAAGATCTAAACAATGATAGCACATGCGGAGAAGACAACCATCTAGCTACTGCTATGGACCCATAGTCCAAGGATGAACTACTCACCCATCAATCCGGAGGCGGGCATGATGATGTAGAGCCCTCCGGTGATGATTCCCCTCTCCGGCAGGGTGCGGAGGCGATCTCCTGAATCCCCGAGATGGGATTGGCGGCGGCGGCGTCTGGAAGGTTTTCCGTATCGTGGCTCTCGGTACAGGGGTATTCGCGACGAAGGCTTTAAGTAGGCGGAAGGGCAACGCAGAGGGCCACACGAGGGCCCAACACAGCAGGGCGCGCGGCGGCGGCGCGCCGCCCTGTTGTGTCGGCGCCTCGTCTTTCCCTCGGTCTTCTGGAAGCTTCGTGTAAAAATAGGACCCTGGCGTTGATTTCGTCCAATTCCGAGAATATTTCCTTACTAGGATTTCGAAACCAAAAATAGCAGAAACAGTGACGCTTCGCATCTTGTTAATAGGCTAGTGCCGGAAAATGTATAATAATGTTGTAAAGTATGTATAAAACATTCAAGTATTGTCATAAAAGTAGCATGGAACATAAGAAATTATAGATAAGTTTGAGACGTATCAAGCATCCCCAAGATTAGTTCCTACTCGTCCTCGAGTAGGTAAACGATAACACAAATAATTTCTGAACTGACATGCTACCAACATAATCTTGATCAACATTATTGTAAAGCATATGAGATGAATGGAGTGATCTGAACAAAAGATTGCTAAAAAGATAATGACTAAACAAATGAATCATATAGCAAAACTTTTCATGAATAGTACTTTCAAGACAAGCATCAATAAGACTTGCATAAGAGCTAACTCATAAGCAATAAATTCTAAGTAGAATGCATTGAAGCAACACAAAGGATGATTAAGTTTCAGCAATTGCTTTCAACTTGTAACATGTATATCTCATGGATATTTGTCAACATAGAGTAATATAACAAGTGCAATAAGTAAACATGTAACAATCAATGCACACAGTTAACACAAGTGTTTGCTTCTAAGATAGAAAGAAGTGGGTAGACTGACTCAACATAAAGTAATGGCCCTTCGCAGAGGAAGCATGGATTACTATTTTTGTGCTAGAGCTTTTGTTTTGAAAACATAGAAACAAGTTTGTCAACGGTAGTAATAATTCATATGTGCTATGCATAATAGTTCCTACAAGTTGCAAGTCTCATGCATAGAGTACTAATAGTGCTCGCACCTTGTCCTAATCAGCTCGGATAACACGGATTATCATTGCATGACATATGTTTCAACCAAGTGTCACAAAGGGGTACCTCTATGCCTTGTACAAAGGTCTAAGGAGAAAGCACGCATTGGATTTCTCGCTTTTGATTATTCTCAACTTAGACATCCATACCGGGACAACATAGACAACAGATAATGGACTCCTCTTTTTAATGCTTAAGCATTCAACAACAAATAGTATTGTCATAAGAGATTGAGGTTGTATGTCCAAACTGAAACTTCCACCATGATACATGGCTTTAGTTAGCTGCCCAATGTTCTTCTCTAACATATGCATACTCAAACCATTTGATCATGAAATCGCACTTACTTCAGACAAGACGAACATGCATAGCATCTCACATGATATCCAACAAAGGTAAAAAGTTGATGGCGTCCCCAGAAACATGGTTACCGCTCAACAAGCAACTTATAAGAATTAAGACACATAACTACATATTCATCACCACAATAGTTTTTAAGCTATTTGTCCCATGAGCTATATATTGCAAAGATAAAGGAATGAAATTTTAAAGGTAGCACTCAAGTAATTTACTTTGGAATGGCAGAAAAATACCACATAGTAGGTAGATATGGTGGACACAAATGGCATGGGTTTTGGCTCAAGGTGTTTGGATGCACGAGAAGCATTTCCTCTCAGTACAAGGTTTGGGCTAGCAAGGTTGTTTGAAGCAAACACAAGTATGAACAGGTACAGCAAAACTTACACAAGAACATATTGCAAGCATTATAAGGCTCTACACTGTCTTCCTTGTTGTTCAAACATTTTACCAGAAAATATCTAGACTTAGAGAGACCAATCATGAAAACCAAATTAAACAAGCTCTACAGTAGTTCTTCATTAATAGATTAAACTACATGATGCAAGAGCTCAAACATGATCTATGAGAGCTCAACCAATTGCCAAGTTATTCCAAACCATATGCAGCATTTTCTGATTCCAACCAAATAGCAATTTAACGAAGCAATTTCAGCCTTCGCCATGAACATTAAAGCATAATTAAGAACACAAGTGTTCCATATGAAAAAGCGGAGCGTAATATCTCCAATATAAGGATGATGGGATCCAACTTTATTCAAACCAAAACAAAAGTAAAAGCAAACCGACGCTCCAAGTAAAGAACATAAGATGTGATGGAATAAAAATATAGTTTCACTAGAAGTGAGCTGATAATGTTGTCGATGAAGAAGAGGATGCCTTGGGCATCCCCAAGCTTAGATGCTTGAGTCTTCTTAAAATATGCAGGGATGAACCACTGGGGCAAGCTTAGACCTTTCACTCTTCTTGATCATAGTATATCATCCTCTTCTCTTGACCCTTGAAAACTTCCTCCACACCAAACTTCAAGCAAACTCATTAGAGGGTTAGTGCATAATCAAAAATTCACATATTCAGAGGTGACACAATCATTCTTAACACTTATGGACATTGCACAAAGCTTCTGAAAGTTAATGGAACAAAGAAACTCATTCAACATAGCAAAAGCGGCAATGCGAAATAAAAGGCAGAATCTGTCAAAAACAGAACAGTCCGTAAAGACGAATTTTGCAGGGGCACTTAACTTGCTCAAACGGAAAAACTCAAAACTAATGAAAGTTGCGTACATATATGAGAATCACTCACGTAAATTTTCAGATTTTTTTGACTCTCCTACAGAGAGATCTGTGCGAATTCGTTACAGACATCAATGCTGTTTCTGCGCAGCAATCCAAATCTAGCATCAACTTTAACATAGAAACTTTACTTGGCACAAAAACATGATAAGGAGAGGTTGCTACAGTAGTAAACAACTTCCAAGACTCAACAATACAGTAAATAAAATGAAGCTTGGGTTATCTCCCAAGAAGTGCTTTTCTTTAACGCCTTTCAGCTAGGCGCAGAAAGTGCAAATCAAGTAGCATCAAGAGATGAAGCATCAACATCATTAGCTCGGGAGTCGGGAGTTTTCTCAACAATGAATTGTATCTGGTCTATATAAATAACTCCTCTTTCATTGCTCCTAGGCTTACTATTCTCATCAAACAAATTTTCAGGAACAAGCCAAGCATAGTTATTTTCTAAAGCTTCATGCATCCCTAGGAGCTTACTAGGTATCAGTGCTTTAATCTCCCCCTCATAATTGAATTTATTAGTGTATATTAGCCTATCTTTTTCCATTTTTTCAAGGATACTAGCAAAATTGGTACACAAGCCTAGCATCTTATATCGAGTAAAGACTTTCCTAGCTTCTCTAGCTACATCACCAAATTCTCTAAGAAGAGTTTCTAGAATAAAATCTTTCTTTTCTCCTTCTTCCATATCACCGAGTGTAAGAAACATATGTTGCATCATGGGATTAAGATTAACAAATCTAGCATCCAACATGTGCACTAAAGAGGCAGTAGCAATTTCATAATCAGGGCAAGTTCTACCAAGGATCTATCTTCAAAATCTTCAGTCTTACTAACATGAGTGAAAATTCTTCTATATTATCTTTCCCAATAATAGACCCACTACCTACCGGTATATCTTTCAAAGTAAACTTAGGATGAAGCATGATGAAATAAACAAAAGTAAACTTGATGAATTAAATGCAAGTAACTAATTTTTTTGTGTTTTTGATATAGAGCTAGTAAGTAAAGTAACTAATTTTTTTTGTGTTTTTTAATATGAAGCAAACAAGACAGTAAATAAAATAAAGTAAAGCAAGACAAAAACAAAGTAAAGAGATTGGATGTGGAGACTTCCCTTGCAGCGTGTCTTGATCTCCCCGGCAACGACGCCAGAAAATTTAGCTTGATACGCGTAGATGCACACGTCCGTTGGGAACCCCAAGTGGAAGGTATGATGCGTATAGAAGCAAGTTTCCCTCAGTATGAAACCAAGGTTATCGAACCAGTAGGAGCCAAGAAGAATGTGAAGGTTGTTGCTGGAGGAGTGTAGTGCGGCGCAACACCAGTGAAACCGGTGCCAACGTGGAACTGCACAACACAATCAAGATACTTTGCCCCAACGTAACAGTGAGGTTGTCAATCTCACCGGCTTGCTAAAACAAAGGATTAAACGTATCGAGTGGAAGATGGTGTTTGTTTGCAAAGAACAAGAGAACAATGATTGCAGTAGAATGTATTCAGATGTAAAAGAATGGACCGGGGTCCACAGTTCACTAGTGGTGTCTCTCCAATAAGATAACTAACATGCGGGTGAATAAATTACAGGTGGGCAATTGACAAATCAAGATTCAATACATATCAACGATGATTACTATGTGATTTAATCAGGGCATTACGACAAAGTACATAGACCGCTATCCAGCATGCATCTATGCCTAAATAATCCACCTTCGGGTTAGCATCCGCACCCTCCAGTATTAAGTTGTAAACAACAGATAATTGCATTAAGTATGGTGCGTAATGTAATCAACACAAATATCCTTAGACAAAGCATCGATGTTTTATCCCTAGTAGCAATATCACATCCACAACCTTAGAACTTTCTGTCACTGTCCTAGATTCAATGGAGGCATGAACCCACTATCGAGCATAAATACTCCCTCTTGGAGTTGCAAGTATCAACTTGGCCAGATCCTCTACTAGCAACGGAGAGCATGCAAGAACATAAACAACACATATATGATAGATTGATAATCAACTTAACATAGTATTCTAGATTCATCGGATCCCACCAAACACAACATGTAGCATTACAAATAGATGATCTTGATCATGTTAGGCAGCTCACAAGATCTAAACAATGATAGCACATGCAGAGAAGACAACCATCTAGCTACGCTATGGACCCATAGTCCAAGGATGAACTACTCACGCATCAATCCGGAGGCGGGCATGATGATGTAGAGCCCTCCGGTGATGATTCCCCTCCGGCAGGGTGCCGGAGGCGATCTCCTGAATCCCCGAGATGGGATTGGCGGCGGCGACGTCTAGAAGGTTTCCGTATCGTGGCTCTCGGTACAGGGGTATTCGCGATGAAGGCTTTAAGTAGGCGGAAGGGGCAGGGGGCCACACGAGGCCCCACACAAGCCGCGTGGCCGGGCCCACGCCGCCCGTTGTGTCGGCGCCTGGCCCCACTTCCTTTCCCCTCGGTCTTCGGAAGCTTCGTGTAAAAATAGGACCGGCGTTGATTTCGTCCAATTCCGAGAATATTTCCTTACTAGGATTTCTGAAACCAAAAGCAGAGAAAACAACTGGCGCTTCGGCATCTTGTTAATAGGTTAGTGCTGGAAAATGTATAATAATGTTGTAAAGTATGTATAAAACATTCAAGTATTGTCATAAAAGTAGCATGGAACATAAGAAGTTATAGATACGTTTGAGACGTATCACTCACTCATGGTGAAGGAGAGTGAGTCCATCGTGGTGATGATGTCGTTGGCGGTGATGATGAAGAAGCCCTCGAAATCCCTCTCTCTGGGGTGGAGAGCAGGATCAATCTGACTCTCAGAACGGAGATCGTGGTCTCGGCGACACTCTGTTTCGCGAAATGTCGTGTCCTTCCAGGGGTATGTTTTTAGGGTATATAAGGCACCACACGAAGGGGGAGGCGAGACGACATCCGAGGGCCAAATGGGCCCTGGTGGCGTGCCCTATGAAGGTGGGCGCGCCACCTGGCTCCGTTTGGGCCTCGTGGCTCCCCTCTCGTGATCCAAAGCTCCAGGCCCTTTCTTTCCATCATGAAATCCCCTGGTATTTTTCTCCGATTTTATTTCCTGCGAAAACTGACAAAAACGAGACTTTGCTAAAAACAACATCAGATTCAGCAGTTTTTATCTAAGTATGGTGAGATTCCGGAACAAATCTTCGAGCAAAGTGCTTGGAAAAGTAGATATAGTTGAGACGTATCACCGGAGAATTACTTCCCTTCCCCTCTTCAAGCAATCTACAAAACAAAATCAATTTTCTTGTGTCCCCAACTCCACCATGTGGTTGTCAAGCACAAGGTTTCGTGTAAGTAATATGAAAAGTATTGTAAATAAATAAAAGTAAAGTAATCTATACTAGGTAATATAAGTAAAACAATAAATCAAATGTCTTTTTGGGTTTTGGATTGAATTTGCTAAAGATAAAAGTATTTTTGGATTTTAGAAATTAATAAATGCTCAAATTGTAGATGTTCATAAAAGTATTGGTTTGGTGTTTCTTATGATTAAAATTGGACCGGGCTTCATGGTTTCACTTGTCTACTCTCTCATAAAGGTGTAATGGACTTAAAACAATCCATAAGTTATATTATGTTGGTGGAATCTTATATTGTAAAAGAAGTATTTGTATTAGAGTTACGCCCTAACATAGAGATGATGCAACACATCTCTCATACACTCCTCCAGAAAGCGAAAACTCCCGGCAATAAGACGATATTTAAGAATTAACAGAGTATAACTTTAAGAACTTTGACATAATGTTAGGATCTCAAATATACTACCTTGATTTAACAAGACCACCAACAATGTCACTAGATGAAACTACAACACACGTATCCACTTAACCCATAGTGAGGCAACGAAAGAAAGGTAAAAACCAAAGTAGATCTTGAATTTTGTGTCACTATTTAATCGCTACCCCCATGTTACTCCATGTAACACACACGTTCCCCGCAAATATTCTCTCATACAAGTTGTATCAAATTAAAAAATTACTTTAAAAAGGGTACATAATATGCATCTACTTATACATCTCACACAAAATAGGATTCCAATCTCATATATCAACTCGTAGAAAAGAGATTGACCATAAAAGGGTTACATAGATGACCATAATCATGCTGGGTAGCTCATATGGTGCTAATACAATGATAGAACAAGCTACTGCCACAAACCCATAGTCGAGAGGTGGAATACTCGCTTCTCATCATGGTGGTGTTGATGTAGATCTTGGAGGGGTACGAGATCTCTCTGGCGGCGGCTCCGGCTGAGGTTCCCCCTCCAATATTCGCTAGTATGTGTTGACTCTATTTTGGTGTTTCTGATCTACGCCCCGCCTCTGTTACGATACGCGGCGGGGTCCTTTATACATGGGTTTTTAGGTCAAGACCATCTTCTGGGGCTCTTGGTGGATGGCTGAAGATGCTCGAGGAGACGAAATGCCTAGGTGGCGCGACCAGGGGTGTGAGTTGCGCCCCCATAGGATTTCTGCCTTCTGGGCTCCGTTTGCGTGATTTCAAAGCTTCATATCATCAGTCCTCGTAAAATATTGATCGTCTAAAAAGCCCAGGTCCAATTAACTCCGTATAGGTCTGCGAAAGTAAAAAATACACAAAATAGGAGATTCATGTTCTGGAGAGTTATAACCAAAATAAAGGATATCATTGGAAAATCGACAAAAAAATAAAGCATTGATATAACCTTATATGAGATGCAAATATGAAGAAATATGTGAAAATAAACTACAAAGTTCATGTATGCATTTTAGATGCATCACTGGGCAGCTTATTCCCGTCCATACTTCCTTGGTGCAAGACCCAATATAAGATCCAAGCCAATCAATGTCCTTCTCCACGATCCCGCATATGCACCCTTTTGTCCCCTTACATATCTTTGGTAGATGTCCCCGGAAACTACGGCTTTACACCAGATATGCAATGGACAATCCCTCGTAGATGGTAGGGCGCCCTTCGTTCAAAACAGGTGGGGAGATTAAGTCCATCCCAAACTTCTGTGAATCCACCGAAACACAACATGAACCTATCAAGTTCGTTGATATGCGAGAGGAAAAAAGTTACAGCTAACATTTGTTGTTAATCCTATGTGAATATAAACTCAGTTGCAATGGAACCTCCACCATCAACTAAAACCATTGTTCCATTACCCAGTTCGTTGATATATTGTAAAAGTAATACTTTGCTTTTAAATGCAGGAATGATAAGTATAGCACTTTGCAAATATTTGATAAAAATAATCAAACGGCATGAGCAAGTGATGGATTTGCTTTTTTTGACTACAAGATTATGCAGTGAAAAGCTTTGAGGAGTAATAATTCCAAATTAAGGACAATGTTTAAAGAACTGTCAAATATGCTACAATGCATAGATATGAGATGCAACCGCTCTAAGCGTGACTTAACCCCGATGATTTATATTGGTGATTTGCAATGATTTCTTTATGGTGTGTTGCACTTTTAGAGGGGTTTCCCAAACAAGATTCTTATTAGGGTTTGGTTAACTTGGAAACATATACAAGTGGTGTAATACATCATAACAATCATATTAGCACACCAGAAATAGTAGTTGGCAGAATCTTAACATGTAAAGAACATTGGGTAGTTTTAAATCTTATAAGACATGGCTAATGATTACTTGTTATTTACTTTAAAAAAACTTTTAAAGAACATGTTTATTAATGAACAAGAAGTATTTCAAATAGGAGCTATGTGCTTCTAGGGTTTACTATGGTTTTCATTTGAGTTCCCTAGGTAGTTATTTAGGTGAATCTTAAAAAAATTGAGTTCATTAGCATCTAGGGCTTGCATGAGCACATTAGGGTTTATACTTGCAAGTCTTATGCCAGCCAAACGCTTACATCTCTAAAAATAAATTTTCAGGTCCTAAATTGTGGGAATTAATTCACGGGCGCCAAATTAAACAAGCTGTAAGTACATTATAATTATGATTTCTTACGCCACGTAGCAGTAGAAGGGTTCGAGTGTGTAATCTTGTATGTTCTTGTTGTCAGTCCTGCTTGTTGTCTCTTGCGCGTCATTTGCATGGATTGTTCCTCTGCCTGGGTTTTATAATTTGTTTCTTCTCCTAGTGTCCTGGTACAATGGAAGGAGTTGGATGAGGCAAAATGTTTGTTATCATACAGTACACAATGATCATATATAACAATCGAGGGCAATAATCACCTGGTATTCAGTACAATCTACTGAACTTTAGGCGCGCCTTTAATTTGAAGATCAGCATCATTGTTCTACTTCCAAAATGATCTCAAACCGCACACCCGAAGCATGCTATCTCCTTGGAACCATCGTATGTAGCACCCACAATGATGTTTTGTTCCATACCTAGCCTTGTCAAATAGACAGTCCTTCAGCGTGAACCTCAACTTCGCTGCCTATTCGACCTCAGTTCATTATGCACTATACTTTGCCCTACCTTTTCTATTTGAGTATGTCATTTTTTTTTACTTTAACTAGGTGCATTGCGTAAGAGTGCGGTTAGACAAAATTAAGCTGGTGTGATTTTCATGTGTTAAAAAAACTGTAGTATGTAGGGAAAGTAAATGTGGTAATTGTGTACAGAAATTGTAGTATAATGTCTATGCATAAATAATGCTCCAACCGTACAAAAAATCATGAGTTTCTAACTATGAACCTGGACCCTCAGTAATTAGAATGAGTGTGGGACTGAACTATTCCCAAAAGAACATTATACTGTGAAACTCTTTGTTCACGAAGATTTTCATGGTACAATTTTTTGTAAACCAACATAAAATATTTCTATATTAATAATTATTTTCCGAAGTGTAGACTCTTGGATATCGGAATCCAATGCGCTCGAAACTTCCATAAATTCGAAAACGGAAGTTCTAAGATATTTTGAAATTGTGTCCATATATACATGTAAATGTCCAATGCGTATCTGTAAACTTCCATCAATAAATATTTTACGTTTGCGCTACAAAAATAAACAATGCGCATATCAATCTATATTACAAGTTGCACATGTAAGTCTGAAATATTATTCAGACTTTTCTGAAACTTCAAAAATTAATGTTTGCATTTTGTTTAAGTAGTCTCACTAGATATCGGGAGCCATTTGGATTTTTGTTAACTGTATAGGCTGACATCCACGTACGTGCTAACATGCATGCAAATCTAGGGCAATGCGATTCTTGAGAGATATTTAGGGTTTCTCTACTACACTTACACGTATGCACGCGATGCGTCCTTAAAGAGCCAAACTGTTTCGCACCACATAAGGTGTACTGCACATAGCCATATACGCCAGATAGCTAAATTAAAGAACCCTCTAAGCGGCGTTGCATGTGGTGTAGTTGAATAAGATGAAAGTTTGCGTGCAGGTACTCATACTTGATTGAGCCCAAAGAGACAAAATCGGCGAAAAAAAGTTATGTATATATGACATGGTCAATCGAGGTCGAACAGACAACGAAGGCGAGGCCGGAACTGCAGCAAAGGACTGTTCACCTGACAAAGGTCATGGCAAGGAACACACATCACCCAGATATTCACACCGATCACGTAGTGATCTGGTTCGAACCCTGCAGAAAACGCACATAACAAATCATCAGGTACGTGCATACAAACCTAGCCCTCCGTTCTATAATTCCCGTCATGGTTCTAATTTAAATTCGAAGTAAAACCGCGAATAAATATGGAATGGAGTGAGTACTTAGCTGACTTGCGCTAGAGATGGTCTTAATATCTAAACCCTCGGTTCTTAAATAAGTGTACTTCTTGATTTGTCTAAAGCTAATTTTTTCAACATTTGATCAAGAAAAATATATTAACATACATGACATAATACCGGTATATTATGAAACTAGGTTCGAGGACAAATCTAGTGATAATAGTTTCATGTTATAAATATTGCTAAGTTTTCTAATAAATTTTCGAAGCTTCAAGTTAATACAAAGCTAGAGGTGCGCTTATTTGAGGATGAAGGAAGTATACTACATGCATTCGTCTATGGCTAATTGCGTTATACAAACTAGTTCTTGCTATACATCTATGGCTAATTGCGTTACAAACTAGTTCTTGCTATATAGTTGCATGCGTGCAGAAGGATCTGGCCGATCGATCTGAGGATGTTTGCACTTTGCAAGAGCAGTGCCGGCCTATACTATATCGGGCCGTGAGTTCCCGCGAGGACGACGACTCGATCGACGACGACCAATATATGCTATATATACACACAAAATTATGCGTAGTACACTTATTTGGGGATGAGGGAGCATGCAAGCTGCATGCAAATTAATGTCTACTCCCTCCGTCCACAAATAAGTGTACGTCTAGGTTTTTGGATAAGTCAAACTTGTTTAATTTTGACCAACTTATTATAAAAAATTATACGCATATGTGACATTAGATTACTATATTATGAAACTACATTTCAAGGTGGATCTAGTGATACTAATCTAGTGTCATAAATGTCGCTACTTTTTCCAAAAAAGGTGGTCAAATGTAATAAAGTTTGACTTATCAAAAAACCTAGATGTACACTTATTTGTGGACGGAGTGAGTATGGCTAATTGCGTTACAGACTAGTCTATGCGCGCAGTGTTGCGTGCAAAACGATCTGGCCGATCTGAACATGCTTGCACTTTGGAGTACGCACCTTTGTTTTCTGGCCGTGAGTTTCCGCGAGGAAGATGAGTCGATCGACGACGACCAATATATGATATATATACACACGAAATTATGCTACTACTGTACCATATATGGTAACATAACATGCAGACCTTGGCGATGTACATATGAGAATACATGTTGGGCAGCTAGATGCAGATGTGGGGGGCATTTTATAAGCTGCACCGACGACATCGCCCCCACGGAAGACGAGGTTGGTTGTAGGTCGCAGGTACAGCACTGCCCTGTGTGTGTGTGTGGTGCCGTGCGGCGTGTTCCGTTGCCGCGTTGTTGGTGAGGTACGTTTTGACTTGTGGGTGCAGCTAGCCAGCACCCAAAGGCACGTGATCTCGTAGCGTCCATGCAGCTACCACCCTCCTCTTGCCTCGTGGGGACACTCGTCGCCTCTTCCTGCGACCGAGCTACCAGGCTACCGACTAACTAATTATAGGCTTGTTTGGTTTGATGGGTTTTAAGGTGTACTAGTGTTTTTTCGATAAAGCAAATATATTAATATCGAATGATACCAAATACATTCAGCCTCTGCAACAACGCAATGCCCAAAAAACACTATAGATGCACATAGTTAAAAAAGAGAAAAAAAAACTAAGAAATAAAAGTCCCGCTACGGCCCTAGCAACAGTAATACAACCACCACCAAGACAACACCTGAAAATCAGATTCTTCAAAAGCGACACCTCCAAGAAGGGAGCAGTGCACCAGCGCCGCCGTCACCAGATCAAAGATCTTAGGTTTTTACCCTTAAGATAATTTTCGCTCTCAAAACAATGTCTTCAACAAGAACATTGCCAGACATAACCAGTTAATGCTAGACCTTGGGTTTTCATCCTGAAAGGTAAGACTCCGAACTTCACATGTGCTACCGCTCCCACTTCCATACCACTGCTGCAAAGTCCGGAACACCAAGCAAACCCCTCAACAACACAAAAACTTGAACCTCCATTAGCTAGTCCTCCAATCTGGCCTTCATGATATTCTCTTCTTCTGACTTCATCATGGATCAACTGTCACTTGGTGTCAACACAGAAAAGAGTTTCGCGCCGTTCCCTCCAGACCAAACGGTTGAAATAAAAGCATGGGTGCGCATGACCGAATACCACCAATCCAGCAAACTCCAGGCAATAGAAACACTGTTACACTTGCCGGTGGCGCCTTCCGGAACTCAACACTCCGGCCAGATCGCGAGTCCGGGCCTCCAGTAGGTCTTCCTCTTCACCCAAGAGAGGCCCTAGGACCGCCGCCTTTGTTCAGGTCGGGCCCCCACGCCAGCAACCATCCTGGGCTGGCCATAGCTGTCGTCGGAGACACCAAGCAGATCGCCGTAGTCCAGAGACACCGCACACACCTGGGCACCACCGCAGCCGAACGCCAGCCCTCCACCGCCGGCCGCCAATAGGCAAGGAGAAGAGGACCTAGGTTTTCCCCTGCAGCCCGCCCCCACCCCTCCCTCCGTCGCCAGCAGGGCACACCACCACCTCCCAGCCATCCTCAAGGGAAGACTCCACGCAATCGATGCAGAGGTAGCCCGGGGAAGACTCCACGCTATCAACGGAGAAGAAGGAGAGGCCGATGGACCCAAGGGGCCAGCGCCACCACCTGCCTTCGTCGCCAGCCTCAGAAGCTTCTCCTAGGGCCGCAACCCCGCGGCGCCATCGCGTGGAAGGAAAGGTCGAATGTCGCCGAGCCTCCCCGATCCACGACAGAGGAGGCCGAGGAAAGCCGCCGCCGCTGCCGCACCACACATGGGCTTTGCCCGGCGACGTCTTGGGCGGCGGGGCGGGAGAGGAGACCGAGGAAGAGGGCGCCGAGGGAAAGTAGGAGGCCGCGAGGATTCAGGTGTACTAGTGTTGAGAGGGAAATTCCTAGTAGTAAGTCAAATTTCTCCCAATCCACCTCAATCCACTTTGAGGATTGAACGAACAGGCACTAAGCATCTAAAAGGATCAACGGAACAGTTCAATCTCTGCAATGAGGCTGAAACAGCCTCTTTTTGGCACGACAACTGGAGCGAGCCGAGCCACTAAATCTTTAGGGGGGCGGATTTGTTCAAATCGCTACACGGAGAAATTGAAGTGTCGCCAAGGAGCTGACTGATGGATGCTGGATACGCTCCATCGCAAGACCAATGCATCCAGCTATCGCAGTACTGAGAAGATATCTAGTGCTACCACCTGTTTGTATGCTACCGTGTTATCGTACAAAAAAAAATTTTTATACGTATTAAAAAATTATACGAAAAAATATGAGTACTCATGAAGCATGTACCTACAACATCCCAAAATTTCATATCCAAAATCGACATGAACACTGAGAAATAAAAAAGAGAAAATCAGCATGAATAGACACTATTCATGCTGATTTTCTCTTTTTTGTTTCTCAGTATCCATGTCGTTTTTGGATATGAAATTTTGGGATGTTGTAGGGACATGCTTCATGAGCACTCACAATTTTTGTATAATTTTTTGACACGTATAAAATACGTTTTTTTGTACGGTAGCACGGTAGCACCTAAAGGGGTGGTAGCACTAGATATGTTCTCGTCCTACAAAGGGAGCGTACGTTTAACATTTTCGTGCAGGCTATCCGAGCTGATCGATCTAGACTAGGTTTTTCGGTGTTTTTGCTATTGTGGTTTTGGCATGTTTCCACCTTAATATAAACATGCCCTCCTTCTACAATGCCCTCCTTCTACAATGTGTCTTTTCCCTCTTGCCTTTTGAATCTACTAATATTTTTTCGTATAGTAAGTGTTCATGTTTTTATCTATAACAATGGTCAAACTTAGAGGATATTGACTTTTGACTAAATTTATATGCCTTATTCATTCAAATTGTGGGAGTGACACTCAAGAACAACATCTCGCGGATTTGTCCGAACTTTTTTTTCATATTTTTTAAATAATATCTTCTCTAAAACTAGCTCTTCCATTGTGAATGTTTTTTTAATAATATCTTCTCTACATGTTGTTCCACAAACATATGTCCCTTACACCTAGATTCCATTCGGCAAACAAAAACCCAAGTGAATCCTCTGGCATAGATGTTTTCCCCTCTGCTCACGACCTCTTTGGCAGGTACAGACCTTAGGGGCATGTTTGGTAGGTCGCATGATGTCCAACCAGACGCTAGGGAGATGTTCGACCTGATTGGTTGGCTCGCAAACCTCCGCGTTGTGGCCCACACGATCCGGAAGGCACCTCTATGCCAGGCTTTAAGAGCGCTCGAGTCGGCAGTTTCTGTGGAACTAGGCCAGGGAAAGCGCAAGGAGCGAACGCGAGTGTCTCCACGGATGAGCATGCAAGTGATTTGTTGCCCTCACATTTCTAAATTTTCTTCACCTACCCCTTTTAATTAACACAACCATATTTTGATTGACAAACTGTGCATGAAAAAGATGTGTGTCGATGATATCATTTCATTCTAACAACCAGTTTTCGGTTTTGTTTAGCTATGAATTTGCGGTTTCATGTTCATATTAGTAGATGTTTTAGTGAATTTCGTCAAATTAAATGCACACGATCAACCGTTGAAATTTTTTAGAGGAGTAGCTTCACCTTGTCATTCTACACAATTTTCGTGTTGTAATTATTTGTTTTGTTTTGGTGAGCGTAAATGAGTAGATCCGAGTTATTAATCTCCTAAGTGTTTTTTTTGAACGGAGGATCGGTCCTAAGGACCGAGAAGCTTCATATCATTTCGTCGGTGGAGATACAGTTTACATAAAGGACCCAAGAGAAGTAGAAAAATACAAACAAGTCCTCACTTTTTGCACAAAGGACCCTAAATCTAAACTGAAGAAAGCAATCGGGTCCAGCTCCTTCTCCACCGCATCGATGCTCTTCAGCACAGCCAACCACGCCATCGCCGGGGACTTTACCACTTGGGATGGAGCGGCGGGAGCTCACTATGCTGAAGCAGAAGGGCCTCCTTGTTGGCATAGAAGCCTGGAGGTTGAAGATGTCCATCTGCCGCCGGCCGGGAGAAGCCACCAATGCCGACGACGAAGGCGGGAGTGGTCGCCCTTCGACCATCATGGACGGTAGCAGAAGAGGTGCTGCCGTGTATGCACTCCCCAGAGAAACGTCACAGCTCCTCCGTTGCAGACTTTCCACATGATAGCCAAAATCATCAACTCCTTCCTCCTCAACATCACCACGATGAGAGAAAAGAAAGCTCAGATTTTGGCCAACACCTTGAAGCCTGCAAGAGAAATTATTACAGCAAGAAGGGGATGGGGACAAAGGAGCAAAGGCAACCGAAGTCACTCCTCGCCATGGATCAGAACAGAGGGCGCTGGCATAGGAGCCACCGTCAACCCATGTCCATCTCTCTGCCTGGAAGCCAGAAGCTTGAGGGAGAGAAGAAGGAAGATGGACTAAGGTGGATCTGGATCCAGTAGCCTTTTTATTTGGGGGAGACAAACTAAACAGGAGAACTCCTAAAACTACAGAGAACCAGACCTCCCTCCCACTCACCGCCGGCCACCATGGCCGCCGGCGGCAAGGAGGAGAGAGGCCGGCGATGGGATCTGGTGAAGAGCTCAAGGAAGAAGGGGTTCCACAGGGGTAGTCTCCACAGGGGTAGGTGGAAGCTCGCGAGTTGAAGTTGAAAAAATGATGTGTGCGGTGCCCCTAAGTGTTATTTGAGTATCCAGGTACTCACTGCGTGTAGTGTTTCGTCCTGTACTCGTCTCTTCTGATCTAGGCACGCATCTTTGCATGCATGACAAGGTCAACATGAAAAATATGGAATCCAAGTTTAGTTAAGTGTATCTTGTCAATTTCATGTGTTTATGTTTGTAGGTCTTTTAGATGAATTTTGTCAAATTAATGGCACACGGTTGATTATCTTAAATGTCTTTTGAGGATTAGTTTCATCTTTCCATTTACCATAATTCTCATGTTGTAAGTTTTCTCTTTCTTAGCTCGTAAATGAATAGATGTGATTTCATAATCTAGATATTATATGAACGGTGTACGAGGTAATGGTCTGTTTGGTCACTTGCATGGTGTTGTGAATATGCCAACTAGGTATACCACAACGAGGTCCTAATTCCGACAAGCTCGAGTGACCCACAAATGATGGTGAGGCCTATTGCCCAATTAAGAGGCTCGGTTGCTGGAAAACCAATATGGAGGAGGCCATCTAGGAGACGAGTAGTCGGATCCGGCCCATAGTATATGTTGGTCAGATTCTTGATGCGCACGACATGATGATTTAGCTTAATCTAGACTTATTCGAATTCGGATGGATCTCTATCATTATAATCCTAGATTCTGGCGTCTATATAAGCAGGATCCTGCAGGAAGTCCTAGAGGCACGAGACAACTACATGTAATCTTACACTTATTGCCCGATAATTCTAGACAAGTAGCATTAGGGTCTCGCCACCGTCGTGAGGTTTCCAAAGCTGAGTAACTCGTGCATCCACGTCTGGGTGAATCCTCGCCACATGGATCCCCCTTTCTCTCTTCTCCGTGAGGCAACCGGAGTACCGTCGAATACGCAACGGCACATGTGTTCTTCGCCAATAGTGCAACTTAGGCCGCTAGAAGTTGTATGAGTGGAAACTTGACTTGGGCATGTTCACACAGTACGGTTTGATGCCAACAAACCCATTTGTGCACCGTGGCATAAAAACATGCACGACGATTGGTTACCCGTACGTAGGATGTTGCTTTGAGTGCATTGTGTTTAAAAAAATAGTTCATCTTAATCCACTCTAATCTGTACAACCATGGGTTCATTCGAGATAAAGTGTACATGAAAATGATGCGCCTCGATGTTGTGATTCCATTCCCGTGATTGGTTAATAGTTTCGTCGAGTGTTTGAAGCATGGTTTTGTGTTTCCTTTGGAGCCTATTTGGACGAATTTTGTTGACTTTGTGGGACATGGTCGACCGTTCAAAATTTCCTTCGAGGAGTAGTTTCACCATAGCATTCACACAACTTTTGTGTTCAAACTTTTTTGCCGCTAACATTCGTAGACGGGTAGATCTACAACTCCGCACATTGTATTAGGGACATGAAGATGCACTCATCTACCAATGTCAAACGAAAAACTATGTAACACGAAAGTTGTGAAACATAGCGAGATGAACTTACTCCTTTAAGAAAATTTCAAACGGTCGACAGGGTCGCATGAATCGATAAAATTATACCAAAAAAGCTCCAAAGGAAACATGAAATAGACTTTCAGAAAATCAACAAAACGGTATAAAGTGTCGAGACGCATGTTTTTCATGTAGAGCTCATCTCGAATCAAAACACCGTTCTGTAGATCGGACAAGTATTAAGATGAGGTTAGGTATAAAGTGTGCATGCATAGAGCCACGAAGGCCCCACTCTTGCGCTCGAGGGCGTGCAAGAAACGCTCACATCGAGCGTGCCTTGTGAGCTAACTTTTGGGTCGCTTTAAGAACCATGCGATGCACGATCGTAGAAGCTCGTGACGCACCAAACATGTCAAACTTGGCCCAACAAAGACGGGAAACGCCCTTACGAACAACTGAACTCGCCGTAAGGGCGTGTTTGGTTGCATGGACCCGATTTGGGATGAATGCGTCAGGGAGAAGGGTCTGCCTGCGCGTTGCAAACGGGCCATGAGCCATAAAAGCCATGTTGTTTGGTTGTCCACGAAGCTATTTATTTGCACCGTCGGGGGAAGACATGCCTCATTATTTGGTTGCTTGCTTGCAGCCCAATTTGGACGCACTGAAACACAGTTCAGTTGTTTGGTTGCACATATGACAATTTCATAGTCTTACCATAATTTAAATTGGGTGAGAATACCATGCCATAGCATGTTACATACGATCACACACCATTCAGAAGCACAAGATCCTCACGATCACGGCGATCAGGAAGACGATGATGAAATCTTTGACCCTTCTCTCACATACACCCGATGCTCCTTCCGGTAAATACATTGGTAGAGCAGGCACTGCCTCCAGCGGTAGCTATGCTAACGGCACTGGCTGATCGATGGCCTCAATTTTCATGACCTCATCATCCAAGAAGCTCTGGTACTCTTGTTGTGCATCCTCTAATGTTTCATACCCTTTGTAGTTGTTGTTGGCGTAGCCACTGAGTTGATCTTGGTAGATCCTCCATGAGCTGTAGATACCTAGAATCCTTCTTCGGAACATCACATACCACTAGCACGGCACAATAAGAACAAGTAAGGTTGTTGATCGATCACAAGCCTGAAACAACTCATAGCAAAGCAACACAACTACAAACCAAGTCATAAGAGAACAACACAAATGTTGACATGAAATGATAAACAAATAGGGGCATGCATGATCATTGCAAAAGTGGATCACAAGTTCATCCTACACTACTATATTTTCATCCTACCACCACAACAAAAGTGGGTGTCATCCTAACACCGCAAGTTCACCATCACATGAGGGGTTAGTATATACCACTTCATCATACTTACAAAAAGGAGCGATCAGAAGTCTTTCACCCCTATAGCTACAACCAAAATGTACATCATCATCATCATCAAGTCATAAGCCAACTCCATCACCTCCATGCATGCATCCCCTCACCCACGCCCTCAAGGGCACCACTATATGTTGTAGTGGTACTTGCCTAGGTAGTTCCTTAGCCAGAGGATGCGGTGTGACTCGTTCATGCCCACAAAGCTGGAATCCTGGGCCTTGTGATCGATGAGATGGCTTAGCGCCGCCATGAGATCCTCCTCGGTGAAGACAATCATTTCCATGGCCGCCTGGTACATGTCAGGGTGCATGTATGTGGGCTTGTTGTCCCGGATAGCTTGTGTGACGTCCTTCACAACAACATTCATGTTGGTGAAGGCCGCCAACTCGTCAGCGGCTAAGGAATCTCTCTTCCTCTTGCCGACGTTCACCTTTCCAGGCGCGTCGGCGGGCTTCTTAGGTGGCCCATCAAGGATAACCTTGTTAGACTCCTGAGTGTCAGCATCCTCAGCTGAAGGCACAACTGTAGGCACAACTGTAGGCGTGCCTAGGGGCTCACTTGATCCCATGGAGAACTTGACGGTGGCGAGGCCGAAGGAAAATATGGCATGCATCTTGTCATAATTCGCAATGTGCGAGTTCATGAACTCCTCGTCCCTTGGGTGATCCTACGATATGAATGGACAATGTCAGTTGTGCATGTTTGTGATGAAAAGAGTTACTGAGGTGAACAAAGCATGCTAACCGCGACGTGCCTGTGGTAGTGCTCAACCTCAAGGAGGATGCATTTGCTCTCGTCGCACCACTGAGCTCCGCTTAGATCGTGGATCCTATTAATGATGATCCATCTTTGCCGCCACTTCCTCTGGTGGTTGTACACCTGAGTGGAGCTAACGTCTACACCACAATGTTCAAATAGGGCCTTCCCTGCTGCAGTCAGATGGACATCCTTGAATTCTTCGTTAGTTCTCACTTCGGTCTTGATCAACGTGCACATGTTCTCCAGGACGAAGCTGGACATGAAGGGGAGCCATTTCATGGCCCCGTTCCCCTTCTGTGCGGCCTTCAGGGCCTTCTCCGCGTTATTGCGGTTCTTGGCCTTGCTCCTCTTTGTGATGGCCATCCTTGCCACCACCTCTGCCGCTACCTGAGCCACGAGATCAGCCACGGGACCCTTACCGGTCGGCAAAGGGGTGACCGACACCTTGGCCTTATAGATGGGTTGTGAATTGGAAACTTGCGACGGGATCTAGGAGTCCCCAACACAGACAAGGGTCTGACTAAAGTCATCACAGAAGGAGTCATACATATATCGTAGTACAGAGAACGTGAATATACTTGGGAACAAAATACATGGCTAATGTGGACAATACAAACCATAGCAACATCATGCTAAATCAGACAAGCAATAACAAGTTCACTAACGCGGACAACCAAACACACACATTGCATCCACCTGAGCTAACACAGTCAACCAAATAGATGTTTCTCCTAACACAGTCAACCAAATAGATGCTTCTCCTATCTGCCGAGAGACAAAAGAAAAAAGCTTCACAAGAGGGAAATTCAATTCGGCACATGGGAGCATATGCTTCTGCCACCGGAAAAAATATTTTAAAATGTCAAAAAAATTCGAATATGTATCGGTATTCTATGTGCGCATATCAAGTTTTGTAAAAAAAATGATATTCTATGATCCAAATCACGACGCAAATTATGGTGCAGCCTCACACACACACATGGTCAAAGGCCACAACTCCTTTGATCCTATTTCTACTCCACTAGCTGGTTGCACGCACGCACGCCTCACACACATTTAGCATTAGCACAACTAACTAGACCACTAACTCACATGCACATGCAACACTCTGACGGACCAACTCAATCTCACGAATTTGCCTCAACTAACTCGGCTCATGTAGAGCTAGTCTTTCGGCCGCCTGTTAAACGGAGTCAGATGATTAGGCGTGATACGATCCCTCACGTGATTTTCTAACAGAATTGTAAAGTAGATAGCTTCTACGTTAGTTAGGTTGTTGTAATCCTAACAACTTCTGTAAACCCTGATACACGTATATATAAAGAGTCTTATGCCAGCCCAGCGAGGCACGGCAAACCAATCTCGTTTACATTGTTTTATATGGTATCAGAGCCACTCACGATCTGATCATCCATGGCTCCAACAACGCCGATCCCCAACCTCACCCAAATTCTTGCCTCGGCGATCACCATCAAACTAGATCAGGACAACTATCTGCTCTGGAGGGCGCAGGCTCTCCCCGCTCTCCACGGCCAAGATGTGTATGGCTTCATAGATGGATCTGAGAAGGCGCCACCGAAGAAGGTTGCCTCTGCCGAGGGAAGCTCGACGCTGGTCGACAACCCTGACTATGCGGTCTGGTTCCGCACCGATCAGCAGGTGCTGAGCGCCCTGCTGTCCTCCCTATCTCCCTCGACTCTCGGCCACGTTCAGCTGCTCAAGACGTCTGCAGCGACATGGGAGACCCTTGATCGGATGTACGCATCCCGGTCGAAAGCGAAGGTGGTTCAGCTTCGCACGGCCCTAGTCCGGCCCAAGAAAAAGGACGCGATGATGTCTGACTACTTCAACCACGTGAAGATAATTGCCGACACCATGGCGACAATCGGCAATCCCCTCTCCGACTCGGAGATTATCTCCTACATACTCGCCGGCCTCGGCGATGATCATGAGAACTTCACCACTTCGGTCTCAGTGATTGCATCCAAGGGGGACGACGACTTCACCCTCGATGATTTGTTTGGGCACATGGTTGCCTATGAGGCGCGCAACGGTGATCACGCGCCCGGGAACACTCTGCAGTTCCAGCACTCCGCCAACAACACGTCGCGAGGAGGTGGCCGCGGCTGGTTTCAGCGAGGCGGAGGTGGTCGTGGTCGCGATGGTGGCGGCCGTGGCCCTGGAGGAGGTCGCCATTACGGCGGCGGCTACGGAAACGGCGGTCGTGGCGGTGACCGCGGTGACTACTCTGGGCGTGGCAATGCCCAGGGCGGAGGACGCGGACGTGGAGGTGGAGGTGGCAAATCCACCTGCCAGATCTGCGGTGTCTATGGGCATGATGCCCTGCGATGCTACTCTCGGTTCAACCATGCCATTCAACCAGAATCATCAAACCGCTCCGCCAACTACTCCAACCATGGCGAAAACTCCTCCGAGCCTGTCTGGTACATGGATTCAGGAGCGACCGATCACATGACCAATGACATGGAGCGCCTCCACGTCCAGGAGGCCTACAAGGGAACCGACCAGATTCAGGTCGCAAATGGTACGCATATCCCTATTTTACATGTTGGTGACTCTTCCATACCTGGTTTGAAATCTCCATTGCATCTTAAAAGTGTTCTGCACTCTCCCCATATTAGTAAAAATCTTATCTCCACTAGTAAACTTGCCTTTGATAATGGTTGCTTTGTTGAACTTCATCCCTTCTCTTTTTATGTCAAGGACCGCATCACGAAGGAAATTCGGCTTCACGGTAGAGCTCAGGCCGGCCTGTATCCAGTACCTGCAAATCATCTTCGCCAAGCCCACCTCACGTCCAAGGATACATGGCACAAGCGTCTTGGACATCCATCCTCCACCATCGTCCAAGCCATCCTGTCCAAGAATAATTTAGAGTCTTCCACAAATAAAGAGTCCCTTGTGCATGTATGTGATGCATGTCAACAAGCAAAAGTACATCAGCTCCCTTATGAGTTGTCTAGCCGAGTCTCTACTGTTCCTCTTGAGTTAGTACACACCGATGTGTGGGGTCCTGTCATTAGATCTTCTGGTGGTTTTCGTTACTATGTAAGTTTTTTGGATGATTTTAGTAAATTTTCATGGGTCTATCTGTTGAAACATAAATCTGATGTTGAGACTGTGTTTTACCAATTCCAAAAGCAAGTTGAACGTTCTCTTGGTACTAAAATTCTATCAGTTCAATCTGACTGGGGAGGGGAATACCATAAATTGCATCGCTATTTTCGTGACACTGGCATTGTCCATCGACTATCCTGTCCTCATACCCATCAGCAAAACGGCGCCATCGAGCGCAAACACCGACATCTCGTCGAAACTGCACTTGCCCTTCTTGCTCAAGCCCATGTTCCTCTTCGTTTTTGGGACGACGCCATCCTTACGGCTTGCTATTTAATCAATCGCATGCCCAGCCGTGTTCTTCACAACACCACACCAGTCACAAAACTCTTTCACACTCCCATCAAATACGAGGTTCTCCGTGTCTTCGGGTGCGCGTGTTGGCCAAATCTTCGGCCATACAATCACCGTAAACTTGAGTTCCGGTCCCGACGGTGTGTGTTTCTCGGTTACAGCCCCCACCATCTTGGTTTCAAGTGTCTTGACCGCTCCACAGGTCGAATCTATGTCTCTCGTGACGTCGTCTTTGACGAAAATATCTTCCCTTTTGCGCCCTCTGACACGACCTCTTGTCAGTCATCTCCACCCACCGAGGACCTCATTCTTCTTCCCGAACCAGATATGGAATCATCCACATGTAGTGATAGGGCCTGTGCTACTAATTTGCCACCTGCTGTCACTGTTTCAGGTGCTCCTTCGACGGGCGTCGCTCCTCCCATGCATGACCTGCATGCGCCTCCCCACGACGATCATGGTGTCCTGGATCTGGACGGGCTCGATGCAGCCCACGATGGTGCCTCTGATGCGGACGCGTCTCCGCCACCGTCCCCGTCCACTCCATCTCATGGGCCGTCCCCACCCGATGACACGGCCCACAACACTGGAAGTCCACCTTCCTCGCCGTCTACCTCTGCTCCCGGATCGTCGCCCTCTCCACCGCCTGCCCCTGCTCCTGGAGCACACCCTATGCGCACCCGTCTGAAGAACAACATGGTCAAGCCTCTCCGTATGTTTGATGGCATTGTCCGTTATGATCCGTCCAAGCGGGCCTTCGCTGCAGAACCTGTGTCACATCATGATGCCCTCAGTCATCCTTCCTGGAAAGCTGCTATGGATACGGAATTTCATGCACTTCAGCTCAACAGCACCTGGCGCCTTGTTGCGCCCCCTCCAGGACATCACATTGTTGGCTGCAAGTGGGTTTTCAAGCTGAAGCAAAAACCAGATGGTTCCATCGATCGGTACAAGGCTCGCCTCGTAGCCAAGGGTTTCACTCAGCGCCTTGGCATTGACTACACAGATACTTTTTCTCCTGTCATCAAACCCACTACCGTTCGGCTTATTTTGTCTATCGCTGTGTCAAAGCGGTGGACTCTTCGGCAAGTGGATGTGCAAAACGCTTTCCTCCACGGCGATATTCAGGAGGAGGTATATATGCAGCAGCCTCCCGGTTATGTTGATCCCAAGCATCCAAATTATGTCTGTCGGCTTCAGAAATCCTTGTATGGCCTCAAGCAAGCTCCAAGGGCGTGGTACTCCAAGCTGAGCATCAAGTTGCAGTCCATTGGCTTTGTGCCTTCTAAAGCAGATACCTCATTATTTATTTTTAATGACAGAAAGGTTACCATCTATATGCTGATTTATGTGGATAATATAATCATTGCCGGCTCCTGTCATCGAGCAGTGGAGAAACTGATGTCTGAACTGCAACGTTCCTTTGCTGTTAAGGATCTTGGTCCACTGTCATATTTTCTTGGTATTGAGGTACAGCCACAGTATGATGGAATATCTCTGACGCAGACCAAGTATGCAGGAGATCTGCTTCGTAAGGTAAACATGCATGGATGCAAGGAGATCAGTACGCCTATGCTTCCGTCAGATAAACTTAGCAAGACAGTTGGTGTTCAGTTAACTGATAATGAGGCCTTTGTGTACAGAAGCACTGTGGGAGCTTTACAGTATTTGTGTTTGACACGGCCAGACATTTCCTTCGCTGTAAACAAGGCCTGTCAGTTCCTAGCTGCTCCTACTGATGTACACTGGAGTGCAGTCAAGCGGATTCTGAGGTATGTGAAGGGCACGCTGCATGTCGGGTTGAGCATATGCCGGTCTAACTCCACTGAACTCAGTGTGTATACGGATGCTGATTGGGCCGGGTGCCCAGATGATCGTCGTTCTACTGGTGGATATGCGGTATTTTATGGACCGAATTTGGTGTCATGGAGCTCAAGAAAACAACCAACTGTGAGTAGATCGAGTACAGAAGCGGAATACAAAGCCATCGCCAATGGTACTGCCGAAGTAACATGGCTTCAGTCTGTACTCAGGGAACTTGGAATTTACCAAGCCAAAGCTCCTGTCCTTTGGTGCGATAATTTGGGAGCCACGTTCCTCACAACAAATCCTGTCTTTCATGCTCGAACCAAACACATCGAAATTGATTTTCATTTTGTGAGAGAAAAGGTTTCAGCTGGAGCTCTGAAGGTTCGGTTCATCTCGACGCGTGATCAGCTTGCTGATATATTTACTAAGGCTCTTAGCAAAGAGACATTCGATCGAATGAGGTATGGGCTGAATCTGATTGGCACACGTTCGGATCGAGGGGGACTGTTAAACGGAGTCAGATGATTAGGCGTGATACGATCCCTCACGTGATTGTCTAACAGAATTGTAAAGTAGATAGCTTCTACGTTAGTTAGTTAGGTTGTTGTAATCCTAACAACTTCTGTAAACCCTGATACACGTATATATAAAGAGTCTTATGCCAGCCCAGCGAGGCACGGCAAACCAATCTCGTTTACATTGTTTTATACCGCCAACGTGCAGATCTTCTCTTGCCATCAGCTGCATGTACCGATGAGTACAAATATATCTAGGACTTTAGAGACTACATGCATGTACTCCCATCTACTGGCTTCACTTGATAGTTGATCCGGCTCGCATCTTGCCGATCGATCCATCCACTTTGCCATGATGCCATGCATCGACTCTACTAGTCTTAGACTGACCGAAAACAAACAAAAATAAACTCAATGAACTACTACCTATAACAAGATTTGTTCCAACACGAAGCCGTCCCATCTCTATCTAAGCTATCCATCGCCACCGTTTGCAGTCCACGACGACCCCTCGCACCTCGACCGGCCTATTCAGCTCAACAGCCTAACGCCCACGCCACCCCTCTCCCACAACCTATTCGGCCGAGTGTCTAGGTAAATATAAAGCCAATGTTGTGAGAGTTTTTTTTTGGTGGAGCATTCATTTATTTAATTGATTCATTGTTCATTCGCAATAGACTATGGATAAGGATGATAAGATAATGGTGCATCATCTGATGCAAGAGGAATCCGATTTTTCCTCCAATGAAGAAGAGAAAATTGATGCTTATACCTTGTCTTCTGCATTTATCTTGAAGGTGTGGGAGATTATGATCTTTGGATTTCACATCTTTGGCATGGCAGGATGTCACAAACATACGATAAATGGTACTACCTAGCCGACGACATCTACCCAAAATGATCGACAATTGTGAAGACAATGACCCTTCCATAGAGAAGAAATCTTGGTTTATCAGGTACCAGTAGAGTTATATGAAGGATGTCGAGCGGGCATTTGGTATGCTTCAATGGCATTTTTCTATCGTCCAGTACCCTTCTCTCCAATAGTCGACAACTTAGATGTGGGAGCCCATGAATGCTTGTGTGATCATGCACAACATGATCACCGAGAGTGCTCGCGCTAATCCAATGCATGATGATCATCCATTTGATTGCTAGGGCCCTCACGCTGAAGCTGATCATTGGGTGTTGTCGACCGAGCCTGGAGCTTTTCTTGCCATGCATCATGAAATCCGCGATGAACAGGTTCATCGGCGACTTCAAGATAATCTAGTGGAGCATATGTGGGCGAGGAGAGAAAACCCTACATGGGCTTGATCTCTTTGAACTTCTCGAGTTTTAATTTATTTAAATTATTTTATACACCATTGCAATCTGGTTTTTTTGCCTACTTTATTTAAGGATTGTGGTAATCGTATTAAAGCTTGTCATAAATGTCAACGCGTGAGAAACATTGGGAAGAGAAATGAAATGCATATAAACTATTCACAATCATTTGATGTATGGGGATTTGACTTTATGAGACCATTCCCATCCTCAACAACAAAACACACTCATACTTTGGTTGGAGTGGACTATGTCACAAAGTGGGTGGAAGAAATCCCCACAAAGAGTGTTGATCATGCTACATCAATGAAAATGCTTAAGGACATCATCTTTCCCAGGTTTGGAGTACCTAGATTTTTAATTACCTGATTGTGGTTCTCATTTCTGTATGCAGTCTTTAGGAAAACTTTAGCTAAATATGGCGTTAATCATAGAGTAGCATTCCCATACACAAACTAGTGGTCAAATTGAATTAAGTAATAGGGAATTAAACTCATCTTAGAAAAGACATTTAATAAAGCTAGGGATGATGGGGCAACTAAAATCAATGATGCTTTATGGGCTTATAGAACTTACAAAAATTCTACGGGTATGTCTTGCTAATGTTCCGTATGGTTAAATAATATAATTTATTTGGCTGAATAATTTTTTATGGTTGAATTGTTGTATGCAAATGAATTGTGTTGTGATCGAAATTTATTGATTTGTTTTTCGCAAATACCAAATATTTTGCATTTGGGTCAGCCATTTGGGGTGCCGTTGTGGGCCGTTAGCCCCAAAGCGGAGGCGCCGGTGATGATGCTCTAAGACTTGAGGAAATGGATGAAGCAAAGGGGTACCTAGGGATGCATGGGAACGTATGCACCAGAGACAAAAAAATAAAACTTCTCTACAGCATGGCATGACCATTTCGTTGGGCATTGGTACAATTCGACAATAAGACCTGAGATTATCGCACCTCGGTTACTTTGAGATGCCAGACTCACACAATAACATCAATGTACCTTGCAACTTTCAAGCCAATAATCATGATTGTGACACGAGAAACTACCTGGCAGATGACATCTATACCTCATGTCATTTGGGGGCGCCGCTAGGATGTCACCAAAACCCTCTACTCTTTCAAAAGATGTCTCCCATTTACAATCTTCTTTGATTTTGTAGCAGACCGGGAAGAGCCTGACGATACTTTGGCTTCCTGAGTATATTCGACAATTGACAACTGTGCTTTCTTATTACGTGTCCACCAATGCTAGATCTAACTCTCCTGAGAGCTTCTAATTGTTATCTATTCTCATTCAGTTCCCTAGAGTCAAGCCAATTGTTTTTTTTATTGCGTTCATGTAAAGTGGACATCGCGGCATTAAACCTAGCTGCTAGTGCATCTCCCAGATCATATGTTCCATTCTGCACCGCTTTATCACATTTGTACAAGAAACTTGACGCTCCCACAAAGCTATTTTTTTTTACGTAAACGGTGACCAGACCTCTGACTCATTTGAACGATTTACAAGATGCAGCTAGAAGGGGCATACAGCACCCTTTTCACTACCGTTGAGTGATCAAAGGTTCCTTTTATGTCAACGGATAGGAACACTTCTTAAGGTTGCAGGTGCCAACGCAAAAATGAGTTCAGAGAAGACGTTACCGTTGTACCAGAGCATGCATTTGTTAATCGTTACGTCTGTTACGCGCCATTCTATTCTTTGAGACACAAGCCAGTCCACCAAATGCACCTTTCACATAAAAAGAACGCAGTTTCTTTTTAACTATGTTGGTCACAATGTACAAAGATCAAGCCTCTTATCTGTTGCTGGACGCTGCAAATACCATGCTTGGCATCCAGGGAGAGGATGATCTTGTCTATGCCTACACCACAATACAGCTGGGTACAAAATGAATGAGCTAATCTTCCCACAACAGCACACAAAAAATACTGACTATATGACTCGCGCAGACTTTACGCAACATTCACTACTGTGATAATGCTTCTATGTGCTCTGGATAATCAGTTAGTTGCTAAGAGGTCCACTGGTCAGGGACGGTGAGGAAGTACTTGGACATGGCTTTCCTGAACCTCTTCTTGTACTGCAACGGAGATATGATGGTGGGGGCTTCATTCTTCGGGCCACCTAGAATGCCTGATGCCTTCACCCAGGTCTCTAGTTGCTTGTCCCACGTGTACTGGCGCAGGTAATCGATGATGCCAATGACAAGTTCTTTCTTCTCCTCATCAATTCCAACAAGAAGCGAGTAGTCCATGACATCCGCTGACTGCAAAGAAGACATGTAATATTACAACCATTATATATTGAGCAATACATATCACATGCTGGGAGAAGATGATCTGTGCATGAGCTCCTAGAATGCCACTTATGAGTCACATGGCTTGTACTACAAATTGCTCCAAAAAAGTATATAGTGCAATATACTATTTTTTGGGGAAATATATAATGAGGTGAGGAAGGAGCTGTATTAACATGATCATTTGGGGAACAAATGAATACGATTGTTCAAGCAAGCCGACGAGTGGACCTGGGTGGTTCTTGTTAGTCGTCAACATTATTTGGAAACTAAAAGCAAGGCATGCAGCTTGTGGAAGATGAAAATATCATTAAAAAAGGGCTGAGAAATATTCATTCCTACCTCCATAAAGTCAGTTGAACAGTAAGCACAAAGAAATATATACCCTCTGTCCCAAAATATGCTGCTAAACTTTTTCCTAGACACGGATTTATCTACACACTAAAAACATGTATCTAGACAAACTTGAGCAGTTTTTTTTGGAACGGAGGGCGTACAAAATACAAATTACACAAACTGTAATTGGTGCTAATAATGAGGTAACATAAAAGTTTATTAGATCTTCAATCTATGGGTTAAACAGTATGCACAAAGAAGTATAACAGCATACCGCAAGAAATGAAGTATCATTCCAGACAGCTCTTTCCAATCTTCGTTTTGCCCGGCTCCCTAAGAATATAGGCTTTGTATGCAATGCCTCTATGAGGTTTGAATCTAACAAGACTTTACTGTCGCCAGATGTGTAACGAGACCGCAATGAACCTTTTAGATCATACACCTTAGGTATCTTCCTTTGAAAGAAAAGATTCTCCATCACCATCAGATCCATCTTTACTTCCTTACCACCTTTCAAGCCCTTGACATTAACCTGAATTCAAGCAGAGCCAGCAAGATCAAATCTAGGAACATTGTTTAGTTTTTGAACTTAGCAGTGGGATAAATCATGGAACGGCAAGTGAAGTACAACAAACCTGATATAAGCCTACTATTTTTGCCAGGCAAGTTGGGCTACCAGACGTCAAGGATTCCATTAAGTACTTGAAGTACTGAGGAGCAAATTCTACAAAAGAGTCCAGCTCTGTCTTGGTGACTTGTTTAATTATGAACCTCTCATCCAGTGTCCTTGCAAAGTAAACATTGCTTTTCCCACCTTGCGCAGACCATCTCTTGCAGCGACTCAGTGAACGGATGTAATCAATATCTTTTGGACAGCATTTCTTTCTAAGAGCAGCAAAATGCTTTTCAAAATAGCAAATCACAGAGAACTTTGCTTTATCTGCAGGAAGAGGACTTTCATCATCAAAAGAAAACTTAAAATGAGTTCCCTTATATTCCAGACTGTCTTCCTGTGAGGGCAAGGACCCCTCAAGTCCATGTCTGAACTCGGTGGCATTTGGAAGATGTGAAAAACTCAAAGATGAATTTAGTTTCCGTGTGACTTGATGCACATATTCTTGTGATGTCATGGCATATGCAACAATACTGGTGGGTTCATCATCATAGACTGCAACAACAACATCCTCATTGCCAATCTGGGGCAAGAGCAAGCGCGCCCCATCTTCAACCATATGTGAAACGGATGAGATATACGTGGGTGTACGAGTAAGAATAACACTTAGTTTCTCTATGGCCCCAGGTGACCTTTGAGAACAAGCCCTCCTTATGTTTGGCATTGGATCTTTTGTGATGCTTGTTAAACCCCCAAAGTACTCAGCAGATCTGAAGGACGACAGATGCAATGAAGTAGGAGCTAATCCAGTGCGTTCTCGCTTACGGGATGCCAGTGTAGAATCAAATGAATGAATTCTAACTGGGGCATTCTTGTAACTTCGATTTTCCAACAAACTGAAGGATCCATTTTCATCCATGTTGGTGAAACCTTCTGAAAGATCATACTGTAACTCACTAGATCCAGTCCATGCCAAATCAATATTATCAGAAAAAATAGATGCAAGTGAGGGTAACCGCTCAACAGGTTCCATACCAATGGCAGCTTTAGTAGTTGGGCGTTCATTGTGCCCGTTGAATTTGCTGAAGATCTTGTCAAGATCTTCTGTATCATCAACAGGATGATCGACCAGATCAATCTGCAATTTTTTCTCAGGCATACTATACTCGCCATCATTCAAGCAGCCTTCTCTGGATAACAAAGATTTTCTTGGACTTCCTGAAAACTTTTTTGGACTTCCTGGTAAATGCAACAAGCATGTGGGTTTCCCAATACTTGTATCCACTTGTAGCAAATCTGTTGTCCATTCCTTCAGCCTGATGTCCAAGAGAATTTCTGTAGCCGGATTGGTCTTTGAAACATGACCATTTGTTACAAGAAGTGAATCTATGTAACATAGCCTACGATCCCAAAGGTAAGCATCAAGAATAAGACCACGCCTCAAGCGATTGAGCTCCAGAATATCAATTGATGCCTGCAAGTAGCTATCTCTAATAACTGGTAAAAGCAAAATCTGCATAAGAAAAAAATTAAAACCAGCATAAGCATTTGCAACCCTCGATAAATACGTGTAAGATGAGAATAATATGATCGCATCACCTCGTATTCATTTCTTTCCATTTTGAGCAAATCCTTCATCTCAATTATCTGCCTTTGAATGCCAGTCTTGACCGGTTCATCCTCAACTAGAATACTCTTTTCAGTGCGATGGAGAAAATCAGATATCTCCCAATGTAAGGATTTCATTTGGCCATATATCTACAAAAAGAAGTACATGGACATAATATTAATTCTTCAGGACACAGCAAATTAGCAAACATGTATGATGGAAAAAATGAATATGAATCATAGATTTTTGAAAATCCTATACCTCAACTGCCACCGTTTTAGTCCAGTCTTGTGGACTGTGACAGTTGAAACACAATACTGATGGGGGAAGGTTAACTGATAGAATATCAACAGGAGAATATCTGAAGAAGGCCACCATGTTCCCGTATCTGATAGATTAACAAGTAAGTTGAGATTTCATTTGAGGATTCAACAACAGTAATTTGTAAGGGATATAGACAATGTGTACCCATAGAAACGAAGACAGTCCCTCTGGAGAGAATGCCCACAGCTTGCAACTCGGTTAGCAGTAGCATGATTTGAAAAGCTTAGCTCCAAGAATTTCCCAAATGACAGGCCCCAAGCAGCATCTGACAAAATTACCCTCCGTGTAGCAGGTGGTACACCATCCTTAGGTTCACACTTGAGGCATCTATGCCACATCCATATCCTGCCATCATGCTCACCTGGCAACTTCTGAGACAGAAGACGCCTAACACTAATTGTTAAGCTCCCATGTTGATGAATATAGCACCTTACATGTGATTCAGATGGTTCTTTACATGTTACACAGCAATATGCCTGATGATGAAGGACATAGACAAAACATTATGTTCGAATACTAGTGAAGTTCCAATGTGATACATTGAACATTATACAAATGAGTAAGAGAAATACCTGATCAAATAAGTCTTCCCGGAGGTATCTCCCAAGTGGCTTATCAAAGCTACCGTAAAACTTTATGCGGAAGAGCTGTGGACGCTCACATACCAGACTTTTGGGGATACAGGTGCTTGACAGGGAAACTAAGATGCTTTGATGGTTGTCAGCAGTAGGAATGTATTCACCAGAAAACTCGGTTTGGTCATTCAGGTCTCTTGCAGGAAAGTCATGATGTGTTTGATGATTCCACTTGCCTACTTCTTGACATTTCTTCCCTGGTACCACATGTTGATTGTTATTGTTTGCAATGCGATACAATGCAGAGTAACACAAATACTGAAAGTGCATCACAGTACCTGAAGTTCTTGAATCACTATCCAATAAATATGGAGGTATTTTACACCCACCGCATGAATCAATTGCATGGGATAAGTAATGATCAACAGGAGATTCAGGTCCTCTTTGCTCAACAGGCGATTCAGATTCCATGTGCTCAACAGGCGATTCAGATTCCCTGTGTTCAACAGGAGATCCAGATTCTCTATGCTCGAAGATGATACCTTTGCCTTCCTCATTCAAAGATAATGAACCAGGTGACACCGAATTTTCCTCAAGCATAATCTGTGAATCATCGCCTTGTACTTGCTTGAGTTTATGAGGCACATCAACACCAGCAGATGCAGCAAAATAGTCTGCATCACTTCGCATATCTGGCACCATTATCACAGGTCTCGAAGGAACTTTAGGAAGAGTTGCTCCTTCATCAGCAAAGAATGATGTTTCCAGAGAAAGGTGATAAGCGGCAAACACTGCAAGTTGTACTGCACGCTTAATTTTCTTTAGTTCCTCCCTACAGGACCCTCTCAGTAAAACCTAAATAAATTAAGACAAAATTATTAGAAATTAGAGATCTAATAAAATGTGTGAGAGAATCAGAATTTCAGTTTCAAAATAGTAACATTAGTAATTATATCAGTCATCTAACAACCAAGTGTTTAATGCTTGATGTTAGCAAGATGACTCGCATCAAATGTTCATGGAACAGCAAAGAGATACTTACTGTGCAGCCCAAACGCCTTGGGCAGCCTTCAAAGAACATCAGCGTCTTTGTTGACCTCCTGTTTGTCTGCTTTCCTGATGGGAATTCCAGAACTCTCTGCACCTTGAACTTTTCACACTGGCCTAGCCTTGCAGAAGCAATATTGTCAATTGATGAGGCAATCTGTGCTCCAGTGCATCTTGATATCCTCTCCAAAAGCGGCCTCTTAACATTTAAAACTAATGAAATTCCTTTTTCCAAAATCTCTTGGGCATAAGATGAGACACTTCTCTCAACTAGCAGCACATTTGGTCGGCGAGATTCTATCTTTCCCACAATCTTTCGCAGATGCTCCTTCTCCTGCGTTAACAAGATTTCTTCAGCAAAAGCAACATAGCGACAACAACGGTAAGGAAGCAACTGAGTAGTAAGTGCAAACCTGTTCCAGTATATTGTCAATAGACGCTAATTTATTAGTGACCCTCTGATACTCAAGTGCTCCTCCTACAATGAGCAGTTTCGGATTCTTATGCTCAGAGATCATGCGTTTGTGCTTTAAGTTCTTGGAACAAACAACTCCTCTAATAAGATTGCTGCATAGAAGAAACTACCAATGAGTTTCACATGTGGGAACTGGGAAGTATAATCATGTAAGTAGCAGGAAAGGTAACATACCTATCGATCGGATCCCCGGATGCTATACATTTGATCTTCACATAATCAGTAGGATCCATGCTGCCACCTTTCTTTGTATTTGGTCTCACATAACTAGCAGCTTGCCAGGATAAGGTGGACACTATCTCAAGCCAAGTTATGCAACCATCATCATTTCCCACACTGATACCTTCTCCATTCAGTAGCTGAGCCACTAGAGCTCGAAAATGGCCAAGTACAGCATTCCTCAGACCCTCTTTCTGAGCTATCTCGGTGACCATGCCAACACCAACTGTTTGGTTAGTGTTAAAGCAGCCAAGAGCAAGAAGATTGCTCGACTCCTCAACCTCATCATCCTCGTCATCGAATCCAAATAGTCTCGACTCCGCGTCATCGCCCTCATCTTCTGGCAGCGGTGGGCACCAAATATTGGCATCAAAGTCAACTGGATGTTCAGCAGTGTCGCCTTCCACACAACTGCAAGTGACACTGCCATATAGCTTAGTACCATGGCCATGAGAATCCAGGCTGAAACGGCCGTTTCTCCTGGACGATTGCGTGCCGTCATTCTGCCAGACCATCCAGGTCGGGCTCTTCAAGGGGCTTAAGGTTGTAGACCGATTGAGCTCATTAGCGGTACTAACAGACTCAGTGTCTGAGAAGTCGTGTAAGTAGTCATTCCCTGGGGTGAAAAACTGAACCCCAGTCTCGTCATTTTCCTCGCCATCTGCTCTCCTGCATCCATGAAAACCAGTTCCGATACGAATCAGCAAAATCAGTTAATCGATTATATAAAATACAAGGTCCACAGACATAATCATCCATGAGAGTTACTTCCGCTACTAATGAACTAGTCACCGATTTTCCTTTTCCCTTATAATAATCTATCTAGCACGCTAGTAAGACGTAGGTGATTGTGTTGCTCAAATTTCAAAACACTCCGCAAACTCTGTCCCCAATTTTTTTGTTTGTTTGTGAAACGACACAATAAGCAACCTGAAGAATCCTACATCTCCCTTTTCTTCCATAGTAAGTAAAACAAAATGAAAATAAGGCGGTGGAACCGGAGCCGTGCCACCTTACCTGACAGCGTGGCAGCGGAGCAGCTGCGGCGAAGAGATCTGACGGCGGACGGCGATGGCGCGCCTGCCTCCGGATCTCGCGGCGGCGGGCGGCGGCGAATCCGCTGGGGACACGTCCCCGCTGCGCGGCGGCGTCGGGGGCAGCGGCGGCGGGCTCGCCCGGCGGGGTTCTTCATTGGCGGCGGGGGCCGTGGAGCCGGTGATGAGGGCTCGGAACTTCTGCACCGCCCCCAGGACCGAGAACTCCACCACTCCCATCGCCGGCAAAATTAACCGTGAATTCCGCTCCGAAAAAAAGGATTTTTAAGGAAGGAAAACAAAAAACCTACGAAGGTATGCTAAACAAAAAAAATCTGCGCGCCTTGGCGTCCGCCGAGGCTAAAATTCCTCTCCGGCGACGAGAAGGCAGCTAGCCTAGCGGCGGCCCGATTCGTAAAACGTGCGGGGAATCCTTCTTGTTGGAGTTTGTGGTAGTGTGTATGTGCAAGAGGCGGCTAGTTAGTGCGAGGCATTTGGGGGTCAGCCAATGCCCGACTGGTCAGGGAGCATAGGTCGGGTCGCTGGCCGGCCGTCGTGCGGCTGCGCTACGAGCGCGCGAGGGCGGGTGCTGCCCGGGGGTTGGCGCTCGGGATCACGACGTGGAGGGAGGAGGGCATGGCCGTGGAGAAGTCGGGAGCTTGAAGAAGGAGGAGGAGGAGCGGTGGGGAAAAGCTTTCGCCTTTCGGCAATGGCGGTGAGAAATGGGGAGAGAGAGGTAGTAGGAGGGAAGTGGGGGGTGGGGTCTTTAATTGCGGACGGAGAAAGAGTGTTTTCATTGAAGAGAAAAGGATGGTATTTATGGCTGATTACTGCAGAGATTATGTGTGAATATTCCAGCAAAAAATTAGAAGGTTCATCGAATTAAAACGATACGATTAACATGGAAACAAATACAGTACGAGATTCTTAGGAACGTTGCAGAAATATAATACTATAAGTATAGAAGGTTCGAATTAAAAAAGATACGATTCCTTAAGTAATCTGATTCTCGTGGATCCATATGCTGTGGACGGACGGATAGGATACGTCGGGGTTTATGGCTTTTTATCTCGTATACAAGGGGAGAAAAGGATAAGACAGATTCCATGTTTTTTCTTGGACTGTTTTTTTTTCGAAACACGGTACAATCAAAGATGCTCACACGTGCATATACTTCTAAAGGATTAACTTGTTCCTTTGTATAGGGTTTTAGAAGTAGAGGTAGATCTCGAAGGTTGGAAAACTACGATTATGAAACTAGGGTTATGTTGACGGTAGATTCGATCCTTTCTTGTCCTCGACTCCCCCTTATATAGGAGGTGGAGCCGAGGGTTTCGTTTACGAGTCGGGACGGTTTCTAACTCATCCTTACAAATAACACTTCCTATTACAACTCTAACTTTCCTTAATATATCTTGGGCTCCCGAATCTTCTTATTCTTCGGGTAATGGGCCTTCAGTAAACCCCGGGTACTATCTTCGGCAGGCCCATTTGGGATGCCTATGTCACTTACCCCTATGAACGCACGCACATCCTATCCCTATGAGCACCTCTGAGAGACTGCGTCCAAGAAACTGATCCGGTGGGTCTTGAGATTGACGAAGTCACCACAAGCGCCTAGCACGGGAACATCGCCTCCCATTGAAGAAAATTCCACCTTTATGAGACACCAAAGTATCAAATCTGAGATTTAAACTCTAGTAGTTGAAGGTGTCACTGCCCTCCTAACCATCCAACCACAGGTTGGTTCTCGGGAACTGCCTCTCTTCTACGGTTAAAATTAAAACTTAAAACTTGCAAGTTAAACGAGTAGCTTGTAACTTGACTCAGCGAAGTCAAGCCGAGTTTCAATTCTTTTTTCTATTATTAAATAAGTTCAAGCTAAACGAGCTGAGTTCACGAGTATCGTTTAACTCGGTAAAAAATCAAAATTTTGTGTCGAAGGTCTTCGAGTACTAGTTGATGTTAGTGGTGGGATTTACTCGAGTGCGCAAAAAAGGGACACCAACAGGAGGCATCTACAAGCGATAACTTCAGATTAAGGAAATATTGAATCATACATTTATACATATTTCTTGTTAATTAATAAGTTTTAGTCAACTACTCATGAGTTTTGCGAACCTAGCCGAGTTTTATTTCTAGACTCGGTTGTTGAACAAGTCGAGCTGAGCTAACTCATTAGTTGAACGAGCTTTAACGAGTTGAGCGGAGCTGGCTCGGCTCGGATTCCAGGCCTACTCTCATCTCATCATCACTTCTTGAGAATTTGGTAAACACCTACTAAAATAAACATAGAAATACCCGGACAATAACTGTTCCTTCGTTATATGTGTGCGTGTTTGAGAGAGATCAGATGGAGGGAGAGAGAACATTTAGGGTTTCCCTACCTCGCGCCGGCACCGCTGCCGATCTACCTCGCATCATGTGGCCTTAGGGTCATGGAGGCGTGGTGGATCTCGGTGGCGACTCTTTAAAGATGAAATAGTCATCCCTGTCTAGCCTTTGTTCCGGTGATACGTCTAGCGTTGGTATGTGAAGGTTTGTCTCCAACGTATCTCGCTACATTTAGTTCGTGTTCCTTCTTATCTACGTTTCTCTTCATCGGTGATAGTTGCTAATCGCGTGTGTTGGTCCTTTGTGGTCTTAACCCAACGACTTCTCATCTGTCTACTACAACAAGCTCTACTGCGGCAAGCTTTGTTAGACTCCAATGAGGGAGGGGCGAGGACTCGCCCGCCTTTGGCTTGTTCGACTGCTTGCAGTCGTCGCTAGGTGGTTCGAAGATCCTTTTTGTATTTCTTATTACTTATGTGTTTCCTTGTACCGATGTTGAGAATTATGAATAGGTTGGTGGAATTTTTTCGCAAAAACAAATGAGAAATGCAATTGTAGTCTCTTTATTTAGTTATTATTCTACTAGATTTCTCCAATTTGTAGTTTTGTTATTTCATTGTACACTATAATAAAATGCAGAAGATGCAAGCGACCACATTCCAAGAGTGCAGTACACATTATTTTACAAAGTGCAGTACAGGAAAAACATCAAAATATATTCAAGAAAGATATAGTTTTGAAGATCTTTGAAAGTTGGAGCGACTACATCACTTACATCTTGAATGTAAGAGCGGCTAGAAAGAAAAGCGTAATGCTACCGATATATATATTCAGGAAATTGAGCAAATACTGTATATTTTATTGATGTAGTAGTACTAAATCAATCATAACTTTTGTTTCCCTTAATGGATTACAGACCTAAGCTGCAACCTATGTCCACACTTCGGTGTGGCAGGTTTAACATGGTGAGTACATCACTGTGAGATCATGTGGAGCACACGTGAACCACGAGAATTCAAATTAGAATCGGATTCTTCAAGAAGCTGAAAGTGGATAGTCATAGAGGACCACACTAATCTCCCATGGTTATATATAGCATATGGTTGGTTATGTATACTGGACTGAGCAATTTTGTCCTAAAAGAGTGAGTAATATATACTATGTAAAACGATGCCATAAATTTGATATCTTGCCAAATCAGTATTAGTTAATAATGGTTGTTGATGGCACACTTTCATTTGTAATGAATTGTTTGATTCTTGGTTGTTTCCCAATATTCATAGCATTCCATCAAGAATGCATTGGCCGATTAAATGCATATCTCTCACTCGCCGGCAAAGGGAGTATTTGAATAATATTAATCGCTTGGATGAATGTTGATGAATTAATCCCTTTTTTTAGTCGAACACTATTTCCATTTGTTTTTCGAAGTTCTTAACTTCTTTTTGAATTAAATTGGTTTTATGGGAGTTTTTCTATCTGTTTTTGATTAAATGTATTTTCGGTGAAAGGAACAAGAGACATTCGTAAGCTATAATTTTCTTGGAGAATAAATGATAACCGAACGACTTACATTATGCCAGGGAAAAAATGTGTCATGTGGTGGCTAATACAATATCCCAGGACTCGAAGTATAATAAAATGGACGCTTAGATTTAAACATGAACCCGCAAATATAGATAACACCTTCAAATACGATACACCGCATGTAGAACAAAGTTGTTTGACTTAGGGAGTCAAGACGACTGCCAAATTTGATTTCACCAAACTGATATGTTATCTCATATAAACTACTCCCTTCGTCTAAAAATAGATGTCTCAACTTTATCTAGTTACAAATATTCTCTAACTAAAATATATCCACATACATCCATGTCTAGATAATAGTGAGACGCCTATTTTTAGACGGAGGGTGTATCTTGCATCGCTATAAACATGTTAGCAACGGTCAAGTGAGCAGTACTGTCCCCAATTCATATCAAACCATCAAGCCGGTTTCATCTGATTATTTTTACTTCACATTCAAGTAATAAAATAATATGCGTACATCGTCTGAAGCTGTGAACACACCCAAAAAAACTCATCAACATTTTGATGGTTTAGATTCTAGTACTCCACTTTGTCTAAATTAATTTGGATCGGAGGAAGTATTATCTTTAAAAGCAAGAGTCAATCAAATCACATCACCTTCATAATCTGCTGTCAATGAATAAAGAGGTATTATGAGTTCTTAATTTGATGTCTTTTGACCATGGAATAGCCACACGTACAGCTATTGTTGTACACACGCAGTCCCATTCTGCGAAGTGTTTGAGCCACACGCCCATATCGCACCCTTACCGAGCTGGCATTATTTGACTTATCTTTTTTTTCTTCTTAAAGTGGAACCTAGTTTGATCGATCGATGTTGTGTACAGCATGCATGAAGCCCACGTACATATACCTCGCTGGCTGTTGCTTGCCGATAATAAAAACAATTATTTTAGATCACTTGTAACAAAAAGAACAATAATGGACATCCAGTTTCGGATTAGGGAATGCATCCAAATAACATAAACTATTGTATGTTTGACCAGATAACGTACTGAGTCAAATCCAATTATAGACCCCAGTAGACATGGATAAGGGAATCACTCGTGCTGCTGCTACCCAATCAGCAGGAAAGATTCATCCCCATAAAAACGTTATAAAATAATTTGAAATCGTTAATCTACTTAGTCATTTCAATAATTTAAAAAGGGTACCTTATCGAATAAAAGAATGTGATGTCACGCAGACAGCCCACTGTGCATGCTCAAACACACAGTATGAGCCAACTAACTAGCTTGAACAATACTAACTCTGTCTCATAATACAACATCTTATACTATGGGACACGGAGAGTATAACTATACATAAGTTAGCTGATAAGTCCATTTCGTTCAGAAAAAATAGGTTCGCAGGCCGCGGGTCCTAGTTAACTAGCACAGTGTTAGTTTTGTTTCTCTCTGTTTTTTGTTCCTTCGGTAATTCTAATAGAGTGATACTTTGTCAATGAATAAAGAGGTATTATGCGTTAACGGAAACGTGCTAGGTTAGGCTGTGGGGGAGCTGGGTGGGGTAAGGCTGTCGGGGAGCTCGCATGTGTTTCAATATGAAACACATTCCGCATGGCATTTTAGGCCCATGTATGATGCAAGGTGCTCAGAGTGGTGCTTAGGAATGGAAATAAACTTTTTTCTTAAGTACCGATTTTAATAGGTTTATTTTCTAACTGCCAATCTAAACATCCTGCATTGTACATACAATCATGAAATTCTTTTTAAAAAACCATGTATAGCTGTATGGCATGTGTACAATTTTGCCACATACAATGAGTGGAGTGAGTTTAGAGCAACTTATAAAAGGATTCCCTCTCTCAAGCCTTTCTAAGTAGTGGCCGAGCTAATCTAAACATCCTGCATTGTACATACAATCATGAAATTCTTTTTAAAAAACCATGTATAGCTGTATGGCATGTGTACAATTTTGCCACATACAATGAGTGGAGTGAGTTTAGAGCAACTTATAAAAGGATTCCCTCTCTCAAGCCTTTCTAAGTAGTGGCGGAGCTATGTTGAAGTCCCCCCTCCCCTAGCAAACTTGCACTTCCTTCACGACAATGAGCAACTACTTTTTTTTGCTGGTAAAATTGAATCTATATTACATAGTAGGGATTACACTAGACTCGACTACATGTACTTTGACTATACGACCTCGTCTTGCTGGCTTACGCCAAATCAAATATTGTGACATAGAGATACATATCTTGTTCTCACCTTATTGTTGGTACTCAACACCGTTGATTACTTCATATGCAACCTAGATATATGAGATACGTGTGCTAGATGTATATCTGTTGGTTGGTCACATGCTAATTTTCCTATGCTAGTTAATCTCGCGATCAGCCATGCCATGTCATTAGTATAGGTTAAATTAATTTTGAAATGCAAATAATTCAACAATTGGTTACTGCGAGAAGATTTTTTGATTGTACCTTCTTTTAGCAAAATGATCAGATTTTATTGATCCACTAATAATAAAGATATCTGTCAAAACAAAAGACTACGTTTGAAGACATTGAAGTCACCATTCATAGATCCACCTTTCAGGTATCATTTGTCCGCCTCTAAAACTTGGATCAAAGAACCGCGAAAGACCATACCTCCAAACTGGACTATTCTCAAATGTTACAATTTTCACGAGTTTTCTAATCATATTACTCGTCATATACTTCTCCTGCTCGGTAGCCCTAAATATTTACCACATGTTCAATGAACCAAGACACATTTATCTCCTACCCTCTCCTGAGCCTAATCAGTGATCACGTGTTGATGGGTAGCACAGAATGAAAAAAGTTTCAAGATGAACAAAAAATTCACAAGTTCAAATTTTGCTTAGACGACATTGTAGTTTAAGACAAAAAAGAACACCGGCCAGACACTAGTGGAAAAGAGGCCTTTCGTCCCACCCTTTAGTCCCCGTTTTGAACCAAACCGGGACCAATGAGGGGCATTGGTCCCGGTTCATCATGAAAACCCTTTAGTCCCGGTTCGTTTGGACCCTTTAGTCCGTATTACGAACCGGGACTAAAGGGTGGTCTATGGGGCAAAACCCTTTAGTCCCCCTTCGTATTACCAGGGACTAAAGGTCTACCCTTTAGTCCCGGTTCGTAATACGAAGGGGGATTTTTTGCCTCCCCATGCACCTCCACCCCCCGTGGATCGCCTTTTTAACACTGTAAAATATAAAAGAAAATGATACAAAATTCAAAAAATAAAATGTTTTGATTCTTGTATGTTATGCAACCTACTATTAGGGAAAATTAACAAATTTGAATTTTCACTTATTTTGCAAAAATGTTTTGAAAAATGGTAAAACCGCAATAACTTTTGCGTACGATGTCGAAAAAAACGTTTAATATATCAAAAAAATCCTGGGAAAAAGTTACATCCGAATTCACCGGGTTTACCCGGTTAGCCAATTTTTAGATTCTCAAAATTCCAAATGAAAATATGAAAGCAGGAAGATTTTAGTTTTTGCCGAAATTTATATTTTTACATTTTTTTAAAATAATAATTACATCATGCATAAAGATTACTATTACTTAACCACAAAGTTAGCCAATTTTTTAGATTTTCAAATTTTCAAGTTTGGCAAAAAAATATTAAAAAATAATAAATTAAAAAAACAATTATAATACAGATTTAAAAAATTATAATTATAATACCATTACCACAACATGTACGTTATTAGTTTTGTTTATTAAAATAATTATTTGGATTTCGAATAATAAATAAGTGTGACATCGACCAACATGTTAATAGGATTGATATGATACTAGTATCACAACATGCGCGCGAAGCACTTGGAAGCGGGATGGGAAAGGAACTTGGAAGTTAAGCGTGTGAGCGGGAAGTTGGACCACGAGTAAGTAATTTGACTAGAGATTAAGGATAGTTAGAGATTAAGTGGAGTTAGAAACTAAACTAGTTAAATAACTGAAATACTAGAAATTCTGAAAAAATAGGAAAAAAAAGAGGAGCGAAAAATAATTGGGAACCAAATAGATAAAAAAAATAACGAAATAACTTAACACGAACCGGGACTAAAGGGTTTTTTCCTCGACGCGCACCAGCAGCCCACGTGGCGGGACCTTTAGTCCCGGTTTGTTTTACAACCGGGACTAAAGGGTCCCGGTTTGGAAACCGGGACTAAAGGCCCAAATGAACCGGGCCTATAGCCCCGTTTTCCACTAGTGAGACTAATTTGTGAATCTTGATAAGTACCAAATTTCTGGAGATACGTGGTTTGCATTTGTTGCGTTCCGTCCTTAGCTTCGTCCCATAAAACATGTCAGAGGTTTGTCAAAATTTAAATATATCTAGATACTATTTACTCTCTAGTTACATCTAAATGTAGACAAAGTTTAAGATAAGTTTTATAAGATGGAAAGAGTATATTTACTTATTTGAGCGACAAGTATTATATTTGTATTGTGGATCGGAAGGGAGTTCGTCCGTCTCATATTTTTCTCTCGTTCTCAGATGATCCGTTCGAGAGGAAAAGGAGATGGCGGTGAGCAAGCAGGTGGACGGCGGCGCAAGAGGCCAAGTTTGCTTGCATGGAACGGCGGAAAGCGCGCTGCCGACTCCGATCCAGATCCCTCGCTTTGCTCGCTCGCTAGCCTTTTGTGTTTCCCCTTGGGCTATGGGTGATGGGCGGTGGTGCTGGCGATCGGTGAACGCACGCCACACACATCCCGGGAAAGACTTGGGTAGGATCAGGTCTTAGATAGGATCTATGAGAACAATTTTTTTGCAAAGACAAAACATGTTCAAAAAATCTGAAAAAAAATCACAACACACATCTATGTTATATATGCAACACCAAAAATTTGCAACTTCAAATTCGACATACATTTGGATTGACAAAAAAGATAAATCTGAGTGTGAATAGTGTGAAATACTACTCAACCAGATCTGACACTATTCACAATAGAACTTGTCTTTTTTGTTTCTCCAAGTGTAGATCAAATTTTAAGCTGAAATTTTGTGGAGTTATAGATACAACCTATATGCATGTTGTTTATTATTTTCAGATTTTTTTGCCTGTTCAAAGTATGTTTTTTCTGGGTTGATCCTATGATTCTATCTAATGGAGAGATCCTATACAAGTCTCTCTCCACACATCCCCAGGCCAGTTGGCCTGGCCTCCGGAAGAACAAACACAGCGTGCACTCGCACGTTGTTTGAAACTTACATTTCACTCGATTCCATCGCTGCGTGTTTCCTTCTGAAGTTGACCAATCACCATGCAGTGTATTTTACAGTTTCACGGCGAGGGACGCTAGAATATTAGCGACACTTTGGTGCAAAGGATTCCGACTTTTACAATACCACTACATGAATGGCGCAATACGCCGAAGACCTTTTATACTCGACGGCCAAAAGTCGGGGCCGTCGGCGTAGAGCCCGGCCAGGCCAGCCAGCCCGTTCGACCCTCGGTTTAGCGTTACCGTCGGTGTAGCGAGATCTACGCCAAGGGCAGCCCTTGGCATATTTTTGGCCCTAGGCATAGACAGGGCTACACCGACGGCCACCCTCGGCCTTGACCATTTTTCAAATTTATCTAATTTTGTAAAAATCATAACTAATTCATATGATGTCAGAAAAATGCGTATAAGGTATCAAAATGTTCAGAAAAACATCCTCTATCCGTTTATGTTAAAATCATGCATATTTGAATCATGTACAGTACCATGTTAACATAGTAACAATTCAAACACTTTCTTATATGTCCTCGGGTTCCTGTTTTGACCAGATGGCAATTTAAACGAAGTCAGAAAATCCCGCGAAGCCGCATGCCATAATTTTATGTGTTCTAGTAACCAATCTAAAAAACGGAATTGGGATACGACAATTATTTTGTAAAACCCTTCACGAACAGGGCTACCAAGTCCGGAATTCTATGGCTTTTAGGGGAAATGAGTAGGAAATGACCCGTGACACCGGAACGAGGCCATATTCGGCACGTGCGTGGTCCCTGAGATGAGAAGCAAGGCCCCAGGAGCGGATTTCCAATCCGACACATGGACGATGGTTTTTTCATTTTCGGGGTGCCAAAACGGGATTTTTTTGTGAAGCACCTACATGGGGCGCATTTCAGTATTGCGCGAGACCTCCGCGTAGTAATAGGACACCGCCTTCGCACCATATATCACATGCCATATGTGCGCGCTAGCTATATGAAAATCCATGCGGCTTCCTGCAGTGTCTCACCGAATACGCTGGAAAGTGACCGGATTTGAACTAGGGCTACACTTTCCGTCGCTCAATAAATTTAGGGGAAAATGTTTTTAGGTCTACGACACATCACTTTATGTGCTAAATTTACCAGCGCGCCCGATACGGATCCAAAAGTCGTAATTAGGATATGATACGTCTCCAACGTATCTATAATTTCTTATGTTCCATGCTAGTTTTATGACAATACCTACATGTTTTGTTCACACTTTATGATGTTTTGATGCATTTTCCGGCACTAGCCTATTAACAAGATGCCAAAGCGCTAGTTCCTGTTTTCTGCTGTTTTTGGTTTCAGAAATCCTACACAAGAAATATTCTCGGAATTGGACGAAACAAAGCCCACGGTCTTATTTTGCACGGAGCATTCCAGAAGTCCGAAGAGGAGACGAAGAGGGGCGACAGGCGGCCACCCCATAGGGCGCGCGGCCCACCCCTAGTCGCGCCGCCATATGGTGTGGGCCCTCGGGCACCCCCTGCGCTGCCCCTTCGCCTACTTAATCCCTCCGTCGCGAAAACCCTAGTACCGAGAGCCACGATACGGAAAAATTTCCATTGACGCCGCCGTCGTCAATCCCATCTCGGGGGATTCAGGATCTCGCCTCCGGCACCCTGCCGGAGAGGGGAATCATCACCGGAGGGCTCTACATCACCATGCCCGCCTCCGGACTGATGCGTGAGTAGTTCATCCTTGGACTATGGGTCCATAGTAGCTAGATGGTTGTCTTCTCCTCTTGTGCTATCATGTTTAGATCTTGTGAGCTGCCTATCATGATCAGGATCATCTATTTGTAATGTTACATGTTGTGTTTGGTGGGATCCGATGCATATTGAATACTATGTCAAGTTGATTATTGATCTATCATATATGTGTTTTTTATGTTCTTGCATGCTCTCCGTTGCTAGTAGAGGCTCTGGCCAAGTTGATACTTGTAACTCCAAGAGGAGTATTTATGCTCGATAGTGGGTTCATGCCTCCATTGAATCTGGGACACAGAAAGTTCTAAGGTTGTTGATGTGCTGTTGCCACTAGGGATAAAACATCGATGCTTTGTCTAAGGATATTTGTGTTGATTACATTACGCACCATACTTAATGCAATTGTCTGTTGTTTGCAACTTAATACTGGAGGGGTGCGGATGCTAACCTGAAGGTGGACTTTTTAGGCATATATGCATGCTGGATGGCGGTCTATGTTCTTTGTCGTAATGCCCTGATTAAATCTCATAGTAGTCATCATGATATGTGTATGAATCTCTATTCTGTCAATTGCCTGATGGCGCGTGAAGCACACGTCCGTTGGGAACCCCAAGAGGAAGGTGTGATGCGCACAGCAGCAAGTTTTCCCTCAGAAAGAAACCAAGGTTATCGAACCGTAGGAGTCAAGGGCCACGTGAAGGTTGTTGGTGGAGGAGTGTAGTGCGGCGCAACACCAGGGATTCGGCGCCAACGTGGAACCTACACAACACAAAATACTTTGCCCCAACGTAACGTGAGGTTGTCAATCTCACCGGCTTGCTGAAAACAAAGATTAAACGTATGGTGTGGAAAATGATGCTTGTTTGCGAAGAACAACAAAGAACAGAGATTGCAGTAGATTGTAAGATGTAAAAGAATGGACCGGGGTCCACAGTTCACTAGTGGTGTCTCTCAAATAAGATAAATAGCATGTTGGGTGAACAAATTACAGGTGGGCAATTGACAAATAAAGATTCAATACATATCATGATGATCACTATGAGATTTAATCGGGCATTACGACAAAGAACATAGACCGCCATCCATGCATCTATGCCTAAATAGTCCACCTTCGGGTTAGCATCCACACCCTTCCAGTATTAAGTTGCAAACAACAGACAATTGTATTAAGTATGGTGCGTAATATAATCAACATAAATATCCTTAGACAAAGCATTGATGTTTTATCCCTAGTAGCAACGCACATCCACAACCTTAGAACTTTTGTCAAATCTCAGATTCAATGGAGGCATGAACCCATAATCGAGCATAAATACTCCCTCTTGGAGTTACAAGTATCAACTTGGCCAGAGCCTCTACTAGCAACGGAGAGCATGCAAGAACATAAACAACACATATATGATAGATTGATAATCAACTTGACATAGTATTATATATTCATCGGATCCAAACACAACATGTAGCATTACAAATAGATGATCTTGATCATGTTAGGCAGCTCACAAGATCTAAACATGATAGCACAAGAGGAGAAGACAACCATCTAGCTCTTGCTATGGACCCATAGTCCAAGGATGAACTACTCATGCATCAATCCGGAGGCGGGCATGGTGATGTGAGCCCTCGGTGATGATCCCCTCTCCCGGGGGTGCAGGCGATCTCCGAATCCCAGAGATGGGATTGGCGGCGTCTCTGGAAGTATTTCCGTATCATGGCTCTCGGTAATAGGGTTTTCGCGACGGAGGGTATAAGTAGGCGGAAGGGCGCAGGAGGGGCACATGGGCCCCACACCATAGGCGCGGGGCCCCATGCGGCCCGCCCTATGGTGTCGGCCTCGTGGCCCCGTATGCTCTTCGGTCTTTTGGAAGCTCCGTGGAAAAATAAGACCCTGGGCGTTGATTTCGTCCAATTCCGAGAATATTTTCTTTGTAGGATTTCTGAAACCAAAAAAGCAATGGCGCTTCGGCATCTTGTTAATAGGTTAGTGCCAGAAAATGCATAATAATGATGTAAAGTATGTATAAAACATGTGAGTATTGTCATAAAAGTAGCATGGAACATAAGAAATTATATATACGTTGGAGACGTATCATTGCCCACCTGTAATTTGTTCACCCAACATGCTATTTATCTTATTGGAGAGACACCACTAGTGAACTGTGGACCACGGTCCTTTCTTTTACATCTGAAATACAATCTGCAATCTCTGTTCTCGTTGTTCTTCGCAAACAAACATCATTCTCCACACCATACGTTTAATCCTTTGTTTTACAAAGGTGAGATTGACAACCTCACTGTTAAGTTGGGCAAAGTATTTTGATTGTGTTGTGCAGGTTCCACGTTGGCGCGGAATCAGGTGGTGCGCCGCACTCCTCCACCAACAACCTTCTCGTGGCCTTCATCTCCTTTGGTTCGATAAACCTTGGTTTCTTTCGAGGGAAAACTTGTTGTGCTCATCATACCTTCCTCTTGGGGTTCCTGATGGACGTGTGCTTTACCGTCACAAGGAAGTTGTTGCCTCCACGCACAGCAACTCTTTTTCTGGCGCCATTGCCGGGGAGATCAAGACACGCTGCAAGGGGAGTCACTCACATCCAATCTCTTTACTTTGTTTATTGCCTTGCTTTACTTTATTTTATTTTTTGTCTTGTTTGCTTTCTTTATATCAAAAACAAAAAAAATTAGTTACTTGTTCTTACTTTATTTTATTCTGTTTGCTTAGTTTACTTTTATTACTGCTAAAATGAATACTCCTGAAAATACTAAGTTGTGTGATTTCACTAGCACAAATAATAATGATTTTATATGCACTCCTATTGCTCCACCTGCTACTACATCAAATTTTTATGAAATTAAACCTGCTTTACTAAATCTTGTTATGAGAGAGCAATTTTCTGGTGTTAGTACTGATGATGCTGCTGCCCATCTTAATAATTTTGTTGAACTTTGTGAAATGCAAAAGTATAAGGATATAGATGGTGATATTATATATAAAACTGAAACTGTTTCCTTTCTCCTTAAGAGGAAGAGCTAAAGATTGGTTGTTGTCTTTGCCTGAAAATAGTATTGATTCATGGACTAAATGTAAAGATGCTTTTATTGGTAAATAGTATCCTCCTGCTAAGATTATATCTTTGAGAAGTAGCATTATGAATTTTAAGCAATTAGATAATGAACATGTTGCTCAAGCATGGGAGAGAATGAAATCTTTGGTAAAGAATTGCCCTACCCATGGACTAACTACTTGGATGATCATCCAAACCTTTTATGCAGGATTGATTTTTTCCTCGAGGAACCTATTGGATTCAGCTGCTGGAGGTACTTTTATGTCCATCACTTTGGGTGCTGCAACAAAACTTCTTGACGATATGATGATCAATTACTCTGAATGGCATACTGAAAGAACTCCTCAAGGTAAGAAGGTAAATTCTGTTGAAGAAACCTCTTCTTTGAGTGATAAGATCGATGTTATTATGGCTATGCTTGTTAATGGTAGATCTCATGTTGATCCTAATAATGTTCCTTTAGCTTCATTGGTTGCTCAAGAAGAGCATGTTGATGTGAATTTCATTAAGAATAATAATTTCAACAACAATGCTTATAGGAATAATTATGGTAACAACAACTATAGGCCATATCCTTCTAATAATGGTAGTGGTTATGATAATTCCTATGGTAATTCTTACAACAATAATAAGAGTGTACCCTCTGGTCTTGAAGTCATGCTTAAAGAATTTATTAGTACACAAACTGCTTTTAATAAATCTGTTGAAGAAAAGCTTGGTAAAATTGATGTTCTTGCTTATAAGGTTGATAGTCTTGCTCTTGATGTTGATCTTTTGAAACTGATAGTTATGCCTAATAAGGATAATGATAACAAAATTCTTGCTAAACAAATGCTATCCAAGTTCGAATTAATGACAATATTAGAATGCTGGCTGAATTGCATGCTAGGTGGGAAAGAGAAGAAAGAGAAGAAAAACTTGCTAAAGAGAATAATATAGCTAAAGTTTGGACTATTACCACCACTAGTAATGTTGATGCTTCACATGTTGTTAAACCTCCTACTATCAATGGTAAAATAATTGGTGTTGGCAATGTTTCTAATTCTACTGCAAAGCGTGCCAAATTGTCTGAAACCGCTGAAACTGTTTGTGATAAAAGTGCTGAAATTTTTCAGAATGCTGTAGATCATAATGGTTTAGATTTTGATAGTTGTCATATTTCTGAAGTTATTAAGTTCTTACAGAAACTTTCTAGAAGTCCTAATGCTAGTGCTATAAATTTAGCCTTTACAAAACATATTACGAATGCTCTCATTAAAGCTAGGGAGGAGAAATTAAAACTTGAAGCTTCTATTCCTAGAAAGTTGGAAGATGGTTGGGAGCCCATCATTAAGATGAAAGTCAATGATTTTGATTATAATGCTTTATGTGATCTTGGTGCAAGTATTTCTGTTATGCCTAAGAAACTTTATGATATGCTTGACTTGCCACCATTGAGAGATTGTTATTTGGATGTTAATCTTGATGATAATTCTATAAAGAAACCTTTGGGGAGAATTGATAATGTTCACATTACGGTTAACAATAACCTTGTCCCCGTTGATTTTGTTGTCTTGGATATTGAATGCAATGCATCTTGTCCTATTGTCTTGGGAAGACCCTTTCTTCGTTGGTGCTATTATTGATATGAAAGAAGGAAATATTAAGTATCAATTCCCTCTTAAGAAAGGTATGGAACATTTCCCTAGAAAGAGAATGAAGTTGCCTTTTGATTCTATTATTAGAACAAATTATGATGTTGATACTTCTTCTCTTGATAATACTTGATTTGCACTTTCTGCGCCTAGCTGAAAGGCGTTAAAGAAAAGCACTTCTTGTCTTGGGAGATAACCCATGTTGTTTTTGTTTTTAGTACTGTTTTGTTGAGTCTTGGATGTTGTTACTACTGTATCAACCTCTCTTTATTATGTTATTGTGCCAAGTAAAGTCTCTAATAGAAGGTTGATGCTAGATTTGGATTACTGTAGCAGCTGTCTGTCACCAATTTGCGTAGATCTCTGTAGAAAAATCAAAAAAATCCAATTTACGTGCGTGATCCTCGGATATGTACGAATCTTTCATTAGTTTTGAGTTTTTCCGTCGAGCAAGTTAAGTGCCTCTGAAAAAATCGTCTTTACTGTTGTTTTGACAGATTCTGCCTTTTATTTTGCATTTCCTCTTTTGCTATGTTGAATGGATTTCTTTGTTCTATTAACTTTCAGTAGCTTTGTGCAATGTCCAAAAGTGTTAAGAATGATTATGTCACCTCTGAATATATGAAATTTTGATTATACACTAACCCTCTAATGAGTTTGCTTTAAGTTTGGTGTGGAGGAAGTTTTCAAGGGTCAAGAGAAGAGGATGATATAATATGATCAAGAAGAGTGAAAAGTCTAAGCTTGGGGATGCCCCGTGGTTCATCCCTGCATATTTCAAGAAGACTCAAGCATCTAAGCTTGGGATGCCCAAGGCATCCCCTTCTTCATCGACAACTTATCAGGTCACTTCTAGTGAAAATATATTTTTATTCCGTCACATCTTATGTTCTTTACTTGAAGCGTCTGTGTGCTTTTATTTTCGTTTTGTTATTTTCATTCTCTGAATAAATTTGGATCCCAACAATCCTTGTATTGGAGAGAGACACGCTCCGCTTTTTCATATTGAACACTGGTGTTCTTAGTTTTGCTTTAATGTTCATGACGAAGGCTGAAAATTGCTTCGTTAATTGCTATTTGGTTGGAAACAGAAAATGCTTCATGTGGTAAATGGTATATTATCTTGAATAATTTGATACTTGGAAATTGTTTTGAGCTCTCATAGATCATGTTTAAGCTATTGCATCATGTAGTTTAAATCTATTAGTGGAGAACTACCGTAGAGCTTGTTGAAATTTGGTTTGCATGATTGGTCTCTCTAAGGTCTAGATATTTTCTGGTAAAAGTGTTTGAACAACAAGGAAGACAGTAGAGTCTTATAATGCTTGCAATATGTTCTTGTGTAAGTTTTCTTGTAGGTTCATATTTGTGTTTGCTTCAAACAACCTTGCTAGCCAAAGCCTTGTACTGAGAGGAAATGCTTCTCGTGCATCCAAACATCTTGAGCCAAAACCCATGCCATTTGTGTCCACCAGAACTACCTATATGTGGTATTTTTTCTGCCATTCCAAAGTAATTTGCTTGTGTGCTACCTTTAAAATTTCATTCCTTTTTCTTTACAATACATAGCTCAGGGGAAAATAGCTTAAAAACTATTGTGGTGATGAATATGTTGCTATGTATCTTAATTCTTATAAGTTGCTTGTTGAGCGGTAACCATGTTTCTGGGGACGCCATCAACTTTTTAAACCTTTGTTGAATATCATGTGAGTTGCTATGCATGTTCATCTTGTCTGAAGTAAGGGTGATTTATCATGATTAAATGGTTTGAGTATGCATATTGTTAGAGAAGAACATTGGGCCGCCAACCAAAGCCATGTATCATGGTGGAAGTTTCAGTTTGGACATTAATCCTCAATCTCTTATGAGAATATTATCTGTTGTTGAATGCTTTAAGCATTAAAAAAGGAGTCCATTATGTTTCTATGTTGTCCCGGTATGGATGTCCTCAAGTTGAGATCTATCAAAACTGAGAAATCAAATGCGATCTATCTCCTTGGACCTTTGCAATGATAATCCATGGAAATCCGAGCTAATTAGGACAAGGTGCGAACACTATTGGTATTTGATGCATGAGGCTTGCAACTTATAAGAGGTTTTATGCATAACACATATGAATTATTACTACCGTTGACAAAATTGTTTCCATGTTTTCAAAATAAAAAGCTCTAGCACATGAGTAATCCTGCTTCCCTCTGCAAAGGGCCTTTCTTTTACTTTATGTTGAGTCAGTTTACCTACTTCTTTCTATCTTAGAAGCAAACACTTGTGTCAACTGTGTGCATTGATTCTTACATGTTTACTTATTGCACTTGTTATATTACTTTATGTTGACAATTATCCATGAGATATACATGTTACAAGTTGAAAGCAATTGCTGAAACTTAATCATCCTTTGTGTTGCTTCGAAACCTCTTACTTTGAATCTATTGCTTTATGAGTTAGCTCTTATGCAAGTCTTTTTTATGCTTGTCTTGAAAGTACTATTCATGAAAAGTTTTTGCTATATGATTGTTTAGTCATTATCTTTTTGTTAGCAATCTATTGCTTCAAATCACTTCATTCATCTCATATGCTTTACAATAATGTTGATCAAGATTGTGTTGGTAGCATGTCACTTCGAAATTATCCTTGTTATCGTTACCTACTCGAGAGTAGGAACTAAGCTTGGGGATGCTTGATACGTCTCCAACGTATCTATAATTTCTTATGTTCCATGCTAGTTTAATGATACCTACATGTTTTGTTCACACTTTATGATGTTTTGATGCATTTTCCGGCACTAACCTATTAACAAGATGCCGAAGCGCCAGTTCCTATTTTCTGCTGTTTTTGGTTTCAGAAATCCTACACAGGAAATATTCTCGGAATTGACGAAACAAAAGCCCACGGTCTTATTTTGCACGGAGCCTTCCAGAAGTCCGAAGAGGAGACGAAGAGGGGCGACGAGGCGGCCACCCCATAGGGCGGCGCGGCCCACCCGCGCCGCCATATGTGTGGGCGGGCACCCCACGCGCTGCCCCTTCGCCTACTTAATCCCTCCGTCGCGAAACCCTGGTACTAAGAGCCATGATACGGAAAAGTTCCGAGGCAGCCGCCGTCAATCCCATCTCGGGGATTCAGAGATCGCCTCCGGCACCCTGCCGGAGAGGGGAATCATCACCGGAGGGCTCTACATCACCATGCCCGGATGCGTGAGTAGTTCATCCTTGGACTATGGGTCCATAGCAGTAGCTAGATGGTTGTCTTCTCCTCTTGTGCTATCATGTTTAGATCTTGTGAGCTGCCTATCATGATCGGGATCATCTATTTGTAATGCTACATGTTGTGTTTGGTGGGATCCGATGAATATTGAATACTATGTCAAGTTGATTATTGATCTATCATATATGTGTTGTTTATGTTCTTGCATGCTCTCCGTTGCTAGTAGAGGCTCGGCCAAGTTGATACTTGTAACTCAAGAGGGTATTTATGCTCGATAGTGGGTTCATGCCTCCATTGAATGTGGGACAGTAACAAAAAGTTCTAAGGTTGTGGATGTCTGTTGCCACTAGGATAAAACATCGATGCTTTGTCAAAGGATATTTGTGTTGATTACGTACCATACTTAATGCAATTGTCTGTTGTTTGCAACTTAATACTGGAGGGGGTGCGGATGCTAACCTGAAGGTGGACTTTTAGGAATAGATGCATGCTGGATGGCGGTCTATGTTCTTTGTCGTAATGCCCGATTAAATCTCATAGTAGTCATCATGATATGTGTATGAATCTCTATTCGTCAATTGCCCACCTGTAATTTGTTCACCCAGCATGCTATTTATCTTATTGGAGAGACACCACTAGTGAGTGTGGACCCCGGTCCTTTCTTTTACATCTAAATACAATCTGCAATCTCTGTTCTCTGTTGTTCTTCGCAAACAAACATCATTCTTCACACCATACGTTTAATCCTTTGTTGGCAAGCATGGACAACCTACTCAAGTTAAGTTGAGTTGGTATAATATTCATTGTGTTGTGGGCACGTCTGGAATTGTTAACCTCCCTACACCAAAACTTCACGTGAAACCCTTTGGTTCGATAACCTTGGTTCCTTGATACGTCTCCAACGTATCTATAATTTCTTATGTTCCATGCTACTTTTATGACAATACTCACATGTTTTATACATACTTTACATCATTATTATGCATTTTCCGCACTAACCTATTAACAAGAAGCACCAGTTCTTTGTTTTTGCTGTTTTTGGTTTCAGAAATCCTACAAAGAAAATATTCTCGGAATTGGACGAAATCGCCCGGGGTCTTATTTTTCCACGGAGCTTCCGGAAGACCGGAGGGGATACGAAGTGGGGCCACGAGGTTCGAGACCATAGGGCGGCGGCTGGCCCTTGGCCGCGCCGGCCTATGGTGTGGGGCCCGTGCCCCGACCCTGCTTAGCCTACTTATACCTCGTCGCGAAAACCTATTGCAAGAGCAACGATGCGGAAATACTTCCGATACGCCGCCGCCGCCAATCCCATCTCGGGGGATTTAGGAGATCGCCTCCGGCACCTGCCGGAGAGGGGAATCATCACCGGAGGGCTCTACATCACATGCCCGCCTCCGGATTGATGCGTGAGTAGTTCATCCTTGGACTATGGGTCCATAGCAGTAGCTAGACGGTTGTCTTCTCCTCTTGTGCTATCATGTTTAGATCTTGTGAGCTGCCTAACATGATCAAGATCATCTATTTGTAATGCTACATGTTGTGTTTGGCGGGATCCGATGAATATAGAATATTATGTCAAGTTGATTATCAATCTATCATATATGTGTTGTTTATGTTCTTGCATGCTCTCCGTTGCTAGTAGAGGCTCTGGCCAAGTTGATACTTGTAACTCCAGAGGGAGTATTTATGCTCGATAGTGGGTTCATGCCTCCATTGAATCTGGACAAAAAGTTCTAAGGTTGTGGATGTGCTGTTGCTACTAGGGATAAAACATCGATGCTTTGTCTAAGGATATTTGTGTTGATTACATTACGCTCCATACTTAATGCAATTGTTTGTTGTTTGCAACTTAATACTGGAAGCGGTGTGGATGCTAACCTGAAGGTGGACTATTTAAGCATAGATGCATGCTGGATGGCGGTCTATGTTTTTTGTTGTAATGCCCTGATTAAATCTCATAGTGATCATCATGATATGTATTGAATCTTTATTTGTCAATTGCCTGCCTGTAATTTGTTCACCCAGCATGTTATTTATCTTATTGGAGAGACACCACTAGTGAACTGTGGACCCCGGTCCATTCTTTTACATCTGAAATACAATCTACTGCAATCTCTGTTCTTTGTTTCTTTGTTGTTCTTTGCAAACAAACATCATTTTCCACACCATACGTTTAATCCTTTGTTTCAGCAAGCCGGTGAGATTGACAACCTCACTTTACGTTGGGGCAAAGTATTTTGATTGTGTTGTGCGGGTTCCACGTTGGCGCCGGAATCCCTGGTGTTGCGCCGCACTACACTCCTCCACCAACAACCTTCACGTGGTCCTTTACTCCTACTGGTTCGATAACCTTGGTTTCTTTATGAGGAAAAACTTGCTGTGCGCATCACACCTTCCTCTTGGGGTTCCCAACGGACGTGTGCTTTGCGCCATCAAGACTGTTTTCGGCGCCGCTCTTGGGAGATCAAGACACGCGCAGGGAGTCTTCCACATCCAATCTCTTTACTTTGTTTTTGTCTTGCTTTACTTTATTTTATTTACTGTCTTTTTTGCTCTATATTAAAAACACAAAAAAATTAGTTGCTTTACTTTCTGTCTTGTTTACTTGCTCTATATCAAAACACAAAAAAATTAGTTACTTGTTTTCATTTTACTTTATTCTGTTTGCTTAGTTTACTTTTATTACTGCTAAAATGAGTAATCCTGAAGTTGAAGTTCGTTCGTTTAAGCAACAAGGTGGAGAAAGTTTTAAAGATGCTACAATTAGTAATGCTCATCATAGGTGCATTAAGAAACACTCCACTATTATCCTTCTTAGGAACTTTTATGTTGGCCTATGTAGCTGGAATAGGTATGTTCTTGATACTTTTTCGGGAGGTAATTTCCTAGGTACTCCTGCTTTAGAAGCTAGTTGCATCATTGAGGGTCTAGTTGGAATACCACCTGTTAATGAAGTTAAAATTGAAATCTCTCTTGAGGATGTCATGAAAAAGTTGGAAGCCATAGAGAAAAAATTTCCAAGTGTTGAGACTAAATTGGGGATATTACTTGATAATACTGATAAACTTGATAAATCCCTAGGAGGAATTAATGAAAGAATTGCTATCCTAGAAACTTGTGTTGTCCATGATAATCAAACCAATAGGATTAGTGAACTTGAAAAAGCTATGGGAACCTTGGGTTCAACTTTTTCTTCTCTTAAGTTTAAGGAGAAAGCTTATGTGGGTAAAGAGCAAAAATTCATGTATGTCTCTAAGGTGCCTAAACCAAAGAATTATTATAGGCCTAAAATTGATAAAACCCTTAGTACCACCATGGGAGATTTAGATAATGGAGTATCTAAGGTACCCTCTGCAACAAGTTGTGTTTGTAAGAAAAATTATAATGTTGATGCTTCTTCTCTAGATAATACTTGATTTGCACTTTCTGCGCCTAGCTGAAAGGCGTTAACACTTCTTGGGAGATAACCCATGTTTTTATTTCTCTGTATTGTTGAGTCTTGGAAGTTGTTACTCTGTAGCAACCTCTCCTTATCATGTTTTTTTGCCAAGTAAAGTCTCTATGGTAAAGTTGATGCTAGATTTGGATTACTGCGTAGAAACAGAATTGCTGTCTGTCACGAATTTGCGTAAATCTCTCTGTAGAAAAATCAAAACAATCTGCCAATATACGTGCGTGATCCTCAGATATGTACGCAACTTTCATTAGTTTTGAGTTTTTCCGTCTGAGCAAGTTAAGTGCCTCTGAAAAATTCGTCTTTACGGACTGTTCTATTTTGACAGATTCTGCCATTTATTTCGCATTGCCTCTTTTACTATGTTGAATGGATTTCTTTGTTCTATTAACTTTCAGTAGCTTTGTGCAATGTCCAGAAGTGTTAAGAATGATTATTTCACCTCTGAATATATGAAATTTTGATTATGCACTAACCCTCTAATGAGTTTGCTTTAAGTTTGATGTGGAGGAAGTTTTCAAGGGTCAAGAGAAGAGGATGATACAATATGATCAGGAAGAGTGAAAAGTCTAAGCTTGGGGATGACCTGGTGGTTCATCCCTGCATATTTTAAGAAGACTCAAGCATCTAAGCTTGGGATGCCCAAGGCATCCCCTTCTTCATCGACAACTTATCAGGTCACTTCTAGTGAAACTATATTTTTATTCCATCACATCTTATGTTCTTTACTTGGAGTGTCTGTTTGCTTTTGTTTTTATTTTGGTTTGAATAAAGTTGGATCCCACCATCCTTGTATTGGAGATATTACGCTCCGCTTTTTCATTTGAACACTTGTGTTCTTAGTTATGCTTTAATGTTCATGGCGAAGGCTGAAAATTGCTTCGTTGATTGCTATTTGGTTGGAATCAGAAAATGCTTCATATGGTTTTGAATAACTTGATACTTGCCAATTGTTTTGAGCTCTCATAGATCATGTTTAAGCTCTTGCATCATGTAGTTTAATCTATTAGTGGAGAACTACCGTAGAGCTTGTTGAAAATTGGTTTGCATGATTGGTCTCTCTAAGGTCTAGATATTTTCTAGTAAAAGTGTTTGAACAACAAGGAAGACAGTGTAGAGTCTTATAATGCTTGCAATATGTTTTTGTGTAAGTTTTGTTGTACCTGTTCATACTTGTGTTTGCTTCAAACAACTTTGCTAGCCCAAAGCCTTGTACTGAGAGGAAATGCTTCTCGTGCATCCAAACACCTTGAGCCAAAACCTATGTCATTTGTGTCCACCATATCTACCTACTATGTGGTATTTTTCTGCCATTCCAAAGTAAATTAATTGAGTGCTTGATACGTCTCAAACGTATCTATAATTTCTTATGTTCCATGCTACTTTTATTACAATAATTGAGTGTTTTACACATACTTTACAGCGTTATTTTACATTTTCCGGCACTAACCTATTAAGAAGATGCCGAAGTGCCAGTTGCTGTTTTTCTGCTATTTTTGGTTTCAGAAATCCTAGTAAGGAAATATTCTCGGAATGGGCCAAATCAACGCCCGGGTCCTATTTTTGCGAAGCTTCCAGGAAGACCAAAGAGGAGACGAAGTGGGGCAACGAGGGGGGACACACCAAGGCGGCGCGGCCCCGCCGCCGCCTGGTGTGGCCCCCGTGCCGCCCTTTGCCCTTGCCTACTTAAATCCTCCGTTGCGAAACCCCCACACCGAGCCACGATACGGAAAACATTACAGAGGCCTCCGCCGATCCCATCTCGGGGATTCGGAGATCGCCTCTCGGCACCGCCGGAGAGGGGAATCATCAGGAGGGCTCTACATCATCATGCCCGCCTCGGATTGATGCGTGAGTAGTTCATCCTTGGACTATGGGTCCATAGCGGTAGCTAGATGGTTGTCTTCTCCGCTTGTGCTTTCATTGTATTAGATCTTGTGAGCTGCCTAACATGATCAAGATCATCTATTTGTAATGCTACATGTTGTGTTTGGTGAGATCCGATGAATAGAGAATATTATGTTAAGTTCATTATCAATCTATCATATATGTGTTGTTTATGTTCTTGCATGCTCTCCGTTGCTAGTGAGGCTCTGGCCAAGTTGATACTTGTAACTCCAAGAGGGAGTAATTATGCTCGATAGTGGGTTCATGCCTCCATTAAATCGGGATCGTGACAGTAGGTTCTAAGGTTGTGGATGTGCTGTTGCTACTAGGGATAAAACATCGATGCTTTGTCTAAGGATATTTGTGTTGATTACATTACGCGCCATACTTAATGCAATTATCTCTTGTTGCAACTTAATATTGGAAGGGGTTCGGATGATAACTTTGAGGGTGGATTATTTAGGCATAGATGCATCTTTGGATAGCGGTCTATGTACTTTGTCGTAATGGATTAAATCACATAGTAATCATCGTTGATATGTATTGAATCTTTATTTGTCAATTGCTCACCTGTAATTTTTGACATGTTAGTTATCTTATTGGAGAGACACCACTAGTGAACTGTGGACCCCGGTCCATTCTTTTACATCTGAATACATTCTCTTGCTTTTATTGTTCTTTGCAAACAAACACCATCTTCCACTCGATACACTTACTCCTTTGTTTTCAGCAAGCCGGTGAGATTGACAACCTCACATTACGTTGGGGCAAAGTACTTTGATTGTGTTGTGCGGGTTCCATGTTGGCGCTGGTTTCTTGGTGTTGCGCCGCACTACATTCCTCCACCAACAACCTTCACGTGCTTCTTGGCTCCTACTGGTTCGATAACCTTGGTTTCATACTGAGGGAAACTTGCATCGTGATACGTCTCCAACGTATCTATAATTTCTTATGTTCCATGCTACTTTATTGATGATATCTACATGTTTTATGCATACTTTATGTCATATTTATGCGGAACTAACCTATTGACGAGATGCCGAAGTGCCAGTTCTCTTTTTCTGCTGTTTTTGGTTTCAGAAATCCTAGTAAGGAAATATTCTCGGAATCGGACGAAATCAACACGAAGATCTTAGAATCCCCGGGCTTCCAGGCACCCGAGAACCGTCGAGAGAGGGGCCACAGGGGGGCCCACACATGGTGGCGGCGCGGCCCCGGGGAGGGCGCGCCGCCCTGTCGGCCCAGGACTCGACCTTGCCCCTTTCGCCTATAAGGTCCCGACCTAAAACCCGAGATGAAGAAGCCACGGTGCGAGAAAAGTTCCAGGAGCCGCCATCGCGAAGCCAAGATGCGGGGACAGAGTCTGTTCCGGCACGCCAGGGACGGGAAGTGCGCCGGAAGGCTCCTCCATCGACACCACCGCCATCTTCATCACCCTGCTGCTCCCATGAGGAGGGAGTAGTTCTCCATCGAGGCTCGGGGCTTGCAGGTAGCTATGTGGTTCATCTCTCTCCTATGTACTTCAATACAATAATCTCATGAGCTGCCTTACATGATTGAGATTCATATGATGATGCTTGTAATCTAGATGTCATTATGCTAGTCAAGTGGGTTTTTACTTATGTGATCTCAGGAGACTCCTTGTCCCACGTGTGTAAAGGTGACAGTGTGTGCACCGTGTGGGTCTCTTAGGCTATATTTCACAGAATACTTATTCACTGTTATGAATGGCATAGTGAAGTGCTTATTTATATCCCTTTATGATTGCAATGTGTTTTGTATCACTATTTATCTATGTGCTACTCATGTGATGTTATTAAAGTAGTCTATTCCTCATGCATGGTGTAATGGTGACAGTGTGCATCGTGTAGTTCTTGTCGTAGATTATGATCATAATCTCTTGTAGGTTATGGAGTTGATTATCGCTATGATAGTATTGATGTGATTTATGCCTCCTTCAGAGTGTGATGGTGACGGTGTGCATGCTATGTTAGTACTTGGTTTATTTTGCAAAGATCTATTATGCTCTAAGGTTACTTAAATATGAATATCGAATGTTGTGGAGTTTGTTAACTCCGGCATTGAGGGTTCATGTAATCCTACACAATTAGTGGTGTTCATCATCTAACAAGAGTATATGTAGCACAAAGGAAAGAGAACTTATTTATTATGTGATCAATGTTGAGAGTGTCCACTAGTGAAAGTCTATTCTCTAGGCCTTGTTTCCACCACAAAGAATTGCTTTCCACGCCAGCAAGCTATTTTCTGGCGCCGCTTGTTTACTGTTTTACTGCATCTTTACTTTCTGCAATATTACCACCATCTATACCACCTGTGTTTTACTATCTCTTCGCCGAACTAGTGCACCTATACATCTAACAAGTGTATTTGGTGTGTTGGGGACACAAGAGACTTCTTGCTTTGTGGTTGCAGGGTTGCTTGAGAGGGATATCTTTGACCTCTTCCTCCCAGTTCGATAAACCTTGGGTGATCCACTTAAGGAAACTTGCTGCCGTTCTACAAACCTCTGCTCTTGGGCCCAACACTGTCTACAAGAATAGAAGCACCCGTAGACATCAAGCTATTTTCGCGCCGTTGCCGGGGAGGAAAGGTAAAGGTACTCACACTCCGGATCTCGGCTACTAAGCTATTTTCCGGCGCCGTTGTAAGTACTCGAAGCTATTTCCTTTAGATCCTGCAATTGCATCTTTTTGTTTCTTGTTTACACTAGTTAGTGATGGGGTTCGTAGCATAGAAAACAAAAAATTTCCTACCGCGAGACGAATAAATCCAAGATCTAATCTATGGAACACCCAAGATCTAATCTACAAGATCGGAGCAACGAGATTGATGTGAGACTAACCCTCGAAGATTTCCAAAGCCTACTTGATTAGATCTCGTTGTTGGTGTAGACGATCATCCCAGTGCTGCAATCCGGCAGCACTTCCGTACTCGCTCGCGCGTACGGTGTCGATGAAGCCCTTCCTCTCCCGTTCCAGCGGGCAGCGGGTGTGGTAGATCTCCACGGAATCCCGGCAGCACGACGGCGTGGTGGTGGTGGTGGAGAAGAATTGCTGCAGGGCTTCGCCTAAGCTGCGCAACATATGGAGGAGGAAGAGAGGGGGCGGCAGGGGTTCTGGATGGGGTGCCTTGGCCGGCCACCTCCCCTCTTTATATAGGTGGGGGGTCGGCCTAGGGTTTCCCCTAGGGCCCACCTACCCCTTTGGCCGGCCACATGGGGGGGCAAACTCCTCCCCCAAGTATTCCCCCTTATCTCCTAATTTAAACCATTTATTTTAGGAGATAGATCTTATCTCTAGATTTAAACCATTTAAACTAGAGATAGATCTTATCTCTAAGGGGGGGCCCCACATGTCATGGTGGGCAGGACCCACTATGCCATGTGGCGCCTATGTGGCCTCTCAGGGGTGGTGGGCCTTGGTGGCCCTCTAGAACCTTCTAGAACTCGGTCAAAACACCGACTTTTTCCGAACAGTGACTTCCCATATATGAATCTTATTCTCCGGACCATTCGGACCTCCTCATGATGTCCCGGATCCCATCCGAGACTCAGAACAAAAACTTTGCACTCCAACTCATATTCCGAATCTACTTATACGACATCGAACCTTAAGCGCGTCACCCTACGGTTCGCGAACTATGCGGTGGTCGAGACTCCTCTCCGAGCAATAACCAATAGCGGGATCTGGAGATCCATAATGGCTCCCACATATTCAACGATGACTTAGTGATCGATTGAACCATTTACATACGATGCCGATTCCCTTTGTCACGCGATATTTTACTTGTCCGAGGTTTGATCATCGGTATCTCCATACCTTGTTCAACCTCGTTACCGACAAGTAATCTTTACTCGTACCGTGGTATGTGATCTCTTATGAACCATTCATATGCTTGCAAGCTAATCGATGACATTCCACCGAGAGGGCCCAGAGTATATCTATCCGTCATCAGGATGGATAAATCCCACTATTGATCCATATGCCTCAACTCACATTCCAAATACTTAATCCCATCTTTATAACCACCCATTTACGCAATGGAGTTTGATGTAATCAAAGTACCCTTCCGGTGTAAGTGATTTACATAGGGAAACTGCATACAGCAGCCAAAAGCAGCCAATAACGTTGTAATATACAAGACGCACGCAATGTATGGACAACAAGAAGATTAGGATGAATGAATTTGTTCTTCATTCCTCCTCATATATTTCGTCGTCGCTCCATTCGTGAATTACCGAAGGAAATATTCATTGAACTCCCTCCGTCTGAAGTGCGCGGCCAATACATCCTCCAAACGGTATGGCTTGTGTTCATTTCTCATACCGTAGTTTCCTATTCTATCCACACGTTCTGCCCACTCATCCTTTGTATCATGAGAGTACTCTCTGATATAACCCAAATCCGTGTAGTAGATGCAGCCAGGTCGAAGTGTCGGGTACACTCTGGTGTCGAGGAGATACACCGGATATAATTCACGAAGAAGGCATTACGCCAATGTTACTGACCGGATGGAGAGAGCGGCTCTGAGTGTCCACACGGTACACCAATGGTCTGCCCGCCAAAGCCACGCTGACCAACAACACAAGCAGCAGATCACCATCCGACTTCACGAGTAGAACTTCTGATGTCCAAGTTCTGGAAATGAAATTAGTGTCTCCATCTTGACAGTGCTCGCGCTGCTGCAACTGTACATTGGTGCACACTATTCTTCCATGCTCTAAATTGTCCACAGCTAGTGCATACAGTTCACCATTGAACGGTGTAATGCAACGCAGACAATGGTTCTTGATCGAAAATCTGTTTTCCCAATCTTTATCTATATCCTTAGTTGGAGTGCTCTCATCGACCCAACCAATTTCCGACGGGTAATGTGCGGTAACAAAGACCATAGTCGGGGATTTGATCACAGCGACTGATTTCAGGAAAACAGATGGCATCTGCGCCTCAAACATAGTGTTCGATTTCTTTGTGAGTGGGTTCAGAAGCCGTATCTTGTGCGGCGGGTTCTTCTGGGCAAGCACGATGACGCCACGGCAAAATCCGACGAAGTAGTATCTGGGCAAGCACGATAACATTCAGCACTAAGATGTTTAAGATTGAAAATAAAGAGGTAGATATGGAGGAAGTTGAACCTTGTATGAACTTCCGATAGATCTATGGTGACGTAGCGTGATGTGCCGAGTTGGAGGAAGGTGAACTCAGCGACGTGTGGAAGGGCGTGGTGTAGCATGATCCATTCGTCCAGGTGCACGTCGGGCTCAGGCAAACCTGAGCGCCAATTTCTACAGACTTGCCTCATGGCAGAGTAGGTGTCGGCGTACTCCTCGTTCGCCAGCAAGCATTCGCCGATCTTGTGAAGTGGTCCATCAGCCGAGAGAGAGCCCAGTTCACGGAGGAGCCGCGCTTGGATGCGCCGCCCTCGGAGGCGACGCGCTCGGCGGCGCGGCTCGGCGGCGACGGGCTCGCGGCGACGCTCGCGGCGGCGACGGGCTCGGCGACGGCGCGGAGGCGACGGGCTCGGAGCGACGGCCGCCGGCATTCTTCTTCTCCATCGCCGGCAGGGTAGCGTGCGTACGGCGGTTGGGGTTTTTTCGATTTGGAGAAGTTGATGGGACGTGAGAGGGGTGGTTTCGTGCGTGAGCGAGAATGAGACGAATGTGTGCAGAGGGAGGGAGGGGCTTACGCGTCCTAAATGCGACCCGCGTCCTACGCGTCCACTATTTGCACGTCTGCACCGCGCACGTCTTCCACTTCTGCACCGCAACACGCGTCCTCGAGTCTAACCCTGGAAATTTAGATATACTCGGTATACCCTCGAGTCATATACTAGCATTTTTTGTGTGCTCAGTTTTCTCCTTGAGTGCTAATACTGGCTAGTGCAATATACTCAGTTTTACCCTCAAGTGGCTGGTCAACAGAGAGTCAACAAATGGGATTAACTAGTTAAATGAGTTATTTAATGTGCAAAAAAATCCGAAAAAGAGTGGCACTTACTCATGGAGTCTTTACCACAAATTGCCACTTCTCAAATCATAGATAAATCAAGTTTCACCACAAATTGCCACTTCTCAAATCACCTAGTAGCTATGAAGGTGCATGGTTTTCCATAATAAGCCCTACCCAAAACAGCTTTCCCCAAAACATACTTTGTCTAAATGAGGCCACAATTCTCACACTGATGTATATTGGTATTGCAAATAGTTTGAGGTAGGCCAAGATGGGTTTCATTGTACAAAACACGCATTTTCCATTTTTTAAATCTCATATTTGAATCCCTTAGTCTGTTTACTACTCACTTGACCTTGGTTTCTTGATACTACTCAGTTTGCCCTCTCCCTTCACAAACTCTCACAGACGTCCAACATTGCCCTGATTGGTCTAGCCCATGTCACGCGGATCTTGCCCGCCGACCGTTGATCGTATGATCTAACAGCAGGATAACCCCTATCTCTCTCTCTGGTCGGGGCCACCACCCTCTCTCTCTCTGTCGTGGTTAGCTTCCACACTCTATGTATGCGAAAGGGCGGTTACCTAGTACGCTAAAGTTTGGTTTTCTGCATTATTTTTCACGAGCTAAATTATAAACTCTTTTTAGCCATTACTTTTCACGCAAAAAATGATAAACCATCACCGATTTGTTGTAGCCATTACTTTTCACGCAAAAAATGATACACCATCACCCATTTCTTGTAGCCATTACTTTTCACGCAAAAAATGATAACCATCACCGATTTTGTTGTAGCCATTACTTTTCACGCAAAAATGATACACCATCACCCATTTCTTGTAGCCATTACTTTTCACGCAAAAAATGATAACCATCACCGATTTTGTTGTAGCCATTACTTTTCACGCAAAAAATGATACACCATCACCCATTTCTTGTAGCCATTACTTTCAACGCAAAAAACGATAAACCATCACCGATTTTGTTGTAGCCATTACTTATCACGCAAAAATATGATACACCATCACCCATTTCTTGTACCCATTACTTTCCACGCAAAAAATGATAAACCATCACCGATTTTGTTGTAGCCATTACTTTTCACGCAAAAAATGATACACCATCACCCATTTCTTGTACCCATTACTTTTCACGCAAAAAACGATAAACCATCACCGATTTCTTGTAGCCATTACTTTTCTTTTAGGCATTACTTTTCACGGTAAAATGATAAACTAGTCAACATAGTCCGCATTACTTTTTTTGTTGAGATATATACCCCCACAACGGTCGTCTCCTCCTTAATTTATTGTGTATAAACCCCCACAACGGTCATCTCCTCCTTATTTTATTGTGTAAACCCCTACAACGGTCATCTCTCCCTTATAAACACCCACACGGCCATCCCTTGTGTCAATAGGTTCTGCCTCTCTCTTCTTCGTTCACATACACTTTATCCATTGCCATGTCTCGGACGCGGACCGGAAGGGGAAGGGGAAGGGGAAGGGGAAGGGGAAGGAAGGGGAAGTGGATCATCATCATTGCCACCACCACCGTCAACACTGCCATTGATCATAGAGGAGTTCTTCATCGTCGTCTATGAAGACCCTTTGGTCAAGAAGGTACGTACGCGTTCCCACATATATGATGCATGTGATTAATTATGGGCATGTTCTAAAAAACCTTTAATTTCAAGGGTTCCCTAATTTCAAACGATCGGCGCTCGATCTCTTTGCAGGAACTCCCAAAAAAATTTGCGGACTATCTTGACGGCAAGGAGCCAGCTAAGGTGTATCTGCGAGCAGCTGACTGCGGTCCTCGTCTCTGGACCGTGGAGGTCCTATTTGACGGACAAGGCCGGATGTACCTCGACAAGGGCTGGGAGAAATTCGCCATCGCGCACGGTGTGGATTTCGGCTGGTTCGTACACTTCAAATATGAAGGCGATGATGTGCTCACAGTGAAGGTGTTCGACGGAACAATGTGCAGGAGGTACTACTACTCAGACGACGAAGATACTGATGATGAAAGCGACGACGACGTGAAGCCATGCATCCATCCCCTTTAGATAATTAAGGGGATCATGACCAAGAATATATATGTAGCTTCATATGCATCGATTTAGAGATCTAGCTATTTTCTATATATTATGCATGTAAAAAATAATATCGCATTTCCACTATTATTCGAGCACCACATCCTCCAAACGATGCCGATGCCGATATCGGCATGGTCAGAACGGCTATGCTCGCCTATGCTCACCGCCGGGTCGGGATGCACAATGTTTAGCATAAGAGTCACTTTAGATTAAGCTGCGAAAATAGTCACCTGCCATGGGCTGAGGCGGCCCCTACAGAGCGGCTCTATATTATATTCTCTAAATAAAATAGACGACCACAGCGGTCATTGACGGCGGAGGCCCCACAGAGCGGCAATATATAATTTTCTATAAATAAATAGACGACCCACTGGTCATTGGCTGCGGCAGCCCCATAGAGCCCCATTTGTCATTGGCAGCACCGCGTATACAATCAGGAAATAAAACGGCCCACGTCAGCGGTAGATGGATCCACCCGTCGGCCGAGACGGTCGGCGAGGAACTGACCTCACGGTAACGGTAAGGCCTGACCTGACGGCAACCCGCGTCTTCGATGGGTTTCAAACTAGAGGGAGGGAAAACTGAGGAAAAACTAACAAGCTGGGGAAAACTGAGTACAACTAACGAAGCAGGGGCACGAAAATAGAAATCCCTTTATTTTAGGAGATAGATCTTATCTCTAGATTTAAACCATTTAAACTAGAGATAGATCTTATCTCTAAGGGGGCCGGCCTGGGCCCACATGTCATGGTGGGCAGGACCCACTATGCCATGTGGCGCCTATGTGGCCTCTCCCGGGGTGGTGGGCCCACTGGTGGCCCTCTAGAACCTTCTAGAAGCTCCGGTCAAAACAGGACTTTCCCGAACCGGAAATTGACTTCCCATATATGAATCTTATTCTCCGGACCATTCCGGACCTCCTCGTGATGTCCTGGATCCCATCCGAGACTCCGAACAAAAACTTCGGACTCCAACTCATATTCCGAATCTACTTATGCGACATCGAACCTTAAGCGCGTCACCCTACGGTTCGCGAACTATGCAGACATGGTCGAGACTCCTCTCCGAGCAATAACCAATAGCGGGATCTGGAGATCCATAATGGCTCCCACATATTCAACGATGACTTAGTGATCGATTGAACCATTTACATACGATGCCGATTCCCTTTGTCACGCGATATTTTACTTGTCCGAGGTTTGATCATCGGTATCTCCATACCTTGTTCAACCTCGTTACCGACAAGTACTCTTTACTCGTACCGTGGTATGTGATCTCTTATGAACCATTCATATGCTTGCAAGCTAATCAGATGACATTCCACCGAGAGGGCCCAGAGTATATATCTATCCGTCATCAGGATGGACAAATCCCACTATTGATCCATATGCCTCAACTCACACATTCCAAATACTTAATCCCATCTTTATAACCACCCATTTACGCAATGGCGTTTGATGTAATCAAAGTACCCTTCCGGTGTAAGTGATTTACATAATCTCATGGTCGAAGGACTAAGGCAACTATGTATCGAAAGCTTATAGCAAATTGAACTTAATGACTTGATCTTATGCTACGCTCTTTTGGGTGTGTGTCCATTATATCATTCACCTAATGACATAACCTTGTTATTAATAACATCCAATGTTCATGATCACGAAACCATGATCATCCATTAATCAACAAGCTAGTTATACAAGAGGCTTACTAGGGACTCCTTGTTGTTTACATAACACACATGTATCATGTTTCGGTTAATACAATTATAGCATGAGATGTAAACATTTATCATGAACACTAAGATATAACAATAACTAACTTATTATTGCCTCTTGGGCATATCTCCAACAGTCTCCCACTTGCACTAGAGTCAATAATCTAGTTTACATTTGAAAAGATATAACACCTTGGCCTTCGGTGCTTATCATGTTTTGCTCACGGGAGAGGTTTTACTCAACGGATCTGACGCTCAGAAACGTATTTTGCAATTCATTTGCGTCTCTACGCATCACTCATTTTCCAAATGAGTCGGCATTGATTGTATATGTTTAGTCCTCTGGTGGAACCTTAATTCCGCGGTCTGAAATAAGTCACTAATATTGTCACATACAATATAGCTTCAAAGTTCTGACACTATCGGAACTACACCAAGTTCTCAAAGAACTCCTCGACTTAACATCCTCAGTCATTGTCAAAACAATACCATACTCTGCCTTCATTTGTAGAATCCGTCACAATATTTAGAACTCGTCTAAATCTAGCATAGACTCCTTCTAGCTCATTGTGCCACCTTTTAAACAACACTTAGCCTAATTAAGATTGAAATTTTATTTTTATAAGTGACCAAACTAATATCGGTGCAACACCTTACAGCGATTTGTTTGTCATTACCCATCTAAAACTATATATATCCTTGGTTCTTCTAAAGCACTCAGGGATATTCTTACTGTTGTCCAATGATCATTACATGAATCATTCTGGTATATGCTCGTAACACTTTAGAGCACAGGACATCTGACTTTGTACATATTATTCGTGATCTAAAATCACTCATGTGTATTTACTCATCGAGTGTCAAATACACTCAAGTCTTGTTAAACCTTCACATGAAAAGAACACCTTCTTAATACTTCTATATTGAACTACTTCAATATTTATTCTATGTACTTAAACTGAAACTTATTATGTGTTTCTATCTATCTTCATAGATCTTGACACTAAATATGTTTCAATTCATATCCTTTCATTGATGTTAATTCTCAATGAAACCTTTTAAATCAATTATATAATTACACTATTTATCATCAACGATATGTCATCTACATAAAGTATTATAAAAATGTCTCAGCGCTCCCACTTAATTTCTTGCAAATGCAAGCATCTTCATCGTTTCTGATGAAATCAAAAACTCTTTGATTATTTCATCAGTGAAGATTCCAACTCCTGATACTCACTTCATCCAATTGAAGTTTGTATACCTATCTAGTATTCCACGGACCAGCAAAACTCTTGGTTGTATCTAGTGTACATCCTTCATACACACTTCTGGTAAGGAATGTATTTCTGCCATCCTACTATCACATCTCATAAAAGAAATATGTAGCGATTACTAGAATAATCCACATAGACTATAAGCATTGCCACGGAAGATCTAATCTTATCGTAGTCAACTCTTTGAACTTTTCGTAAACTGCTTTTCGATAAGTCAAGCTTCTTTAAGGATATTCCATCCAAGTCCATCTACTTTATAGATCCATTTACTTTCAAAAGTATTCATCTATCTTGGATTTCATGGCGCATAGCCATTTTAACGGAGTCGGGGCCCATCATAACTTCTTTGTATGTAGTTGGTTTATCATTGTTCAAAAACAATCCTTTGTCCACAAATCATTTATTTGACCACAAAATAAACCACATCTACAAGGTTCAATAAGTACTTTGATCTCCATGACTATAACACTTTGTAGACATGGGAGCCATGATCTTCGTAGCTGCTTCCGGAACCATTTCCGATGTTGTGCTACTCTGATCATCATGCTCAGGTTCATAAACCTTATCAAGTTCCATTGTCCTCCCACTCAAATAGTTCGCTAGAAACAATTTCTTTGAAATAAGTAAGAAACATCGACAAACACTTTTGTCTTTGACTTCATAGTGGAAAGAATTCCCAATCAATTTCATGGGATAATCAACAAAGACATTTATCCGATTTTGGTTGTAAACTCATTTACTTATGCTATGCATACCAAAATTTAAGAAAGGACTATTTAGGGTTTATACCCATGCCATAACTCGTATGGTGTCATTTCAATGGATCATGATGATGCTCTATTCAGTGTAAAAGCGGTAGTCTCTAAAGCATAATCCACAAAAATATAATGGCGTCATTTTATTTTATCTCATCATCAATCCAACAGGTTTGGATACGTCTCTTGGATACTCCATCATCATCATGATACTCCAAGAAACGTGAGTTATAGAACAATTTCATAAATCTCTTAGATGTTCGCTAAAACTCGTAATTCAAATATTTTCCACCATGATCCAATCATAGATATTTGACTTTTCTATTACGATGATTTCCACTTCATGCTGAAACTTATTTGAATCCATTCAAATATTTCAAACTTCTTCCTTATCGAATATATCCACATATATATACTCAATTCATTGTTAGAAGTTTTCATGAAGTAGAAGAATCTCCCGCACACAACTATGCCCAGTGAACCATATACATCATCATGTATGTTTCCACTAAGTTAGTTGCCCGTTCAACTCTTGGCCTATGAACGGTATTTAAGTCATTCTCTTTAGAAGAGGTTTGCAAGCGCCAAATGATTCAAAAATCATATGACCCAAAAATCCATTCAAATGGAGTTCCTTCATGCATTCCTTTCTAACATGACCTAAATGGCGGTTCCACTAATGAGTGGAATTCACATCATTTGCCTTATGGCATTTTAGCGTCAGTGTTATGTATGTGTGCTTCACCATAAATATTTATAATAACTTATCCATCGTACATGGAATATGTCATAATTTGAACAACTCATTGTTTTTATTTGACTAGAACATAACAACCATTGCAAAGTTCTTTATTATAAAATCCGAAGGGCTAGGTAGAATGCCAACGACACAATAACACTTTATTTTGTTCCAGACGTGCATTCCTACCATATTCCTTGTATGTCACTTAGGCCATTGTATTCTTGTATTGCGTTGTCTTGTATGACACCTCATACCAACCAATATGGTACAATTACCCAAGAATTTCATTGTGTGACCAAACAAGGAATACATTCATAACATGTATATCATTTATATACACCTGAACTAGACTTTCTAGTCTTCTCTTTTCTTTCTGCCACAAATCTTTTGTAGTTTCTCTTTTAGCTTTCCTCATTCTTAGAAAACACTTCACCTTCAATAACTTCTAGATCCATTGGTCAAATACCAATAACCTTGAGGTTATTACCTTAAAGTTGATCATCACATGACAAGTGTTCTAGATTTCACTATTAGTAACCTTTTAATGTAATGAACAATTTCACTCATAATTTTATCCATCAATTCATGACGACTTTCCGAGACCATGTGTACATCTTTGGGCTCGTAAAGTTTAACCTTAGCTCGCATGTGCAAATCGGCTTGCACACCGTTGTATCACACGTAGAATCTATAACACCCGATCATCATGAGATGCTTCGAAACGACGAGTCTTAGCAACGGTGCATACTAAGGACGATCACTTCATGGATATGCGAATATCGTTAGTGCCCAACTAGTTGGAGGATTGAGACGCCTTTCAACCTTCGTACATTCCCATAAAACTTATGACTTTATGTAGTCTCACCAAATTATATTCTATCACCTTGCAATAAGGTCTTAGATATCACATATATCTCATACCTTGCTTATTTCTGAAAACAAAATTTTCAGCTCCTTACTTTTCAAACGGATTTGAACTTCAAGTTTCACGGAGACAAGATGATTTAAGGTACTAATTGAAACCATTGCTCTTTGAATCATCAATGTGAGGTTTACTAAAAGTTTGTATTAGGACTTAATCATATCTTGATTCTTTAACAATACGGTACCAGTCCGTAAAGTTACTTGTCGAGACTTAGATATTTCAATCTCAATTACAAGACTAGCGTGGTAGATAACGGATGCCAATTCTACAATTTAATTCAAAATACTATTCAGACTATGTTCATGATAATTTGAGTTCATTTTTAATTCTTCAATTAACTAGGTGAACTCCCACTCAAAACAACATCCCTCGCATTGTCTTAGTGATTACACGAACCAAATCCACTACACCAAGTCCGATCATCACGAGAAAAGATGTAGCTTCAAAGGCGAACACTCAAAGTGTTCATCATATCATTCATATGACTCATGCTCTACCTTTCGGTATCCCGTGTTCCGAGACCATGTACGTACATGCTAGGCTCGTCAAGGCAACCTTAGTATCCGTGTGTGCAAATCTGGCTTGCACCCGTTGTATGCACATATAGAGTCTATCACACCCGAGATGCTTCGAAACGACAAGTCTTAGCAACGGTGCATACTAAGGATGAACACTTTATTATCTTGATATTTAGTGAGAGGGATCATCTTATAATGCTACCGTCGTGATCTAAGCAAGATAAGATGCATAAAGGATTAACATCACATGCAATTCATAATATGTGATATGATATGGCCTTTCTTCTTGTGCTTTTGATCTCCATCTCCAAGCACATGAGCATGATCTCCATCATCACCAGCATTGCACCAAGGTCCATGGCACCGCTTCATGGTTGTCCATCACTCATAGCTACTATAACAACTACTTGAAATAAAGCTATTACATGATGAATAGACACGCAGGTCTTAACAAATTTAAAGAAAACCATTAGGCTCTGCCGGTTGCCATAATACAATAATGAACATCTCATACATCAAATATAATCATCATCACATCATGGCCATATCACATCACCAAACCCTGCAAAAACAAGTTAGACGCCTCTAATTTGGTTTGCATATTTTACGGTTTAGGGTTTTCGAGTAAGATCCAATCTACCTACAAACATGAACCACAACGGTGATATACTAGTGTTGACAATAGAAAGTGCAAATTGGAATCTTCACTATGGTGGGAGAGACAGACACCCGCAAAGCCACTTATGCAATACAAGTTGCATGTCAAGCGTGGAGCAAGTCTCATGAGACGCGGTCATGTAAAGTTAGCCCGGCCGCTTCATCCCACCATCCCGCAAGATGCAAAGTACACAAACTAAAGCAACAAAAGCATCAACGCCCACAAAACCATTGTGTTCTACTCGTGCAGCAGATCTATGCATGGAATTAAGCTGATACCACCGATGGGGTTCGTAGCATAGAAAACAAAAAAATTCCTACCGCGAAGACGAATAAATCCAAGATCTAATCTATGGAACACCCAAGATCTAATCTACAAGATCGGAGCAACGAGATTGATGTGAGACTAACCCTCGAAGATTCCCAAAGCCTACGAGATTAGATCTCGTTGTTGGTGTAGACGATCATCCCCAGTGCTGCAATCCGGCACTTCCGTACTCGGTCGCGCGTACGGTGTCGATGAAGCCCTTCTCTCCCCGTTCCAGCGGGCAGCGGAGGGTGTGGTAGATCTCCACGGAATCCCAGCAGCACGGCGGCGTGGTGGTGGTGGTGGAGAGAAGGTGCTGGGGCCTTCGCCTATTTGCGCAGCATATGGAGGAGGAAGAGGGGGCGGCCAGGGTTCTGGATGGGTGCCTTGGCGGCCACCCTCCTCTCCTCTATAGGTGGGGGTCGGCCTAGGGTTTCCCCTAAGGGCCCACCTACCCCTTTGGCCGGCCACGGGGGGCAAACCTCCCCCAAGTATTCCCCTTATCTCCTAATTTAAACCATTTATTTTAGGAGATAGATCTTATCTCTAGATTTAAACCATTTAAACTAGAGATATATCTTATCTCTAAGGGGGGCCCGGGCCCACATGTCATGGTGGGCAGGACCCACTATGCCATGTGGCGCCTATGTGGCCTCTCCGGGGTGGTGGGCCCAGGTGGCCCTCTAGAACCTTCTAGGCTAGGTCAAAACTCCTGGACTTTTCTAGAACCAAAATTGACTTCCCATATATGAATCTTATTCTCCGGACCATTCCGGACCTCCTCGTGATGTCCCAGATCCCATCCGAGACTCGAACAAACTTCGGACTCAACTCATATTAGAATCTACTTATGCGACATCGAACCTTGCGCGTCACCCTAGGTTCGCGAACTGTGCGGACATGGTCGAGACTCCTCTCCGAGCAATAACCAATAGCGGGATACGGAGATCCATAATGGCTCCCACATATTCAACGATGACTTAGTGATCGATTGAACCATTTACATACGATGCCGATTCCCTTTGTCACGCGATATTTTTACTTGTCAGAGGTTTGATCATGGTATCTCACCTACCTTGTTCAACCTCATTACCGACAAGTAATCTTTATCGTCGTGGTATGTGATCTCTTATGAACCATTCATATGCTTGCAAGCTAATCGGATGATATTCCAGAGGGCCCAGTATATCTATCATCATCGGGATGGACAAATCCCACTATTGTTCCATATGCCTCAACTCACACATTCCAAATACTTAATCCCATCTTTATAACCACCCATTTACGCAATGGAGTTTGATGTAATCAAAGTACCCTTCGGTGTAAGTGATTTACATGATCTCATGGTCGAAAGACTAAGGCAACTATGTATCGAAAGCTTATAGCAAATTGAACTTAATGACTTGATCTTATGCTACGCTCATTTGGGTGTGTGTCCATTATATCATTCACCTAATGACATAACCTTGTTATTAATAACATCCAATGTTCATGATCACGAAACCATGATCATCCATTAATCAACAAGCTAGTTATACAAGAGGCTTACTAGGGACTCCTTGTTGTTTACATAACACACATGTATCATGTTTCGGTTAATACAATTATAGCATGAGATGTAAACATTTATCATGAACACTAAGATATAACAATAACTAACTTATTATTGCCTCTTGGGCATATCTCCAACAGTTAGGCATAATGGAAAACAACAAAAATATGAGAGATCTTTATGAACTTTATCTTGAATTAGGACATGATGTGTTTGAAGAGAGAATTAAAAAACCCATGGAAATTTATATGAATGCTAATGGGAATGTTATTAATATGAATGCTTTGAACACCATTGTTGCTAATGCTATGGAAAATTCTAAGCTTGGGGAGGTCGGTTTTGATGAAAATGATCTCTTTAGCCCTCCGGGTATTGAGGAGAAAGTTTATGTTGATTATGATATGCCTCCCATTTATGATGATTATAATGATAGTGGTCTTTTGGTGCCACCTACTATGGAGAGTAAATTTTATTGTGATTATACTATGCCTCCTCACTTGCATTGAATAAATAATGATAGTTACCTTGTTGAATTGCTCCCTACAACTAATAAAACAATTATGCTTATGTTGGGAGTAGTAATAATTTTATGCATGAGACTCGTGATAAGAATGCTTTATGTGATAGTTATATTGTTGAGTTTGCTCATGATGCTACTGAAAGTTATTATGAGGAAAATATGGTTGTAGAAATTTTCATGTTACTAAAATGCCTCTCTATGTGCTGAATTTTTGAAGCTACACTTGTTCTATCTTCCTATGCTTGTTACTTTGCTCCTCATGAACTTGTTTATTTACAAGATTCCTTTTCATAGGAAGCATGTTAGGCTTAAATGTGTTTTAAAATTGCTTCTTGATGTTCTCTTTTGCTTCATTGTCTATTTTCATGAGAGCATCATTAAAACTGCTGAGCTCATCTTAATGGCTATAAAGAAAGAACTTCTTGGGAGATAACCCATGTGTTTATTTTACTACAGCAATTTTTTTGTTGAGTCTTGGAAGTTGTTTACTACTGTAGCAACCTCTCCTTATCTTATTTTTATTGCATTGTTGTGCCAAGTAAAGTCTTTGATAGAAAGGTTGATACTAGATTTGGATCACTGTGCAGAAACATTGTCTGTCACGAATTCTGGCATAAGTCTCTGTAAAAATTCTAAAATCTGCAAAATTAAGAGCGTGATCCTCAGATATGTATGCAACTTTCATTAGTTTTGAGTTTTCCATTTGAGCAGTTAAGTGCCCCTTCAGGTTCGTCTTGTTTTTGAGCAGATTCTGCCTTTTATTCGCATTGGCTTTTGCTTTGTTGAATGGGTTTCTTTGTTCCATTAAATTTCAGAAGTTTTGTGCAATGTCCAAGAATTAAGAATTATTGTGTCACCTCTGAACATGTGAATTTTTGTTATGCACTAACCCTCTAATGAGTTTGCTTGAAGTTTGGTGTGGAGAAGTTTTCAAGGGTCAATAGAAGAGGGTGATATAATGTGATCGAGAAAAGTGAAAGGTCTAAGCTTGGGATGCCCCGGTGGTTCATCCTGCATATTTTAAGAAGACTCAAGCATCTAAGCTTGGGGATGCCCAAGGCATCCCCTTCTTCATCAACTTATCAGGTTTCTTCTAGTGAAACTATATTTTTATTGATCACATCTTATGTACTTTACTTGGAGCGTCTGTGTGTTTTATTTTCGTTTTGTTATTTTCATTCTCTGAATAAGTTCATCCTTGTGTGGGAGACAGACACGCTCAGCTGGTTCATATGAACACATGTGTTCTTAGCTTTTAATGTTCATGGCGAAGGTTGAAACGCTTCGTTAATTGTTATATGGTTGGAAATAGAAAATACTACATGTAGTAATTGGTAAAATGTCTTGGATAATGTGATACTTGGCAATTGTTGTGCTCATGTTTAAGCTCTTGCATCATATACTTTGCACCTATTAATGATGAAATACATAGAGCTTGCTAAAATTTGGTTTGCATAATTGGTCTCTCTAAGGTCTAGATAATTTCTAGTATTGAGTTTTGAACAACAAGGAAGACGGTTAGAGTCTTATAATGTTTACAATATGTCTTTTATGTGAGTTTGCTGCACGGTTCATCCTTGTGTTTGTTTCAAATAACCTTGCTAGCCTAAACTTGTATCGAGAGGAATACTTCTCATGCATCCAAAATCCTTGAGCCAACCATTATGCCATTTGTGTCCACCATACCTACCTACTACATATTTCTCCGCCATTCAAAGTAAATTGCTTGAGTGCTACCTTTAAAATTCCATCATTCACCTTTGCAATATATAGCTCATGGGACAAAATAGCCTTAAAAACTATTGTGGTATTGAATATGTACTTATGCACTTTATCTCTTATTAGTTGCTTGTTGTGCGATAACCATGCTCTGGGACGACCATCAACTCTTTGTTGAATATCATGTGAGTTGCTATGCATGTCCGTCTTGTCTGAAGTAAGAGAGATCTACCACCTTAATGGTTGGAGCATGCATATTGTTAGAGAAAAACATTGGGCCGCTAACTAAAGCCATGAATCATGGTGAAAGTTTCGTTTGGACATATATCCTCAATCTCATATGAGAACACTAATTGTTGCCACATGCTTATGCATTAAAGAGGGAGTCCATTATCTGTTATGTCCATGTTGTCCCGGTATGGATGTCTAAGTTGAATAATCAAGCGAGAAATCCAAATGCGAGCTTCTCCTTAGACCTTTGTACGTTTGGCCTGTTACTTTGTGACACTTGGTTGAAACATGTGTATTGCGTGATCGGTAGTCAAGCTGATTAGGACAAGGTGCGGGCACTATTAGTATACTATACATGGGGCTTGCAACTTGTAGATATAATTTACATAATACATATGCTTTATTACTACAGTTGACAAAATTGTTTCATGTTTTCAAAATAAAAGCTCTAGCACAAATATGGCAATCGATGCTTTCCTCTTTGAAGGACCTTTCTTTTACTTTTATGTTGAGTCAGTTCACCTATCTCTCTCCACCTCAAGAAGCAAACACTTGTGTGAACTGTGCATGATTCCTACATACTTGCATATTGCACTTGTTATATTACTTTGTACAATATCCATGAGATATACATGTCACAAGTTGAAAGCAACCGCTGAAACTTAATCTTCCTTTATGTTGCTTCAATACCTTTTACTTTGAATTATTGCTTTATGAGTTAACTCCTATGCAAGACTTATTGATGCTTGTCTTGAAGTACTATTCATGAAAAGTCTTTGCTTTATGATTCATTTGTTTACTCATGTCATTACCATTGTTTTTGATCGCTGCATTCATTACATGTGCTTACAATAGTATGATCAGGTTATGATGGCATGTCACTTAAGAAATTATCATTGTTATCGTTTACCTACTCGAGGCGAGTAGGAACTATTATCATCATACCTTCCACTTGGGGTTCCCAACGGACGTGTGCATCTACGCGTATCAAGCTAAATTTCTGGCGCCGTTGCCGGGGACAAGACTACTTATTTGCAAGGGAGTCTCCACTTCCAATCTCTTTACTTTGTTTTTGTCTTGCTTTAGTTTATTTACTACTTTGTTTTTTGCACTTAAACAAAACACAAAAAAATTAGTTGCTAGCTTTACTTTATTTACTGTCTTGTTCTCTATATCAAAAACACAAAAAAATTAGTTACTTGTTATTTTATTTGCCTAGTTTACTTTATTCCTGTTATCATGAGAAGTTACTAAGTTGTGTGATTTCACTAGGACAAATAATAATGATTTTATATGTACTCCTATTGCTCCACCTGCTACTACAGTAGAATTCTATGAAATTAAACTGCTTCTACGAATCTTGTTATGAGAGAGCAATTTTCTGGTGTTAGTACTTGATGATCTTTGCTGCCCATCTTAATAATTTTGTTGAACTTTGTGAAATGAAAAAGTATAAGGATGTACATGGTGATATTATTAAACTGAAATTGTTTCCTTTCTCATTAAGAGGAAGAGCTAAAGATTGGTTGCTTTCTTTGCTAAGAATAGTATTGATTCATGGACTAAATGTAAAGATGCTTTTATTAGTAAATATTATCCCTGCTGCAAGATTATATCTTTGAGAAGTAGCATAATGAATTTTAAACAATTTGATAATGAACATGTTGCTCAAGCATGGGAGAGAATGAAATCTGGTAAAGAATTGCCCAACCCATGGACTGACTACTTGGATGATCATCCAAACCTTTTATGCAGGATTGAATTTTTCCTCAAGGGGCCTATTGGATTCAGCTGCTGGAGGTACTTTTATGTCCATCACTCAGGCACCGCAACTAAATTACTTGATGATATGATGATCAATTACTCAGAATGGCACACTGAAAGAACTCCTCAAGGTAAGAAGGTAAGTTCTGTTGAAGAAACCTCTTCTTTGGGTGATAAGATTGATGCTATTATGTCTATGCTTGCAAATGGTAGATCTCATATTGATCCTAATAATGTTCCTTTAGCTTCATTGGTTGGTTCAAGAAGAAAATGTTGATGTGAATTTCATTAAAAGTAATAATTTCAACAACAATGCTTATAGGAATAATTATGGTAACAACAACTTTAGGCCATATCCTTCTAATAGTAATGGTTATAGTAATTCTTATGGTAATTCTTACAAAAATAATAAGAGTGTACCCTCTGGTCTTGAGGCCATGCTTAAAGAATTTATTAGTACACAAACTGCTTTCAATAAATTTGTTGAAGAAAAGCTTGGTAAAATTGATATTCTTGCTTCTAAGGTTGATAGTCTTGCTCTTGATGTTGATCTTTTAAAATTGAAAGTTATGCCTGAAGTTAAAGATGCTAGGTTTGCTAAAACAAATGCCATCAAGTTAGAATTAATGATAATATTAGATTGTTGGCTGAATTGCATACTAGGTGGGATAGAGAAGAAAAAGAAAAACTTGCTAAAGAAAATAATGTAGCTAAAGTATGGACTATTACCACCACTAGTAATGTTAATTCTTCACATGTTGCTGCACCTCCTACTATCAATGGTAAAATAATTGGTGTTGGCAATGTTTCTACTCTAGTGCAAGCGCACAAAAGCACCAGAAACTGGCTGCTGGCTATTTGTGATAAAGCTAGAAATTTTTCAAAATATTGGTGACAATGATTCCATTGCTGTAGAACATAATGGTTTAGATTTTGATGATTGTCATATTACTGAAGTTATAAAGTTCTTACAAAAACTTGCTAGAAGTCCCAATGCTAGTAATAAAGTTTACAAAACATATTACAAATGCTCTCATCAAAGCTAGGGAAGAGAAATTAAAACTTGAAGCTTCTATTCTAGAAAGTTAGAAGATGGTTGGGAGCCCATCATTAAATGAAATTCAATGACTTTGAATGTAATGCTTTATGTGATCTTGGTGCAAGTATTTACTATGCCTAAAAAGATTTATGATATGCTTGACTTGCCACCATTGAAGAATGTTATTTGGATGTTAATCTTGCCGATAATGTTAAAGAAACCTTTGGGGAGGATTGATAATGTGCGCATTACGGTTAACAATAACCTTGTCCCCGTTGATTTTGTTGTCTTGGATATCGAATGCAATGCATCTTGTCCTATTGTGTTGGGAAGACCTTTTCTTGAAGTTGGTGTGTTATTGATATGAAGGAAGGTAATATTAAATATCAATTTCCTCTCAAGAAGGTATGGAACACTTCCCTAGAAAGAGAATGAAGTTGCCTTTTGATTCTATTATTAGAACAAGCTATAATGTTGATGCTTCTACTCTTGATGTTACTTGATTTGCACTTCTGCGCCTAGAAAGGCGTTAAAAAAGCACTTCTTGGGAGATAACCCATGTGTTTATTTTACTACAGCAATTTTTGTTTGTTGAGTCTTGGAAGTTGTTTACTACTGTGGCAACCTCTCCTTATCATGTTTTTGTGCCAAGTAAGTTTCTATGCTAAAGTTGATGTTATATTTGGGATCGCTGCGCAGAAACAGCATTGCTGTCATCACGAATTCTGGCATAAGTATCTGTACAAAATTCTAAAAAATCTGCAAAATTACGAGCGTGATCCTCAGATATGTACGCAACTTTCATTAGTTTTGAGTTTTCCATTTGAGCAAGTTAAGTGCCCAGTCCAGATGCATCTTTACGGACTGTTCTGTTTTGACAGATTCTGTCTTTTATTTCATTGCCGCTTTTGCTATGTTGAATGAGTTTCTTTGTTCCATTAACTTTCAGAAGCTTTGTGCAATGTCCGAAGTGTTAAGAATGATTGTGTCACCTCTAAATATGTGAATTTGTGGTTATGCACTAACCCTCTCATGAGTTTGCTTGAAGTTTGTGTGAAGGAAGTTTTCAAGGGTCAAGAGAAGAGGATGATATACTATGATCAAGAAGAGTGAAAGGTCTAAGCTTGGGCCCGGTGGTTCATCCCTGCATATTTTAAGAAGACTCAAGCATCTAAGCTTGGGGATGCCCAAGGCATCCCCTTCTTCATCGACAACATTATCAGGTCACTTCTAGTGAAACTATATTTTTATTCCGTCACATCTTTATGTTCTTTACTTGGAGCGTCAGTTTGTTTTTATTTTTTGTTTTTATTTTGAATAAAGTTGGATCTCGCCAGTCTTATATTGGAGATATTATGCTCCGCTTTTTCTTATGGAACACTTGTGTTCTTAATTGTGCTTTAATGTTCATGGCGAAAGCTTATTGCTTCGTTAAATTGCTATATGGTTGGAATTGGAAAATGCTGCATATGGTTTGGTAAATTTGGCAATTGTTTGAGCTCTCATAGATCATGTTTAAGCTCTTGCATCATGTAGTTTAATCTATTAATGAAGAACTAGTGTAGAGCTTGTTTAATTTGGTTTGCATGATTGTTCTCTCTAAGTCTAGATATTTTCGGGTAAAGTGTTTTGAACAACAAGGAAGGCAGTGTAGAGAGCCTTATAATGCTTGCAATATGTTCTTGTGTGAGTTTTGTTGTACCTGTTCATACTTGTGTTTGCTTCAAACAACCTTGCTAGCCCAAACCTTGTCGAGAGGAAATGCTTCTTATGCATCCAAACACCTTGAGCCAAACTCCATGCCATTTGTGTCCACCATATCCACCTATTATGTGGTATTTTTCTGCCATTCCAAAGTAAATTACTTGAGTGCTACCTTTAAATTTCATTCATCTACCTCTACAATATATAGCTCATGGGACAAATAGCTTAAAAACTATTGTGGTGATGAATATGTAGTTATGTGTCTTAATTTTTATAAGTTGCTTGTTGAGCGATGTTTTCTGAGGACGCCATCAACTTTATCTTTGTTGGATATCATGTGAGATGCTATGCATGTTCGTCTTGTCGAAGTAGTGGATTTCATGACCAAATGGTTTGAGTATGCATATGTTAGAGAAGAACATTGGGCCGCTAACTAAAGCCATGTATCATGGTGGAAGTTTCAGGTTGGACATACAACCTCAATCTCTTATGAGAATATTAACTATTGTTGAATGCTTAAGCATTAAAAGAGGAGTCCATTATCTTTGTCTATGTTGTCCCGGTATGGATGTCTAAGTTGAGAATAATCAAAAGCGAAATCCAATGCGTGCTTTCTCCTTAGACCTTTGTACAGCATGAGGTACCCCTTTGTGACACTTGGTTGAAGCATATGTTATGTGATACGTCTCCAACGTATCGATAATTTCTTATGTTCCATGCTACTTTATTGATGATACCTACATGTTTTATGCACACTTTATGTCGTATTTACGCATTTTCTGGAACTAACCTATTAACAAGATGCCGAAGTGCAGTTCCTGTTTTTGCTGTTTTTGGTTTCGAAATCCTAGTAACGAAGTATTCTCGGGATGGACGAAATCAACGCCCATGTTCCTATTTTGCCCGGAAGCATCAGACACCCGAGCCGCAGGAGGAGGGCCCTGTGGGCCCAGATGATAGGGTGGCGCGGCTGGGCCCTGGCCGCGCCAGCCTATGTGTCGTCGCCCCTTCGACCCTCCGAGGCTGCCCTTTCGCCTATATAAAGCCCCTGCGTCGAAAACCCTTACGGAGGAAGCCACGTCCGCGAAACCTTCGAGCCGCCGCCATCGCGAAGCCAAGATCTGGGGGACAGGAGTCTCTGTTCGGCACCCGCCGGACCCGAGACAGGAAGGCTTCTCCATCGACACCGCTGCCATCTCCCACGCCATCTTCATCACCGCTTTGCTGCTCCCATGAGGAGGTAGTTCTCCATCGAGGCTCGAGGCTGTACCGTGGCTATGTGGTTCATCTCTCTCCCTATGTACTTCAATACAATAATCTCATGAGCTGCCTTACATGATTGAGATTCATATGATGATGCTTGTAATCTAGATGTCATTATGCTAGTCAAGTGAGTTTTACTTATGTGATCTCCGGAGACTCCTTGTCCCACGTGTGTAAAGGTGACAGTGTGTGCACCGTGTGGGTCTCTTAGGCTATATTTCACGAATTACTTATTCATTGTTATGAATGGCATAGTGAAGTGCTTATTTATATCTCTTTATGATTGCAATGTGTTTGTATCACAATTTATCCATGTGCTACTCTAGCAATGTTATTAAAGTAGTTTTATTCCTCCTACACGGTGTAATGGTGACAGTGTGTGCATCCGTGTTAGTACTTGGTTTATGCTATGATCATGATCTCTTGTAGATTGCGAAGTTACTATTGCTATGATAGTATTGATGTGTATTATTCCTCCTACATAAGCATGAAGGTGACAGTGTGCATGCTATGTTAGTACTTGGTTTAGTCGTTTCGATCTTTCATGCACTCTAAGGTTATTTAAATATGAACATTGAATGTGTGGAGCTTGTTAACTCCGGCATTGAGGGTTCGTGTAATCCTACGCAATGTGTTCATCATCCAACAAGAGAGTGTAGAGTATGCATTTATCTAATATTATGTGATCAATGTTGAGAGTGTCCACTAGTGAAAGTCTAATCCTAGGCCTTGTTCCTAAATACTGCTATCACTTTATTTACTTGTTTTTCTTGAATTACTAGTTGCGTTACTACTGCATGTTTACTTCCTACAATATTACTACCATCAGCTGGGACAAGCTATTTTCTACAGCGCCGTACCTGCTCATATTCATTCATACCACTTGTATTTCACTATCTCTTCGCCGAACTAGTACACCTATTAGGTGTGTTGGGGACACAAAGAGACTTCTTGCTTTGTGGTTGCGGGGTTGCATGAGAGGGATATCTTTGACCTCTTCCTCCACGAGTTCGATAAACCTTGGGTGATCCACTTAAGAAAAACTTTGCTGTTGTTCTACAAACCTCTGCTCTTGGAGGCCCAACAACTGTCTACAAGAATAGAAGCACCCGTAGACATCAAGCACTTTTATGGCGCCGTTGGGAGGAAGGTAAAAGGCACTCATACTCCGGTTCAGGTAACAGTACTTTTCTGGCGCCAATGTGTGTGTGCTGAAGCTATTTCCTTTAGACTCTGCAATTCGACATTTGGTTTCTTGTTTACACTAGTTAGGCATAATGGACAACAAAGAGCTTCTTATTCTATTTCCTGATTTAAGACATGGATGGTTTGATGCGAAAATTAAAAAACCCATGGAACATATTAATATGAATGCTTTGAACACTATTGTTGCTAATGCTATGGAAAATTCTAAGCTTGGGAAGCTGGTTTTGATGAGCATGATATTTTTAGTCCCCAAGCATTGAGGAGAAAATTTACTTTGATGATACTTTGCCTCCCATTTATGATGATTATAATGATAGTAGTCTTTTGTTACCATCTGTTATGGAGGATAAATTTGATTATGATTACAATATACCTCCTATATTTGATAGCTACTTTGTTGAATTTGCTCCCACTATAATTAATAAGAATGACTATGCTTATGTTGGGAGTAGTAATAATTTTATGCATGAGACTCATGATAAGAATGCTTTATGTGATAGTTATATTGTTGAGTTTGCTCATGTTGCTGCGAAAGTTATTATGAGAGAGGAAAATATGGTTGTAAAAAATTTCATGTTACTAAAACACCTCTCTATGTGCTGAAATTTTTGAAGCTACACTTGTTTTATCTTCCTATGCTTATTACTGCTCTTCATGAACTTGTTTATTTACAAGATTCCTATGCATAGGAAGCATGTTAGACTTAAATGTGTTTTGAATTTGCCTCTTGATGCTCTCTTTTGCTTCAACTTCTATTTCTTGCGAGTGCATCATTAAAACTGCTGAGCCCATCTTAATGGCTATAAAGAAAGAACTTCTTGGGAGATAACCCATGTGTTTTTTACTACAGTACTTTGTTTTATATTTGAGTCTTGGAAGTTGTTTACTACTGTAGCAACCTCTCCTTATCATGTTTTTGTGGCAAGTAAAGTTTCTATGTCAAAGTTGATGTTATATTTGGGATCGCTGCGCAGAAACAGCATTGCTGTCTGTCACGAATCTGGGCACAAGTATCTGTAGAAAATTCTAAAAAATCTGCCAATTTACGAGCGTGATCCTCAGATATGTACGCTTTCATTAGTTTTGAGTTTTTCCATTTGAGCAAGTCTGGTGCCATTTTAAAATTCGTCTTTACGGACTGTTCTTTTGACAGATTCTGCCTTTTATTTCGCATTGCCGCTTTTGTTAAGTTGAATGAGTTTCTTTGTTCCATTAACTTTCAGAAGTTTTATGCAATGTCCAGTGTAAAGAAATGATTGTGTCACCTCTGAACATGTAAATTTTTATTGTTCACTAACCCTCTAATGAGTTTGCTTGAAGTTTGGTGTGAAGGAAGTTTTCAAGGGTCAAGAGAGGAGTATGATATACTATGATCAAGAGGAGTGAAAGCTCTAAGCTTGGGGATGCCCCGTGGTTCATCCCTGCATATTCTAAGAAGACTCAAGCATCTAAGCTTGGGGATGCCCAAGGCATCCCTTCTTCATCGACAAAGTATCAGGTTCCTTCTCTTGAAACTATATTTTTATTCGGTCACATCTTATGTACTTTACTTGGAGCGTCGTGTGTTGCTTTTATTTTTTTTGTTATCTTAGTTCTCTGAATAAGTTCATCCTTGTGTGGGAGAGAGACACGCTCCGCTGGTTCGTATGAACACATGTGTTCTTAGCTCATAATATTCATGGCGAAGTTTCCTCTTCGTTAAATTGTTATATGGTTGGAATTGGAAAATGTTACATGTAGTAATTGGTAAAATGTCTTGGATAATGTGATACTTGGCAATTGTTGTGCTCATGTTTAAGCTCTTGCATCATATGCTTTGCACCCATTAGTGAAGAAATACATAGAGCTTGCTAAAATTGATTGGTCTCTCTAAGGTCTAGATAATTTCTAGTATTGAGTTTGAACAACAAGGAGACGGTGTAGTCTTATAATGTTTACAATATGTCTTTTATGTGAGTTTTGCTGCACGGTTCATCCTTGAGTTTGCCAAATAACCTTTAGCCTAAACCTTGTATCGAGGAGGAGCTTCTCATGCATCCAAATACTTGAGCCAATATTCATGCCATTTGTGTCCATACCTACCTACTACATGGTAGCCATTCCAAAGTAAATTGCTTGAGTGCTACCTTTAAAAAAAATTTATCACCTCTTATTTGTGTCAATGTTTTATAGCTCATGAGGAAGTATGTGGTGTTTTATCTTTCGATCTTGTCATTTGACAGACTTTCACAATGGACTAGTGGCTTCATCCGCTTATCCAATAACTTTGCATAAAGAGCTGCTGGGTTCCAACCCCAATTAACTTCTTTCATTAATAATTCTCTTCACATGTTTTCTCTGATTCATCATTAAGCAACTTAATTTTGCAAATAGACACTCCTCCATGGTATGTGAATGTTGGAAGGCCGCAGGATTGGTTAGCCATGGCTTGTGTAAGCAAAGGTTGGGAGAGTGTCATCCATAAATAAAGAAAAACTAACTAAGTACATGTGTAAACAAAGAGAAGAGGGATGATCTACCTTCTTGGTAGAGATAACGTCCTTCATGGGAGCCACTCTTGAAAGTCTGGTTGATGAGGTGGTTAGAGTACCGCTACCATTCGTTGACAACAACAAACACCTCTCAAACTTTACTTTTATGTCTCTTCATGTTTTCAAAATAAAAGCTCTAGCACAAATATAGCAATCGATGCTTTCCTCTTTGAAGGACCTTTCTTTTACTTTTATTGAGTCAGTTTACCTATCTCTCTCCACCTCAAGAAGCAAACACTTGTGAACTGTGCATTGATTCCTACATACTTGCTTATTGCATTTGTTATATTACTCTACATTGACACTATCCATGAGATATACATGTTATAAGTTGAAAGCAACCGCTGAAACTTAATCTTCCTTTGTGTTGCTTCAATGTCTATACTTTAAATTATTGCTTCATGAGTTAACTCTTATGCAAGACTTATTGATGCCTGTCTTGAAAGTGCTATTCATGAAAAGTCTTTGTCATATGATTCATTTGTTTACTCATGTCATTTACTATTGTTTTGATCGCTGCATTCATTACATATGTTTACAATAGTATGATCAAGGTTATGATGGCATGTCACTTGAGAAATTATCTTTGTTATCGTTTTACCTGCTCGGGACGAGCAGAACTAAGCTGATGCGATACGTCTCCAACGTATCGATAATTTCTTATGTTCCATGCTACTTTATTGATGATACCTACATGTTTTATGCACACTTTATGTATATTTACGCAGGAACTAACCTATTAACAAGATGCGAAGTGCCAGTTCTGTTTTTTTTTTGGTTTCAAAAATCCTAGTAACGAAATATTCTAATCGGACGAAATCAACGCCGGTTCCTATTTTGCCGGAAGCATCCGAGACACCCGAGAAGCGGAGGAGGGCCTGTGGGCCCAGGATGATAGGTGGCGCGGCTGAGCCCTGGCGGCCTATGGTGTCGTCGCCCCTTCGACCCTCCGAGGCTGCCTTTCGCCTATATAAAGCCTGTCGAAAACCCTTAGGAGGAAGCCACGGTACGCGAAACCTTCCAGAGCCGCCATCGCGAAGCCAAGATCGGGGACAGGAGTCTCTGTTCGGCACCTGCCGGACGGGGAGTGCCCGGAAGGCTTCTCCATCGACACCGCTGCCATCTCCACGCCATCTTCATCACCGCTGCTCCCATGAGGAGGGAGTAGTTCTCCATCGAGGCTCGGGGCCGTACCGGTAGCTATGTGGTTCATCTCTCCTATGTACTTCAATACAATAATCTCATGAGCTGCCTTACATGATTGAGATTCATATGATATTTTTGTAATCTAGATGTCATTATGCTAGTCAGTGAGTTTTACTTATGTGATCTCGGAGACTCCTTGTCCCGTGTGTAAAGGTGACCGTGTGTGCACCGTGTGTGGGTCTCTTAGGCTATATTTCCAGAATACTTATTCACTGTTATGAATGGCATAGTGAAGTGCTTATTTATATCTCTTTATGATTGCAATGTGTTTTGTATCACAATTTATCCATGTGCTACTAGAAATGTTATTAAAGTAGTTTTATTCCTCCTACACGGTGTAATGGTGACAGTGTGTGCATCAGTGTTAGTACTTGGTTTATGCTATGATCATGATCTCTTGTAGATTGCGAAGTTAACTATTGCTATGATAGTATTGATGTGTATTATTCCTCCTACATAAGCATGAAGGTGACAGTGTGCATGCTATGTTAGTACTTGGTTTAGTCGTTTCGATCTTTCATGCACTCTAAGGTTATTTAAATATGAACATTGAATTGTGGAGCTTGTTAACTCCGGCATTGAGGGTTCGTGTAATCCTACGCAATGTGTTCATCATCCAACAAGAGAGTGTAGAGTATTTTATCTATTCTGTTATGTGATCAATGTTGAGAGTGTCCACTAGTGAAAGTCTAATCCCTAGGCCTTGTTCCTAAATACTGCTATCGCTGCTTCTTGTTTACTGAATGACTGCTGCTGCGTTACTACTGCATGTTTACTTCCTACAATATTACTACCATCAACTGCACGCCAGCAAGCTATTTTTCTGGCGCAGTACTATTGCTCATATTCATTCATACCACTTGTATTTCACTATCTCTTCGCCGAACTAGTACACCTATTAGGTGTGTTGGGGACACAAGAGACTTCTTGCTTTGTGGTTGCGGGGTTGCATGAGAGGGATATCTTTGACCTCTTCCTCCCTGAGTTCGATAAACCTTGGGTGATCCACTTAAGGGAAACTTGCTGCTGTTCTACAAACCTCTGCTCTTGGAGGCCCAACACTGTCTACAAGAATAGAAGCACCCGTAGACATCATTATGCGATGAGAATCCGTGTTTTTCGAGATAGTAGGACAAGGTGTGAGCACTATTAGTACTCTATGCATGGGACATGCAACTTGTAGGAAGTATTATGCATAGCACATATGAATTATTACTACCGTTGACAAAATTGTTTCTATGTTTTCAAAACAAAAGCTTTAGCACAAAAATAGTGATCAATGCTTCCCTCTGCGAAGGGCCAATCTTTTACTTTATTGTTGAGTCAGTTTACCCATTCCCTTCTATCTTAGAAGCAAACACTTGTGTTAACTGTGTGCATTGATTCTTACATGTTTATTTATTTTCTGTTATATTACTCTATGTTGACAAATATCCATGAGATATACATGTTACAAGTTGAAAGCAGTTGCTAAAACTTAATCATCCTTTGTGTTGCTTCAATGCATTCTACTATGAATTTATTGCTTATGAGTTAGCTCTTATGCAAGTCTTATTGATACTTGTCTTGAAAGTATTATTCATGAAAAGTTTTGCTATATGATTCATTTGCTTAGTCATTATCTTTGTTAGCAATCTATTGCTTCAGATCACTCCATTCATCTCATATGCTTTACAATAATGTTGATCAAGATTATGTTGGTAGCATGTCACTTCAGAAATTATTTGTGTTATCGTTTACCTAAGGGACGAGTAGGAACTAAGCAGGGATGCTTGATACGTCCCAGCGCGTATAATTTCTTATGTTCCATGCTACTTTTATTACAATACTTGAGTGTTTTACACATACTTTCAGCGTTATTTTACATTTTCGGCACTAACCTATTAACAAGATGCCGAAGTGCAGTTCTGTTTATCTGCTGTTTTTGGTTTCAGAAATCCTAGTAAGGATATTCTCGGTTGGACGAAATCAACGCCTAGGGTCCTATTATTGAAGCTCCGAAGACCGAAGAGGAGACGAAGTGGGGCCACGAGGTGGGGACACACCAAGGTGGCGCGGCCCAAGCCTGGCCGCGCCGGCACGGTGTGTGGCCCCTCGTCCCCCTGACCTACCTCTGCTAGCTACTTAAAGCCTCCGTCGTGAAACCCCCTGCAGAGAGCCACGATACGGAAAACATGCGAGAGGCTGCCGCCGCAGATCCCATCTCGGGGGATTCGGAGATCGCCTCCGCACCCTGCGGAGAATCATAGGAGGGCTCTACATCATCATGCCCGCCTCCAGGATTGATGCGTGAGTAGTTCATCCTTGGACTATGGGTCCATAGATAGCTAGATGGTTGTCTTCTCCGCTTGTGCTATCATTGTATTAGATCTTGTGAGCTGCCTAACATGATCAAGATCATCTATTTGTAATGCTACATGTTGTGTTTGGTGAGATCCGATGAATAGAGAATATTATGTTAAGTTGATTATCAATCTATCATATATGTGTTGTTTATGTTCTTGCATGCTCTCCGTTGCTAGTAGAGGCTCTGCCAAGTTGATACTTGTAACTCCAAGAGGGAGTAATTATGCTCGATAGTGGGTTCATGCCTCCATTAAATCTGGGATCGTGACAGTGGGTTCTAAGGTTGTGGATGTCTTTGTTATACTAGGGATAAAACATTGATGCTTTGTCTAAGGATATTTGTGTTGATTACATTACCGCGCCATACTTAATGCAATTATCATTGTTACAACTTAAGGAAGGGGTTCGGATGATAACCCGAAGGTGGATTATTTAGGCATAGATGCATGCTTGGATAGCGGTCTATGTACTTTGTCGTAATGCCGATTAAATCACATAGTAATCATCGTTGATATGTATTGAATCTTTATTTGTCAATTGCTCACCTGTAATTTGTTCACCCAGCATGTTAGTTATCTTATTGGAGAGACACCACTAGTGAACTGTGGACCCCGGTCCATTCTTTTACATCTGAATACATTCTCTGCTTTTCTTGTTCTTTGCAAACAAACACCATCTTCCACTCGATACACTTACTCCTTTGTTTTAGCAAGCCGGTGAGATTGACAACCTCAGCTGTTACGTTGGGGCAAAGTACTTTGATTGTGTTGTGCAGGTTCCACGTTGGCGGTTTCACGGTGTTGCGCCGCACTACATTCCTCCACCAACAACCTTCACGTGCTTCTTGGCTCCCTTGGTTCGATAACCTTGGTTTCATACTGAGGGAAACTTGCTTCTATACGCATCATACCTTCCACTTGGGGTTCCCAACGGACGCGTGCATCTACGCGTATCAGTGCTACCTTTAAAATTTCATTCCTTTGTCTTTGCAATATATAGCTCATGGGAAAATAGCTTAAAAACTATTGTGGTGATGAATATGTAGCTATGTGTTTTAGTTCTTATAAGTTGCTTGTTGAGCGGTAACCATGTTTCTGGGGACGCCATCAACTTTTTACACCTTTGTTGAATATCATGTGAGTTGCTATGCATGTTCGTCTTGTCTGAAGTAAGGGTGATTTATCATGATCAAATGGTTTGAGTATGCATATGTTAGAGAAGAACATTGGGCGCTAACCAAAGCCATGTATCATGGTGGAAGTTTTCGGTTGGACATTCATCCTCAATCTCTTATGAGAATATTATCTATTGTTGAATGCTTATGCATTAAAGAGGAGTCCATTATCTGTTTTCTATGTTGTCCCGGTATGGATGTCCTAAGTTGAGATCTATTAAAAACGAGAAATCAAATGCGATTTATCTCCTTGGACCTTTGTACAGGCGGCATAGAACCCCTTTGTGACACTTGGTTGAAACATATGTTATGCAATGATAATCCATGTAAATCCAAGCTAATTAGGACAAGGTGCGGGCACTATTGGTATTCTATGCATGAGGCTTGCAACTTGTAGGAAGTATTATGCATAACACATATGAATTATTACTACCGTTGACAAAATTGTTTCTTTGTTTTCAAAATAAAAGCTCTAGCACAAAAATAGTAATCCATGCTTCCCTCTGCGAAGGGCCATTCTTTTACTTTATGTTGAGTGAGTTTACCTACTTCTTTCTATCTTGGAAGCAAACACTTGTGTTGTGTGCATTGATTCTTACATGTTTACTTATTGCACTTGTTATATTACTCTATGTTGACAATTATCCATGAGATATACATGTTACAAGTTGAAATCAATTGCTGAAACTTAATCATCCTTTGTGTTGCTTCAATGCCTTCTACTTTGAATCTATTGCTTTATGAGTTAGCTCTTATGCAAGTCTTTTTGATACTTGTCTTGAAAGTACTATTCATGAAAAGTTTTGCTATATGATTCAGTTGTTTATTCATTATCTCTTTGTTAGCAATGTATTACTTTGAATCATACCATTCATCTCATATGCTTTACAATAATGTTGATCAAGGTTATGTTGATAGCATGTCACTTCAGAAATTATTGTTGTTATCGTTTACCTACTCGGGGGCGAGAAGGAACTAAGCTTGGGGATGCTTGATACGTCTCCAACGTATCTATAATTTCTTATGTTCCATGCTACTTTTGTGACAATACTCACATGTTTTATACATACTTTACATCATTATTATGCATTTTCCGGCACTAACCTATTAACAAGATGCCGAAGCGCCAGTTCTTGTTTTCTGCTGTTTTTGGTTTCAGAAATCCTACAAAGGAAATATTCTCGGAATTGGACGAAATCAACGCCCAGGGTCTTATTTTTCCACGCAGCTTCCAGAAGACCGGAGGATACGAGGGGCCACGAGGGCGAGCATAGGGCGGTGCGGCTGGCCTTGGCCGGCCTATGGTGTGGGGCCTTGTGCCCCCAGCCGCTGCTTCCGCCTACTTATACCCTCGTCGAAAACCCTATTACCAAGAGCCATGATACGGAAATACTTCGAGACGCGCCGCCGCCAATCCCATCTCGGGGATTCAGAGATCGCCTCCGGCACCGGAGGGGGAATCATCACCGGAGGGCTGTACATCACCATGCCCGCCTCCGGATTGATGTGTGAGTAGTTCATCCTTGGACTATGGGTCCATAGCAGTAGCTAGATGGTTGTCTTCTCCTTTTGTGCTATCATGTTTAGATCTTGTGAGCTGCCTAACATGATCAAGATCATCTATTTGTAATGCTACATGTTGTGTTTGGCGGGATCCGATGAATATAGAATATTATGTCAAGTTGATTATCAATCTATCATATATGTGTTATTTATGTTCTTGCATGCTCTCTGTTGCTAGTAGAGGCTCTGGCCAAGTTGATACTTGTAACTCCAAGAGGGAGTATTTATGCTCGATAGTGGGTTCATGCCTCCATTGAATCTGGGACAGTGACAGAAAGTTCTAAGGTTGTGGATGTGTGATACGTCTCCAACGTATCGATAATTTCTTATGTTCCATGCCACTTTATTGATGATACCTACATGTTTTATGCACATTATATGTCATATTTATGCATTTTCTGGAACTAACCTATTAACAAGATGCCGAAGAGCCATTCTGTTTTCTGTTTTTGGTTTCAGAAATCCTAGTAAGGAAATATTCTTGGAATTGGACGAAACTTTCGCCCCGGGTCCTATTTTTGCACGAAGCTTCCGAGAAGACCGAAGAGACAACGAAGTGGGGCCACGAGGCAGCCGGGGCTAGGGCGGCGCGGCCCAAGCCTGGCCGCGGCCCTACCCCGGGCACCTCGTGTGGCCCCCGCGTTGCCCTTCCGCCTACTTAAAGTCTCCGTCGCGAAACCCCCGGACGAGGCCACGATACGGAAAACCTTCCGAGAGACGCCGCCGCCGCGAATCCCATCTCGGGGATTCAGGAGATCGCCTCCGGCACCCTGCCCCGGAGAGGGGATTCATCTCCCGGAGGACTCTTCATCGCCATGATCGCCTCCGGAGTGATGAGTGAGTAGTTCACCCTTGGACCATGGGTCCATAGCAGTAGCTAGATGGTCGTCTTCTCCTTGTTGTGCTTCATTGTTGGATCTTGTGAGCTGCCTAACATGATCAAGATCATCTATATGTAATTCTATATGTTGTGTTTGTCGGGATCCGATGGATAGAGAGTACTATGATTATGGTGATTATCAATCTATTGTTTATGTGTTGTTTATGATCTTGCATGCTCTCCGTTATTAGTAGAGGCTCTGGCCAAGTTTGTACTCTTAACTCCAAGAGGGAGTATTTATGCTCGATAGTGGGTTCATGCCTTCATTGACACCTGGGACAGTGACAGAAAGTTCTAAGGTTGTGATGTGTTGTTGCCACTAGGGATAAAACATTGATTCTATGTCTAAGGATGTAGTTGTCGATTACATTACGCACCATACTTAATGCAATTGTCTGTTGCTTAGCAACTTAATACTGAATGGGGTTCGGATGATAACCGAAGGTGGACTTTTTAGGCATAGATGCGGTTGGATGGCGGTCTATGTACTTTGTCGTAATGCCCAATTAAATCTCACTATATTTATCATATCATGTATATGCATTGTTATGCCTTTCTCTATTTGTCAATTGCCCGACTGTAATTTGTTCACCCAACATGCTTTTATCTTATGGAGAGACACCTCTAGTGAACTGTGGACCCCGGTCCTATTCTTTACATAGCATACAATCTACTGCAATTGTGTTTTACTGTTTTCTTTGCAAACATCTTCCACTCGATACGTTTAATCCTTTGTTACAGCAAGCCGGTGAGATTGACAACCTCACTGTTTCGTTGGGGCAAAGTACTTGGGTTGTGTTGTGCGGGTTCCGCGTTGGCGGAATCTGGTGTTGCGCCATCATATTTCGCGACCATCAACCTTCAACGTGCTTCTTGGCTCCTCTGGTTCGATTAAACCTTGGTTTCTTTCTGAGGGAAAACTTGCCACTGTGCGCATCATACCTTCCTCTTGGGGTTCCCAACGGACGTGTACATTTACGCGCATCAAGCCTGTTTCTGGCGCCGTTGCGGGAGATCAAGACACGCTGCAAGGGGAGTCTCCACTTCTCAATCTCTTTACTTTGTTTTTGTCTTGCTTTATTTTATTTACTACTCTGTTTGCTGCACTAAATCAAAACACAAAAAAATTAGTTGCTAGTTTTACTTTATTTACTGTCTTGCTCTCTATATCGAAAACACAAAAAAATTAGTTACTTGCATTTACTTTATCTAGTTTGTTTTATTTACCGTTGCTAAAATGAATACTCCTGAAAATACTAAGTTGTGTGACTTCACAAATGCAAATAATAATGATTTCCTATGCACACCTATTGCTCCACCTTTACTACAGCAGAATTCTTTGAAATTAAACCTTTCTTGAACCTGTTATGAGAGATCAATTTTCTGGTGTTAGTTCTGATGATGCTGCTGCCCATCTCAATAATTTTGTTGAACTTTGTGAAATGCAAAAGTATAAAGATGTAGATGGTGATATTATTAAATTGAAAGTGTTTCCTTTCTCATTAAGAGGAAGAGCTAAAGATTGGTTGCTATCTTTGCCTAAGAATAGTATTGATTCATGGACTAAATGCAAGGATGCTTTTATTGGTAGATATTATCCTCCCGCTAAAATTATATCTTTGAGAAGTAGCATAATGAATTTTAGACAATTAGATACTGAACATGTTGCTCAAGCATGGGAGAGAATGAAAACTTTGGTAAAGAATTGCCCAACCCATGGACTGACTACTTGGATGATCATCCAAACCTTCTATGCATGACTAAATTTTTCTTCTGAATTTATTGGATTCAGCTGATGGAGGTACCTTTATGTCCATCACATTGGGGCGGCTACAAAACTTCTTGATGATATGATGATAAATTACCCTGAATGGCACACGGAAAGAGCTCCACAAGGTAAGAAGGTAAATTCGTTGAAGAAACCTCTTCCTTGAGTGATAAGATTGATGTGATTATGTCTATGCTTGTGAATGGTAGATCTAATGTTGATCCAAATAATGTTCCTTTAGCTTCATTGGTTGCTCAAGAAGAAAATGTTGATGTGAATTTCATTAAAAACAATAATTTCAACAACAATGCTTATAGGAACAACTCTGGTAATAACTATAGGCCATATCCTGCTAATGGTAATGGTTATGGTAATTCTTATGGGAATTCTTACAATAATAATAGGAGTGTACCCTCTGGTCTTGAAGCTATGCTTAAAGAATTTATTAGTACACAAACTGCTTTTAACAAATCTGTTGAGGAAAAGCTTGATAAAATTGATATTATTGCTTCTAGAGTTGATAGACTTGCCTCCGATGTTAATCTTTTAAAATTGAAAGTTATGCCTAATAATGATATTGATAATAAGATTACTACTACAGCAAATGCCATCCAAGTTAGAATTAATGAGAATATAAGATTAATGGCTGAATTGCGTGCTAGGTGGGATAGAGAAGAAAATGAAAAACTAGCTAAAGAGAATAATGTAGCTAAAGTTTGGACTATTACCACCACTAGTAATGCTAATTCTTCACATGTTGCTGCACCTCCTACTATCAATGGTAAAATAATTGGTGTTGGCAATGTTTCTACTCCTAGTGCAAGCGTACAAAACTGCCTGAAATTGCTAAAACTGCTAAACTGCTTGTGATAAAACTGCTGAAATTTTTTCCAACCTTGGGAACAATGATCCCATTGCTGTAGCTCATAATGATTTAGATTTTGATGATTGCCACATCTCTGAAGTTATAAAGTTCTTACAAAAACTTGCTAAAAGTCCTAATGCTAGCGCTATAAATTTAGCCTTTACAAAACATATTACAAATGCTCTCATAAAAGCTAGAGAAGAGAAACTTTGAAACTTCTATTCCTAGAAAGTTAGAAGATGGTTGGGAGCCCATCATTAAAATGAAATTCAATGACTTTGAATGTAATGCTTTATGTGATCTTGGTGCAAGTATTTCTGTTATGCCTAAAAAGATTTATGATATGCTTGACTTGCCGCCATTGAAGAATTGTTATTTGGATGTTAATCTTGCCGATAATGTTAAAAAGAAACCTTTGGGGAGGATTGATAATGTGCACATTACGGTTAACAATAACCTTGTCCCGTTGATTTTGTTGTCTTGGATATCGAATGCAATGCATCTTGTCCTATTGTGTTGGGAAGACCTTTTCTTCGAACTGTTGGTGCTGTTATTGATATGAGGAAGGTAATATTAAATATCAATTTCCTCTCAAGAAAGGTATGGAACACTTCCCTAGAAAGAGAATGAAGTTGCCTTTTGATTCTATTATTAGAATAAGTTATGATGTTGATGCTTCTACTCTTGATAATACTTGATTTGCACTTTCTGCGCCTAGCTGTTAAAGAAAAGCGCTTATGGGAGACAACCCATGTTTTTACTACAGCAATTTTTGTTTTGTTGAGTCTTGGAAGTTGTTTACTACTGTAGCAACCTCTCCTTATCATGTTTTTGTGCCAAGTAAAGTTTCTATGTCAAAGTTGATGTTATATTTGGGATCGCTGCGCAGAAACAGCATTGCTGTCTGTTGTTGATCCTCAGATATGTACGCAACTTTCATTAGTTTTGAGTTTTTCCATTTGAGCAAGTCTGGTGCCAGCTTTAAATTCGTCTTTACGGACTGTTCTTTTTGACAGATTCTGCCTTTTATTTCGCATTGCCTCTTTTGCTATGTTGGATTTATTTCTTTGATCCATTAATGTCCAGTAGCTTTATGCAATGTCCAGAAGTGAAAATAATGATTGTGTCACCTCTGAATGTGTGAATTATTAATTGTGCACTAACCCTCTAATGAGTTTGCTTGAAGTTTGGTGTGAAGTTTTCAAGGGTCAAGAGAGGAGAATGATATACTATGATCAAGAGGAGTGAAAGCTCTAAGCTTGGGGATGCCCCCGTGGTTCACCCCTGCATATTTTAAGAAGACTCAAGCGTCTAAGCTTGGGGATGCCCAAGGCATCCCCTTCTTCATCGACCACATCATCAGGTTCCTCCCCTGAAACTATATTTTTATTCAATCACATCTTGTGTTCTTTACTTGGAGCGTCGGTTTGTTTTTGTTTTTGTTTTTGTTTGAATAAGATGGATCCTAGCATTCACTTTGTGGGAGAGAGACACGCTCCGCTGTTGCATATGGACACATGTGTCCTTAGGCTTTACTCATAATGTTCATGGCGAAGTTTCTTCTTCGTTAAATTGTTATATGGTTGGAATTGGAAAATGCTACATGTAGTAATTCTAAAATGTCTTGGATAATGTGATACTTGGCAATTGTTGTGCTCATGTTTAAGCTCTTGCATCATATGCTTTGCACCCATTAATGAAGAAATACATAGAGCTTGCTAAAATTTGATTTGCATATTTGGTCTCTCTAAGGTCTAGATAATATCTAGTATTGAGTTTTGAACAACAAGGAAGACGGTGTAGAGTCTTATAATGTTTACAATATGTCTTTTATGTGAGTTTTGCTGCACTTGTTCATCCTTGAGTTTGCTTCAAATAACCTTGCTAGCCTAAACCTTGTATCGAGAGGGAATACTTCTCATGCATCCAAAATCCTTGAGCCAACTACTATGCCATTTGTGTCCACCATACCTACCTACTACATGGTATTTCTCCGCCATTCCAAAGTAAATTGCTTGAGTGCTACCTTTAAAATTCCATCATTCACCTTTGCAATATATAGCTCATGGGACAAAATAGCCTTAAAAACTATCGTAGTATTGAATATGTACTTATGCACTTTATCTTTTATTAAGTTGCTTGTTGTGCGATAACCATGCTTCTGGGGACGCCATCAACTATTGTTGAATATCATGTGAGTTGCTATGCATGTCCGTCTTGTCGAAGGATCTATCATTTTAGTGGTTGGAGCATGCAAAATTGTTAGAGAAGAACATTGGGCCGCTAACTAAAGCCATGAATCATGGTGGAAGTTTCAGTTTGGACATATATCCTCAATCTCATATGAGAATAATAATCATTGCTACATGCTTATGCATTTAAGAGGAGTCCATTATCTGTTGTCCATGTTGTCCCGGTATGGATGTCTAAGTTGAGAATAATCAAAAGCGAGAAATCCAAAATGCGAGCTTTCTCCTTAGACCTTTGTACAGGCGGCATGGAGGTACCTTTGTGACACTTGGTTGAAACATGGCATGCAAAGATCCGGTAGTCCAAGCTAAGTAGGACGAGGTGCGGGCACTATTTGTACACTATGCATGAGGCTTGCAACTTGTAAGATATAATTTACATAACTCATATGCTTTATTACTACCGTTGACAAAATTGTTTCATGTTTTCAAAATAAAAGCTCTAGCACAAATACAGCAATCGATGCTTTCCTCTTTGAAGGACCATTCTTTTACTTTTATTGTTGAGTCAGTTTACCTATCTCCCTCCACCTTAAGAAGCAAACACTTGTGTGAACTGTGCATTGATTCCTACATACTTGCATATTGCACTTGTTATATTACTTTATGTTGACAATATCCATGAGATATACATGTTATAAGTTGAAAGCAACCGCTGAAACTTAATCTTCCTATGTGTTGCTTCAACACCTTTACTTTGATTTATTGCTTTATGAGTTAACTCTTATGCAAGACTTATTGATGCTTGTCTTGAAAGTACTATTCATTTGTTCACTCATGTCATTACCTTTGTTTTGATCGCTGCATTCATTACATATGTTTACAAATAGTATGATCAAGATTATGATGGCATGTCACTTCAGAAATTATCTTTGTTATCGTTTTACCTGCTCGGGACGAGCAGAACTAAGCTTGGGGATGCTGATACGTCTCCAACGTATCGATAATTTCTTATGTTCCATGCCACTTTATTGATGATACCTACATGTTTTATGCACATTATATGTCATATTTATGCATTTTCTGGAACTAACCTATTAACAAGATGCCGAAGAGCGATTCTTCTGTTTTCTGCTGTTTTGGTTTCAGAAATCCTAGTAAGGAAATATTCTCGGAATTGGACGAAACTTTCGCCCAGGGTCCTATTTTTGCACGAAGCTTCCGAAGACCGAAGAGATAACGAAGTGGGGCCACGAGGCAGCCAGGGGCTAGGCGGCGCGGCCCAAGCCCTGGCCGCGCGGCCCTACCCCTGGGCACCTCGTGTGGCCCCCGCGTTGCCCTTCCGCCTACTTAAAGTCTCCGTCGCGCCCCCAGTACCGAGAGCCACGATACGGAAAACCTTCCAGACGCCGCCGCCGCATCCCATCTCGGGGATTCAGGAGATCGCCTCCGGCACCTGCCGGAGAGGGATTCATCTCCCGGAGGACTCTTCATCGCCATGATCGCCTCCGGAGTGATGAGTGAGTAGTTCACCCCTGGACCATGGGTCCATAGCAGTAGCTAGATGGTCGTCTTCTCCTTGTTGTGCTTCATTGTTGGATCTTGTGAGCTGCCTAACATGATCAAGATCATCTATATGTAATTCTATATGTTGTGTTTGTCGGGATCCGATGGATAGAGAGTACTATGATTATGGTGATTATCAATCTATTGTTTATGTGTTGTTTATGATCTTGCATGCTCTCCGTTATTAGTAGAGGCTCTGGCCAAGTTTGTACTCTTAACTCCAAGAGGGAGTATTTATGCTAGATAGTGGGTTCATGCCTTCATTGACACCTGGGACAGTGACAGAAAGTTCTAAGGTTGTGATGTCTTGTTGCCACTAGGGATAAAACATTGATTCTATGTCTAAGGATGTAGTTGTCGATTACATTACGCACCATACTTAATGCAATTGTCTGTTGCTTAGCAACTTAATACTGAATGGGGTTCGGATGATAACCTGGTGGACTTTTTAGGCATAGATGCGGTTGGATGGCGGTCTATGTACTTTGTCGTAATGCCCAATTAAATCTCACTATATTTATCATATCATGTATATGCATTGTTATGCCTTTCTCTATTTGTCAATTGCCGCTGTAATTTGTTCACCCAACATGCTTTTATCTTATGGGAGAGACACCTCTGAACTGTGGACCCCGGTCCTATTCTTTACATAGCATACAATCTCTTGCAATTGTGTTTTACTGTTTCTTTGCAAACATCTTCCACTCGATACGTTTAATCCTTTGTTACAACAAGCCGGTGAGATTGACAACCTCACTGTTTCGTTGGGGCAAAGTACTTGGGTTGTGTTGTGCAGGTTCGCGTTGGCGCGAATCCCTGGTGTTGCGCCGCATCATATTTGCGACCATCAACCTTCAACGTGCTTCTGGCTCCTCTTGGTTCGATTAAACCTTGGTTTCTTTCGAGGGAAAACTTGCCACTGTGCGCATCATACCTTCCTCTTGGGGTTCCCAACGGACGTGTACATTTACGCGCATCAAATGTCTGTTGCTACTAGGGATAAAACATCGATGCTTTGTCTAAGGATATTTGTGTTGATTACATTACGCACCATACTTAATGCAATTGTGTTGTTTGCAATTTAAAACTGAAAGGGCGGATGCTTGAAGGTGGACTATTTAGGCATAGATGCATGCTGGATGGCGGTCTATGTTCTTTTTCGTAATGCCCTAATTAAATCTCATAGTGATCATCATGATATGTATTGAATCTTTATTTGTCAATTGCCCGCCTGTAATTTGTTCACCCAGCATGTTATTTATCTTATTGGAGAGACACCACTAGTGAACTATGGACCCCGGTCCATTCTTTTACATCTGAAATACAATCTGCAATCTCTGTTCTTTGTTATTCTTTGCAAACAAACATCATTTTCCACACCATACGTTTAATCCTTTGTTTTCAGCAAGCCGGTGAGATTGACAACCTCACTGTTACATTGGGGCAAAGTATTTTGATTGTGTTGTGCAGGTTCCACGTTGGCGCCGGAATCATGGTGCGCCGCACTACACTCCTCCACCAACAACATTCACGTGGTCCTTGACTCCTACTGGTTCGATAACCTTGGTTTCTTTCTGAGTGAAACCTTGCTGCTGTGCGCATCACACCTTCCTCTTGGGGTTCCCAACGGACGTGTGCTTTACCGTCACAAGGAAGTTGTTGCCTCCACGCACAGCAGTACGGTAATTATTTTGGAAAACCCTTCACAAACAGAGCTATCACCTCTGGAGTTCTATGACTTTTAGGCAAATGTAGGAAACGGCATGTGACACCGCATATTTTGTCGGACCGAGGCCATATTTGGAACGTGTGTGGTCCCTTGGATGGGAAGCAAGGCCCCGGGAGCGGATTTCCAATCCGACCCATGGGCGATGGTTTTTTCATTTTCGGGATGCCAAAACGAGTTTTTTGTGAAGCAGCTACATGGGGCGCATTTTATTATTGCGCGAGACCTCCGCGTAGTGGTAGGACACCGCCTCCGCACCACATATCACATGTCATATGTGCGCGCTAGCTATCTAGGAATCACTGCGGCTTCCTGCGATGTCCCGCCGAATCCGCTGGAAACTGACCGGATTTGAACTAGGGGTACACTTTCCGTTGCTCAATAAATTCCACGCATATTTTTAAGATCTATAACACATCACTTTATGTGCTAATTTTTGTCCGTTTAGCATGTTGGCGAAAGGTGCACCAGCGCGCCCGGTACAGCCATTTCGCATCTCCTGAGGGGCCCGTTTTGGCTAGATGGCAAACTGGACGTCATATTTGGATTCCTCTAATTTTTAGGTTCAAATGATGATATGCATGTTATATTTAGATTCCTCTCATTTTTCTGATCATTTACACATATTATTTGTGGAATTTTGATTTTCCGATTTAAAGATATTAATTATTCCATATTAAATAGAAAAAAGACCAAAACATAAAATCATTTTATTGTTATTTGAATTCAATATTATTATTACTTATATATTCATTGTTGTTTACTTAAGTAATTGTTTGGAATTTAAAAATAAAGATGTGTGACATCACGGTTCAAGTGTTAATAGGGTTGATATGCTATTATTATCACCAAGGTGTCAATTCTTTAGCTCATCCGAATAAAACCAAGGAGTTAAGCGTGCTGAGGCTGGAGTAATGTGAGGATGGGTGACCGACTGGAAAGTTTAACCATGATTGTAATTTGGCCTAAGATTACTTAGAGTTAAAAGTGTATTGGGTGAAAGATAAATAAGTAAAAAAAGAAAAAAACGGGTGCAAAAAAATTAAAATTTGAAAAATTTAAAAGTCTATGCCGAGGGTTTTGCCGTCGGCATACAAAAAAAGACATTTTTCAAAAAAAATTAAATTTTTTTTGGAGAAAGGAAATTTGAATTTTTTAAATTTGTATGCCGACGGTTTTGTTGTCGGTGTAGCACGACGGCAATAGTGGCTCCGTCGAGGGAGGTAGTCGCTGAGGAGCTATGCCGAGGGCGGCCCTCGGCGTAGCCTACGCCGAGGGTTCCCGGCCCTCGGCATATCGGCCCATTCCTGTAGTATACTTAGGAATTCTTCATACATGCGACGACTTTTAAGGTGTAGGATTAAATTTCATATAAACTTTTCAAAGACTCTTTTACACTACATTGTAGTTAAAAATTCTATTAAATCTCCTAGAAATAATGTTTTGTGTTTCCTTGATGTAATTAAACTAAGTTTCTAGTAGTATTCAAGCATTTCAATTAAAGAAGACCTTTTTTGCGTGAAAGAGAAGATGACATTAGAGCAATGACCTTACAGATATGTCCAACAACGAAGAGAAAATTACAGATAAGGCCAACTAGACCCGAATCCGCTGGCGGCGACCAAGACAAGTCGATGGCGCGCCGTGTCGCTACTGCTCCTCTAATGAACTTGATTCGGAAATAGCTCCCCAGCTAGCGGGAAGTCGTCGAACGACATCTCCGAAGAGCCTGCACCTTGGACCGCCGACATCGTCGTGATGCTTCAATTCATCCACTCCATCGTCTTCAACACAATGCTCTAGATCCACCGCAAGCTCCGATCTGGAAGGGGAGCGAGGCACTCACTGGATCCGAAGACCGCCGAGCACCGGGCAGGCACACGCTCAGCAGCAGTGCTCCGAGGACCACCGCCAGCATAGGGGAAGAGCACTGCCACCAAAAGCCGGTCCGCCAGCATTGCCACCTCCACGATGCCGCCGGCTAGCACCCTAGACGACCTAGCTATGTTCAAGCCACGATCCGGGGATCCTCCACCCTCCCGCTGCCAGAGCAACCGCCGGAGAGGGAGGGATCCCGCGAATCCCCGGCAAGTGAGCGGGACGACCAGGGAACGCCCAAGAAATCGCCCTCTGGATTTGAAGTGAAGGAAGGAAGCAATGCCGACCTGCGGGCTAGAAGAACCAGACAATCTGGGTGCACACTCGAGAGCACTCGGACCGGTCAAGACTAAGAGCATCTCCAGTCGCGTCCCCCAAACCGTCTCCCAAAGGGATTTCGGGCGCGCCGGACAAAAAAATGTTTCCAGCCGCGTCCCCCAAAGCCTCTTTTTGTCCGGCGCGGCCTGATACGGTGTCCGGCGCTCCGAGCCCATCCCCGCCCCACATGAGACGCTCCGGGCACGCCGGACACAACGAAAAGCGAGGCGGGCTCTCACCTGTCGGCGACTATTTCCATAAACCGTTGGTTCGTGCCTTTTTTCTCGTCGGGCCTTCCCTCCCGTGCCTCCCACCCATTCGCCGCCGCTGGATTTGCCGGCCGTTTTGACGGCTGATCTTTTGAAAAGATTCTTTTCTGAGAGTCGGCACCGTCGTCGCGGCTGGCACTCTCACCGGACGTTTCGCCGCCGCCGCTTCGCCAGCGCGTCCAGAACGCGGCGTCAAATTCGTCCCACCTCCGCGCACACAAGGTGTTCGACGACTTGCCAGGTAGGTGCGATTGGCCGCTGTTCGTTGCCTCGTCTTCCGCGGCGCAACTTTAACCATTGATTTTGCTTCAGACATGGATAGCGACGACGAGATGCTTGTCCGACTGCTGGAGGGTGAGCAAGCCTTCGACGACGATATCCGAGAGCATTTGCTGATCATCGCGAGAAAGAGGCCACGCCGTGGAAGATCAAGGACGGGGAGAAAGAAGTCGAAGCCCCGGCAGAGGATGGAGGGGCATACCATGCTGCATAACGACTACTTCGCAGATGACGCAACACATGCCGACAATTTTCGTCGCCGGTATAGGATGAGTAAGGGTTTGGTCATGAATATCCTCCACGGCGTTCGAGAGTTCGACCCCTACTTCAAGCTCAAGCACGACGATGTAGGTGTTGTCGGGTTCTCGTTGATTCATGAATAAATGGTTGTGTTTTCAAAAACCCTTTTAAAAAAATTGGGGGCGGCGTTTAGGGGACGCGGCTGGGAAACAACGTCCCCCAAACGCGGCACAAACAAAACATGTCCCCCAAACGCTTAATCCGGCACCGTTTGAGGGACGGTTTAGGGGACGCAACTGGAGATGCTCTAAGTCCATCCTCCTCGTGGAGTAGAATTCAAGTGCATCTTATGTGGAGCTCAAGACATCATCTCAGTCTAATCTTTTCTCTGGATTGTAATGGATCGGATTGTAATGGATCGGCGGAACAGACGAGTCAGAAACGTTTTTAATGAGTGCATAGTCGGCTTGAGCTCATTCCGATCAAAATGCTCGCACATTGGTGTTTCTACTTTAGGTTTTATCACTTTCCCTACTTGCTAGTCACCTTGTGATCTCGTTATCTTATCAATCCGTGAAGATCAGGCAAACCCACCATATCAAATTTAGCCCCTTACATCAAGTGAATGGTATGGCCAATGATGTGGTCGTGGTTTCACAAGCGCTAGTAACTTCTTTAAAATAATCCAAATTTACTTTTTTTTATTTCTTCCTTTTATTTGTAGTTTTCTCTTACCTGTGAATATTATAGTAATACTTTTCTATGTTTCTAAATGATTGTAATGTTTAATTTCCTGATCTTTTGCTAATATTTTTGTCTTTTAGTTTTTTTATTCCTCATGTGCGTCTGTTTACGGTGCACCACCTCGTTGTCATTGTTCAAATCGCTTTGAATACCATGACAAAGCAGATAGATAAGGTTCAGTTTCAAATGATTCCAGAGAAAAAAATGATTTACTTGGGCAGAGTAGGGATGAAGATTTTGAAGAATCAATGAAGAACAAAAATTTAGGGAATTAGATGCACAAAATTGAGTCATTTGCGCCCCCAAACATTCATATTTTCTATTTTAGGCTAGCTCCGCCACTGGTCGTGAGATAAGAAACAAACCTTTCCTAAACACAAGCCATATGCTTTAGGCTACTAGCATCAAATTCAACGCTATAATGAAAATTTTACACTAAGAACTAAGAAAGGAGCCACAAAGATATATCTCTTGCAGTTTACTTTCCTTACGAAATTCCTAAAACAACTGCCACTGCCGACCTGTCCTAGTCTAGTCAGCCCCTCAACTTTACACCTCCCGTTGTAGTCACCTGGGATGGGGAACATGATCTTTTGACAATACCTGTCGACAGGTCACAGTTAATCATATTTCTATCTCTCTCTCTCCATATAGAACACAAGCATTCAAGCTGAGGTACATCAACAAAAAAATAGTAATAAGATTTCATGAAAATTCAGACCCCTTCTCACCAACAGGAGGATGCCCCTACCCAAAAGCCATACACTCAAATCATAAATCTAACGACCCCATAAAAGCACTTCCATACATGGGAGTGGAACACATTTGCAATCTATCCCAAGTTTCTCCAGCAGCCCTCCTTATCTCTAACCCTCTCATGTCGCCATTACATGTTTCATGAGCTTCAGGAAACCAAATGTAGCCATGGAATGGCCCTGAGCCATTTATTATGGTCGATGGTGGACAGCAGCTAATGCAACTGTACGCGTGATTGGAATTGTCTTGAGAGCTTTGCATGGACACACTGTTGTCGGATCATATTGGGTGGTGCTGAACTGTTGATACTAACCTGTGCCCTAGGTGTGGGGTTTCGCACAGCTGGATTTCCTGAACCAAAATCTTTGGTCATGTTGCCTGTGTTGTCAGGATCATCTAGGGCCATTCCTTTACTGCTTGGCGGTCACCACTTCCCCAGTTGCGGATGTCAGGATCACCAATTGGGGATTTGTTATAGGGGTCAAACAAAGTTATTGGATTAGACTTGGGTAACTCATTTGTTTGTCATTTTCATTGAGCTCATGGTATGACCTCTTTGTTATGAAGTTCTTTTTGCCAACCTAAATACCAAATGGGTGAATGATATCACTGCGTACCTAGCTAGGTACATTTCAGAGGATTCACAGCACACCGGGTAAAAAGTTATTTTCTTTGTAGTGCGTGAACCCCAACTTAAAGTCGAAAATACTCCCTCCGTTTACTAATATAAGATGTTTTAGCTTTTTGTAGATTCATCTATTTTGATATGTATCTAGTCTACTTTTATTGTGTAGATTCAATCATTATGGTGTATATCTAGTTCGCTTTAAAATATCTAAAACATTTTATATTTATGAACTGATGGAGTATATGTTAGCTCACTAAAAAATGATTTTGCATGGGTGTGCGGGCATGAGAAGAAAAGGAGAATTCTGCGACCATGTGTGTATCAACTTGGACATGGCATTGGGATATTAGGGTAAACCGACACTTAAGATTTGTAGTAGAAGCATGCGCAACACAACCTATGAAATCGGATACAGGATTGGCAAGCGTATGAGGGCACCCAGAAAAATCTAGATTTGATCTGAAACAAGGCAGCAAGTTGGCGCGTGCAGTCTGAATCTCAGAGCAAGTGGTTTAATTAAGAACATTGATTTTTGTAGCATAAAAATGCCATAAACTTGCAGTTTTGTATGCCAATCATTGCATTCAAAAGTTCAGCCATCTGTGTAGAAAATAAAATCTTAGCATATGGCCTATGGCCCTGCTAGAAAAATTCGACAGCCTGGCAGTTCTTAGCTGTCCCTTCAGTTTGCAGCTTTGCTCTGTATTCACTTAAAAGCAGGCTAAGTGTGAGAGTGAAAAGCTTAGCCTGAAGCATCTGCATGGAAGTTGATTAACCTAAGAAATGAGACAACAAAGAACAGTAACTGTGTTTCTCCCTTAACGAAAGTAAATACGTTTGTTGCATCCCAAATTTATAGACTGAAACAAAAGTAAGCCCCCCAATAAAAACAGGTAAGCATGCAAGGTGGGGAACATCAGGCATTATTGTTTTCAGGAAGAAAGTTAGGCACACATATTGTCTCTAAGAAAATAATGTTATCTCTGGCTCTGATGTATGTTTGAACAAGAAGGAAAATGCCAAAACAAAAAGGTATTGAAAACAAGAGAGTAATCTGTGCAAGATAGCCATTCAGAGATTCTATGGCCAAACCTAGAGGTGACATCACCACAACACCCAACATGCTAGGTAGCCTTCCAGAAAACAACAAGATCAGGTAAAAGTATGACGTGCAGAAATAATGGATCAGCAATTAATGTTCCGGTTTTAACTTTATTCATGAAAAATTAGATGCTTGTCATATCACAAGTCACACCAGGATTAAGACATTTAGGTCGCCAGATGTAATGTTCAGAAAGAGAATAAAAAAATCATGATTTTTTAGCACCCAAAACCTTATGATTACTCTAGCATGGAATACTATTATGCACACGCTTATCATGCATACAATCTGAAAGAAATGAGGACTACACGTGTGCGTCTTGTAGCTTCCTCGCTGCATCGAACTGAAAGGGCGAACAAATGTAAAGCGAGTGGTTTTGAGAAGAAATTAGCGGACAGAAATGGTTCTCTGAAGACATGAGATGTTGCCAGCTAGGATTCTTGTCGTTGAAGAAAAAAGAAATATTTAGAAGAATCGCTATCTGATGAAACTTTGTTGGAAACTAGGATCAGCTCCAAACCTACAAGCCATCGGTAATGATGGGTACAAGGAATCTTTCGCTTTCTCTGATTGTGTGATGACATTTGCTGAGGAGCTGTACTTGCCCAAGTTGGTGCCAATTATGAGTTATGACGGGTAAAGTGGTAGAAGATGGTGTAGATGATCAAGCAGAAGGAAGAAAATGGCAACATCATGCTTCCTTGATTGAATTAATTTCCTTATTCAAGCCCTGATCATAAGTTGTGTTTGAGTTCCTAGTTCGCCCAAAGACTATTAGAAAAGCAAGGCCGGCAGGTACTAGTTTTAACATTTTGCATCAGAACCTCGTGCTCTGATGGCATTGAGTAGGTTCCATACGAGCAGTTCGCCCAAGAGCTTCAACTGTTTAAGGAGAAAGATAGGTAACACTGGTAGTTCAGCAGTCTGGCCATATTTTGTTATCTTCAGCTCTGCTTCACATTTTGATCCGAGGTTGCAAATATCAGCTTTCTTAGTGGCCAAGACACTTAAGGTCTAGAAAGGAGCAAGAGCTTTCTATAAGGTTACTTGGCATCTTGGCAAGAACTTTCTTGCCACGTTGTATTATTAGTTCCTGTATGAGTTTACAAGGTGCACAAATGTCGGTATTGTACAGCCTTAGAGAAAGCAAACACGTGTTGAGAGCAGCCATTTTTCTTCTCTCTGAGGACTCATAGGGTAGCGAGTCGCCTGTTTTAGAGGTCAAAATTTAAGCATAGTAAAATACAGCACTAGTGTTTTGAGGGGCAAAACTGAAAGACACTTCTGAGCTTATACTGCATAGGCTTGATGTCTTGTAGGGTATTTTTTTTTACACTTTTTAACATCATAGGCTGAACCCAGATGAAATAAAGCAGCGTCTGATATACTGGGAAACCTACGTTTGCTTCAGGGGCAATATTAGTAATATTCTCTGCAATATTAGTAATGCTAAAAGAAGTACGTAATAAAGAACAGACCAATACTCCTATCAGCATCCCCTGCCGGCTATTTCACCTGCCACCGTAGCAGCTCAATGTCGTCTTTGACAATCTGATGGTTTGCTTCAGAGTTCAGAAGCCTGAATGGTTTTGAACGTTTGAGCATTCTGCTTCAACTATACCTTCTTTCATGAGAGGCTAGCCATAGCCTTCATTCTTTTTTTAGTGAAGCCTTCATCCTTCCAAATCATGCCGCACATAAGTTCGCGCGGGCCTTCCAAGTTGGGCCCAAACATTGGACCAGGTCTTTTAGTTTATACTCTGATGGTCAGCGATGAATATGAATGGAAGCTTTTTTTCAGAAAAATGGCCAGAGGCAGGCCCAGCTTTATAGAAAGCTAAAAAGGATTGGTTGAGAGTTGAGAGACCAGCTACACGCCCACGTAGAACGGCGATGGTTTGACTACTCACCTAGCCTCCTTGCCATCGAGAGCAATTGATTTCTTTTTTGACGCTACCAGAGCATCTCCACTCGTCCCCTCATATAGGCTCCGACGCAGCCGTTTTAGGGCTTATATGGGGCCGCCGAAGGTAAAACTAAAATAGGAGCTAGGCGGCTGCCCAGTCGCGGTCCCTATACTAGAAAAATTAAATTTTCAAAATATAACAAAATTCGAAGAAATAGTAAATTCATTGATAGTTTGGCCATATTTGGCCAATATTTGTACAAATTTAAAAACATAAAAACCTAAACCTAATAACCGCTGTTGCCACGGCCTAGCCCGAGCCGGGAGTGCATCGCCGCCGCGTAGTCCTCCTCGTCGTCGTCGGGCTCCTCCCCCTTCGGCTGCGGCATGTAGCTCTGTAAGGGTACATTGCCCCTATGTGTGGTTTTGGTAATTAATGACGACCCCTATGGACTAATGTTTTCATTGAGTTTATATGAAGGAATATTCCATAGGTACTACTTGTATTCCATGTGTTGGATTCAAGTATGGATGCCATGAAGATAAAGATACACCTTGTGTATTGGCATCAAGATCATCGATTTGAAGATATATATGTGATATGATCAAGAAGAAGAAATGAAGATGGAGTTCTTATGTGGAACTCAATATTAGCCATGCTCTATCTTATGTGATAAGCAATGAATGATCAAGATCTTGAGAGTTTGATTCCAAGTGAAGAATTCTTTATATACACCTCAAGATACTATGATAGAGTATGAGAAGATACAAGGTTGAGTTGGGCAAGTTCAAGTTGAGCATCTCAAGATGATCATATGCTTGAAGCTTGCCGTTCATTTGGTGATAATGGACATGTGAAGATGTGCATCAATGGAGCTTTCCCATCATAGTGTATGGGGGAGCATTTGTGAGTCTTCACGAAGCAACGATGATCAAGTTGAGGCATTCCGGCTTGTGGGAGCTTGAAGAGCTATCATCAAGATCAAGCGGGATGCGCAGGCAAAGGTATGGCCTTGCTAGGTTTTCCTTTTACCGGTCTCAAGGTGGTTGTTGGGAGACCGGATTATAGGATAGATAGCCGCACTATCAAGAGAGGCTTTCGGTTGGGTAACTTGATCGCATCGTCTTAGGGAGCTCAATCCTTTGCATACTTTGCATATCCCTATTGCGTCTTGGTGTTTCTCTGTGAGAAGTTCTTGAGCTTGTTGCTAGCTTTACAACAAGCCCAAGTTCATCGAAACGGAATCCACATGCATCTTCTATTGCGTTTCGAGTTTGGACGCCTTCACCGTTTCTTGACGGTGGGAGACTCCCTCTCTAAAAACATCTAAAAATATCCTGTGAGGAGTCTCCATATTTCCAGTTTTTGTTGGGGTTCTATTCGTCGTTATCTTTCCAACAAAATTGGTTTCATGTCAATCGGGGTCCGGACACAAAAGTTATCACAGTTTAGTAAAACATGTTTTCCTCTGACCCGGTTTCTATCCCGGCGTGACCGGCCGTCGGACCGGATGGCCCGGTTCAAACCGGCCCCTGGACCGTGCCATCCGGACACTATCCAGTAAGCTTTTCAGCTTGGTCCGGTCTAGCTTGGTCGACCGGTCTGTGGACCGGATGGCCCGGTCGTGGCCCGTCGGGTCCGAACCGGACGGCCCGGTCCAGCCCGGTTGACCGGCCTCTCGACGGCCGACTCAGCCCAACTTTTCCCCAACGGTTATATTTGCTCTTGGGCTATAAATAGCCCTTCTTCCACCTTGGGCTGAGTTAGTTCTTCCATTCTCTCTCCTCCATTGTTGCCTTTGAAGAACTTGCTCTCTCTCTTGATTCCCCCATGATTCTTGCTCATTCTTGAGGGATCTAAGAGAGGAGATCTAGATCTACAACCTCCACCAATCCATTTCTCCTCTAAGTGAGGGAAACTCTTGGGATCTAGATCTTGGAGTCTTTTGTTGACTTTCCCCATTGTTCTTCCTCTCCAATCTCATCCTAGCATTTGTTGTTTGGGTGGGATTTGAGAGTGAAGGATTTGAACACCTCTAGTGTTCTTGCTTTGCATCATTGCATAGTGTTGAGCTCTCCACCACGATTAGTTCGAGTGAGAGACCGTGAGCTTGTTACTCTTGGAGGGAAACCTCCTAGTTGGCTTGGCGGTTGGTGCTCCGGTGATCTCTTCAAGAAGATTGTGAAGAGGCCCGGGCTTCTCCTTCGTGGAGCTTGTGAAGTGGTTGTGGAGCTTGCCATCTCGGGAGCGGAGGAAAAGCTAACCATAAGGAAAGGGCCATTATCCTTCGTGGGTGTGGTTCGGAGAATAGGGTGAGCCTTCGTGGCGCGGGAATCCTTCGTGGGACCTCCACTCCTCCAAACGTGACGTACCTTGTTGCAAAGCAAGGGAACACGGGAATACATCCTCGTCTCCGCGTGCCTCGGTTATTTCTATACCCGAGCTCTCTTTCCTTGTGATAGCCATCGTGCTTGAAGTACATATATATTGCTATCACTTGTGCTACATATATCTTGTGCCTATCTTGCTTAGCTCTAGTTGCCATTGTTACACTTAGTTGAGCTTAGCATATTTGGGGTTTGTGCTTGTAAACTAAACATTAGTTTAATTCCGCGTTCTTACAAGACAAATCCGCAAGAGTTTGTAATTGCCTATTCACCCCCCCCCCTCTAGGCGACATCTCGATCTTTCAAGCTCCAGCCCTAGCCGGCGTCCCCGTGCCTCCCGCGCGGCCTGCTGGACTGGCCAGCATCGTCGTTGCTGTCGAGGTTGATGACGAGGCCGAGGCAATGGCGGTGCTCCTTGCGGTAATCCGCCGCGCTCCACGCCTCGGTGAACTCGTCCGTCGCTGCGAAGGATTCCAGCTAGGCTTGGCGCAACCCAGGAACTCCTCCGGGTCGTCCTCCGCCTTGACGATGGAGGCCGCCGCCTTGTACTCCGGCACTGGCGTCCACTCGCGCTGGCGCGGCGGGGACGGCTGGCGACGCTCACGAATGCCGACGCCTGCAGACAGGAGCCTCCTCTGGCTCGTCCTTCACGGACGCCAAGAAGCGGGGCGAGGGAGTGTTGTATGGGGAGTACCTGGCCGACAACCCTTGCGCCGAGGAGGATCGGAAGGAGGAGGAGGAGCGCGAGGAGGAGCTCGTCTGTCGACGCGCCGCCCACTAGTCATTGCCGCGCGGGGCCGCCATCTGCAGCTGCCATGGCGGCATCTGCATCGGCGGGTCGTTGATGTCGGCGATGTAGTTGAGGACCCACGCCAGGGTCCTCCCAGGCGCGCTTCACCAACGCCGCCGTCCGCTGGCGTTGTAGTTCGCTGGTAGATCGCCGCTGCCGTCGTAGGCAGCGAGGCGGTGGCGTCGTCGTTCTCCGGCGACCACAACAGGTCGTTGTGCTCCTCCGGCATCAGGCGCTCCCAGAAGTGGTCATAGATCGCGACGGCGCGATCGGTCCCCGTCGACACTAGGGGGACCGACAGGCCGCCGCGGCTGAGCGCCCACCCTCCTGGACAGCGCGTGTCCGGCGGGACGGGGAAGCACGCGTTCTAGAGGGCGCGCGCCTCAGCGACTTGAAGGGATCGGCGGCCGAAGCCGTTGGCGGCGGCGGCTTCGCTCTCGTGGTGGTCCATGGCTAGGGCTAGGGCTAGGGTGCTGGAGAAGGTTCGGAGGAGGAGAGGGCAAGGTCGGAGCCGGCTGGAATGTGCAGTGAGGGAGCGCGCGCCGCGGTTTATATGGTGCTGAAGGCGAGAAGGCGACGCTAAAGACGAGCATGCGCATTAACGCTGACACGACGCAGAAGGCGAGCAGGGCGAGCAGCTTTGGACCGCCGCTGAAGGCGAGCAAGCGGCGCTGAAGACGAGCACGCGCATTATCGCCGGCGCGACGCGATGAGGAAGGCGAGTAGGCGAGCAGCCTTTAACAACCCCACCAACGCTGACGGGGCAGGTCCACAGCTAGCACGCAGGCATTTTCCGCGCATTCTTCACGCGTTGTTCCCGTCAACACGCGCTGCGCCGGTGCCCCCGCTAGTCTCCCTTTCTGTTGGGTTTGTCCCGGGGCGTCGGACGGATAGTTTGGCCGCGTCTAAATTTGAGGGTCATGGCTGAGGTGGATTTTAGGAACCTGCACTTTTCAAATGCCTATAGGCGGATTTTGGGGAAGACGAGTGGTTGTGCGAGTGAAATTGGCTCTCCCATGTCTGGACTGTTAGAGCATCTGCAGTCGCGTCCTCCAAACCGCGCCGGATCGAGTGTTTGGGGACGTGTTTGGGAGCCGCGTTCCCCAAACGCCGTCCCCAAATAAATATTGGTACACGAAAATAAAGGTTTTCATTCAATTTGATTATATATTACAAAGTTTGAATGAAAACGGCTAGCTTTCATCTAAACCTAGCCTACTGACCGTCCGGCGGTGCGTTCGACGGCCCCGCCCGGCGTCGCCGCCCTCCGCCGCAGCTCTTGCTGCGCGCCGCCTCCCGTGCGTAGGGAGGTGGCCGAGACGCCGCTGCTCCATCACCGCGCGTCGCTCGGCCTCCCACCGCTGGGAGAGGGAGAGCTCGACGGCGCGACGAATCTGCCTCTTCGCGGGCACGGGCGTCGTCCGGAGCTTCTTCTCGGACTCGAACGACTCGACGAGCGCGTTGCTGATCGGCCGTTTCGTCGGGTGTGGCCCGTCGTCGTCGGACCACTCGAACTCGTCGTCGTCCTCCTCCTCCACCTCGGTCTCCTCCGTCGGCCTCCTCCTCCTCCGCGTCGGCCTCCTCCTCCACATCTGTTGGCGCCTCCATCATCGCCGCCGCCAAAATGTCGGCCTCCGCCGCCCAATCCTCCGCCTCCTCAGGATCGCCGCCGCCGACTCCCGCCGCGCTCGATCGACTCCGACCCGCCGGCGCTCGATCGCCTCCCGCCGTTCACGGCAGCCGCATCCCGCTCATCGCGGCGCGCTCTTCAGCCACCGCCGCTCCACCTCCTCTGATGCCCAGCCCGTGGTGCCTCTGCTCCCTGCGCACGCGCCTCGTCGGCGCGGGGCGCAGCACTAGATCCGCCGCGTCTGCCGGTCAAGTGACTCCCGCCGCTGCGACGGTGTGCACGGCAGTCCGCGCGCTCTTCCCGGTCGCGAGGTCGGTGTCGACCTGCGATCGGGGCCGAAGTGGAGGAGACGGCGGTGGAGGGAAGTGGCCAGCGTCGGGGCGGTTCGCTATTGCCACTAGTGGTGGAGGAGACGGCGGTGGAGCGACGAGGCTGTGTTTGTTGCCGGCGGGGTGTGGTGGCTACCATTGAGCCGGGAGGCCTATTTATAGACGCCGGCGTCGGTAGAAAGCGCGGAATAGGCGAGAAGAGGCGGGAAGATCGCGCAGAACGGGCGGTGGCGTGCGAACGCCGGCGTGGGCTGCGCATCACCAGACGTCTCGCCTGCCCCTCCGTCGCCATTAAGGCAAAGATGCCGCCGTGTGTCACTGCGCGCGAATAACTTCCGTCGCGAGGTAGGCGACGGTTAGGTTTAAATTAACTGTCCCGCTGACGGGTCGGTCCCGCGTCGGTTCGCCTCGCTTTCGTTGTGTCCGGCGTGCCGTCCCGTGGGACGGGGACGGCGCGGACACGTATCGAGCGCGCCGGACAAAAATGGGCTTTGGGGGACGCGACTGGAACGCATTTTTTGTCCGGCGCGCCCCAAATCCTTTTGGGGGACGCGACTGGAGATGCTCGTATCCTTGCCCATCGAGGGGAAAACTCAAAGGGTAGCCGATTACACATTTCCTATTTTTTACAAAATTCAATTTCAACATTTAAAATTTCAAAGAAATCTGAAAAAATCTGAATGTAGCCAATGCCACTGTGCAAAATTTTAGATACGTTATATTAGTTATATTAGAGGCTATAAAAAATAACAAATTCTAACAAATGTTGGAGGTTTCAAAATCTTTACTGTTCATGTTTTTAGATCTATGGATTTTTCAATTTTGCACAGCCCAAAATACTGAGTCTATCGTATTGTTTTTTTTCACAGTCGTAGAGTACATCATTATCTACTTATAGAATTTTTGTTTCCTAATTTTTTGAAACTACTACAAAATACCATTTCAATTTTTTGAAAAAACAGACTCCATGCAGCCCGAGCTACAAAATGCAGACTCCCCATCGAGGCTCCCACCTACCTTCCCTCCAAAGCTACTTTTTTTTTTTCTGTTTTGTTACCCCGTTTGATCGCCCCGTATAGGCCAGTTTTCGTGGCTGGGCTGCGACTCCCGGCATGGAGTTAGGCCGAACCTTGTTAGTTGGGTCCCGAAACGCTCGAATGGGCCTCGCGGTTTGGCCTTTTATAACTTTCACTCTCTGTTTTTTCCATTTGCTTCTTAGACCGCGAGCCCGCGACGCCTCCTATCCCCTGCGAATGTGCGCTCCTCCTCCATCATACGGATCGCAGCACACTCCCCGCGCGTGTGTGGGCCTGGTCCAGGTAGGTATTTTTTGTTTTCGTTTTTTTCTCTCTTTTCTGTTTCGTTTTTCGTTTTTCTTTTCTGTTTCCCGTTTCTGTTTTTCTTTTCAGTTTTCAGTTTTTGGTATTGTTTATATTTATTTTTAACATTTTATTTTTTAAAAAGTGTTTAAATTAAGAAAATGTTTAAATTTAAAAAAATCAAATTTGAAAATCGTTCAAATTTAAAAACCGTTCAAATTTTTAAAAAGTTCAAACTTGAAAAATGTTCAAACTTTTATTACCGTTAAAATTTAAAAACTGTTCAAACGTGAAAATGTTCAACTTTTGAAAAAAAATAATTTTCGAAAAATATTCGAAATATAAAACTGTTCAAATTTAAAACTATTGAATTAAAAAATTCATATTTTGAAAAAATCTCGAAAAATATTTTTATAAAAAATGTTAGATTTCAAAAAAGAAAAATATTAATAACAGAAAAGAAACTGAAAAACAGAAGAAAACGAGAAAATAATCGTACCTAAGCTAATGGGCCGCGGCCCAAACTACCTGACCTGGTCGCTGGGGGTGTGCGGCAACCCGCAGGGTCGGCCTATAGGAAGTCTGAGTATGGGTGATGGCGCCTGGAGGGCTACGAGTAAGTTGGAACGGCGCTGGCCTCAGACACTCCCTCGTCGTTGGCGGGCAGCCTCAGCGCCGGCCTTCCGCGCGCGCTCAGATGATCCCAGTCGGATCCAACCGTAAGAGCATCCCCAGCCGTTGGGGCTCCCCAGGCCGAAATCCGGCGCTATTTAGCGCCGGATGGATGTATTTTTTGGTCTGGGAGGCCCATTTTCCCAGTGGCGAGCATAGCGACGGTGTCGCCGGGAAGGGCAACCGTCGGAGTGCCCTCGTCTTTGAACCGCCGTAATGGTCCGCGAAGTGGCAGGAGAGCCTCGTCGGGAACGGTCGAAGTCGCCTCGAAGCGACAACCGCCGTAATGGAGCATGAACTCCGAGGAAGAGCAACCGCCGCTCTCTTCGTCGAGAGACCTACATATACGGTTTCGAACGGCCGACGCCATTCATCTATTCTCTCCTCACCATCTTTTGTCAACCATGAGCGATTGGTCTTGGCCATCGGACAGCGAGCGGAAGCCGCCAGATGGCGCCATTGGTGGGATCGAGCGCATCGTCCGGCAGCCGATTCCCCGCCGCCGGCGGAGGATGAATGGGATGACGACGAGGAGGAGGACGAGCGGGAGCGGGCGTGGAGGCCGAGGAGGAAGCGGCCAGGAGCGCTTGAGAGCCGAGAAGCCGAGCGAAGAAGCGAGAGCGGCGGAGGAGGAGGACGCAGAGGCTAAGGACGCTAAGGACTCACCTTCCTCCGACGAGGAGGTGACGAGCGGCGTCGCCACGACGATGAGGCGGGGCCATCTAGGAAGAAGAATTAGTTATAGTTAGTTTTAAAGTTTTTATATGTAATTTTTATGTTTATTCGAATTATATATAATTTGACTATGTTGCACCACTTGAGAGTTCAAAGCTTTCATTCGACGATGGTATTGCCGTAGATCGGGAAGACAAGGGTAGTGCGTAGATCGGGACGAGGGTATTGCCGTAGAAACTCATGCCATTGTCGCCAGGTCGGGGCCACAAACGTTTCCCGCGATTTTCTCTCATCAGTCGAGCTCCCGGGGGGGGATGGCCTGGGCTCCCCGGACCGATAAAAGGCCTAATCCGGACGAAAACGAGGAACCGGGGGCGCGACTGGACCGTTTTCGTCCATCCGAATGACAAATCGCCGTCCTGGGGGCCTCGTCGGGGGACGAGTGGAGATGCTCTAAGCTTGCTCCTCCCGTCTCCTGCAGTTCCTTGTCCACTCCCCTTCACTTGTTTGATGCGATCACCTTCTCTTGATTGGCAGCGCCGGGAAGACGATACGGGCAAGGAGAAGATGGGGCGACAGTACCTGCACTGCTCGTTCAGACCAAGTGAGCACTCCGTTGTACTCTGCTAATTGACTAATTAAGTATTTAAGGTATGAAATCGAGAGTGAAAGTGGCCACGAACACTGCTACTCAGACTTCCTGACACAATTATCCATGATTTTGAGCCGCAACATGTACGTACTGGTTGAAAATGACTGACCTGTGTTGGTCCTATTTTGGTGTTTGCTGGCAGACTGGCAGCAAGCCTCATTTGGACTCTTTCAATATTTGGATCACAACAACATGGCCGTTATTTCTAAGAGAGTGGACTTTTAGAGCAGGTGCTTGGTGAGCACCCGTATCCACACCATGTATACTGCATCAAGATCCGTGCTAATTCTTTTTGTTCCCCTCTCAAACAATTTCTCATTTTTGTATCTCTCACACCACACATTCTTTGAAGTTAAAAATTTGCAGATCACTTAAGCATAACAATTGGAATGTGAGAAAAATATTTTGGATTTTTTATGTCATTATCTATATATGTATCTCAAGAATTTATTTTGAATTTTAAATAATTTAAAATTTAAATTTGCACAAAAAAATTCTGAACTATTTTTCCTCCATTCTATTTGTTGTTTTTGAGTGATTTGCAAAAAAATCTAATCGAAATATTGTATAATTTGAGAGATAGAAAAAAGAAAAAGACAAAAAATGAGAAGGTGCGTGGAGCGCACCTGCTCCACCACACTTTTCCCTATTTCTAAGCTTGAAGTTAATCGAGAGAAGTTTTGATTTAACTATACATTTGTGTCGTGGTATCATAGTGGTATGAAGAAACAAGATCAGTTTGTTGGAAGTTACCAATTTATCACTTGCTAATGGGATTTTTCATTTCAAAAATCCATTCTTAGTTTTGACATTTTCTTTGGAAAGAGAGATGCCATAAGCTGCTTATCTCATGCTTCAATCGATCTGCAAAGACTAAGATCGACTGATCTATTTTTGTTTTCATTGGTATTTGTGCTAAAAAATTACCATGTAGATAGTATAAGTTAACAAAAGAATAGTTCATACCCAATGTATGTGAGCTTTATGAGGAAATTAACATTATTTTCTAGAACGAAACAACACTGCATCCCATGATTTTGTTCATAATATTTTCTTGTTTTGTGGAATTTATTCTGTGGATTTATGGACTGTATTCAAGAAAATTATTTCACTACGGTTGTCTGTCTCATATTGTATTTGTATATATCCTTAACTATCTTAACATGTGTGTTTAACAGAGGTGTATTTTTCGAATTGCAGCTTTGTTGTTTTGGCTTAACATGAAAGGGGTCATTATATGTAACACATGGCAAACATGGGCAAGTTTGGCTGTCAATATGGATCACGGTTGGTTCGGTTTTTGATTAAGTTGATGCTTCCAAGGTCCAACAATCACCAGAAACCGTTGAAGTGGAGAATATATTGAAGCATCAGAGGTTTGTGCATTTGAGTTGCAAGTTGGGTTGCAAGTTTGCAACTGAGATTTTTCCTGGTTAAAACTGAGGTTGCAACTAAAAAAAAAATGCCTCCGAGCCATTATATTTGCTTTCTGATTCATGCCAATGGTGATTTGTAACTGAGATTCGATAACGTTATTGTACTGAGAACGAACTTCGTTCTCAAATAGACTAAGCCCCAAAAAGACCCTAGTAAAGATGATTGCATGTATCAAGCGATGATGAACACGAGGTTGCTTCCTCGAAAGAAAAGCTTTACCTAGGAACATATAATCCATATGAATGCTGCAAGGTGGGCGCTCAGGTGAAAAGAGGGCAACGAACCAAAAAAAACAGAGTAAGATTCGCACTGAACAACAAATATGTACAATGAGAAGACACAACAAAGCCACAACCCTGAGGTGTTGCAGCAAGCAACTGGAGGTCAGGGAGTCAGGAAGCCCTTCTTGATTTCACATGCAGCTTCTCGTGTTCCCAGCCAACAACCTGCGTGCACGTAAAAAAATTCTCTTACGGCCGCCGAGAGAACACATCTCTTCACGATGGTGTTGTTCTTCAGATGATACTCCTGCGGGAGTGATCAGAGACGGGCCGCAAAACTATAACAATCGAGCTCGGGTGATCTCGACGACTCAGAACCAGATGATCTCGTCCGGCACGGCCTCGAACCTCGCCTTCTTCTGAAAAAGGAAGTCAGGAAAGCAAATCAGCACACCAAGTGTTCAGAAAGATTCAGACACCAGGTAGTTGGTTCAGTTGGACAGAGCATCATGCCATTATCTCTAGGTAAGATTTGCTGAACAGGAACGGCCGGTACGATTTGCTGCTTCTGCAATCACAGTGTTGAGTACTATTTGACTTTATAGATTTGCTTTCTGCTCATGGCTTTGTGGTCGCGGCAGCTTTTGAGGTTTTGCTTGAAACAGAAGCTACCTCTCCATCGTGAATCTATGATTGTCCGGCCAGACCAACAATCGCATGCGTTGATTTTTGTCGCAACAAAAAGATGAACAGTTCATGCTTGTTCCATTCACTGAAATATCTGGTTAGCTAGTCGAATCAAATGGTGCCTAATTCTCAAAACGTTTCTAGTACATCTGAACATGTGGGAACACTAGCCAGCCGGTGCATAGATGTGTAAGGCAATTGCCCATGGGCAATCTAATGTTGCGTGGCAACAGAAAAAAGTAATGTGATGTCCCACGAAAACCGAAGAACTGATTTCGGGTCATATCTTAGACATCAAGACAACGCAAGAGTGATATGGGAATCTTGAAATACTGCACCATATATATATATATATATATATATATATGGAAGAATAGAGACATTTCCCCTGTTACTAAATATAATACGTTTTGACAGTTTAATTTGGGCTGACAAGGGGAGAGGGAGTAGATGCGATAGTGGTATGTCAACTCTTGTGAAGCATATGAGATCGATCCAAGACTTGTCGGCCCTATGAAAATTATAGCAAGTGCACTGTTTTATACTTGGACGCGATGCTAGCTGTATGTACCCATGAACCATGAATGCCACCGAAGCTTCTGCGTACAAGCTAGCTAGTGGATCAAGTCCACGCTTGCTACAAAACCTATCTTTAGGAAATCAGCACGAGCCAATGCCTCGATCGGTTCACGCAGGTACGGTGGTTGGCTTAGTTTATCTTCTGTCTTACAAGTAGTTTGCTTAGTTCCGCACATTTCAGTATCTAACCACGTGCTTCGCACGTACGCTAGAACTTACTTGCTGATGTCACCTCGTTAAAGTCTCCTCTTGCTCTCGAGAAGCCGTATAATAATCAGTTAATCACACATGCCTAATGTTCAACTTCCAATCTCGGAATGGCCTTAGCTTTGCCGGATGCGCTCACCGGCGGACAAGAGAAATGGAACGCAAACCATTCTCCTCCTATCGGCTATGGCGTGAACGAAATAGGTGGATTTTCTAAAGTGAGGAGCTAACTTTTGATGGTCTGGTCATGTGTATTCAAGACAAGGCCGAATGAAAAAAGAGCGAATAAACTTATTGAATCACAAAGATGTGCTTTAAATAGGTATTTTGCTACTCCTTTTATCTTTCTATAGTTATATGACATTGCTTAGTGGTTAACAATTATTTAAAGTCTCGTACTATGAGTATATCGTTGAATGTTAATTTTTAATATTTTACTAGTAAAAGTAGATACATATATATCTACACGTACATTTATATTTGTACATACTTATTAGTCGTAGGGGCCTCTTTCGCCATCTCGCCCAAGGGCCACTCGAAAGATAGAGCCGGCCCTGGACAAGGATTTGGGTACCGGTAAGAAAAATCTCGGTAGGGGGCAGGATTTCCGGTAACCGTGGTTACTACAGATAACCGGTCAAATACTGGATAAGATTCTCAAAAAATTGAATTTCTAACTCAATAGTGTCTAAATATTTTGAATATAATGTTTGGAGGAAATGGAAGCGAAAGTTCCTGTCAAATGGGTTGGGGCATGGTCGCTTAGCGGAGGGGAAACACATATGGTTTAGGTTTGACTAACCGACCAGCCAAAATTGAAACCAAATTGTATTTGGGTCATGAGATTTTTTGCCTGGCAAATTCATTTAGTGGAAGGTTGGGTTTCCAATTATCAACCGGTAACCACGGTATTTCACTTGGTAACCAAATCCCTGATTCGAGATGAAGCGGCCCTATGAAACATGGCTAGAGCGAAGATCCCCTTTGATCCGGGTTAACTTATGTCTGGTTGTTTTTTCTCCTCTTGTTTTTCTTCTAGGATGACTTGGCCTTTGTCTTGTTTTTCTACCCTCTTTTCCGTTATGTAAAAAAAATCTTATATCCAATCTATGAATTTAGGAGCTATCCTGCTATCAATAAAAAAACAACTTCAAAAGTTGTTCTTGGTACACAAAAAACAGAAAAAAAAAACAAAATAAAGCTATCAAACTATGCACCTATGGACCAAAACATCACCTCCTACTTGTGAAACATTCAAACATGTACAGAGCCGAGGACATGGACATGCAGGAGGCAGAAAGACCATTACACATCAGCTAGGTAGTAACCGAATCAAGTCCAAGAAGATCCACGGTACCACTATGTACGTACTCAAAACGACGATCGATTTAAGGCTTTCAAAGCCGACAACACGGATGCTACACCGGCCAAGACGACCGATAGGCGAACCACTCGCTCACCTGCGCTTCAATGGCCAACACCCTGAAACGGACCCCCATTATTTGCTCCTCTTGAATTTGAGATTGTTGGGGATGACCGACCATGTCACACAGCAAGTACTACTCCTGCTAACCAACCGATCCTGACCCATGATACCTGTGTCCCCCCTCGTCACATGCATACTCCGTATGATGCATGGCCTGATGGCCACATCACCCAAACTGTTCTTGGCTAGCAGCCTACGACGCGTTGCCTCTTCTCGTTTTCTTTGTCAACAATTGGCTTGCACTTTAGTAGTGGAACGGAAAGCTACCGCACGTCCGATCAATCTCCACTTTGGACCGCCCGTTACCCAACCATGCACGTGGAGCACTAGCTACTCGACTTCCCGATCAACAAGTTGGATATGGGTTGGAGAAGTCAACGGATCATGCACATGCATGACAGGAATCGGGATGACACTTTCATCCAGCATGGTGCTAGACTGGTAGCTAACTGATTCGGCATCGTCTTTCTCGTTGGAGGCGCCATCGAGGTTCCCCTCCCCCTACCGTTCCCTGTTTCTCGGGTGAAAACCATATCCCCCTTGAAATGGGCGGTGGTTACGCCTCAGTGTGGTGTCCTTCTTGAAGGCGCTGCTTTGGGTAAAGGGGAGGTGATGTGTTTTTCTATGTCCAGTAGTTCGATAGCGGCTCGATCCATTAGCGGCATCCTCCTACGGTTCTCCGGTGATGGTGCCATACCCTATGTTTGCCGATTTTCCTTTTTGATGCACAAGATCATTACATCGGACCTGGTGAGCGCTGGTGACCGGTGGTGGTGTTGTTCTGGTGGTGAGGTTGGCCGGTCTTGGTGGTCCTGCTTTGTCTCCTTCTTGGCATCAATGTTTTCGGTTTCCGCTTAAGCTCTAGGGGGAGCGACTCCGGCCGACGGTGTGGCGCCCTTCGAATCAGGGCGAGAGAGCAGTGGCTCTCTTCGGCTTCGAAGATGGATCGTGACATTTTGCTTCTGAAGTAAACGCGGGCTGGATTCTCTTCGACGACGAGTTCCACTCCATGCTTGCTCTCGTTCGCCTCTTGTGTGTGGCTTCACTGCATTCAAGCCTTGTGTGCGTCTTGTGTTTTCTTAGTTTGCTTGTGTGTGTTGTTATCTTGTAAGCTGATCACTCAGGATCTTGTGTGCTCTGCCGTTCATGGCTTTACTAATTTAGAGTCTGAGCACTTTGTCCCTTGAGTTTAAAATTCGGCATGGCCACTAACAAACAAAACTGAAACTGGCTGCTCGATACGATCGACAGTCCCAACGACTGATTTTCTATGCGCGATATGCATGATTAATGGCATCGTCGAACGAATCTTGCGATGCGTGGTAGGGAAACAGAGCAAATAATCGCGGGAAAAGAGTTGTTTGAGTACCTCTTTCTTGCCGCCGGCAGCGGCGTGCTTCTTGTCCGAGGAGGCGAGCGCCGGCATCGGCAGGGGAAGCGGCACCAAGGGCGTGGCCGGCGCGGAGCAGTGGTCCCTGGCGACGCATAGCTGCATGATCCTCTCGGCGGCTTGGGCGGCGTCGCCGCGGCTCTCCTCTAAGAGCCGCGCCACGTCGGCCTTGGGCAGCCGCATCCGTAGCCGCACTGCGCCGTCCGCCGCGGCCTCCACGGACGAGCACCGGGGAGAGGCCGCCATCATCGCGGCGGCCACGTCGGAGGCCGACCGGCGCGTCGACGACGACAGCATGAGCTTCTCGAGCCGCTCCCCGGCGCCGCCCACGTGGAGGAGCGGGCCCGACCACGTCCTGCGCGGCGCGCGGGCCAGCCGGGGCAGGGCCACCAGGAAATAGAGCCGCCCGGGCTTGAGCGGCGCGTCATCGTCCAGCGGCCGCGCCCGCACCCCGAGCCGCCGCACGTCCTCCGACTCCAGCAGCTGGTGCCCCGGGTGGTCGCGCAGCGCCGCGGCCGCAGCCGCCGGCGGGCGGTACTTGTACGTCGTGCCGTCCACCGTCATCACCCGCGCCGTCCGCCGCCGCCTTCCGCCGATGGTGTTGCCCATGATCGATCAGCTCGGCACCAGGCACACTTGTGTACCTAAAGCTGAGCTCTGATTCTTCTTTCTCGAGGGAGCTACCGAGAGTACATAGTTTGCACGTAGTAGCTAGGAGGAGGATAGGAACCGAGATTGATAAGCGTGAGGTCAGGACTGAGGAGGCAGCTAGCGCAGCGGAGAGGAAATATAAAGGGTCCGTGCATATGATGTGAGTACAGCAAATGGCTTGCGAAATTATGGGCCTGTTAGTGCGACATGTTGGTACGTGGGTGCGTCCAAATCATTGCGTTCGCGATCCGTGAGCAGTACAGGTCGCTCCACACAACACCATTGATAATGGAAGATTCAGCACCACCAGTATTATCAGCAAGGGCCAATCCGACCATGTGCGATGGCCGGCCTTATCGGACAAGTGTTGTGCTACGTTTTGATGTATCCCAACTCTCAATCGTGCAAGCTGCGCTCCCTTATTTTGCAAATACTAGGCGATCATTTCTGGAAATTAGTCGGCGTGCATCCTCGACAAACGGTCTCCGATTGCTCACAAACATCGGTTAAACCACCTCCGCCTCATAAAGGATTTATTAGATTTATAGTAGTATAAAATTGGATTTATCTGGACAGTTTTTACCGAAGAAAATGTCCGATCTACTAATCATCATCAATAACAAGGTTAAAAGAACGTCAAAAGTAACACAAATTATAAACACGTCTTTGGACCATCTAGCAAAGAGTACGAACATTAGAGCGAGTGAAGGCGCGCCGCCGTCCTCGTCCCTCCATCACCGGAGCCGGGCATAGTTTGTTGAAGTAGAGGAACAACCAACGCTAATGATGAGAATCGTAGATCGAAAGAGCCAAACTTGTAACCACACCGATGAATATGAAGACCGACTAGATTTCGGGAGATCTGACGGACACAAAACTCCATGCGCCCTCCACCGGCGCTAGTCGCACCACCAAAGTGAGGATAGTGCTGGAAGCAGCTTATTTTGCCATCAAGATGCAGCTGCCGCCTCATCATCCCGAAGAAGACAATAAAAAATAACCTAAAAATAGAACGGGAAACCTCCCACCGGCGAGAGGCCGTGGTCTGCTATACCTCCAAGGCCCTAAGGCCACCAGAGGCAAAGCAAACCGCCTGCATCACCGGTGAGGGATGAAACCCTTGATGGATTTCACGGATCGCGTCTCTCCTTGAGTCGTACGCTACGTATCGGTTCGCTGATGTTCCGGGTCACTATTAATTTACATATATTGATACAGGCATGACACCAGCAAGAGTTCATGTAGCAAGTGGAGGAAGTATTGCTTGCAACAAGCTCTTGCCAAATGTGGCCTGGTATAACCAAAGCCACAAGTTCACTATTGGTCTCAAAGTTCTACCATTGACATCATCTTGCCTTGGATTGGCTTGAAAATCAGAATAATGGTAAAAATGTGGGTGTCCAAACAAGATGGTGTTCGCATCACACCTCGAGGAGTGCAACCAACAGTAGTAGAAAAAGGGCCTTCAGGCCCGGTTCATAAGGGGCTTGAGGCCCGGTTTTGGAACCGGGCCTAGCAAGGCGGGACTAAAGGGTCACCCCTTCAGGCCCGGTTTAAATAAGCACCGGGTCAGAAGGCCTCGCCACGTGGTGCAGCCAGGGGGCTCGTGGTGGAGGACCTTTGGTCCCGGTTCGTGGTACGAACCGGGCCGGAGGGTTCTGCGCGGCAGAACTGGCGTTTCTCTGCCGCGGCTTAGGGTGGAGCAGCGTTTCTGTGCCGCGGCAGAGAAACTGGCGTTTCTCTGCCGCGGCTGAGTTTCAGCAATGCATACATATATATATATATATCATTTCAAGAAACCACAAAAGATCGTCATGAATATATAGACATCGTCAACAGTACACGTAATGCATGCATTGTTTACAGTACATTAATGTCGGTCCTCTTTGTGTCAGTAAGATCTATGTACTACCGATAGTATTCTCCTTTTGGCGAAAGGGCCTCGTTAAGAAAGAATCCCGCGAGTTCCTCTTGGATTGCTCGTATGCGAGCCTCCGTTATGAGAGAGTCCCGCAAACTTATCATCTATATTAAAAAAAGGATATCAATATATATGAATGGAACTCAATACAATTGATGGTAATAAGCTTAATTGTGAATATTTGTTCACGTACACGAGAGTGGTGTATAGCGTCCTCCGCATCCCTGTAAACAACCATCTCACGAATGAAGTCGCAAACATAGTATCCACATAAGTTATTCCCGCGTTCCTGCCTCATACACTTTACGAAAAAATAGTTCGATCAAACTAGTAATCAAGCATCGTATTTGAAACAAAATATCAAAGAGATGCACGGACATAGCTATATATATATAGTACTACTTACAGGGTAATCTTCAAATGTAAGCTCCGGTTTCCATTTACCCGGAACAACATTGATGAACCGTTTCCAAGCCCTGCCCGACAAAGAAAAAATAAGTAAATGAGTTATTGATTAGTTCATGATATCATCGAGGGAGAACAGATGAAGATGCCGATAAGAGATTGACTGAAATTACCTCTGGAGCAGCTTAGCCATGTTCTCCCATTCCGCATGTTCATAACGTTTCGAGTCCATTACAAGTACGACTCCTTTCTTAAGCTGAATGATTAGGAGAATAAAGTGAAAGCTGCACAAGCATAGCTCAATGATTAGGAGAATAAAGTGGAAGATGCAGAAGCATAATAATGTATGTTAAAACACTCACTTGAAATTGTAGGGAAAAATATATCCTCTTTGTCTGCTTGCTTCTGCAAAAACATTAGCATGTTGTCCTCTGTGTCCTGTGGGTAGTCTCGAACCGTAACTACATGAACTGTGTTTGGGTCAATGAACCCGATGGGATCGAGCTTGCCTCTTTTGCATTCGAGCTTCTTCATTCTGCATATAGCGTACACAAAGAATATAGTGAGGATAATTGCTAGTGCAAATGAATGAGCTGAGCTACAGACTTAATTACATAAATAAATCACTTAGGCAGTAGCAACTGATGACAGCTTTGTCGAGGGCGTCTTGATTGAATAACTGAAATAGTTCTTCAAGCTCAAGGTTTATCTCCTCCTTCCCCCGGAAGTAATGCTCATCTCTAAGTGAGACCGTGAGGTAGCGATCACCTTTTCGACAGGCTCGCAGGTACCATTCATGCAACCTTCGCATCTGAGTCCCCATACGCGCGAGCTCGCCAGGTTTGACGAGATCATGTCCGTATCTATACTTGTTTACGACTTGAGCCGTTGGATAGTAATCTTGGTACTGAACATCTGCTCCCTGACCTCTAGCCTCCCGTTCGATCATCGATACCGTCTCCGGATCATCGTAGGGCTGCACGACGAAGTGTGGTATGGACTGCTTTTCCTGTTGTCCAAGCAGGGGGACATTTTTCGCTGCTTTGGCCGCTCTATGGGACTGTCCAAGAGAGCGGTCATAATCAGCTCTCAGCTCAGCTCTCTTTGTCTCGTCTCGGCAAAGTGCTTCACTGTATTCGGTGGTATAAACACCTTTGGAGGCTTCTTCGGCGCAAGAAACGTCTTTTGCTCATCAGTCATCTGATTTGGTAACAATTGTGGAGTCTCGGCCCTCTTCGGAGCTGATGGTCTGTTTGGAGCTGATGATCTTCCCCGCTTCAATACTTGCCGCGGTACTACTCTTCCTCTTTTGCTTAGGAGACGGCGAAGCAGGAGACGGCTCATGCACATGACAATCATCACGCACAGGAGAATCATCATCGTGGGAGGAGAATCATCACGCGGAGGAGACTGCGGCGGAGTATTCTCACGCGGAGGAGACGGTGGCGGAGTATTCTCACGCGGAGGAGACGGCGGCGGATTATTCTCACGCGGAGGAGGCTTAAAACGAGATGGAGGTGGCATGCTTGGCTTCGAACCTGGAAACACAATGTTCTCCTTCCGCCATTGAATGGTGGTTCTACGGGCTTGTCCTAGTTCGTTGATTTCCCCATCTTCACCTGCTGGTTGCTCAAGGACCATCTGCTCATAATCTGCCATCACTTCATCCACCATCACAACAAAGTCATCTGGGACCGGACGGTAATGGTAAGTCCTTGTAGGTAAGAAAATGCCGACCGCCGCCTTGAAGGATAGGTTGAAAACTTTAACATGTAGCTCACAAGGACGGCTCTCGTGAGATCATCCACGGGGGGTAGCGAGGAGGCTCGACCACCTCATCATTAATATGATCGGCTGCTGAGAGGAAGCTACGCTTTTTAATATTGAGATTGCAGCGGAACGATAGCTTCAACCAATGCAGCATCTACATGTTGCCCCGAGCCATCGGGATGTAAGTACTTGATTACTTTGGACAATTGGGCTTGCATGAGGCTAAAACCACTCTCTAAGCACGCTATGCGGTCTGTTTCCCTTGCCTTTCTCCTCTCATGGCTTTTATCAGAAATCTCTTCCTTTCCGCAGCAAAGCCATACTTCCACGGAACGGAGCCTTCGGTGCCACGTGTTCGTCCGCCGTGTTCTTTGTTCCCAAGGGCGCGTGTCAGTTCTCTCTATCGGGCCGGAACCTCCCCTCCTCCACGTCCTTATGTGCTTTTTCCAGGGCTTCAACGGGGCCCTTCAGATGTGCTTTGTTATAGATACACTTCCCTGTTTCTGGGTGTAACTTTCCCCCAATCCCGTAGAACCACTCCTTCATCCGATCGATCCAACCGTGTGTCCCTAATCGGATCCCTTTCTTGTCAGTTCCGCCTCAGCTTCCTGCCACTTAGGACGGTTAGCCCTGTAGCCACCAAATTTGGTGATATTTCTTCAACGCAGCATTGGCCTTATTTGTTTCCGACCTTTTCTTAAATTTTTCGACTCCGTGTTGTACTTCAAATCGTTCCAGTGATCTTTTAACTTCTCACTGTTCGGAGTCTTCTTTTCCTTGATAAGGCCGCGCAATCTTTTCTTGTGTGCCTTGAATAGTTCGGCCATCTTCTTCAAAGCAAATTTCTTCACTGCCTCCTCCATCTCTGCCTTTTTAGCGGCATCCTCCTCTGCAGGTACTAAGTTGAAATGTGCCATGAGCTTGATCAGAAGGCTGCGTTTGGCTACATCATCGATATAAAGACCTTGAGCTTCTTCCTCTGCAGACAGCTCTAGTCCCTTCGGCCTATGCCATTCTCGAACGGTGATCGGGATGCAGTCCCTAACAAGCACTCCGCATTGACTTATAAATAATTTTGCATGCTTGGCGGGAGCAATCGGTTTACCACCCGCATTGATCTCGGTGATGTCGCGCCTAACACCGTCGCTCAACATTCTGGCCGGGCCTCGCTTCGACTTTACAGAAGAATTGCTCGATCCGGAGGGCTAAAAAATAAAGAATTCATTGTCAGTACAAATTAGTTAATGCATCTAGTCAGCAGCGGCTTAATTTATATACCTCGGTGATAACTACGGTTCCATCACCGGAGCCATTATGTTCTTCTTCCTCACCGGAGCCCTCTTCTCCTCGTTCAATATTCTCCGCTCCCTCACCGGACTCATTCAAAAAAGATGCGGTGATATCGTCACCGCCATCATCCGGAATACCGTCGCCGCCATCATCAAAAGTACCGTCGGCTATGAGGTCAGCCATGAACTGTTCATCCTCTTCGTTTCTGTATCCATCCATGCTTTCTGCAACGACTTGCAAAGTTATAGGTCGGAAGCATCATGTATGATCACATATATAGATATTAATTAAGGATAATGCAGAAAACTGAAATTGGAGTTACATATATAGTTATTAATTAAGGATCGATATTATAGTGCTGAAAGCAGATAGTGCAGTTACATGCGTACATAAATCTTATTTAACCCTAATACATCGATCAGTACTAGAACATGATATTGTGCTAAATTAAATAACTATATATACATACTACCCCTAACATTATTTTTTAACTAATAATATAGAGTTCTAACTAACATTATTTTTACTAACCACTATTTCTAAAAAATATTTTACTAACTATTTTTACTAACATATTTTATTGTAAATATATACTAACTATTTCTAATTAACATATTATTGTAAATATTTTACTAACTATAGTTTTACTAACATGTATTTTACTAACATATTATTGTAAATATTTACTACCTATTTCTAATTAACATATATTATTGTAAATATTTTACTAACTATTTTACTAACATATATTATTGTAAATATTTAACTAACTATAGTTTTACTAACTATTATAGAGTTCTAACTAACATAGAGTTCTAATTAACTAACATCAGGGTGCGGTGTTTTGGAACATGGGTGCGTATGCTCCCTATATTTCGAAATGCATTTTACGTACATTTTAAAAAAATTTAAAAATTGAAACAAAAAGTTTGCACGTACATCTTCACGCGCTACATGCTCACAAAGTCGTTTCATAAAAAATCGACTTATCATGTGACGTGTGTAAAAAAGACAAAATTCAGTGCTAAAAATAATGCTTTTCACAAGATAAACTTTCTCTTTTTTATATAGACTACACAAAATATTGTTTTTTCCTGAAACTTGACGAACGCACGTATATTATGGAGATGTACATGTATAATTTTTTGTCCAAATTTTTCGACATTTCGAAATATGATTTTTTGGTAGAGGGAACATACGCACCCGGGAGCCGAATTGAATTTCCGCTAACATTATTTCTAACATATATATTAACTATTTTTACTAACATATACATATATTAGCCACTATTTCTAACTAGTCTAACAAACAAATAATATATTTTTACTAACTATTTTTACTAACTAGTCTAGCTAACTAAGAAATTATATATTTTTACTAACAATTTTTACTAACTAGCTAGTGTAGCTAAAAAAATATGGCAGTGGCGGCCGCGGTTAACCGGCCGGCGGGTAGCTCAGGAGGAGGAGCGCACGTGCGCGAGGGCGCGACATGGCGCGATCGGGCAACGGTCGCCCGGTCGGCGCGCGCGGCGCGTCGGAAGGCGCGTGGTGGGAGAGAGGCGCGCGCGGTGGGGCGGCCGGCCGGGCGTGCGCGCGGAGGGAGATGGGCGCGGGAAGCGTTGGCGGCGGCTGCGGCGCGGTGGGAGCGGCGGCGGCGGCGGCGCGATTGATCTGCGCGAGAGGAAGGGACGAGCTTATAGGGACACCCCTTTAGGCCCGGTTCATGCCACGAACCGGGCCTAAAGGCCCCCCTTTGGGCCCGGTTTGTACCACCAACCGGGCCTGAAGGCCTTTTTCGCCCCATTTTCGGTGCGCGCCGAAAATAGGCCTTCAGGCCCGGTTTATGGCACAAACCGGGCCCAAAGGCAAAAATTTTAAACTTTTTTCGTTCCCGCCTTATTTCAAATCAAAAATAGGGCTATGATATATCAAAATGTTCAGAAAAAGAAGGTCTATCCAATAAAAGTGTAATTTACATATGAATTTGAATATAAATTGACATAATTTATGAATTTGAATTTGAAGCCGTGCCACACGTGTCCCTTCCCCGTGCCACGTGTCGCCGTCGCTTCCACGTGCCTCCCCGCCGTCGCCGGCGTGCGACGTGTAGACGCCGCTTCCACGTGCCATGCCCCGCCGCTTCCCCGCGCCACATGTTGCCAAACTTGCCGCGTCGCTTCTCGTGCTATAAAGCGCCGCGTGCGCGAGCAACCACACGTCGCCGTTGCCCCCGCTCATTCGTCTCCGGTTTCCGTGGCGTTCGAGCGCGTCCGAACGGTAGGTTCTACGCCGAGATGCGAGCCGGTGGCTTCCGCCTCACCTCGGCCGTACAACACGCGGACCCGGCGCGCTCACGACGACGTGGCGTTCGGCGGCCACGTCGCGACATGAACTTCCCAGACGTCGAATCCCTAGAGGAGGCGGAGTTCCTCGTGCCAACGCCGTGCCTCGTCGGCGGCGAGGACCGTCGTCGCCACCGCAGGGTCCAGCGCCGGATCGCCATCGCCGAGCACGACGAGGAGTTGATGCGCCAGTGGAGGGCGCAGTTCCCCAAGCGTCGACAACACCGACGCGTTCTTCGCTGACCTCAGAGCACATCGTAGGTCCCACAGGCGCCACCGTTGGGCCGTCGCCGAGTTCGAGCTCGACAACCGAATACAACTTGGGCCGACAACGACCCTCGGTGGGAAGACATTTGGACCGAGACAACCTCCGACGACGAGTAGATGGCGTGAGCTCGAAGTAGTAGTGGTTCGTGATGGCCATCTCGCGCGCCACACCTAGAGGGACAGGAGGGACCGGTACGCCTCCGACGCTCAGCAAGCCGGTCGGTACGCGGTAGCCCGGCGGGCAGGGGTAGTTCGAGGCGCAAGCGCCTCCGCCTCCGGGGATTAGAGATACAACGGAAGCCATGTGACAGAGTGATGAGGTTTCCAGATATGAGTGTAGAGATGTGATATGTAAATGGCTACATATATATAGTGAAAAAATTGCGGGAAGAGGTGGAACGCGCGGGAAGAAAAATGCGGGAAACTTTTATCCCGGGTGGGGGCTCAAACCGGGACAATAGATGAGAGGCTTCATCTCGGAGAGGCTTATCTGGTTTTTGCATTATCTGGGGGGCTTACTTGGGGAGGATTAGTCAGGCAAACATTAGTCTCGGCTGGTGGGTACAACCGGGACTAAAGATGTTTTTTTCTATCATCTAACAAAACTGTCGGTGGGATAAGGACGTGTGGGTAACCTTTAGTCCCGGCTGGTGGGTGCAACCGGGACAAAGATGTCGGCGGATAAGAATGCATGGGTGGACGCACTGCTCGATGAGATAAAGCATGTAGCGCACGACGCCCTGTCGAAGAACAAGACAAAGTAGAAGCGGTGCAGTGCCTATAAAAGGAGCATCGATACGCCTTGCCGAAGCAGATCAACAAGCCAAGCAGAGTTTCATTCCCATGGATGAAGGAAAGGTTTGGAAATCTCCCGTGGCACACCTTCTCGAAGATGTCGTTGGTGCACACGCCCTACGGCATCTTCGGAGGCTGTGCCTCAGAAAAATTTCCCAGCAAGCCCGTGAACGACTACATCTCCTTTAACAGTGTGGGGGGAAGGGTTGGGAAATCTCCCGTGGCACAGCTTCTCGAAGATGTCGTTGGTGCACATGCCCTACGGCATCTTCGGATGTGCCTGGAAAAATTTCCGGCAAGCCCGTGAACGACTACATCTCCTCTAACGGTGTGGGGGAAAGGGTTGGGAGTCCCGTGGCACAACTTCTCGAAGATGTCATTGGTGCACATGCCCTACGGCATCTTCGGAAGTTGTGCCTCGGAAAAATTTCCCGGCAAGCCCGTGAACGATGACATCTCCACTTTTAGTATCTTACACAGTTATGATTACACAAAAATAAATGGGAAATTGATTGCCATGTTGAGATACTCATTTGTTCCATGAACTTTCTTCAATTAACTTGATGATGGAGGGTCTTCATCATTTAATCTTCTTCGGCCGTAACCATGGAGCATCTTCATCATTTAACTTGATGCTTGGGTCAATGTTCACTGTGAAGGGTGGAATTTCATCAAACTTATTATAATCTTCTGACATGTCTGTCTTGTCCTCCACTCCCACGATGTTTCTTTTCTAGAAAGAACTATGGGCGCTTTGGCTCAACGTATGATGCATTCGTTTCCTTATGTTTCCTTTTTCTTGGTTTGGTAGACATATCCTTCACATAGAAAACTGGGCCACATCCTTGGCTAGGACGATGGTTCGTCCTATCTACCCAAGATTGTTGAGATCCACTGTTGTCATTCCATACAACTTGTCTACCTGAACCCGCCTCCTGTTTTCTTGACCCATTTGCACCTAAAAAAGGGACCTAAAAGAAGGTCCATAGTCAAGTTCCCATATATCCTCTATGTAACCATAATATGTGTCATTTGGGCCATTGTTGTTTATTGCATCAAAGCGGACACCACCATTTGGTTGGTGCTCTTTTTATCTTGGGCGATCGTGTAAAATGTATTCCCATTTATCTCGTACCCTTGGAAAGTCAATACAGTCGAAGATGGTGTATGGGGCCAACAAGTACAACTGATCTACAATACTGTTGTTATTCATGAGATGTTTTTGCAACCAACCGCCGAATGTAGACATGTGTTCACGTCTAATCCAATCCTCCGACTGCCTCGGGTTCTGGGAGCGTACAAAATTCTTGTGGTCATTGATATACGGAGCTACCAAGGTGGAACTTTGTAGAACTGTGTAGTGTGCTTGAGTGAAAGAAATCCCGTCCCTACATATCATTGATTTCCTTCCTAGCGTGCCTTTTCCACTTAGTCTCCCCTCATGACGTGATTCAGGAACACCAATCGGCTTAAGGTTAGGAATAAAGTCAACACATAACTCAATGACCTCCTCTGTTAGCCCTTGGAGATGCTTCCTTCCGGCCTAGCACGGTTATGAACATATTTCTTTAAGACTCCCATGAACCTCTCGAAGGGGAACATATTGTGTAGAAACACAGGACCGAGAAATATCATCGACCAGGTGAACGAGGAGATGGTCATAATATTGAAGAAGGATGGTGGGAACACCAGCTCAAAACTAACAAGACATTGGACCACATCATTCTGCAACCTCGGTAGAATTTCTGGATTTATTACCTTCTGAGAGCATTGAGGAATGCACATAGCTTCACAATGGGCACTTGAACATTTTCCGGTAGAAGCCCCCTCAATGCAATCGGAAGCAACTGCGTTTATCACGTGGCAGTCATGAGACTTCAGGTTCTGGAATTTTTTCTCTGCCATATTTATTATTCCCTTTATATTGGAGGAGAAGCCAGACGGGACCTTGATGCTGCTCAGACATTCAAAAAAGATTTCCTTCTCTGCTTTTGTAAGAGCGTAGCTGGAGTAATAAAGTCCTCTATCTTTCTCATGCAGTTTGTCGGGGTCTTTCATACGTTGTTGGTCCTCTCGTGCTTCTGGTGTATCTTTTGACTTCCCGTACACGCCTAGGAAGCCTAGCAGGTTCACGCAAAGATTCTTCGTCACGTGCATCACATCGATTGAAGAGCGGACCTCTAAGACTTTCCAATAGGGTAGATCCCAAAATATAGATTTCTTCTTCCACATGGGTGCGCGCTTATCATCGCATTGGAACAGACCGTCCGCCAGGACCCTTTCCAAATATTACATCTAGATCCTTGACCATACCTAATATATCAGCACCATCTGATTGTAGGCTTCCTCCGGTGATCTGCCTCACCTTGTAATGCTTGCCTTTCTTTCTTACGGGATGGGTAGACGAGAAACCGACGATGCCCCATGTACACAACCTTCTTACATTTATCCAAATAATCACCTTCGAGCTCATCTAAACAGTGCGTGCATTCATTGTATCCCTTGTTTAACTGTCCTGAAATGTTACCAAGAGCAGGCCAATCATTGATGGTTACAGCAAAAGCTCGTAGGTCAAATTCCTCCTATTGTGCTCATCCCACACACGTACACCTGATATGGACCACAAGCTGTAGAAGTTCTCGACTAATGGCTTCAGGTACACATCAATGTCGTTAGGGTTGCTTCGGGCCTTGTATGAGCACTGGCATCATAATGAATTTGCGCTTCATGCACAACCAAGGAGGAAGGTTATATATACAAAGAGTCACAGGCCAGGTGCTATGGCTGCAGCTCTGCTCTCCAAAAGGATTCATGCCATCTACACTTAGACCAAACCTTAAGTTCCTTGCATCCTCTGCGAAGTACGGGAAATGTCTATCGATTTTTCTCCACTGAGACCATCAGCAGGGTGTCTCAACATCTCGTCTTTCTTACGGTCTTCTTTGTGCCATCGCAACAACCTAGCGTGCTCTTTATTTCTGAACAAGCGTTTCAGCCGTGGTATTATAGGAGCATACCACATAACCTTGGCAGGAACCCTCTTCCTGGGGCGCTCGCCCTCAACATCACCAGGGTCATCTCGCCTAATCTTATACCGCAATGCAGTGCACACCGGGCATGCATCCAAATTCTCGTACTCACCGCGGTAGAGGATGCATCATTAATGCATGCATGTATCTTTTGCACATCTAATCCTAGAGGGCAGACAACCTTCTTCGCTTCGTACGTACTGGCGGGCAATTCGTTACCCCTTGGAAGCTTCCTCTTCATTATTGCCAGCAACTTTCCAAATCCTGAGTCAGTGACACCGTTCTCTGCCTTCCATTGCAACAACTCCAGTGTGGTACTTAACTTTTTATGGCCATCTTCGCAAGTTGGGTATAACAATTTGTTGTGATCCTCTATCATCTGGTCGAAGGCCAACCTTTCCTTTTCAGTTTCACATTCTATCCTTGCATCAGCAATGGCCCGACCAGATCATCATCAACAGGCTCATCTGGTGCCTCTTGATCTTCTGCTTCATTGTCTTCATTGTCTGCAGCATCACCGTATTCAGGGAACATGGGATAGCTGTCATCTTCCTCTTCCTCTTCTTCATTGCCTTCCATCATAACCCCTTTTTCTCCGTGCTTGGTCCAACAATAGTAGCTGGGCATGAAACCTACCCGCAGAAGGTGGCCGTGAATGGTACTCGAGTGAGCATAATTTACGATATTCTTACAGTCAACACATGGACAATACATAAAGCCACCATGTTTGTTTGCCTCAAGCCACGGCGATGAAATTCTCCAGGCCCGAAGTGAACTCGTCAAAGCGTCGGTCAACATACATCCATTGCCGATTCATCTGCATGATATAACTAAGATTATCAAAAACAATTACAGAAAATCACAATTAGGGAAACGATATATATATATATACACATGCATTTTATCAACGACAGATGAAAGGATAAAGTTGTTAACCTTGATCAAGAAAAGAAAAAAAACAGTTAAGTGCGGCTTGTTTTGTGTGAACTCAAGTGGCAAAACCTCTTAGGCAATTCATTGAACACCTCTTGTGCATGTGAAGAGAGCAAACAACATACACCCCTTCTTGTGATTTGAAGTGGAAAAATGGCCAAGTGTGGCTCACCATGGAGGGGCAAGGATATATAGGCTGATCGCGACTTTGTCCCGGTTGTAATACAAACCGGGTCCAAAGGGGGGACCTTTGGGCCCGGTTTGGATTACCAACCGGGACAAAGTCGCGTGACACGGCCTGCCGCGCCCTGCCGGTGGGCCTTTAGGAGGCCTTTAGACCCGGTTTGTCTCTCAAACCGGGACCATTTCCCAATGGGCCCGGTTTGATTACAACTTGATGCCATTCTTTTCCCGAGGGCTTAAGAGGTGTACATACAAACCTACACAGTTGTACTTCTATATCAGTTGCTAGTTCACAAGGATTGACCAGTACTGGGGAGGTGTGCCAGATTCTTGTGATATTCAATTTTTATGACAACACAACAACAGTTGACTCGTCTATACCACCAGAAGTCCAAACAGTGCTCTAAAGGTATACATCACTCTTAGATATGATCCTCATTCTGTGCCCCCTTATGGCAAATATGAACACCATATTCCTCTTCTTCCTAGTACCAAACTAGTAAATGTGAAGCCGTATGTTATACTCATCATCAAAAATCAGATAAAGGAACATGTGATAGAAATGCTCACTAGAGGTGTTACTCAGGAAACACAAGTTCATTTGCATTGCTAGTGTTGTTACTGAGCAAGAAGGATGGCACTTGACGTTCTTGCGTTGAGTCCCGAGCTTTGAACAACATCAAACTCAATTATAAATACACAATGCTAGTTCTTGATGAGTTGCTCAACGAGCTAGCAGGATCCTAGTGGTTCACAAAACTTGACACGTGATCTGATACCACTTGAGTTCCTCCTCGCGAAGTAGGCCGGCTAACTTAGCATTGTATTGATTTTTAAATTCAATCTCATGCATTGTCAATGGCCTTACCTCCGCAAGAGCCTCCAGATTCTCCCACCTGATCAGAAAATGGGTATTGATCTTTATGGATGATATCTTGATTTACATTCATTCCCTAGCAAAGCACTTGGATCATATGCAGCAGGTCATATACATACCGCAACAACACCAACTATTAGTCAAGCACATCAAGTGCACATTTTTCCATCAAATATTGGAGTGCATGTGTGACGAGGGTTAACCTCGGCAATGCCTATAAGTATTGACTTGGGTTTTAGGAAAGAGAGAGAGCTGGTGGTTTCCTGGACTTGTCAGACAAACTAGGTATCCGATGAAAAGTAGATTGGAGGTTAAAGTCACCGATATTGTGTTGAATTTAGGGTTTGGAACAATGTATGGTGTTACAAGTATTCTAGATGGCCTCCACGGTGGCTCCTCCTAGCCCTTAGATAGTGGGTTATGTCTCAGAGTCCACCCCGGGTCGGTTGAAAGGATCTTATGCCGCACCGTGAATCTGTGTTATCATCCAAATAAACTCTATTGCCTGGGTGAGGAACACTAAGCAAGATTCACTAACAAATCAAGCAATATTTAAATTGGATCACATGCAGTTTTCGAGGGGACTCTACAATTGCGCCATGAACAACGCCAATCAGCCTATTCTCCGAGCATTCAACCTTCTCCACTAAGGTTTGATCGAGGAAAACCGGTTTAGATTCTTGGGGATGATAGGCTCCCATTGTACCCTCATTCCCTAACAACCACCACCCATCAAGTACAACTGGGTTTCATAAACTTGCCCAAATAATACCAACAAATGAGTCAAATGTAAAATCAAGTGCAGATTTTTCTCATTCAAAAGATAGAGAACTTGTGTGAGGAGGGAGTGAACCTCAAAACGCCTATAAGTTCTTGATGTTGGGCTTTTTATGACAATACTTGAAGTTTTATCATTTTACATTATTCTACTTGGCACTCAAAGACAAAAATTCTGAATTATCAGATAAAAACTAGATCTGGAGGTTTTTAGTCAAGAATTCCTAGTAAGAATATTAGGGTTTGGACAATGTATGAAGCTTACCAAAGATATTCCACGAGGTGGCCTCCACGGTGGCTCCCGCCTATGCCTTAGATGGTTGGTTTATGTCTCAGAGAGCCACTGCAGGAATTAGAGTTGAATCCCATCTTATGCCTCGCACCCAGAGGAGGGTGAATAGGTGCTACCCAATTTTTAGTTCTTTTTCAATTAAGGCTTGACACAAAGGTAAATTCTCTAGATATGCAACTAAGTGAATTTACCTAGATGAAAATATATACAACTAAGCAAGATATCACTAAGCAAGATATAACAATGCAATAAATGATAGAGTATGGAGTAATGGATCAACGTGGAGACAAAAGGGATGATTCTCGTAGTTCCTTCCTTTTGAGGGGAAGTACGTCTACGTTGGAGGGGTGTGGTGCCACGAAGGCCAACCAACTGAAGGCTCACCCTATTCTTCGGTGAGCAACGCCACAAAGGCCTAGCTCACTTGTCCACTAAGGGATTTCCTCGAAGCGGAAACCAGGCCTTTACAAGGTTCTTGGGGCACACATCCACAACTGAATTGGAGGCTCCCAAATCTGTAACAACACAACAAATCAACAAGCCTAACCACACCCTAAACCTAATCAAGTAAAAACAACTAAGTTTTAGGAAGGAACACTAGCAAAGGGGCCCTCAAGCAAATGAGGGGGAAATGCAAATCGCTTTGGTGAAGATGTAGATCGGGGTCTTCTCCTACGATTCTCCAAAGATCGAGAACTTTGGGTGGATGAGGGAGGAGTGATACGTCTCAAACGTATCTATAATTTCTTATGTTCCGTGCTACTTTTATGACAATACTTGAATGTTTTATACATACTTTACAGCATTATTATACTTTTTTTTTGACCCTGGACTGTGAAGCAAAGCCCCACAGCAAAATTTATTTATTCATTATTATACATTTTCCGGCACTAACCTATTAACAAGATGCCGAAGCGCCAGTTGCTGTTTATTTTTTATGGCATTTTTGGTTTCGAAATCCTAGTAAGAAATATTTTCGGGTGGGCTGAAATCACGCCCGGGGGTCCTATTTTCCACGAAGCTTCCAGGCCAGAAGAGATAGCAGTGGGGCCACGGGTGGCCAGACCATAGGAGGCGCGCGGCCGAGGAGGGCCGCCGCCTGTGGTGTGGGCCCTCGTGAGCCCCACTCGTTGCCCTTCCCTGCTTAAAGCCGTCGCGAATACCCCAGTAAGAGAGCGATACGGAAAACCTTCCGGAGACGCCGCCGCCGCCAATCCCATCTCGGGGGATTCGGGAGTGCCTCCCGGCCTGGCAGGAGGGGCATCCGGAGGGGCTCTACATCATCATGCCCGCCTCCGGATTGATGCGTGAGTAGTTCATCCTTGGACTATGGGTCCATAGCAGTAGCTAGATGGTTGTCTTCTCCGCATGTGCTATCATTGTTTAGATCTTGTGAGCTGCCTAACATGATCAAGATCATCTATTTGTAATGTTACATGTTGTGTTTGGTGGGATCCGATGAATCTAGAATACTATGTTAAGTTGATTATCAATCTATCATATATGTGTTGTTTATGTTCTTGCATGCTCTCCGTTGCTAGTAGAGGCTCTGGCCAAGTTGATACTTGTAACTCCAAGAGGGAGTATTTATGCTCGATAGTGGGTTCATGCCTCCATTGAATATGGGACAGTGACAGAAAAGTTCTAAGGTTGTGGATGTGTTGTTGCTACTAGGGATAAAACATCGATACTTTGTCTAAGGATATTTTTGTTGATTACATTACGCACCATACTTAATGCAATTATCTGTTGTTTACAACTTAATGGGAGGGTGCGGATGCTAACCCGAAGGTGGATTATTTAGGCATAGATGCATGTTGGATAGCGGTCTATGTACTTTGTCGTAATGCCCTGATTAAATCACATAGTAATCATCGTTGATATGTATTGAATCTTGATTTGTCAATTGCCCACTGTAATTTGTTCACCCAGCATGCTAGTTATCTTATTGGAGAGACACCACTAGTGAGCTGTGGACCCCGGTCCATTCTTTTACATCTGAATACATTTCTATTGCAATCATTGTTCTTTACTGTTCTTTGCAAACAAACACCATCTTCCACTCGATACGTTTAATCCTTTGTTTTCAGCAAGCTGGTGAGATTGACAACCTCACTGTTACGTTGGGGCAAAGTATCTTGATTGGCAACGGCGCCAGAAAAGTGCTTGATGTCTACGGGTGCTTCTATTCTTGTAGATGTTGGGCCTCCAAGAGCAGAGGTTTGTAGAACAGTACCAAGTTTCCCTTAAGTGGATTACCCAAGGTTTATCGAACTCCGGGAGGAAGAGGTCAAAGATATCCCTCTCAAGCAACCCTGCAACCACAAAGCAAGAAGTCTCTTGTGTCCCCAACACACCAAATACACTTGTCAGGTGTATAGGTGTACTAGTTCGAAGAGATAGTGAAATACAAGTAATATGGATGTATATGAGTGGTAATAGCAATCTGAATAAAATATGGCAGCGAGTAAACATGCAACAAAACAGTAAACAAACGGAGATTCGATGCTTGGAAGCAAGGCCTAGGGATCCTGCTTTCACTAGTGGACACTCTCAACAATGATCACATAATAGGACTACTCTACACCCTTTTGTTGGATGATGAACACATTGCGTAGGATTACACGAACCCTCAATGCCGGAGTTAACAAGCTCCACAATTCAATGTTCATATTTAAATAACCTTAGAGTGCACGATAGATCAACATAATTACACCAAGAACTAACATAGCATGCACACTATCACCATCACGCCATGAAGGAGGCATAGATCACGTCAACACTATCATAGTAATAATTAACTCCATAACCTACAAGAGATTATGATCATAATCTACGCCAAGTACTAACACGGATGCACACACTGTCACCATTACACCGTGAAGGAGGAATAGAGTACTTTAATAACATCACTAGAGTAGCACATAGATAATATTCAACTAGATCACATAAAGAGAGAGATGAACCACATAGCTACGGTAGAGCCCTCAGCCCCGGGGTGGATTACTCCCTCCTCATCATGGAGACAGCGATGGCGGTGAAGATGGCGGTGGAGATGACTCCGGGGGCAATTCCCCGTCGGCGAGACTTCTGTCCCCCGAATCTTGATTTCGCGATGGCGGCGGCTCTGGAAGGTTTTCTCGGGTCTCGTCTTCTCTGTCGGTGTTTTTAGGTCAGGGACAACTAAATAGGCGAGAGGGGTCGGAGGGGCCACGGGGTGCCCACACCACAGGGGGGCGCCCCGCTGGGCCGCGCGGGGGTGTGGTGTGGGGCCCCCTGGCTCCCCTCTCGTCCTTCTCCGGTGCTCTGGAAGCTTCCGGGAATTATAAGGTCCTCGGTCTTGATTTCGTCCGATTCCGAAAATATTTCTTTACTAGGATTTCTGAAACCAAAAACAGCAGAAAATGGCATCTCGTCAATAGGTTAGTTCCGGAAAACGCATAATAATGACATATAATGTGTATAAAACATGTAGGTATCATCAATAAAGTGGCATGGAACATAAGAAATTATAGATACGTTTGAGACGTATCAAGCATCCCCAAGCTTAGTTCCTACTCGCCCTCGAGTAGGTAAACGATAACAATGATAATTTCTTAAGTGACATGCCATCATAACCTTGATCATACTATTGTAAAGCACATGAGATGAATGCAGAGATTCGAAGCAATGATGAAGATAATGAGTAAACAAATGAATCATATAACAAAGACTTTTCATGAATAATACTTTCAAGACAAGCATCAATAAGTCTTGCATAAGAGTTAACTCATAAGCAATAAATTCTTAGTAGAAAGCTTTGAAACAACACAAAGGAAGATATAAGTTTCAACGGTTGCTTTCAACTTTAACATGTATATCTCATGGATAATTGTCAACACAAAGTAATATAACAAGTGCAATAGGTAAATATGTAAGAATCAATGCACACAATTTACACAAGTGTTTGCTTCTAAGATAGAAAGAATAGGTAAACTGACTCAACAATAAAGTAAAAGAATGGCCCTTCAAAGAGGAAAGCATCGATTGCTATATTTGTGCTAGAGCTTTGATTTTGAAAACATATAGAGAGCATAAAAGTAAAGTTTTGAGAGGTGTTTGTTGTTGTCAACGAATGGTAGTGGGCACTCTAACCCCCTTGCCAGACAAACCTTCAAAGAGCGGCTCCCATTTTATTTATATTTTTGGGTGGCACTCCTTCCAACCTTGCTTTCACAAACCATGGCTAACCGAATCCTCGGGTGCCCCAACAATCTCATACCATGAAGGAGTGCCTTTTTATTTTAGTTTTATTATGATGACACTCCTCCCCACCTTTGCTTTCTCAAGCCATGGCTAACCGAATCCTTCGGGTGCCGTCCAACAATCACATACCATGGAGGAGTGTCTATTTTTGTTAATTAATTTGGGACTGGGAATCCCATTGCCAACTCTTTTTGCAAAATTATTGGATAAGCGGATGAAGCCACTAGTCCATTGGTGAAAGTTGCCCAACAAGATTGAAAGATAAACACCACATACTTCATCATGAGCTATAAAACATTGACACAAATAAGAGGTAATAACTTTTGAATTGTTTAAAGGTAGCACTCAAGCAATTTACTTTGGAATGGCGGAGAAATACATGGTAGGTAGGTATGGTGGACACAAATGGCATAGTGGTTGGCTCAAGGATTTGGATGCAAGAGTATTCCCTCTCGATACAAGGTTTAGGCTAGCAAGGTTATTTGAAGCAAACTCAAGTATAAAATGGTGCAGCAAGACTCACATATAAACATATTGTAAGCATTATAAGACTTTACATCGTCTCCTTGTTGTTCAAACACCTCAACCAGAAAATATCTAGACTTAGAGAGACCAATCATGCAAACCAAATTTTAACAAGCTCTATGTAATTATTCATTAATGGGTACAAGGTACATGATGCAAGAGCTTAAACAAGATCTATATGAGCACAACAATTGCCAAGTATCACATTATTCAAGACATTACACCAATTACTACATGTAGCATTTCCCAATTTCCAACCATATAACAATTAAACGAAGATTCGCCATGAATATTATGAGCTAAGAACACATGTGTTCATACGAACCAGCGGAGCGTGTCTCTCTCCATAAGGATGAACTTATTCAGAGAACTAACAAAACAAAAACAAAAATAAAAGCACACACAGATGCTCCAAGTAAAGTACATAAGATGTGACTGAATAAAAATATAGTTTCAAGAGAAGGAACCTGATACTTTGTCGATGAAGAAGGGGATGCCTTGGGCATCCCAAAGCTTAGATGCTTGAGTCTTCTTGAAATATGCAGGGATGAACCACCGGGGCATCCCCAAGCTTAGACTTTTCATTCTTCTTGATCGTAGTATATCATCCTCCTCTCTTGACCCTTGAAAACTTCCTTCACACCAAACTTCAAGCAAACTCATTAGAGGGTTAGTGCATAATCAAAAATTCATGTTCAGAGGTGACACAAACATTCTTTTCACTTCTGGACATTGCATAAAGCTACTGGACATTAATGGATCAAAGAAATGAATCCAACATAGCAAAAGAGGCAATGCGAAATAAAGGCAGAATCTGTCAAAAACAGAACAGTCCGTAAAGACGAATTTTAAGATGGCACCAGACTTGCTCAAATGGAAAAACTCAAAACTAATGAAAGTTGCGTACATATCTGAGGATCACGCTCGTAAATTGGCAGATTTTTCAATTTTCTACAGAGGCCTGTGCCCAGATTCGTGACAGACAGCAATGCTGTTTCTGCGCAGCGATCCCAAATATAACATCAACTTTGACATAGAAACTTTACTTGGCACAAAAACATGATAAGGAGAGGTTGCTACAGTAGTAAACAACTTCCAAGACTCAAATATAAAACAAAGTACTGTAGTAAAAAAACACATGGGTTATCTCCCAAGAAGTTCTTTCTTTATAGCCATTAAGATGGGCTCAGCAATTTTAATGATGCACTCGCAAGAAATAGTATTTGAAGCAAAAGAGAGCTTCAAGAGGCAATTCAAAACACATTTAAGCCTAACATGCTTCCTATGCAGAAGAATATTATACACAAATGAATTCATGAAGAACAAAGTGACAAGCATAAGAGGATAAAACACGAGTAACTTCAAGATTCTCAACATAAAGAGGGGAAACTTAATATTATTAAGATGCATATAACCATATTTCCCTCTCTCATAATAACTTTCAGTAGCATCATTGATGAAATCCACAATATACCCATCACTTAAAACATTCTTATCATGGTTCATATGCATAGAGAAGTATCATTAATTTTGGCATAAGAAGAGTTATTCTCATTAATAGTAATTGGAGCAAGATTATTATCAAGAATTTGAACATGGTAAACAAGTTGCATATTAAAAGAATTGTTTTTGGTAATCCAATCATGACTATGACAAGTTTCATAAGGATAGTTATAACCTATATCATAGCATTCTTTATAATAATCATCAAAGATCGGAGGCACAGTGTCATCATAAGAAATAGAATAGTTATCTTTCACAGTCGGTTTATCTGTGACCATACCATCATTGTTATTAGAAGGAGATGTATCAAGAACATAATGACCAGTAGCAAAAGGATTTTCAAACACCTCTTCCCCAAGCTTAGAGCTTTCTATATCATTATGGGAGGAAGCATGGATAGCACTGACACTATGGCAATTATTATCATTTTCAGAATTAGTTTCCCAGAGATTTGTAATATCAAAAGTAGTATGCTCATTCAAATCATGATTGCTAATGTATGTAAAGGGCATAGGAAGATCATCGTATTCAGATTCATTATCACAATAATCATTAGGAGCAACATACTTACGGTTACCTAGCGTTATCTCATTCACGCGGGGATACGCCGTTACCTCTTTCTTTTTATTCTCCTTCTTCTTCTTCTTCTTCTTCGTTCCCTTCTTCTTCTTCTTCTTCTCTTCTTCCCTCTCCTCGCTCCCTTCTTTAGGAGGAAGAGGCTTGAAGGGTGGCTTGTCCGCATAACCTGATTTACTTTTAGAAACAATAGAAGAAACTTGGGAGGATCCCTCCTTTTCATTAATTAATTGAAAACACACAGCGGTCCTATCATATTTTGGCAAGGTGTCATCTTCTAAAATATTCTGTATGTAAGTATTTGTATGGCAATTATTAATGCAGTAAGAAAAACACCCATGCAGGACATCATCAATATCAAGATCGTTAATATTTAACAAAGAAATTTTTCTTGATAACTCTTCACATTTCAAAAATAAGGTAAGTTCATCATGCTGATTAGGAATAATTTCATCATCACAATACAAATTTGCAGCACTCATGGGGTTTGAATTATCATTGGAGGAGCATTGAAAATTAAAATGACCAACTCTATGGCAAAGTTCACAAATAAAAGGATAGAGGGCACACACTTTTTCTCCAAGATCATCTAGAGCTCTAGACCACTTTCTAGTTTTTTCATTTCTGTGATGGATACAATATTCATCTTCTATTTGATTAATTCCACAAGGTCTATGTATTCCACAAAAATTAACATGCTTATAGGAAATAGCATTCTTAGGAGTTTGAGCACGCTTATTGCAATCATTAACAACAATTTCATTCTTCATGCAAGCGTCTTTAAAAGGTTCATGATACTTATCAAAATTCTTCCTAGGCAATTCAATGTGAGAAGCAAAAGCTTTATAAAGATTTGCAACAACTTGAGAGTCAAGACCATAAGTAGCACTCATATTTCGAAATTTACCACTATCCATAAAAGTTTCAATGCATTCATAATCATAATTTATACCTGACTCTTTACCTTTGTCGTTCTCCCAATCTTCAGCGTTCTCCTTAATCCGATCAAGAAGGTCCCTTTTAAACTCTTCTTTATTGCTCGTGAATGATCCAGAACAAGTAGTATCCAGCAAGGTCTTATCTTGAAAAGAAAGTCTTGCATAGAAATTATCAATGATGATATTACCTGGAAGCTCATGATTGGGGCATTTGAGCATTAAAGTCTTCAATCTCTCCCATGCTTGGGCAATACTCTCTCATCATGAGGCCAAAAATTATATATATGGTTTCGATCTTTGTGAATTTCACTTGGAGGATAGAACTTGGAATAAAATAGAGGCACAATATCCTTCCAATCAAGAGAGCGCCCGTCCTTCAATAGTTTATACCAATGCGCCGCTTCACCAGATAGCGACATAACAAATAATTTCTTTCTAACTTCATCCATTGAAATACCTGCACACTTGAATAACCCGCATAATTCATGCAAAAACAGTAAATGATTCCTAGGATGGACAGTTCCATCCCCTTCATAGCGGTTATCCATAACACGTTCAATAATTTCCATAGGTATTTTATACGGAATACTTTCAGCAGGTGGATTTAAAATATCAGAAGCATCATTAGAGTTATCGCATATGGGAGATAAAGCATCATCAGAGCAAAATATTTCTTCTAAAGCGGAGGAGCAAAAAAGATTATTTTTATGTAAACTAGCTTCCCCAAGCTTAGACTTCTTCATAGCATTAGCAGTAATTGCATTCATACTAATAACATTGCTATTATCATGTAAATAAGGTTCCATAGGTTTTTTAATTTTCGCATCAAACAATTCTAAATTAGGAAAAAGATTAAAAAGCTCACCAATTTTTTTGTTGTTTTCCATTATGCCTAACTAGTGAAAATAAAAACAAGAAACAAAAAGATGCAATTGCAGAGTCTAAAGGAAATAGCTTCGAGCACACACACAATGGCGCCAAAAAATCTGTTACACAGGCAGGAGTATTAGTGCCTTTACCTTTCCTCCCCGACAACGGCGCCAGAAAATGCTTGATGTCTACTGGTGCTTCTATTCTTGTAGACAGTGTTGGGCCTCCAAGAGCTTTGTAGAACAGTAGCAAGTTTCCCTTAAGTGGATTACCCAAGGTTTATCGAACTCAGGGAGGAAGAGGTCAAAGATATCCCTCTCAAGCAACCCTGTAATCACAAAGCAAGAAGTCTCTTGTGTCCCCAACACACCAAATACACTTGTCAGGTGTATAGGTGTACTAGTTCGGCGAAGAGATAGTGAAATACAAGTAATATGGATGTATATGAGTGGTAATAGCAATCTGAATAAAATATGGCAGCGAGTAAACATGCAACAAAACAGTAAACAAACGGAGATTTGATGCTTGGAAGCAAGGCCTAGGGATCCTGCTTTCACTAGTGGACACTCTCAACAATGATCACATAATAGGACTACTCTACACTCTTTTGTTGGATGATGAACACATTGCGTAGGATTACACGAACCCTCAATGCCGGAGTTAACAAGCTCCACAATTCAATGTTCATATTTAAATAACCTTAGAGTGCAAGATAGATCAACATAATTACACCAAGAACTAACATAGCATGCACACTATCACCATCACGCCATGAAGGAGGCATAGATCACGTCAACACTATCATAGTAATAATTAACTCCATAACCTACAAGAGATTATGATCATAATCTACGCCAAGTACTAACACGGATGCACACACTGTCACCATTACACCGTGAAGGAGGAATAGAGTACTTTAATAACATCACTAGAGTAGCACATAGATAATATTCAACTAGATCACATAAAGAGAGAGATGAACCACATAGCTACAGCGGAGCCCTCAGCCCCGGGGGTGAATTACTCCCTCCTCATCATGGAGACAGCGATGGCGGTGAAGATGGCGGTGGAGACGGTGGTGGAGATGACTCCGGGGCAATTCCCCGTCCGGCGGAGTGCCGGAACAGAGACTTCTGTCCCCCGAATCTTGATTTCGCGATGGCGGCGGCTCTGGAAGGTTTTCTCGGGTCTCGTCTTCTCTGTCGGTGTTTTTAGGTCAGGGACGACTAAATAGGCGAAGAGACGGAGTCGGAGGGGCCACGGGGTGCCCACACACTAGGGGGGCGCGCCGGGGTGTGGTGTGGGGCCCCCTGGCTCCCCTCTCGTCTTTCTCCGGTGCTCTGGAAGCTTCCGGGAATTATAAGGTCCTCGGTCTTGATTTCGTCCGATTCCGAAAATATTTCTTTACTAGGATTTCTGAAACCAAAAACAGCAGAAAACAACAACTGGCCTTTCGGCATCTCGTCAATAGGTTAGTTCCGGAAAACGCATAATAATGACATATAATGTGTATAAAACATGTAGGTATCATCAATAAAGTGGCATGGAACATAAGAAATTATAGATACGTTTGAGACGTATCATCGCCGGTTTCACTGGTGTTGCGCCGCACTACACTCCTCCACCAACAACCTTCACGTGCTTCTTGGCTCCTACTGGTTCGATAACCTTGGTTTCATACTGAGGGAAACTTGCTATACGCATCATACCTTCCACTTGGGGTTCCCAACGGACGTGTGCATCTCGCGTATCAAGCTAAATTTAAACCATTGCGGGGAGATCAAGACACGCGCAGAGTCTCCACTTCCAATCTCTTTACTTTGTTTTTGTCTTGCTTTACTTTATTTTATTTACTGTCTTGTTTGCTTCATATTAAAAACACAAAAAATTAGTTACTTTATTTACTATCTTATTTACTAGCTTTATATTAAAACACAAAAAAATTAGTTACTTGTCTTTATTCTACTTGCTTAGTTTACTTTTATTACTGCTACAATGGGTACTCCTGAAAATACTAAGTTGTGTGATTTCACTAGCACAAATAATAATGATTTTATAAGTACTCCTATTGCTCCACCTGCTACTACAGCAGAATTCTATGAAATTAAACCTGCTTTACTGAATCTTGTTATGAGAGAGCAATTTTCGGTGTTAGTACTGATGATGCTGCTGCCCATCTTAATAATTTTGTTGAACTTTGTGAAATGCAAAAGTATAAGGATATAGATGGTGATATTATAAAACTAAAATTGTTTCCTTTCTCATTAAGAGGAAGAGCTAAAGATTGGTTGCTTTCTTTGCCTAAAAATAGTATTGATTCATGGACTAAATGTAAAGATGCTTTTATTGGTAAATATTATCCTCCTGCTAAGATTATATCTTTGAGAAGTAGCATTATGAATTTTAAACAATTTGATAATGAACATGTTGCTCAAGCATGGGAGAGAATGAAATCTTTGGTAAAGAATTGCCCAACCCATGGACTGACTACTTGGATGATCATCCAAACCTTTTATGCAGGATTGAATTTTTCCTCGAGGAACCTATTGGATTCAGCTGCTGGAGGTACTTTTATGTCCATCACCTTGGGCGCCGCAACTAAACTACTTGATGATATGATGATCAATTACTCTGAATGGCACACTGAAAGAACTCCTCAAGGTAAGAAGGTAAATTCTGTTGAAGAAACCTCTTCTTTGGGTGATAAGATTGATGCTATTATGTCTATGCTTGCAAATGGTAGATCTCATATTGATCCTAATAATTTTCCTTTAGCTTCATTGGTTGCTCAAGAAGAAAATGTTGATGTGAATTTCATTAAGAATAATAATTTCAACAACAACTATAGGCCATATCCTTTTAATAATAGTAGTGGTTATGGTAATTCTTATGGTAGATCTGTTTTGCCTAATGAGGAAAAGATATTGGAAATTGAAAGAACTACTAAGAGCTTTATGCAATCGCAATATGAGCAAAATCAATTGTTTACTAAAACTATGAATGAACAATCTGCCTTGTTGAAAAATATAGGAAATCAACTTGAAAATTTGAATGTGAAAATTTCTGGTTTGCAAACTAAACTTACAAATGCTGAAAATCGAATCTCATATATGTCTGAATCACAATCTTCTTTAATTAATAAAATGGCTGCTAAACCTGAGGATAATGATACAAAATTTTCTGCTACAGCAAATGCCATCCAAGTTCGAATTAATGATAATATTAGAATGTTGGCTGAATTGCATGCTAGGTGGGATAGAGAAGAAAAAGAAAAACTTGCTAAAGAAAATAATGTAGCTAAAGTATGGACTATTACCACCACTAGTAATGTTGATTCTTCACATGTTGCTACACCTCCTACTATCAATGGTTTAGATTTTGATGATTGTCACATTACTGAAGTTATAAAGTTCTTACAAAAACTTGCTAGAAGTCCTAATGCTAGTGCTATAAATTTAGCCTTTACAAAACATATTACAAATGCTCTCATTAAAGCTAGGGAAGAGAAATTAAAACTTCTATTCCTAGGAAATTAGAAGATGGTTGGGAGCCCATCATTAAGATGAAATTCAATGATTTTGAATGTAATGCTTTATGTGATCTTGGTGCAAGTATTTCTGTTATGCCTAAGAAGATTTATGATATGCTTGACTTGCCACCATTGAAAAATTGTTATTTGGATGTTAATCTTGTTGATAATGTTAAAGAAACCTTTGGGGAGGATTGATAATGTTCGTATTACGGTTAACAATAACCTTGTCCCCGTTGATTTTGTTGTCTTGGATATTGAATGCAATGCATCTTGTCCTATTGTGTTGGGAAGACCTTTTCTTCGAACCGTTGGTGCTGTTATTGATATGAAGGAATGTAATATTAAATATCAATTTCCTCTCAAGAAAGGTATAGAACACTTCCCTAGAAAGAGAATGAAGTTACCTTTTGATTCTATTATTAAAACAAATTATGATGTTGATGCTTCTTCTCTTGATGTTACTTGATTTGCACTTTCTGCGCCTAGCGTTAAAGAAAAGCACTTCTTGGGAGATAACCCAAGTTTCATTTTATTTTGTATTGTTGAGTCTTGGAAGTTGTTTACTACTGTAGCAACCTCCTTATCATGTTTTTGTGCCAAGTAAAGTCTCTATGTTAAAGTTGATGCTAGATTTGGATTGCTGTGCAGAAACAGATTTCTGTCTGTCACGAATTCTCTCTCTGTAGGTCAAAAAATCTGAAAATTTACGTGAGTGATTGATGCGCGTAAATGTACACGTCCGTTGGGAACCCCAAGAGGAAGGTATGATGCGCACAGTGGCAAGTTTTCCCTCAGAAAGAAACCAAGGTTTAATCGAACCAGGAGGAGCCAAGAAGCACGTTGAAGGTTGATGGTGGCGAAATGTGATGCGGCGCAACAACAGGGATTCCGGCGCCAACGTGGAACCTGCACAACACAACCAAAGTACTTTGCCCCAACGAAACAGTGAGGTTGTCAATCTCACCGATTGCTGTAACAAAGGATTAACCGTATTGTGTGGAAGATGATTGTTTGCAAGAAAACAGTAAAACAAGTATTGCAGGATTGTATGCGATGTAAAGAATAGGACCGGGGTCCACGGTTCACTAGAGGTGTCTCTCCCATAAGATAAAAGCATGTTGGGTGAACAAATTACAGCCGGGCAATTGACAAATAGAGAAGGGCATAACAATGCATATACATGATATGATAAATATAGTGAGATTTAATTGGGCATTACGACAAAGTACATAGACCGCCATCCATTTGCATCTATGCCTAAAGTCCACCTTGGTTATCATCCGAACCCCTTTCGGTATTAAGTTGCAAAGCAACAGACAATTGCATTAAGTATGGTGCGTAATGTAATCAACAACTACATCCTTAGACATAGAATCAATGTTTTATCCCTAGTGGCAACAACATCACAACCTTAGAACTTTCTGTCACTGTCCCAGGTGTCAATGAAGGCATGAACCCACTATCGAGCATAAATACTCCCTCTTGTTAAGAGCAAAAACTTGGCCGAGCCTCTACTAATAACGGAGAGCATGCAAGATCATAAACAACACATAAACAATAGATTGATAATCACCATAACATAGCATTCTCTATCCATCGGATCCCACCAAACACAACATATAGTATTACAGATAGATGATCTTGATCATGTTAGGCAGCTCACAAGATCCAACAATGAAGCACAATTAGGAGAAGACGACCATCTAGCTACTGCTATGGACCCATAGTCCAGGGGTGAACTACTCACTCATCACTCCGGAGGCGACCATGGCGGTGTAGAGTCCTCCGGGAGATGAATCCCCTCTCCGGGTGCCGGACGATCTCCTGAATCCCCGAGATGGGATTGCGCGGCGCGTCTCGGAAGGTTTTGGTATCGTGGCTCTCGTGTGGGGGTTTCGCGACGGAGGCTATTTGTAGGCGGAAGGGCGGAGTCAAGAGGCGGCACGGGGGCCACCATAGGTCGGCGCGGCCGGGGCCTGGGCGCGCCGCCTGTGGTGTCGCCACCTCGTGGCCCCACCGCTCTCCTTCGGTCTTCTGGAAGCTCGTGCAAAATAGGACCCTGGCGTTGATTTCGTCCAATTCCGAGAATATTTCCTTACTAGGATTTCTGAAACCAAAAACAAAACAGCAACTGGCTCTTCGGCATCTTGTTAATAGGTTAGTTCCAGGAAAATGCGTAAATACGACATATAATGTGCATAAAACATGTAGATATCATCAATAATGTAGCATGGAACATAAGAAATTATCGATACGTTGGAGACGTATCAGCATCCCCAAGCTTAGTTCTGCTCGTCGAGCAGGTAAACGATAACAAAGATAATTTCTGAAGTGACATGCCATCATAATCTTGATCATACTATTTGTAAACATATGTAATGAATGCAGCGATCAAAACAATGGTAATGACATGAGTAAACAAGTGAATCATAAAGCAAAGACTTTTCATGAATAGTACTTCAAGACAAGCATAAATAAGTCTTGCATAAGAGTTAACTCATAAAGCAATAAATCAAAGTAAAGGTGTTGAAGCAACACGAAGGAAGATTAAGTTTCAGCGGTTGCTTTCAACTTATAACATGTATATCTCATGGATATTGTCAACATAAAGTAATATAACAAGTGCAATATGCAAGTATGTAGGAATCAATGCACAGTTCACACAAGTGTTTACTTCTTAAGGTGGAGAGAGATAGGTAAACTGACTCAACAATAAAAGTAAAAGAATGGTCCTTCAAAGAGGAAAGCATCGATTGCTGTATTTGTGCTAGAGATTTTATTTTGAAAACATGAAACAATTTTGTCAACGGTAGTAATAAAGCATATGAGTTATGTAAATTATATCTTACAAGTTGCAAGCCTCATGCATAGTATACTAATAGTGCACCTTGTCCTACTTAGCTTGGACTACCGGATCTTTGCAATGCCATGTTTCAACCAAGTGTCACAAAGGGGTACCTCCATGCCGCCTGTACAAAGGTCTAAGGAGAAAGCTCGCATTTTGGATTTCTCGCTTTTGATTATTCTCAACTTAGACATCCATACGGGACAACATGGACAACAGATAATGGACTCCTCTTTAATGCATAAGCATGTGGCAACAATTATTATTCTCATATGAGATTGAGGATATATGTCCAAAACTGAAACTTCAACCATGATTCATGGCTTTAGTTAGCGGCCCAATGTTCTTCTCTAACAATATGCATGCTCCAACCATTAAGGTGGTAGATCCCTCTTACTTCAGACAAGACGGACATGCATAGCAACTCACATGATATTCAATAAAGAGTAATTGATGGCGTCCCCAGAAGCATGGTTATCGCACAACAAGCAACTTAATAAAAGATAAAGTGCATAAGTACATATTCAATACTACGATAGTTTTTAAGGCTATTTTGTCCCATGAGCTATATATTGCAAAGGTGAATGATGGAATTTTAAAGGTAGCACTCAAGCAATTTACTTTGGAATGGCGGAGAAATACCATGTAGTAGGTAGGTATGGTGGACACAAATGGCATAGTAGTTGGCTCAAGGATTTTGGATGCATGAGAAGTATTCCCTCTCGATACAAGGTTTAGGCTAGCAAGGTTATTTGAAGCAAACTCAAGGATGAACCGGTGCAGCAAAACTCACATAAAAGACATATTGTAAACATTATAAGACTCTACACCGTCTTCCTTGTTGTTCAAAAACTCAATACTAGATATTATCTAGACCTTAGAGAGACCAAATATGCAAACCAAATTTTAGCAAGCTCTATGTATTTCTTCATTAATGGGTGCAAAGTATATGATGCAAGAGCTTAAACATGAGCAAAACAATTGCCAAGTATCACATTATCCAAGACATTTTAGAATTACTACATGTAGCATTTTCCAATTCCAACCATATAACAATTTAACGAAGAAGAAACTTCGCCTTGAACATTATGAGTAAAGCCTAAGGACATATTTGTCCATATGCAACAGCGGAGCGTGTCTCTCTCCCACAAAGTGAATGCTAGGATCCATTTTATTCAAACAAAAACAAAAACAAACCGACGCTCCAAGTAAAGAACACAAGATGTGATTGAATAAAAATATAGTTTCAGGGGAGGAACCTGATGATGTTGTCGATGAAGAAGGGGATGCCTTGGGCATCCCAAGCTTAGACGCTTGAGTCTTCTTAAAATATGCAGGGATGAACCACCGGGGCATCCCCAAGCTTAGAGCTTTCACTCCTCTTGATCATAGTATATCATACTCCTCTCTTGATCCTTGAAAACTTCCTTCACACCAAACTTCAAGCAAACTCATTAGAGGGTTAGTGCACAATTAATAATTCTCATATTCAGAGGTGACACAAACATTCTTAACACTTGGACATTGCACAAAGTACTGGACATTAATGGATCAAAGAAATTCATCCAACATAGCAAATATGGCAATGCGAAATAAAAGGCAGAATCTGTCAAAAACAGAACAGTTCGTAAAGACGAATTTTAAAATGGCACCAGACTTGCTCAAATGGAAAAACTCAAAACTAATGAAAGTTGCGTAAATATCTGAGGATCACGATCGTAAATTGGCAGATTTTTTCGAATTTTCTACAGAGACTTGTGCCCAGATTCGTGACAGACAGCAATGCTGTTTCTGCGCAGCGATCCCAAATATAACATCAACTATAACATAGAAACTTTACTTGGCACAAAAACATGATAAGGAGAGGTTGCTACAGTAGTAAACAACTTCCAAGACTCAAATATAAAATAAAGTACTGTAGTAAAAACATGGGTTGTCTCCCATAAGCGCTTTTCTTTAACGCCTTTCAGCTAGGCGCAGAAAGTGCAAATCAAGTAACATCAAGAGATAGCATTAACATTATTACCTTGGGAGCTGGGAGTTTTCTCAACAATGCATTGTATCTGGTCTATATAAGTAACTCCTCTCTCATTGCTCCTAGGCTTACTATTCTCATCAAACAAATTTTCAGGAACAAGCCAAGCATAGTTATTTTCCAAAGCTTCATGCATCCCTAGTAGTTTACTAGGTATTGGCGCTTTAATTTCCCTACCATCATTAACATTATTAGTATACTTAATTCTATCCATATCCATCTTTTCAAGTATTTGTTTAAAATTAGGAAAGAAACCAAGCCTCTTATGCTTAATAAAAACTTTTCTAGCTTCTTTAACTATATCCTCAAATTCTCTAACAAGGACTTTTAAAACAAAATTTCTCTTTTCTCCCATCTCCATATCCGAAAGTGTAAGAAACATATGTTGTATTATGGGATTGAGATTAACAAATCTAGTTTCCAACATGTGTACTAAACAGGCAGAAGCACTTTCATAAGTAGGAGCAGTTTTTAATAATGGTATATCTTCAAAATCTTCATCCATACTAACATGGGTGAAAAATTCTTCTATATTATCTCTTCCAATGATACACCCTCGTCCTACCGGTATCTCTTCCAAAGTAAACTTAGGATTAAGCATGATGAAATAAGCAAAAAGTAAACTAGGCAAATAAAGTAAAGACAAGTAACTAATTTTTGTGTGTTTTTGATATAGAGAACAAGACAGTAAATAAAGTAAAACTAGCAACTAATTTTTGTGTGTGTTTTGTTTAGGTGCAGCAAACAAAGTAGTAAATAAAATAAAGCAAGACAAAAACAAAGTAAAGAGATTGAGAAGTGGAGACTCCCCTTGCAGCGTGTCTTGATCTCCCCAGCAACGGCGCCAGAAAACAGGCTTGATGCGCGTAAATGTACACGTCCGTTGGGAACCCCAAGAGGAAGGTATGATGCGCACAGTGGCAAGTTTTCCCTCAGAAAGAAACCAAGGTTGAATCGAACCAGGAGGAGCCAAGAAGCACGTTGAAGGTTGATGGCGGCGAAATGTGATGCGGCGCAACACAGGGATTCCGGCGCCAACGTGGAACCTGCACAACACAACCAAAGTACTTTGCCCCAACGAAACAGTGAGGTTGTCAATCTCACCGGCTTGCTGTAACAAAGGATTAACCGTATTGTGTGGAAGATGATTGTTTGCAAGAAAACAGTAAACAAGTATTGCAGTAGATTGTATGCGATGTAAAGAATAGGACCGGGGTCCACAGTTCACTAGAGGTGTCTCTCCCATAAGATAAAAGCATGTTGGGTGAACAAAGTACAGTCGGGCAATTGACAAATAGAAGGGCATAAAAATGCATATACATGATATGATAAATATAGTGAGATTTAATTGGGCATTACGACAAAGTACATAGACCGCCATCCAGCACTGCATCTATGCCTAAAAAGTCCACCTTCAGGTTATCATCCGAACCCCTTTCGGTATTAAGTTGCAAAGCAACAGACAATTGCATTAAGTATGGTGCGTAATGTAATCAACAACTACATCCTTAGACATAGAATCAATATTTTATCCCTAGTGGCAACAGCACATCACAACCTTAGAACTTTCTGTCACTGTCCCAGGTGTCAATGAAGGCATGAACCCACTATCGAGCATAAATACTCCCTCTTGGAGTTAATAGCAAAAACTTGGCCAGAGCCTCTACTAATAACGGAGAGCATGCAAGATCATAAACAACACATAAACAATAGATTGATAATCACCATAACATAGCATTCTCTATCCATCGGATCCCGACAAACACAACATATAGTATTACAGATAGATGATCTTGATCATGTTAGGCAGCTCACAAGATCCAACAATGAAGCACAATTAGGAGAAGACGACCATCTAGCTACTGCTATGGACCCATAGTCCAGGGGTGAACTACTCACTCATCACTCCGGAGGCGACCATGGTGGTGTAGAGTCCTCCGGGAGATGAATCCCCTCTCCCGGCGGGCGGGAGGCGATCTCCTGAATCCCAGAGATGGGATTCGCGGCGGCGTCTGGAAGGTTTTCCGAGTATCGTGGCTCTCGATGCTTGGGTTTCGCGACGGAGGCTATTTGTAGGCGGAAGGGCAGGTCAAGAGGCGGCACGAGGGCCCCACAGAGTCGGCGCGGCGGGGCCAGGCCGCGCCGCCTTGTGGTGTCGCCACCTCGTGGCCCCACTCTCTCCTGGTCTTAGAAGCTTCGTGCAAAAATAGGACCATGGGCGTTGATTTCGTCCAATTCGAGAATATTTCCTTACTAGATTTCTGAAACCAAAAACAAAAAACAGCAACTGGCTCTTCGGCATCTGTTAATAGGTTAGTTCCAGAAAATGCGTAAATACGACATATAATGTGCATAAAACATGTAGATATCATCAATAATGTAGCATGGAACATAAGAAATTATCGATACGTTGGAGACGTATCAGCATCCCCAAGCATCCATTAGTTTTGAGTTTCCGTTCGAGCAGTTAAGTGCCTGCAAAATTCGTCTTTACGGACTATTCTGTTTTTGACAGATTCACCTTTTATTTCGCATTGCGCTTTTTGCTATGTTGAATGAGTTTCTTTGTTCCATTAACTTTCGGAAGCTTTGTGCAATGTCCAGAAGTGTTAAGAATGATTGTGTCACCTCTGAATATGTGAATTTTTGATTATGCACTAACCCTCTAATGAGTTTGCTTGAAGTTTGGTGTGGAGGAAGTTTTCAAGGGTCAAGAGAAGAGGATGATATATGATCAAGAAGAGTGAAAGGTCTAAGCTTGGGGATGCCCCGTGGTTCATCCCTGCATATTTTAAGAAGACTCAAGCATCTAAGCTTGGGGATGCCCAAGGCATCCCCTTCTTCATCGACAACATTATCAGGTCACTTCTAGTGAAACTATATTTTTATTCCATCACATCTTATGTTCTTTACTTGGAGCGTCGGTTTGCTTTTATTTTTGTTTTGGTTTGAATAAAGTTGGATCCCATCATTCTTATATTGGAGATATTACGCTCCGCTTTTTCATATGGAACACTTGTGTTCTTAATTATGTGTTCATGGCGAAGGCTGAAATTGCTTCGTTAAATTGCTATTTGGTTGGAATTGGAAAATGCTGCATATGGTTTGGAAATTTGGCAATTGTTTGAGCTCTCATAGATCATGTTTAAGCTCTTGCATCATGTAGTTTAATCTATTAATGAAGAACTACAGTAGAGCTTGTTTAATTTGGTTTGCATGATTGGTCTCTCTAAGTCTAGATATTTTCGGGTAAAGTGTTTGAACAACAAGGAAGACAGTGTAGAGCCTTATAATGCTTGCAATATGTTCTTGTGTAAGTTTTGTTGTACCTGTTCATACTTGTGTTTGCTTCAAACAACCTTGCTAGCCCAAACCTTGTACTGAGAGGAAATGCTTCTCGTGCATCCAAACACCTTGAGCCAAAACCCATGCCATTTGTGTCCACCATATCTACCTACTATGTGGTATTTTTCTGCCATTCCAAAGTAAATTACTTGAGTGCTACCTTTAAAATTTCATTCCTTTATCTTTGCAATATATAGCTCATGGGACAAATAGCTTAAAAACTATTGTGGTGATGAATATGTAGTTATGTGTCTTAATTCTTATAAGTTGCTTGTTGAGCGGTAACCATGTTTCTGGGGACGCCATCAACTTTTACCTTTGTTGGATATCATGTGAGATGCTATGCATGTTCGTCTTGTCTGAAGTAAGTGCGATTTCATGATCAAATGGTTTGAGTATGCATATGTTAGAGAAGAACATTGGGCAGCCAACTAAAGCCATGTATCATGGTGGAAGTTTCAGTTTGGACATACAACCTCAATCTCTTATGAGAATATTATTTGTTGTTAAATGCTTAAGCATTAAAGAGATCCATTATCTGTTGTCTATGTTGTCCCGGTATGGATGTCTAAGTTGAGAATAATCAAAAGCGAGAAATCCAATGCGTGCTTTCTCCTTAGACCTTTGTACAGGCGGCATAGAGGTACCCCTTTGTGACACTTGGTTGAAACATATGTCATGCAATGATAATCCGTGTTATCCGAGCTGATTAGGACAAGGTGCGAGCACTATTAGTACTCTATGCATGAGACTTGCAACTTGTAGGAAGTATTATGCATAGCACATATGAATTATTACTACCGTTGACAAAATTGTTTCTATGTTTTCAAAACAAAAGCTCTAGCACAAAAATAGTAATCCATGCTTCCCTCTGCGAAGGGCCATTCTTTTACTTTATGTTGAGTCAGTCTACCCACTTCTTTCTATCTTAGAAGCAAACACTTGTGTTAACTGTGTGCATTGATTCTTACATGTTTACTTATTGTACTTGTTATATTACTCTATGTTGACAAATATCCATGAGATATACATGTTACAAGTTGAAAGCAATTGCTGAAACTTAATCATCCTTTGTGTTGCTTCAATGCATTCTACTTTGAATTTATTGCTTATGAGTTAGCTCTTATGCAAGTCTTATTGATACTTGTCTTGAAAGTACTATTCATGAAAAGTTTTGCTATATGATTCATTTGTTTAGTCATTATCTTTGTTAGCAATCTTTTGTTCAGATCACTCCATTCATCTCATATGCTTTACAATAATGTTGATCAAGATTATGTTGGTAGCATGTCACTTCAGAAATTATTTGTGTTATCGTTTACCTACTAGAGAGCTAAGCTTGGGGATGCATTACGTCTCAAACGTATCTATAATTTCTTATGTTCCATGCTACTTTTATGACAATACTTAAATGTTTTATACATACTTTACAGCATTATTATACATTTTCCGGCACTAACCTATTAACAAGATGCGGAAGCCAGTTGCTGTTTTCTGTTGTTTTTGGTTTCAGAAATCGTAGTAAGGAAATATTCTGGGTGGACAAAATCAACGCTCAGGGTCCTATTTTTCAAGAAACTGGAAGACCGAAGAGATAGAAGTGGGGCCACGAGGTGGCAGACCATAGGGCGGCGACCCCGGAGGGCCGCGTAGCCTATGGTGTGGGCCCTAGTAGGCCTAGTTACCTTCCGCCTACTTAAAGCCTTCGTCGCGAATACCCATGTACCGTATCTATAATTTCTTATGTTCCATGCTACTTTTATTACAATACTTGAATGTTTTATGCATACTTTACAGCATTATTATACATTTTCGGCACTAACCTACTAACAAGATGCGAGAGTAGTTCTTGTTTCTGCTGTTTTTGGTTTCAGAAATCCTAGTAAGGAAATATTCTCGGAATTGGACGAAATCAACGCCCGGGGGCCTATTTTACAAGAAACTCGGAAGACCGAAAGGAGACGAAGTGGGACACGAGGGAGCCACACACGGGCGGCGCGGCCCAAGCCACTGGCCGCGCGGCGATACGCGTAGATGCACACGTCCGTTGGGAACCCCAAGTGGAAGGTATGATGCGTATAGAAGCAAGTTTCCCTCAGTATGAAACCAAGGTTTAATCGAACCAGTAGGAGCCAAGAAGCAAGTTGTTGGTGGCGAAATGTGATGCGGCGCAACAACAGGGATTCCGGCGCCAACGTGGAATCTGCACAACAAAACCAAAGTACTTTGCCCCAACAAAACAGTGAGGTTGTCAATCTCACCGGCTTGCTGTAATAAAGGATTAAGCGTATCGAGTGGAAGATGATTGTTTGCAAGAAAATAGTAAAACACAATTGCAGTAGATTGTATGCTATGTAAAGAATAGGACCGGGGTCCACAGTTCACTAGAGGTGTCTCTCCCATAAGATAAAAGCATGTTGGGTGAACAAATTACAGTCGAGCAATTGACAAATAGAGAAAGGCATAACAATGCATATACATGATATGATAAATATAGTGAGATTTAATCAGGGCATTACGACAAAGTACATAGACCGCCATCCAACTGCATCTATGCCTAAAAAGTCCACCTTCAGGTTATCATCCGAACCCCATTCAGTATTAAGTTGCAAAGCAACAGACAATTGCATTAAGTATGGTGCGTAATGTAATCGACAACTACATCCTTAGACATAGAATCAATGTTTTATCCCTAGTGGCAACAGCACATCACAACCTTAGAACTTTCTGTCACTGTCCCAGGTGTCAATGAAGGCATGAACCCACTATCGAGCATAAATACTCCCTCTTGGAGTTAAGAGTACAAACTTGGTCTACTAATAACGGAGAGCATGCAAGATCATAAACAACACATAAACAATAGATTGATAATCACCATAACATAGTATTCTCTATCCATCGGATCCGACAAACACAACATATAGTATTACAGATAGATGATCTTGATCATGTTAGGCAGCTCACAAGATCCAACAATGAAGCACAACAAGGAGAAGACGACCATCTAGCTACTGCTATGGACCCATAGTCCAGGGGTGAACTACTCACTCATCACTCCGGAGGCGATCATGGCGATGAAGAGTCCTCCGGGAGATGAATCCCCTCTCCGGCAGGGTGCCGGAGGCGATCTCCTGAATCCCCCGAGATGGGATTCGAGGCGGCGGCGTCTCACGGAAGGGTTTTCCGTATCATGGCTCGAGCTTGGGGGTTTCGCGACGGAGGCTTTAAGTAGAGCGAAAGGAGTCGGGGGCTGACGAGGGCCCACCATGGGCGGCGCGGGCCCCCTGCGGCCGTGCGGCCTATGGTGGCGGCGCCTCGTCGCCCCCTTGTTATCTCTTCGGTCTTCTGGACTCAGGTGCAAAAATAGGACCCGGGCGAAGATTTCGTCCAATTCCGAGAATATTTCCTTACTAGGATTTCTGAAACCAAAAACAGCGGCTTGACAGCGGCTCTTCGGCATCTTGTTAATAGGTTAGTTCCAGAAAATGCATAAATATGACATATAATGTGCATAAAACATGTAGGTATCATCAATAAAGTAGCATGGAACATAAGAAATTATCGATACGTTGGAGACGTATCAGCATCCCCAAGCTTAGTTCTGCTCGTCCCGAGCAGGTAAAACGATAACAAAGATAATTTCTGAAGTGACATGCCATCATAATCTTGATCATACTATTTGTAAACATATGTAATGAATGCAGCGATCAAAACAAAGGTAATGACATGAGTAAACAACTGAATCATATGACAAAGACTTTTCATGAATAGTACTTCAAGACAAGCATCAATAAGTCTTGCATAGAGTTAACTCATAAAGCAATAAATCAAAGTAAAGGTGTTGAAACAACACAAAGGAAGATTAAGTTTCAGCGGTTGCTTTCAACTTATAACATGTATATCTCATGGATATTGTCAACATAAAGTAATATAACAAGTGCAATATGCAAGTATGTAGGAATCAATGCACAGTTCACACAAGTGTTTGCTTCTTAAGGTGGAGGAGATAGGTAAACTGACTCAACAATAAAAGTAAAAGAATGGTCCTTCAAAGAGGAAAGCATCGATTGCTGTATTTGTGCTAGAGCTTTTATTTTGAAAACATGAAACAATTTTGTCAACGGTAGTAATAAAGCATATGAGTTATGTAAATTATATCTTACAAGTTGCAAGCCTCATGCATAGTATACTAATAGTGCCCGCACCTCGTCCTACTTAGCTTGGACTACCGGATCTTTGCATGCCATGTTTCAACCAAGTGTCACAAAGGGGTACCTCCATGCCGCCTGTACAAAGGTCTAAGGAGAAAGCTCGCATTTGGATTTCTCGCTTTTGATTATTCTCAACTTAGACATCCATACCGGGACAACATGGACAACAGATAATGGACTCCTCTTAAATGCATAAGCATGTAGCAACAATTATTATTCTCATATGAGATTGAGGATATATGTCCAAAACTGAAACTTCAACCATGATTCATGGCTTTAGTTAGCGGCCCAATGTTCTTCTCTAACAATTTTGCATGCTCCAACCACTAAGGTGATAGATCCTTCAGACAAGACGGACATGCATAGCAACTCACATGATATTCAACAATAGTTGATGGCGTTCCCCAGAAGCATGGTTATCGCACAACAAGCAACTTAATAAAAGATAAAGTGCATAAGTACATATTCAATACTACGATAGTTTTTAAGGCTATTTTGTCCCATGAGCTATATATTGCAAAGGTGAATGATGGAATTTTAAAGGTAGCACTCAAGCAATTTACTTTGGAATGGCGGAGAAATACCATGTAGTAGGTAGGTATGGTGGACACAAATGGCATAGTGGTTGGCTCAAGGATTTTGGATGCATGAGAAGTATTCCCTCTCGATACAAGGTTTAGGCTAGCAAGGTTATTTGAAGCAAACTCAAGGATGAACCGGTGCAGCAAAACTCACATAAAAGACATATTGTAAACATTATAAGACTCTACACCGTCTTCCTTGTTGTTCAAAACTCAATACTAGATATTATCTAGACCTTAGAGAGACCAAATATGCAAATCAAATTTTAGCAAGCTCTATGTATTTCTTCATTAATGGGTGCAAAGCATATGATGCAAGAGCTTAAACATGAGCACAATAATTGCCAAGTATCACATTATCCAAGACATTTTAGAATTACTACATGTAGCATTTTCCAATTCCAATCATATAACAATTTAACGAAGAAGAAACTTCGCCTTGAACATTATGAGTAAAGCCTAAGGACATATTTGTCCATATGCAACAGCGGAGCGTGTCTCTCTCCCACAAGGTGAATGCTAGGATCCATTTTATTCAAACAAAAACAAAAACAAACCGACGCTCCAAGTAAAGAACACAAGATGTGATTGAATAAAAATATAGTTTCAGGGGAGGAACCTGATGATGTTGTCGATGAAGAAGGGGATGCCTTGGGCATCCCCAAGCTTAGATGCTTCTTCTTAGAATATGCAGGGGTGAACCACGGGGGCATCCCCAAACTTAGAGCTTTCACTCCTCTTGATCATAGTATATCATACTCCTCTCTTGACCCTTGAAAACTTCCTTCACACCAAACTTCAAGCAAACTCATTAGAGGGTTAGTGCACAATTAATAATTCACACGTTCAGAGGTGACACAAACATTCTTTACACTTCTGGACATTGCATAAAGCTACTGGACATTAATGGATCAAAGAAATGAATCCAACATAGCAAAAGAGGCAATGCGAAATAAAAGGCAGAATCTGTCAAAAACAGAACAGTCCGTAAAGACGAATTTAAAGCTGGCACCAGACTTGCTCAAATGGAAAAACTCAAAACTAATGAAAGTTGCGTACATATCTGAGGATCACGCTCGTAAATTGGCAGATTTTTCAATTTTCTACAGAGGCCTGTGCCCAGATTCGTGACAGACAGCAATGCTGTTTCTGCGCAGCGATCCCAAATATAACATCAACTTTGACATAGAAACTTTACTTGGCACAAAAACATGATAAGGAGAGGTTGCTACAGTATTAAACAACTTCCAAGACTCAAATATAAAACAAAGTACTGTAGTAAAGCTTGGTTGTCTCCCATAAGCGCTTTTCTTTAACGCCTTTCAGAGGCGCAGTGCAAATCAAGTATTATCAAGAGATGAAGCATCAACATTATTACCTTGGGTGTTGGGAGTTTTCTCAACAATGCATGTTATCTCGTCTATGTAAGTTTCAGAGGCTCCTTTTTCATTATTCTTAGGCTTGCTATTCTCATCAAACAAATTTTCAGGAACAAGCCAACCATAGTTATTTTCTAGAGCTTCATGCATTCCTAGGAGTTTACAAGGTATTGTTGTCTTAACCTCCCCACCATCATTAATATTATTAGTGTACTTTACTCTCTCCATGTCCATCTTTTCAAGGAGACTAACAAAATTGGTGTAAGAACCAAGCATTTTATATTTAGCAAAGACTTTTCTAGCCTCTCTTGCTACACCACCAAATTCTTTAAGAAGGGTTTCTAAAACAAAGTCTTTCTTCTCTCCTTCCTCCATATCACCAAGTGTGAGAAACATGTGTTGGATTATAGGATTTAGATTAACAAATTTAATTTCCAGCATGTGTACTAAAGAAGCAACAACAATTTCATAAGTAGGAGCAAGTTCTACCAAGTGTCTATCCTCAAAATCTTCAGCTGTGCTAACATGAGTGAAAAATTCTTCTATATTATCTCTTCCAATGATAGACCCACGTCCTACCGGTATGTCTTTTGTGGTGAAATTAAAAGGAAACATGATGCAATAAGCAAAAAAGTAAACTAGGCAAACAAAGTAAAGACAAGTAACTAATTTTTTGTGTTTTTGATATAGAGAGCAAGACGGTAAATAAAGTAAAACTAGCAACTAATTTTTTGTGTGTTTTGTTTAGGTGCAGCAAACAAAGTAGTAAATAAAATAAAGCAAGACAAAAACAAAGTAAAGAGATTGAGAAGTGGAGACTCCCCCTGCAGCGTGTCTTGATCTCCCCGGCAACGGCGCCAGAAAAAGATGCGCGTAGATGCACACGTCCGTTGGGAACCCCAAGTGGAAGGTATGATGCGTATAGAAGCAAGTTTCCCTCAGGATGAAACCAAGGTTTAATCGAACCGGTAGGAGCCAAGCACGTTGAAGGTTGTTGGTGGCGAAATGTGATGCGGCGCAACAGCAGGGATTCCGGCGCCAACGTGGAATCTACACACATAAAACAAAGTACTTTGCCTAGCAAGCAATTGAGTTGTCGTCTCAGCTTCTTGTTAAGTGTATCGAGTGGAAGATGATTGTTTGCAAAGAAAATAGTAAAACGCAATTGCAGTAGATTGTATGCTATATAAAGAATAGAATGGGGTCCACAGTTCACTAGAGGTGTCTCTCATAAGATAAAAGCATGTTAGGTGAACAAATTACAGGTCGGGCAATTGACAAATAGAAAGGGCATAACATATCCATGATATGATAAATATAGTGAAATTTAATCCGGGCATTACGAAAAGTACATAGACCGCCATCCAATTGCATCTATGCCTAAAAAGTCCACCTTGAGGGTTATCCTTAGGAACCCCATTCGGTATTAAGACTATAAACAGCAGAGACAGTGCATTAAGTATGGTCGTAATGTAATCGTATACATCCTTAGACATGAATCAATGTTTATCCCTAGTGGCAAGCACATCACAACCTTGCTTAGAACTTAAGTAGCATCCCCGAGGTGTCAATGAAGGCACCAGACCCTTATCGACATAAATACTCTCTTGGAGTTAAGAGTACAAACTTGGTCAGAGCCTCTACTAACGGAGAGCATGCAAGATCATAGACAACACATAAACAATAGATTGATAATCACCATAACATAGTATTCTCTATCCATCGGATCAGACAAACACAACATATAGTATTATAGATAGATGATCTTGATCATGTTAGGCAGCTCACAAGATCCTTGACCTGACAAGGAGAAGAACGACCATCCCCAGCTCTTGCTATGGACCCATAGTCCGGGGGTGAACTACTCTCATCACTCCGGAAGCGATCATGGCGATGAAGAGTCCTCGGAGATGAATCCCTCTTCGGCGAAGTGCGGAGAGCGATCTCCACAGATCCCTAGAGATGGGATTCGCGGCGCGGCGTCTCGGAAGGTTTTAGTATCGTGGCTCTCGGTCTTGGGGAGTTTGCTGACCCAGGGAGGCTTTAAGTGGCGAAAAGGAGTAGGTAGGGGGGAGTGGCGGGGAGCCCCACACCATAGGGCGCGTGGGCCCCCTACGCCCATAACCCCGGCCTATGAGTAGCGGCGCCTCGTCGCAGCCCACTTCGTTATCTCTTACGATTAATAGAGCCTCACGTTAAAAATGAGACCACTGGCGAAGATTTCATCCAATTAAAGAATATTTCCTGCTAGGATTTCTGAAACCAAAAACAGCGGAAAACAGCAACTGGCTCTTCGCATCTTGTTAATAGGTTAGTTCCAGAAAATGCATAAATATGACATATAATGTGCATAAAACATGTAGGTATCATCGATAAAGTAGCATGGAACATAAGAAATTATCGATACGTTGGAGACGTATCACCGGCCTGTTGTGTGGGGCCCTCGCGTCGCCCTTTGACCTACCCTTCCGCCTACTTAAAGCCTCCGTCGCGAAACCCCCTGTACCGAGAGCCACGATACGGAAAACCTTCCCAGAGACGCCGCCGTTGAATCCCATCTCGGGGGATTCAGGAGATCGCCTCCGGCCCCTATGGGAGAGGGAATCATCACCGGAGGGCTCTACATCATCATGCCCGCCTCCGGATTGATGCGTGAGTAGTTCATCCTTGGACTATGGGTCCATAGCAGTAGCTAGATGGTTGTCTTCTCCGCTTGTGCTTTCATGTTTATAGATCTTGTGAGCTGCCTAACATGATCAAGATCATCTATTTGTAATGCTACATGTTGTGTTTGATGGGATCCGATGAATATAGAATATTATGTTAAGTTGATTATCAATCTATCATATATGTGTTGTTTATGTTCTTGCATGCTCTCCGTTGCTAGTAGAGGCTCTGGCCAAGTTGATACTTGTAACTCCAAGAGGGAGTAATTATGCTCGATAGTGGGTTCATGCCTCCATTTAATCTGGGACAGTGACAGAAAGTTCTAAGGTTGTGGATGTGTTGTTGCTACTAGGGATAAAACATTGATGCTTTGTCTAAGGATATTTGTGTTGATTACATTACACCATACTTAATGCAATTATCTGTTGTTTACAACTTAATACTGGAAGGGGTTCGGATGATAACCTGAAGGTGGATTATTTAGGCATAGATGCTTGGATAGCGGTCTATGTACTTTGTCGTAATGCCCTGATTAAATCATATAGTAATCATCGTTGATATGTATTGAATCTTTATTTGTCAATTGCCCGCCTGTAATTTGTTCACCCAGCATGTTAGTTATCTTATTGGAGAGACACCACTAGTGAACTGTGGACCCCGGTCCATTCTTTTACATCTGAATACATTCTACTGCAGCATCTGTTTTCTGTTCTTTGCAAACAAACACCATCTTCCACTCGATACGTTTAATCCTTTGTTTTCAGCAAGCCGGTGAGATTGACAACCTCACTATTACGTTGGGGCAAAGTACTTTGATTGTGTTGTGCAGGTTCCACGTTGGCGCCGGTTTCACTGGTGTTGCGCCGCACCTCCTCCAACAACCTTCACGTGCTTCTTGGCTCCCTACTGGTTCGATAACCTTGGTTTCTTTCTGAGGAAAAACTGCCGCTATGCGCATCATACTTTCCTCTTGGGGTTCCCAACGGACGTGTACATCTGCAGCGCATCAAGCACTTTTTCTACAGCGCCGGGTTGCGGAGATCAAGACACGCGAAGGGGAGTCTCCACTTCCAATCTCTTTACTTTGTTTTTGTCTTGCTTTACTTTATTTTATTTACTACTTTGTTTGCTGCAAACAAAACACACAAAAAATTAGTTGCTAGTTTTACTTTTTTACTGTCTTGTTCTCTATATCAAAACACAAAAAATTAGTTACTTGTCTTTACTTTATTTGCTTAGTTTTTCTTTTATATAATGGGTACTCCTGAAAATACTAAGTTGTGTGATTTCACTAGCACAAATAATAATGATTTTATATGTACTCCTATTGCTCCACCTGCTACTACAGCAGAATTCTATGAAATTAAACCTGCTTTACTGAATCTTGTTATGAGAGAGCAATTTTCTGGTGTTAGTTCTGATGATGTTGCTGCCCATCTTAATAATTTTGTTGAACTTTGTGAAATGCAAAAGTATAAGGATATACATGGTGATATTATAAAACTGAAATTGTTTCCTTTCTCATTAAGAGGAAGAGCTAAAGATTGGTTGCTATCTTTGCCTAAGAATAGTATTGATTCATGGACTAAGTGTAAAGATGCTTTTATTAGTAAATATTATCCTCCTGCTAAGATTATATCTTTGAGAAGTAGCATAATGAATTTTAAACAATTTGATAATGAACATGTTGCTCAAGCATGGGAGAGAATGAAATCTTTGGTAAAGAATTGCCCAACCCATGGACTGACTACTTGGATGATCATCCAAACCTTTTATGCAGGATTGAATTTTTCCTCAAGGAACCTATTGGATTCAGCTGCTGGAGGTACTTTTATGTCCATCACCCTGGGCGCCGCAACTAAACTACTTGATGATATGATGATCAATTACTCTGAATGGCACACTGAAAGAACTCCTCAAGGTAAGAAGGTAAATTCTGTTGAAGAAACCTCTTCTTTGGGTGATAAGATTGATGCTATTATGTCTATGCTTGCAAATGGTAGATCTCATATTGATCCTAATAATGTTCCTTTAGCTTCATTAGTTGCTCAAGAAGAAAATGTTGATGTGAATTTCATTAAGAACAATAATTTCAACAACAATGCTTATAGGAATAATTATGGTAACAACAACTATAGGCCATATCCTTCTAATAATGGTAATGGTTATGGTAATTCTTATGGTAATTCTTACAACAATAATAAGAGTGTACCCCCTGGTCTTGAAGCCATGCTTAAAGAATTTATTAGTACACAAACTGCTTTCAATAAAACTGTTGAAGAAAAGCTTGATAAAATTGATATTCTTGCTTCTAAGGTTGATAGTCTTGCTCTTGATGTTGATCTTTTAAAATTGAAAGTTATGCCTGAGAAAGTTGAAGATGCTAGGTTTGCTAAAACAAATGCCATCCAAGTTAGAATTAATGATAATATTAGAATGTTGGCTGAATTGCATGCTAGGTGGGATAGAGAAGAAAAAGAAAAACTTGCTAAAGAGAATAATGTAGCTAAAGTATGGACTATTACCACCACTAGTAATGTTGATTCTTCACATGTTGCTGCACCTCCTACTATTAATGGTAAAATAATTGGTGTTGGCAATGTTTCTACTCCTAGTGCAAAGCGTACAAAATTGCCTGCTGCTTGTGATAAAACTGCTGAAATTTTTCAAAATATTGGTGACAATGATTCCATTGCTGTAGAACATAATGGTTTAGATTTTGATGATTGTCATATTACTGAAGTTATAAAGTTCTTACAAAAACTTGCTAGAAGTCCCAATGCTAGTGCTATAAATTTAGCCTTTACAAAACATATTACAAATGCTCTCATTAAAGCTAGGGAAGAGAAATTAAAACTTGAAGCTTCTATTCCTAGGAAGTTAGAAGATGGTTGGGAGCCCATCATTAAAATGAAATTCAATGACTTTGAATGTAATGCTTTATGTGATCTTGGTGCAAGTATTTCTGTTATGCCTAAAAAGATTTATGATATGCTTGACTTGCCACCATTGAAGAATTGTTATTTGGATGTTAATCTTGCCGATAATGTTAAAAAGAAACCTTTGGGGAGGATTGATAATGTTCGTATTACGGTTAACAATAACCTTGTCCCCGTTGATTTTGTTGTCTTGGATATCGAATGCAATGCATCTTGTCCTATTGTGTTGGGAAGACCTTTTCTTCGAACCGTTGGTGCTGTTATTGATATGAGGGAAGGTAATATTAAATATCAATTTCCTCTCAAGAAAGGTATGGAACACTTCCCTAGAAAGAGAATGAAGTTACCTTTTGATTCTATTATTAGAACAAGCTATGATGTTGATGCTTCATCTCTTGATGTTACTTGATTTGCACTTTCTGCGCCTAGCTGAAAGGCGTTAAAGAAAAGCACTTCTTGGGAGATAACCCAAGTTTCATTTTATTTACTGTATTGTTGAGTCTTGGAAGTTGTTTACTACTGTAGCAACCTCTTCTTATCATGTTTTTGTGCCAAGTAAAGTTTTTATGTTAAAGTTGATGCTATATTTGGGATCGCTGCGCAGAAACAGCATTGCTGTCTGTCACGAATTCTCGCAGAAGTCTCTGTAAAAAAATCGAAAAAATCTGCAAATTTACGAGCGTGATCCTCGGATATGTACGCAACTTTCATTTGTTTTGAGTTTTTCCATTTGAGCAAGTTAAGTGCCCCCAGATGCATCTTTACGGACTGTTCTGTTTTTGACAGATTCTGCCTTTTATTTCGCATTGCCGCTTTTGCTATGTTGAATGAGTTTCTTTGTTCCATTAACTTTCAGAAGCTTTGTGCAATGTCCAGAAGTTTTTAGAATGATTGTGTCACCTTGATGACCCACAAGTATAGGGGATCGCAACAGTCTTCGAGGGAAGTATTACCCAATTTATTGATTCGACACAAGGGGAGACAAAGAATACTTGTAAGCCTTAACAGCGGAGTTGTCAATTCAGCTGCACCTGGAAACAGACTTGCTCGCAAGAGTTTATCAGTAGTAACAGTTCTATGGTAGTGGAAATAGCGGAATAACAGCCGCAGTGAAATAAAGACAGCAGTAGTGATTATAGTAAACAGCAGGATTAAAATACTGTAGGCATAGGGACGGATTTAACGGGCGTTGCATGGATGAGAGAAACTCATATAACAATCAAAGCATGGGCATTTGCAGATAATAATAAAACAGTATCCAAGTACTAATCAATCAATAGGCATGTGTTCCATATTTAGTCGTACGTGCTCGCAATGAGAAACTTGCACAACATCTTTTGTCCTACCAGCCGGTGGCAGCCGGGCCTCTAGGGAAACTACTGGATATTAAGGTACTCCTTTTAATAGAGTACCGGAGCAAAGCATTAACACTCCGTGAACACATGTGATCCTCACATCACTACCATCCCCTCCGGTTGTCCCGATTTCTGTCACTTCGGGGCCATTGGTTCCGGACAGCGACATGTGTATACAACTTGCAGGTAAGACCATAAACAATGAATATCTTCATGAAACAATAACATGTTCAGATCTGAGATCATGGCACTCGGGCCCTAGTGACAAGCATTAAGCATAACAAGTTGCAACAATATCATAAAAGTGACATCTACGGATACTAGGCACTATGCCCTAACAATCTTATGACTATTACATGACCAATCTCATCCAATCCCTACCATCCCCTTCAGCCTACAGCGGGGGAATTACTCACACATGGATGGGGGAAACATTGCTGGTTGATGGAGAGGCGTCGGCGGTGATGGCGGTGAAGATCTCCTCCAATTCCCCGTCCCGGCGGAGTGCCAGAACGGAGACTTCTGGCTCCCGCGACGGAGTTTCGCGATGTGGCGGCTTTCTGGAGGGTTTCTGGCGATGTCGACTTCTCCCCGTGCGTTTTTAGGTCGAGGCGAATAAGTAGTCCGAAGGGGGGCGTCGGAGGCCGGCCGAGGGGGCCACACCACATGGGCGCGCGGGCCCCCCCTGGGCCGCGCCGCCATGTGGTGTGGGGCCCTCGGGCCTCCACCTCCTTCGCCCTTCTGGCTCCGTCAATATTTTGGTAAAATAGGGCCATCTGAAGAAATTCCGAGGATTTTCCCGAAAGTTGGATTTCTGCACAAAAACGAGACACCAGAGCAATTCTGCTGAAAACAGCGTTAGTCCGTGTTAGTTGTATCCAAAATACACAAATTAGAGGCAAAACAATAGCAAAAGTGTTCGGGAAAGTAGATACGTTTTGGACGTATCAACTCCCCCCAAGCTTAGCTTATTGCTTGTCCTCAAGCAATTCAGTTAACAACTGAGCGATAAAAGAACTTTCACGAACACATTTGCTCATATGATGTATATATTCTCATGCTATGGCTAATACTTAAGCAGTTCATAATGAGATACATGCAAATAAGATCATCCAACAGCTATGTCAATCATGGAGAAGTACCAACAATTAATAATAAGCATCATGAATCATGTATGTAAGCAAGATTGCAATGTTCATAAGAGAATATGATAAAGTGGTATCTCGCTTGCCTGTATTTGATCGGCAAAACATAAATGCCGAGGCACCTCTGAGTTCATAGAAAGACTAGAAGTAAATTTGTCAAAGATAAAAGCATCAAAGTTATACCACAATCAATCATATTTTGAGACAAGCATATTATATTAAGAATGACAGTTGTGCTCTCAAGATAGTGCTCGAAGAAAGAATGGAGACACAACATAAAAGTAAAAGATTGACCCTTCGCAGAGGGAAGCAGGGATTAACATGCGCTAGAGCTTTTTATTTGTAAAACAGGAGTAAAATTATTTTGAGAGGTGTTTGTTGTTGTCAACGAATGGTAATGGGTACACTAACTCCCTCATCAACCGGACTCACAAGAGCGGCTCCCATTTATTTATTTTTGGTTGGCACTCCTTCCAACCTTTCTTTCACAAACCATGGCTAACCGAATCCTCGGGTGCCTGCCAACAATCACATACCATGAAGGAGTGCCTTTTTATTTAAGTTTTATTATGATGATGACACTCCCCCAACCTTTGCTTACACAAGCCATGGCTAACCGAATCCTTCGGGTGCCGTCCAACAATCACAAACCATGGAGGAGTGTCTATTTAAGTTAATTAATTTGGGACTGGGAATCCCATTGCCAGCTCTTTTGCAAAATTATTGGATAAGCGGATGTGCCACTAGTCCATATGAGAGTCCGTCAAAAGTAAATGACAAGGTCGAAAGCTAAACACCACATACTTCCTCATGAGCTATGAAACATTAACACAAATTGAGAAGCATTTTGAAGGTTTTAAAGGTAGCGCATGAGAATTTACTTGGAATGGTTTGAAATGCCATGCATAGGTATTTATGGTGGACACTTTTGGAACAACTTGGTTTTCAGGTGTTTGGAAGCACGAGCGGCGTCACCGCTCAGTACAAGTGAAGGCTAGCAAAAGACTAGGGAGCGACAAATCAAGAGAGCAGTAACTGTCATAATCATGCTTGCGGCAAAATAAATTAACGGAGGCATAAAAGTGATACAAGAACTCTGAAGCAATTATAAATCATCGAGGCTTAATTGACTTTTTGTTCAGTCATATGCATGCGTGAGCATGTGCCAAGTCGATATAAATGAGTTATTCAGAGGAGGATACCACAATGCCATACTTACTTATGAATAAAACAATGCAAGCAAACATCCATGACATGCTACTCATATTAATAAATCGGAACCAAACATGAGAGATCATGAGCTACTAGACTTTCTCAAATAACATATACCTCACATGAACCAACTAAGCATGCTCATATGGATGAGTATATGTACAAAAATGAAAGCAAATAGAGTTCATACCAGCCTCTCACCACAATCAGATTGTCGTAGATCGTCATTATTGCCTTTTCACTTGTGTAGCTTGGATAATATAAAATGAAAACCACGCTCCAGCCACCGAAGACCATTGAACTCATGATGAACTTTACAAACCAAAGAAGAACAGCAAATATTTTTGGTGTTTTCGAATTAGAAATAAGAACGAAAGAAAACAAGCAAACAAAGCAAAATCTTTTTGGGTTTTCTCATAGCAAACTAACGATAGCAAATAAAGCAAACTAAGAGCAAGGTACCAAATAAACAAATGGTGAAGAGAAACAACAGAAATATTTTTGGTCTTTTTGTGTTTTAGGAAAGAAACAAAGTGAAAACAAAAGAATGCAAACTAACAGAAACACAGAAAAGCAGGATGACAGAAATCTGCCAAATCCTGACAGCAGTACAGAAATCGAATTTAACAAAAATCTTCCATTGCTCAGACCAAAAAGTGTTCAACTAATGAAAGTTAGATAACAACCTGGGGCACATGCTCAAAAATTGGCAACTCAAAATAACGTTCTGGCTGTGCGTACGAATTTTTTTGGTAACAGCACAGAATCTGTTTTTGGACAGCACTTCCCCAAATATCATCTCCCTCTCATTAGAAAACCACTCTAGAGACTAAACAAGTATGTACAAGTATCCAGCAATCATAATATGCAAAGAATGAGTGATGCCGGTATACCTCCCCCAAGCTTAGGCTTTTGGCCTAAGTGGAGTTCATTCCCAACGAGGGTCGGGGTTCCACGCCGGTGGATCATACATGGAGTGGTAATAAGGCCCCTGTGCAGAAGAATATCGTGGAGGCTCCACGTGACCATGATGTTGATATGAGGAGCTTGCTGCATCGGATGAAGAGTCGGGATGCTCCTCGGTCTCCTCCACATCTTCCCTCGCACGACGGCTTTCTCTTTCTATGTATGCATTTAGCTCATTTTCTGTGATCGACCACCCGTCCCTGGCATCAAGGTTAAACAAAGCAGGTGCAGGCAATCGTACTAGTTTTTCAATTTTCTTAGTTATACTCCATTTTTTCTTATATAAAGTTATCCTATAATGCAGGTTGTTCAAGTTAGATGCATCTGAAATAAACTCATGTCTAATCATGGAAACCACATCAAGCTTCTCTATAGAAAGCGGAATATCTAAATGGTGAGGTTCTACACCATGCATAGCTAATAAGCGAGAGGCGATAAGACCTCCACAAATTCCTCCTTTCTCACGGTTAGTAGCAAGTCTACAAGCTATTAAAGCACCCAAATTATAAGTCCTATCCTGTTGCAAAGCAGCAGCTAAGAAAGCCAAGTCTGGGACAGATAATTTACCTCCGGTCCTTCTTGCAAGGACGCACTTTGTAATGAAATAGGCAAAGTAGCGGATGGCTGGATGTTGAATGCTACTAATCTTACCATCATCATTGGAGAGGCTCCTCCCATTACAAATCCTTGTATAAAGATCTGAGAGCTCCCGCGGTGTTCCCCTGATCTTCTCGCAGGATCCCCATTGCGGTACTCCAATTGCTGCACAAAAAACACCAAATGGCAAGTTGACAGCTTTATTGTAAATTTTATACTGGACCATGGGGTCAGACCGCGACCAATTGAACTTGAAGTCCTGCACAAAAGACATAGTTAATTTTACATATTGTCTTGGCTCTCCTTCAACAAAACCACTCAGCCCTGCACGAGAGATTAGAGTTTGCACATCTTGTAAAATCCCCGCACTTCTCATAAAGTCCACGCATGGGTAGTAAGAGGGGTATACTCCCTCCTCACGATTGACTCTTGAAACTTGCTGGACTTCCAATTCTTCTTGGTTCAATTGGGGCACACCTTCTTCCATTTTCTGAAATTTTCAACAATCATTATAAAATTTGATTTCAAGGTGTGTAATTGAAGGGAACTACTATAGGAACTTGCTAGAGTACTTCACATGCATCAAAACTAATTTCTTCCACTTAGAACAAGCATGCAAGCTCACTAAACATGTTATCTACAGCAGCAAAATATTCAAGATATACTCAACCAAATGAAATTCTAATTGGACAATCAAAGGAGTCACATACCAAGGAGTAAATGTGCCAAATTTCAGACAGAAATCTGGGCTGAGCAAGGAGATCGAAAAATCGCGAGTTCTTGAGCAGAAACACGAGTGAGAGAAACTTGGTACGAGTTTTTTCGGGAGAGAGAAGGTGCTGGGAGGAAGAGATGGTGTAGTGGGGCAAGGGGTGGCCCACACCACATGGTGGCGCGGCCCCCTTGCTGGCCGCGCCGCCCTATGGTGTGGCACCCCCTGGTGCCCCACAGGTCATCCTCTGGTGCTCCCAGGTGCCTCGTCGAAAAATAGGACCAACGGTATAATTTTTGTAATTTTTAGAGAACTTCGAAAAATGCACATTTCTGGGTATTAAATTAATGATTACTGCGCAGGAAAATGATTTCTAAAATCTTAAATGACTAAAGCATATTGCAAAATAAAAAGTGCTACAGCAAATAAAATAAGTGGAGGGAGAAAGAAAGAAAGAAGTGTTGTTTAGCTCTCCTATGCAATAAAATATACTTGTTAACAAGGTTGATCAAGTCTTGCTACCAAATAAATTTTATATGACATAAGAAGAAATAAACCTCAAATCAATCATGTTACCTTATATTGAATTGATATGGATCCAATCACAAGAGTTTGATATTCTTCTTTAGGCTCATATACAGGACAATCAATGGATCCCACTTTGATAGTTTTCACATTAAAAATTGTATTGACTCCACATACTTTATCAATCCTCTTGGGAAAATAGACAGTGTGTTCCTTATCATCAACATTGAAAGTAACCATGCCTTTATTGCAATCAATAACAGCCCCTGCAGTATTAAGAAAGGGTCTTCCAAGAATAATGGACATATTATCATCTTCAGGCATTTCCAACACAACGAAATCAGTTAATATCAAGCAATGCTGAGTAACTTGAACAGGAACATTTTCACATAAACCAACAGGAATAGCAGTAGATTTATCAGCCATTTGCAAAGATATATCAGTTGGTATCAATTTATCTAAATCAAGTCTCTTATAAAGAGAAAAAGGCATCACACTCACACCTGCTCCCAAATCACATAGAGCAGTTCTAACATAATTATTCTTGATGGAACAAGGAATAGTCGGTATACCTGGGTCGCCCAACTTCTTTGGAATCTTACCATTGAAGGAGTAATTAGCGAGCATAGTGGAAATTTCCTCATTGGGGACTTTCCTTTTGTTAGTAACAATATCTTTCATATACTTTGAATAAGGAGGCAATTTAATAGCATCAGTCAAAGGAATTTGCAGAAATAAAGGTTTCATCCAATCACAAAATTTATTATAATGTTCCTCCTCCTTTGATTTTAGTTTCTTAGCAGGAAAAGGCATTTGCTTTTGAACCCAAGGTTCTCTTTCATTACCATGTTTCTTTGTAATAAAATCTTCTTTAGTATACTTTTTATTTTTAGCATGCTTTTCAGGTTCTTTTTCAATTTCTTCTTTATCAGGAGTATCATTCTTATCATTATCTTCCTCATGTTCATTACCACTTTCAGTTTCAGCATCAGAAATAGAAATACTATTAGGATCATTAACAGGTTCAGAGGATTCTACAACATTCTTATGTTTCTTTTTCTTTTTCTTAGATGGAGCACTAGTTTTAATTAGTTGAGAATCTTGTTCAATTCTTTTGGGATGCCCTTCAGGATATAGAGGATCCTGGGTAGAAACACCACCTCTAGTTGTTACTTCACAAGCATGTTTTTCTTTAGAATTATTTCCCAACAAGTCATTTTGCACTTTAGTAAGTTGATCAATTTGAGTTTGAACCATTTGAAAATGTTTAACAAGTATCTTAACATCATTGGAGGTTCTCTCCACAATACCATGCAATTCACTAATAGCTCGAGAATTTTCCATTAAATGATTCTCTACTCTCATATTAAAATTTTCTTGCTTAACAATATAATTATCAAATTCATCTAAACATTGAGCAGGAGATTTTGAATACGGAATATCTTCCCTAGTAAAGTGTTGAAGCGAGTGTACCTCAATCATGGATGAAGGGGGAATTGTCTCACATATATCTTCTATAGGAGGTAAATTCTTCACATCTTCAGGTTTAATACCCTTCTCCTTAAGAGACTTCTTGGCTTCCCTCATATCTTCATCATTCAATTTAATCATACCCCTCTTCTTCACTATCGGTGTCGGGGTTGGTTCAGGTGTAGACCAATCATCATGATTCCGGCCTATTTTAGCCAATAATTCTTCAGCGTCGTCTGGAGTTCTTTTCCTGAAAACACAACCAGCACAACTATCCAGGTATGCCCTAGACTCAATGGTTAGTCCACTATAAAATATATCAAGTAAATCATTCTTTTCCAAATCATGGTCAGGCTGAGCTCTAATAAGAGAACAAAATCTAGCCCAAGCCTCAGGCAATTTCTCTCCATCTTCCTGGTCAAAATTATAAATTCTCTGCAAAGCAGCATGTTGAGCACTAGCAGGAAAGTATTTACGGAAGAAAACATCAAGCAATTCTTTTGGACTTTTAATAGAACCAGGAGACAAATTATTATACCAAGTTTTAGCATCATCCTTTAATGAGAAAGGAAAAATTTTAGCGACAAAGTAAGTACGCATCTTAATATCATCAGAAAACAAGCCACTAAGAGTAGATAACTCAGTCATGTGTTCAACAGCACTTTCTTTTTCAGTACCACAAAAGGGTGTTTTCTCAACAATAGCTATATGAGATAGATCAAGAGAAAAATCATAATCTTTATCCCTAATGCTTATAGGAGATGTGGCAAATTTAGGATCAGGAGACAGTTTATATCTAACAGCATGTTCTGCAAGCAACTTTTTAATTTTTCTTGCATCAGTAGTAGCATTGCATTTTTCAATAAAATCATCATTAAGCTCTACATAATCCTCATCAAGATCATCACTAGAATATTCAACAGACTCAGGTGAATTAACAGGTGTAGCAACATTAGGAGTTTCAGTATTTTCAATTTGTCTAGACTTAGCAATTGTAGCATCTAGAAAAGATCCCAATGAACCACTATCATCAAGCACAGCAGAAACATTATCAATATTATGAGAATTTTCAGATTCAGCAGAAGTACCAGCACGCGAAGCATGTGGCGGTGAAACAAGTTTATCAATCACAGATGGTGAATCAAGAGCAGCAGAGGTACTCAGAGTTGTACCTTTTCTTGTAGTGGATGGTAATATGGCGATCTTAGTATCGCGAGGTTTACCCATAATGGAGAATTTGCAGCGAACAATATCAATCCAAGTGAACTTCCAAATAAAGCTATGCTCCCCGGCAACGGCGCCAGAAAATAGTCTTGATGACCCACAAGTATAGGGGATCGCAACAGTCTTCGAGGGAAGTATTACCCAATTTATTGATTCGACACAAGGGGAGACAAAGAATACTTGTAAGCCTTAACAGCGGAGTTGTCAATTCAGCTGCACCTGGAAACAGACTTGCTCGCAAGAGTTTATCAGTAGTAACAGTTCTATGGTAGTGGAAATAGCGGAATAACAGCAGCAGTGAAATAAAGACAGCAGTAGTGATTATAGTAAACAGCAGGATTAAAATACTGTAGGCATAGGGACGGATTTAACGGGCGTTGCATGGATGAGAGAAACTCATATAACAATCAAAGCATGGGCATTTGCAGATAATAATAAAACAGTATCCAAGTACTAATCAATCAATAGGCATGTGTTCCATATTTAGTCGTACGTGCTCGCAATGAGAAACTTGCACAACATCTTTTGTCCTACCAGCCGGTGGCAGCCGGGCCTCTAGGGAAACTACTGGATATTAAGGTACTCCTTTTAATAGAGTACCGGAGCAAAGCATTAACACTCCGTGAACACATGTGATCCTCACATCACTACCATCCCCTCCGGTTGTCCCGATTTCTGTCACTTCGGGGCCATTGGTTCCGGACAGCGACATGTGTATACAACTTGCAGGTAAGACCATAAACAATGAATATCTTCATGAAACAATAACATGTTCAGATCTGAGATCATGGCACTCGGGCCCTAGTGACAAGCATTAAGCATAACAAGTTGCAACAATATCATAAAAGTGACATCTACGGATACTAGGCACTATGCCCTAACAATCTTATGACTATTACATGACCAATCTCATCCAATCCCTACCATCCCCTTCAGCCTACAGCGGGGGAATTACTCACACATGGATGGGGGAAACATTGCTGGTTGATGGAGAGGCGTTGGCGGTGATGGCGGTGAAGATCTCCTCCAATTCCCCGTCCCGGCGGAGTGCCAGAACGGAGACTTCTGGCTCCCGCGACGGAGTTTCGCGATGTGGCGGCTTTCTGGAGGGTTTCTGGCGATGTCGACTTCTCCCCGTGCGTTTTTAGGTCGAGGCGAATAAGTAGTCCGAAGGGGGGCGTCGGAGGCCGGCCGAGGGGGCCACACCACATGGCCGCGCGGGCCCCCCCTGGGCCGCGCCGCCATGTGGTGTGGGGCCCTCGGGCCTCCACCTCCTTCGCCCTTCTGGCTCCGTCAATATTTTGGTAAAATAGGGCCATCTGAAGAAATTCCGAGGATTTTCCCGAAAGTTGGATTTCTGCACAAAAACGAGACACCAGAGCAATTCTGCTGAAAACAGCGTTAGTCCGTGTTAGTTGTATCCAAAATACACAAATTAGAGGCAAAACAATAGCAAAAGTGTTCGGGAAAGTAGATACGTTTTGGACGTATCACCTCTGAATATGTGAATTTTTGGTTATGCACTAACCCTCTAATGAGTTTGCTTGAAGTTTGTGTGAAGGAAGTTTTCAAGGGTCAAGAGAAGAGGATGATATACTATGATCAAGAAGAGTGAAAGGTCTAAGCTTGGGGATGCCCCGGTGGTTCATCCCTGCATATTTTAAGAAGACTCAAGCATCTAAGCTTGGGGATGCCCAAGGCATCCCCTTCTTCATCGACAACATTATCAGGTCACTTCTAGTGAAACTATATTTTTATTCCATCACATTCTTATGTTCTTTACTTGGAGCGTCGGTTTGTTTTTATTTTTGTTTTGTTTTGAATAAAGTTGGATCCCGCCATTCTTATATTGGAGATATTACGCTCCGCTTTTTCATATGGAACACTTGTGTTCTTATTTGTGCTTTAATGTTCATGGCGAAGGCTGAAATTGCTTCGTTAAATTGCTATTTGGTTGGAATCGGAAAATGCTGCATATGGTTTGGTAAATTTGGCAATTGTTTGAGCTCTCATAGATCATGTTTAAGATCTTGCATCATGTAGTTTAATCTATTAATGAAGAACTACCGTAGAGCTTGTTTAATTTGGTTTGCATGATTGTTCTCTCTAAGTCTAGATATTTTCGGGTAAAGTGTTTGAACAACAAGGAAGACAGTGTAGAGCCTTATAATGCTTGCAATATGTTCTTGTGTGAGTTTTGATGTACCTGTTCATACTTGTGTTTGCTTCAAACAACCTTGCTAGCCCAAACCTTGTACTGAGAGGAAATGCTTCTCGTGCATCCAAACACCTTGAGCCAAACTCCATGCCATTTGTGTCCACCATATCTACCTACTATGTGGTATTTTTCTGCCATTCCAAAGTAAATTACTTGAGTGCTACCTTTAAAATTTCATTCCTCTACCTTTACAATATATAGCTCATGGGACAAATAGCTTAAAAACTATTGTGGTGATGAATATGTAGTTATGTGTCTTAATTCTTATAAGTTGCTTGTTGAGCGGTAACCATGTTTCTGGGGACGCCATCAACTTTATCTTTGTTGGATATCATGTGAGATGCTATGCATGTTCGTCTTGTCTGAAGTAAGTGGACTTCATGATCAAATGGTTTGAGTATGCATATGTTAGAGAAGAACATTGGGCCGCTAACTAAAGCCATGTATCATGGTGGAAGTTTCAGTTTGGACATACAACCTCAATCTCTTATGAGAATATTAACTATTGTTGAATGCTTAAGCATTAAAAGAGGAGTCCATTATCTGTTGTCTATGTTGTCCCGGTATGGATGTCTAAGTTGAGAATAATCAAAAGCGAGAAATCCAATGCGTGCTTTCTCCTTAGACACTTGTACAGGCGGCATAGAGGTACCCCTTTGTGACACTTGGTTGAAGCATATGTCATGTGATGATAATCCGTGTTTCCGAGCTAAGTAGGACAAGGTGCGAGCACTATTAGTACTCTATGCATGAGACATGCAACTTGTAGGAAGTATTATGCATAGCACATATGAATTATTACTACCGTTGACAAAATTGTTTCTATGTTTTCAAAACAAAAGCTCTAGCACAAAAATAGTAATCCATGCTTCCCTCTGCGAAGGGCCATTCTTTTACTTTATGTTGAGTCAGTTTACCTACTTCTTTCCATCTTAGAAGCAAACACTTGTGTTAACTGTGTGCATTGATTCTTACATGTTTACTTATTGCACTTGTTATATTACTCTATGTTGACAAATATCCATGAGATATACATGTTACAAGTTGAAAGCATTCGCTGAAACTTAATCATCCTTTGTGTTGCTTCAATGCATTCTACTTTGAATTTATTGCTTATGAGTTAGCTCTTATGCAACTCTTATTGATACTTGTCTTGAAAGTACTATTCATGAAAAGTTTTGCTATATGATTCATTTGCTTAGTCATTATCTTTGTTAGCAATCTTTTGTTCAGATCACTCCATTCATCTCATATGCTTTACAATAATGTTGATCAAGATTATGTTGGTAGCATGTCACTTCAGAAATTATTTGTGTTATCGTTTACCTACTCGAGGACGAGTAGGAACTAAGCTTGGGGATGCTTGATACGTCTCAAACGTATCTATAATTTCTTATGTTCCATGCTACTTTTATTACAATACTTGAATGTTTTATACATACTTTACAGCATTATTATACATTTTTCGCACTAACCTATTAACAAGATGCCGAAGTGTCAGTTCTTGTTTTTCTGCTGTTTTTGGTTTTAGAAATCCTAGTAAGTAAATATTCTCGGAATTGGACGAAATCAACGCCCAGGGCCTATTTTTACACGAAGCTTCCAGAAGACCGAAAGGGAGACGAAGTGGGGCCACGAGGGCCACACACCGGGCGGCGCGGCCCAAGCCACAGCCGCGCCGATGTTGTGTGGGGCCTCGCGTCACCCTGACCTACCATTCCGCCTGCTTAAAGCCTCGTCGCGAAACCCCTGTGCCGGGAGCCACGATACGGAAAACCTTCCAGAGACGCCGCCGTTGCGAATCCCATCTCGGGGGATTCGGAGATCGCCTCCGGCACCTGCCGGAGAGGGGAATCATCACCGGAGGGGCTCTACATCATCATGCCCGCCTCCGGATTGATGCGTGAGTAGTTCATCCTTGGACTATGGGTCCATAGCAGTAGCTAGATGGTTGTCTTCTCCGCTTGTGCTATCATTGTTATAGATCTTGTGAGCTGCCTAACATGATCAAGATCATCTATTTGTAATGCTACATGTTGTGTTTGATGGGTGATACGTCTCCAACGTATCGATAATTTCTTATGTTCATGCTACTTTATTGATGATACCTACATGTTTTATGCACACTTTATGTCATATTTGTGCATTTTCTGGAACTAACCTATTAACAAGATGCCGAAGTGCCAGTTCCTGTTTTCTGCTGTTTTTGGTTTCAGAAATCCTAGTAACGAAATATTCTCGGAATTGGACGAAATCAACGCCCAGGTTCCTATTTTGCCCGGAAGCATCCAGAACACCCGAGGCGCCAGAGGGGGGCCCTGTGGGCCCCAGATGATAGGGTGGCGCGGCCAGGGCTGGGCCCGCGCCACCCTATGGTGTGGTCGCCCCTTCGCCCCTCCGACGCTGCCCTTTCGCCTATATAAAGCCCCTGCATCGAAAACCCTTACGGAGGAAGCCACGATACGCGAAACCTTCCAGAGCCGCCACCATCGCGAAGCCAAGATCTGGGGGACAGGAGTCTCTGTTCCGGCACCTGCCGGACGGGGAAGTGCCCCCGGAAGGCTTCTCCATCGACACCGCTGCCATCTCCACCGCCATCTTCATCACCGCTGTTGCTCCCATGAGGAGGGAGTAGTTCTCCATCGAGGCTCGGGGCTGTACCGGTAGCTATGTGGTTAATCTCTCTCCTATGTACTTCAATACAATGATCTCATGAGCTGCTTTACATGATTGAGATCCATATGATGAGCTTTGTATCGCTACTAGTTATGTGCTACTCATGTGATGTTATTAAAGTAGTTTATTCCTCCTGCATGGTGTAAAGGTGATTAGTGTGTGCACCGTGTGGTTCTTGTCGTAGGCTATGATCATGATCTCTTGTAGATTGTGGAGTTAATTGTCATTATGATAGTATTGATGTGATCTATTCCTCCTTCATAGTGTAATATGGACAGCGTGTGCACTATGTTAGTTCTTGGTTTATTTTGCAATGATCTATTATGCTCTAAGGTTACTTAAATATGAACATGGAATTGTGGAGCTTGTTAACTCCGGCATTGAGGGTTCGTGTAATCCTACGCAATGTGTTCATTATCAAACAAGAGTGTATGTAGCACATATGAGAAGAAGTATTTATTATGCGATCAATGTTGAGAGTGTCCACTAGTGAAAGTATGATCCCTAGGCCTTGTTTCCAATACTGAAAACACCGTTTACTTACTGTTCTGTTGCATGTTTACTCGCTGCCATATTTTATTCAGATTGCTATTACCACTCATATACATCCATATTACTTGTATTTCACTATCTCTTCGCCGAACTAGTGCACCTATACACCTGACAAGTGTATTTGGTGTGTTGGGGACACAAGAGACTTCTTGCTTTGTGATTACAGGGTTGCATGAGAGGGATATCTTTGACCTCTTCCTCCCTGAGTTCGATAAACCTTGGGTAATCCACTTAAGGGAAACTTGCTGCTGTTCTACAAACCTCTGCTCTTGGAGGCCCAACACTGTCTACAAGAATAGAAGCACCCGTAGACATCAAGCACTTTTCTGGCGCCGTTGCCGGGGAGGAAAGGTAAAAGGCACTCATACTTCGGTTCCAGGTAACAGTACTTTTCTGGCGCCATTGTGTGTGTGCTCGAAGCTATTTCCTTTAGACTCTGCAATTGCGACATTTGGTTTCTTGTTTACACTAGTTAGGCATAATGGACAACAAAGAGCTTCTTATTCTATTTCCTGATTTAAGACATGGATGGTTTGATGCGAAAATTAAAAAACCCATGGAACATATTAATATGAATGCTTTGAACACTATTGTTGCTAATGCTATGGAAAATTCTAAGCTTGGGGAAGCTGGCTTTGATGAGCATGATATTTTTAGTCCCCCAAGCATTGAGGAGAAAATTTACTTTGATGATACTTTGCCTCCCATTTATGATGATTATAATGATAGTAGTCTTTTGTTACCACCTGTTATGGAGGATAAATTTGATTATGATTACAATATACCTCCTATATTTGATAGCTACTTTGTTGAATTTGCTCCCACTACAATTAATAAGAATGACTATGCTTATGTTGGGAGTAGTAATAATTTTATGCATGAGACTCATGATAAGAATGCTTTATGTGATAGTTATATTGTTGAGTTTGCTCATGATGCTACTGAAAGTTATTATGAGAGAGGAAAATATGGTTGTAGAAATTTTCATGTTACTAAAATGCCTCTCTATGTGCTGAAATTTTTGAAGCTACACTTGTTTTATCTTCCTATGCTTGTTACTTTGCTCTTCATGAACTTGTTTATTTACAAGATTCCTATGCATAGGAAGCATGTTAGACTTAAATGTGTTTTGAATTTGCCTCTTGATGCTCTCTTTTGCTTCAACTTCTATTTCTTGCGAGTGCATCATTAAAACTGCTGAGCCCATCTTGATGGCTATAAAGAAAGAACTTCTTGGGAGATAACCCATGTGTTATTTTGCTACAGTAATTTGTTTTATATTTGAGTCTTGGAAGTTGTTTACTACTGTAGCAACCTCTCCTTATCATGTTTTTGTGCCAAGTAAAGTTTCTATGTTAAAGTTGATGTTATATTTGGGATCGCTGCGCAGAAACAGCATTGCTGTCTGTCACGAATCTGGGCACAGGCCTCTGTAGAAAATTCGAAAAAATCTGCCAATTTACGAGCGTGATCCTCAGATATGTACGCAACTTTCATTAGTTTTGAGTTTTTCCATTTGAGCAAGTCTGGTGCCATCTTTAAATTCGTCTTTACGGACTGTTCTGTTTTTGACAGATTCTGCCTTTTATTTCGCATTGCCGCTTTTGTTAAGTTGAATGAGTTTCTTTGTTCCATTAACTTTCAGAAGTTTTGTGCAATGTCCATAAGTGTTAAGAATGATTGTGTCACCTCTGAACATGTGAATTTTTGATTATGCACTAACCCTCTAATGAGTTTGCTTGAAGTTTGGTGTGAAGGAAGTTTTCAAGGGTCAAGAGAGGAGTATGATATACTATGATCAAGAGGAGTGAAAGCTCTAAGCTTGGGGATGCCCCCGTGGTTCATCCCTGCATATTTCAAGAAGACTCAAGCGTCTAAGCTTGGGGATGCCCAAGGCATCCCCTTCTTCATCGACAAAGTATCAGGTTCCTTCTCTTGAAACTATATTTTTATTCGGTCACATCTTATGTACTTTACTTGGAGCGTCTGTGTGCTTTTATTTTGTTTTTGTTTTGTTATTTTCATTCTCTGAATAAGTTCATCCTTGTGTGGGAGAGAGACACGCTCCGCTGGTTCGTATGAACACATGTGTTCTTAGCTCATAATATTCATGGCGAAGTTTCTTCTTCGTTAAATTGTTATATGGTTGGAATTGGAAAAATGCTACATGTAGTAATTGGTAAAATGTCTTGGATAATGTGATACTTGGCAATTGTTGTGCTCATGTTTAAGCTCTTGCATCATATACTTTGCACCTATTAGTGAAGAAATACATAGAGCATGCTAAAATTTGGTTTGCATAATTGGTCTCTCTAAGGTCTAGATAATTTCTAGTATTGAGTTTTGAACAACAAGGAAGACGGTGTAGAGTCTTATAATGTTTACAATATGTCTTTTATGTGAGTTTTGCTGCACCGGTTCATCCTTGAGTTTGCTTCAAATAACCTTGCTAGCCTAAACCTTGTATCGAGAGGGAATACTTCTCATGCATCCAAATCCTTGAGCCAACCACTATGCCATTTGTGTCCACCATACCTACCTACTACATGGTATTTCTCTGCCATTCCAAAGTAAATTGCTTGAGTGCTACCTTTAAACAATTCAAAAGTTATTACCTCTTATTTGTGTCAATGTTTTATAGCTCATGAGGAAGTATGTGGTGTTTTATCTTTCGATCTTGTCATTTACTTTTGACAGACTTTCACAATGGACTAGTGGCTTCATCCGCTTATCCAATAATTTTGCAAAAAGAGCTGGCAATGAGGTTCCCAGCCTCAATTAATTAACTTGCATTAATAATTCTCTTCACATGTTTTGCTCTGATTCATCAGTAAGCAACTTAATTTTGCAAATAGACACTCCTCCATGGTATGTGAATGTTGGAAGGCACCCGAGGATTCGGTTAGCCATGGCTTGTGTAAGCAAAAGGTTGGGAGGAGTGTCATCCATAAATAAAGAAAAACTAAACTAAAGTACATGTGTAAACAAAAGAGAAGAGGGATGATCTACCTTGCTGGTAGAGATAACGTCCTTCATGGGAGCCGCTCTTGAAAGTCTGGTTGATGAGGTAGTTAGAGTGCCCACTACCATTCGTTGACAACAACAAACACCTCTCAAAACTTTATTTTTATGCTCTCTTTATGTTTTCAAAATAAAAGCTCTAGCACAAATATAGCAATCGATGCTTTCCTCTTTGAAGGACCATTCTTTTACTTTTATTGTTGAGTCAGTTTACCTATCTCCCTCCACCTTAAGAAGCAAACACTTGTGTGAACTGTGCATTGATTCCTACATACTTGCATATTGCACTTGTTATATTACTTTGCATTGACAACTATCCATGAGATATACATGTTACAAGTTGAAAGCAACCGCTGAAACTTAATCTTCCTTTGTGTTGCTTCAATACCTCTACTTTGAATTATTGCTTTACGAGCTAACTCTTATGCAAGACTTATTGATGCTTGTCTTGAAAGTACTATTCATGAAAAGTCATTGCTTTATGATTCAGTTGTTTACTCATGTCATTACCATTGTTTTGATCGCTGCATTCATTACATATGTTTACAATATGATCAAGTTTATGATGGCATGTCACTTCAGAAATTATCTTTGTTATCGTTTTACCTGCTCGGGACGAGCAGAACTAAGCGATGCGATACGTCTCAACGTATCGATAATTTCTTATGTTCCATGCTACTTTATTGATGATACCTACATGTTTTATGCACACTTTATGTCATATTTGTGCATTTTCTGGAACTAACCTATTAACAAGATGCCGAAGTGCCAGTTCCTTTTTTCTGCTGTTTTTGGTTTCAGAAATCCTAGTAACGAAATATTCTCGGAATTGGACGAAATCAACGCCCGGGTTCCTTTTTGCCCGGAAGCATCCAGAACACCCGAGAGCCGCCAGAGGCCTGTGGGCCCAGGATAGGGTGGCGCGGCCGGGGCTGGCCGCGCCACCCTATGGTGTGGTCGCCCCTTCGCCCCTCGACGCTGCCCTTTCGCCTATATAAAGCCCCTGCGAAACCCTTACGGAGGAAGCCACGATACGCGAAACCTTCCAGAGCCGCCACCATCGCGAAGCCAAGATGCGGGACAGGAGTCTCTGTTCCGGCACCTGCCGGACGGGGAAGTGCCCCGGAAGGCTTCTCCATCGACACCGCTGCCATCTCCACCGCCATCTTCATCACCGCTGCTGCTCCCATGAGGAGGGAGTAGTTCTCCATCGAGGCTCGGGGCTGTACCGGTAGCTATGTGGTTAATCTCTCTCCTATGTACTTCAATACAATGATCTCATGAGCTGCTTTACATGATTGAGATCCATATGATGAGCTTTGTATCGCTACTAGTTATGTGCTACTCATGTGATGTTATTAAAGTAGTTTATTCCTCCTGCATGGTGTAAAGGTGATTAGTGTGTGCACCGTGTGGTTCTTGTCGTAGGCTATGATCATGATCTCTTGTAGATTGTGGAGTTAATTGTCATTATGATAGTATTGATGTGATCTATTCCTCCTTCATAGTGTAATATGGACAGCGTGTGCACTATGTTAGTTCTTGGTTTATTTTGCAATGATCTATTATGCTCTAAGGTTACTTAAATATGAACATGGAATTGTGGAGCTTGTTAACTCCGGCATTGAGGGTTCGTGTAATCCTACGCAATGTGTTCATTATCAAACAAGAGTGTATGTAGCACATATGAGAAGAAGTATTTATTATGCGATCAATGTTGAGAGTGTCCACTAGTGAAAGTATGATCCCTAGGCCTTGTTTCCAATACTGAAAACACCGTTTACTTACTGTTCTGTTGCATGTTTACTCGCTGCCATATTTTATTCAGATTGCTATTACCACTCATATACATTCCATATTACTTGTATTTCACTATCTCTTCGCCGAACTAGTGCACCTATACACCTGACAAGTGTATTTGGTGTGTTGGGGACACAAGAGACTTCTTGCTTTGTGATTACGGGGTTGCTTGAGAGGGATATCTTTGACCTCTTCCTCCTGAGTTCGATAAACCTTGGGTAATCCACTTAAGGGAAACTTGTTGCTGTTCTACAAACCTGCGCTCTTGGAGGATCAACACTTTGTAATGCTACATGTTGTGTTTGGCGGGATCCGATGAATATAGAATATTATGTTAAGTTGATTATCAATCTATCATATATGTGTTGTTTATGTTCTTGCATGCTCTCCGTTGCTAGTAGAGGCTCTGGCCAAGTTGATACTTGTAACTCCAAGAGGGAGTAATTATGCTCGATAGTGGGTTCATGCCTCCATTTAATCTGGGACAGTGACAGAAAGTTCTAAGGTTGTGGATGTGTTGTTGCTACTAGGGATAAAACATTGATGCTTTGTCTAAGGATATTTGTGTTGATTACATTACGCACCATACTTAATGCAATTATATGTTGTTTACAACTTAATACTGGAAGGGGTTCGGATGATAACCTGAAGGTGGATTATTTAGGCATAGATGCATGCTGGATAGCGGTCTATGTACTTTGTCGTAATGCCCTGATTAAATCACATAGTAATCATCGTTGATATGTATTGAATCTTTATTTGTCAATTGCCCGCCAGTTGTTCACCCAGCATGTTAGTTATCTTATTGGAGAGACACCACTAGTGAACTATGGACCCCGGTCCATTCTTTTACATCTGAATACATTCTACTGCAATCTCTGTTTTTGTTGTTCTTTGCAAACAAACACCATCTTCCACTCGATACGTTTAATCCTTTGTTTTCAGCAAGCCGGTGAGATTGACAACCTCACTGTTACGTTGGGGCAAAGTACTTTGATTGTGTTGTGCAGGTTCCACGTTGGCGCCGGTTTCACTGGTGTTGCGCCGCACTACACTCCTCCACCAACAACCTTCACGTGCTTCTTGGCTCCTACTGGTTCGATAACCTTGGTTTCTTTCTGAGGGAAAACTTGCCACTGTGTGCATCATACCTTCCTCTTGGGGTTCCCAACGGACGTGTACATCTACGCGCATCAGCCCATGTACCGAGAGCCACGATACGGAAAACCTTCCAGAGGCCGCCGCCTCCCATCTCGGGGGATTCAGGAGATCGCCTCCGGCACCCTGCCGGAGAGGGGAATCATCACCGGAGGGGCTCTACATCATCATGCCCGCCTCCGGATTGATGCGTGAGTAGTTCATCCTTGGACTATGGGTCCATAGCAGTAGCTAGATGGTTGTCTTCTCCATGTGCTATCATTGTTTAGATCTTGTGAGCTGCCTAACATGATCAAGATCATCTATTTGTAATGCTACATGTTGTGTTTGGTGGGATCCGATGAATCTAGAATACTATGTTAAGTTGATTATCAATCTATCATATATGTGTTGTTTATGTTCTTGCATGCTCTCTGTTGCTAGTAGAGGCTCTGGCCAAGTTGATACTTGTAACTCCAAGAGGGAGTATTTATGCTCGATAGTGGGTTCATGCCTCCATTGAATCTGGGACAGTGACAGAAAGTTCTAAGGTTGTGGATGTGCTGTTGCTACTAGGGATAAAACATCGATACTTTGTCTAAGGATATTTGTGTTGATTACATTACGCACCATACTTAATGCAATTATCTGTTGTTTACAACTTAATACTGGAGGGGGCGCGGATGCTAACCTGAAGGTGGATTATTTAGGCATAGATGCATGTTGGATAGCAGTCTATGTACTTTGTCGTAATGCCCTGATTAAATCACATAGTAATCATCGTTGATATGTATTGAATCTTGATTTGTCAATTGCCCACCTGTAATTTGTTCACCCAACATGCTAGTTATCTTATTGGAGAGACACCACTAGTGAAATGTGGACCCCGGTCCATTCTTTTACATCTGAATACATTCTACTGCAATCATTGTTCTTTACTGTTCTTTGCAAACAAACACCATCTTCCACTCGATACGTTTAATCCTTTGTTTTCAGCAAGCCGGTGAGATTGACAACCTCACTGTTACGTTGGGGCAAAGTATCTTGATTGTGTTGTGCAGGTTCCACGTTGGCGCCGGTTTCACTGGTGTTGCGCCGCACTACACTCCTCCACCAACAACCTTCACGTGCTTCTTGGCTCCTACTGGTTCGATAACCTTGGTTTCATACTGAGGGAAACTTGCTTCTATACGCATCATACCTTCCACTTGGGGTTCCCAACGGACGTGTGCATCTACGCGTATCAAGCTAAATTTCTGGCGCCGTTGCCGCTAGAGGTGAAGATCTTGAGCAAATCGAGCAGCTTGAGCTTGCTTGTGACGGTAAAGCACACGTCCGTTGGGAACCCCAAGAGGAAGGTATGATGAGTACAGCAGCGAGTTTTCCCTCAGTAAGAAACCAAGGTTATCGAACCAGTAGGAGATGAAGATCACGTGAAGGTTGTTGGTGAAGGAGTGTAGTGCGGCGCAACACCAGGGATTCCGGTGCCAACGTGGAACCTGCACAACACAATCAAACTACTTTGCCCCAACTTAACAGTGAGGTTGTCAATCTCACCGGCTTCTGCAACAAAGGATTAAACGTATGGTGTGGAGAATTATGTTTGCTTGCAGAAAACAAAAGAGAACAATGATTGCAGTAGGTTGTATTTTAGATGTAAAAGAATGGACCGGGGTCCACAGTTCACTAGTGGTGTCTCTCCAATAAGATAAATAGCATGTTGGGTGAACAAATTATAGTTGGGCAATTGACAAATAGAGATGCACATACATATGATGATGACTACTATGAGATTTACTTAGGGCATTACGACAAAGAACATAGACCTCCATCCAGCATGCATCTATGCATAAAAAGTCCACCTTCAGTTAGCATCCCACTCCATATTAAGTTGCAAACAACAGACAATTGCATTAAGTACTTGTGCGTAATGTAAACAATACAAATATCCTTAGACAAAGCATTGATGTTTTATCCCTAGTGGCAATAGCACATCCACAACCTTAGGGGTTGCTGTCTCCCCGGATTCAATGGAGACATGAACCCACTATCTAGCATAAATACTCCCTCTTGGAGTCACAAGTATCAACCCAGAGCCTCTACTAGCAACGAGAGCATGCAAAATCATAAATAACATATATGATAGATCAATAATCAACTTGACATAGTATTCCATATTCATCGGATCCCACAAACACAACATGTAGCATTACAAATAGATGATCTTGATCATGATAGGCAACACAAGATCTAAACATGATAGCACAAGAGGAGAAGACAACCATCTAGCTATTGCTATGGACCCATAGTCCAAGGATGAACTACTCACGCATCAATCAGAGGCGGGCATGTGATGTAGAGCCCCTCCGTGATGATTCCCTCTCCGGCAGTGCGGAGGGATCTCTGAACCCCAGTTGGGGTTGACGGTGTCGCGTCTGCAAACTGTTACAGTATTTTGGCTCTCGGTACTAGGGTTTCGCGGCGGAGGAGGAATAAATGAGGCGAAGGGTAGCGTCGGTGGGCGCCCAGGGGCCCACCCCATAGGCCGACGCGGCGGGAGGTGGCCGCGCCGCCATGTGGTGGCCGCCTGTGGCCCCTCTTTGTCTCTCCTTTGGTGGAACACTCCGTGGAAAATAGTGGTGGGCTTTTGTTTAGTCCAATTCGAGAATATTCGTAAACTAACTTTTCTGAAATCAAGCAAAACAGAACTGGCACTGTGGCATCTTATTAATAGGTTAGTCCCAGAAAATGCATATAAACATTATAAAGTGTGAATAAAACATGTAGGTATTGTCATAAAACTAGCATGGAACATAAGAAATTATAGATACGTTCGAGACATATCAAGCATCCCCAAGCTTAGTTCCTACTCGCCCTCGAGTAGGTAAACGATAAAAGAATAATTTCTGAAGTGACATGCTACCAACATAATCTTGATCAACACTATTGTAAAGCATATGAGATGAATGAAGTGACTCAAAGCAATGGTCTATAGTTTGCTAACAAAAAGATAATGACTAAACAACTGAATCATATAGCAAAAACTTTTCATGAATAGTACTTTCAAGACAAGCATCAAAAAGTCTTGCATAAGAGTTAACTCATAAAGCAATAGATTCTTAATACAAGGTTTTGAAGCAACACAAAGGAAGATTTAAGTTTCAGCAATTGCTTTCAACTTTCAACATGCATATCTCATGGATAATTGTCAACACAAAGTAATATAATAAGTGCAATAAGTAAGCATGTAAGAATCAGTGCACACAGTTGACACAAGTGTTTGCTTCTAAGATAGAAAGAAGTAGGTAAACTGACTCAACATAAAGTAAAAGAAAGGCCCTTCGCAGAGGGAAGCAGGGATTAAATCATGTGCTAGAGCTTTTTATTTTGAAAGCATGGAAACAATTGTGTCAACGGTAGTAATAATTCATATGGGTTATGTATAAAACTTCCTATAAGTTGCAAGCCTCATGCATCGAATACTAATAGTGCCCGCACCTTGTCCTAATTAGCTCGGATTTCCATGGATTATCATCGCATTACATATGTTTCAACCAAGTGTCACAAAGGGGTACCTCTATGCCACCTGTACAAAGGTCCAAGGAGATAAATCGCATTTGATTTCTCGATTTTGATAGATCTCAACTTGAGGACATCCATACCGGGACAACATAGAAAACAGATAATGGACTCCTCTTTTATGCTTTAAGCATTCAACAACAGATAATATTCTCATAAGAGATTCTGAGGATTAATGTCCAAGCTGAAACTTCCACCATGATACATGGCTTTGGTTGGCGGCCCAATGTTCTTCTCTAACAACATGCATACTCAAACCATTTCAACTCATGGCAAATCTCCCTTACTTCAGACAAGACGAACATGCATAGCAACTCACATGATATTCAACAAAGGTGTGACAGGTTGATGGCGTCCCCAGAAACATGGTTACCACTCAACAAGCAACTTATAAGAACTAAGATACATAAGCGACATATTCATTACCACAATAGTTTTTAGGCTACTTTCCCATGAGCTATGTATTGCAAAAACAAGGAATGAAGTTTTGAATTGTTTAAAGGTAGCACATGAAGTATTTACTTGGAATGGCAGAAAAATACCACATAGTAGGTAGTTATGGTGGACACAAATGGCATAGGTTTTGGCTCAAGGTTTTGGATGCACGAGAAGCATTCCCTCTCAGTACAAGGCTTTGGCTAGCAAGGTTGTTTGAAGCAAACACAAGTATAAACCGGTACAGCAAAACTTACACAAGAACATATTGCAAGCATTATAAGACTCTACACTGTCTTCCTTGTTGCTCAAACACTTTTACCAGAAAATATCTAGACCTTAGAGAGACCAATCATGCAAACCAAATTTCAACAAGCTCTACGGTAGTTCTCCACTAATAGGTTTAAACTACATGATGCAAGAGCTTAAACATGATCTACTTGAGAGCTCAAAACAATTGCCAAGTATCAAATTATTCAAGACAATATACCAATTACCACATGAAGCATTTCTGTTTCCAACCAAATAACAATAAGTATAAGATGCAGCGACTTTCTTTCGCCATGAATATGAAAAACGAAGAACATAAGTGTTCAAATGAAAAAGTACGTGTCTCTCTCCCACACAAGCATGCTAGGATCCGAATTTATTCAAACATAAACAAAAATAAAAGCAACACAGACGCTCCAAGTAAAGCACATAAGATGTGACTGAATTAAAATATAGTTTCACTAGAGGTGACCTGATAAGTTTTGATGAAGAAGGGGATGCCTTGGGCATCCCCAAGCTTAGAACTTGAGTCTTCTTGAAATATGCAGGGATGAACCACGGGGGCATCCCCAAGCTTAGACTTTTCACTCTTCTTGATCATATCATATCATCCCTCCTCTCTTGATCCTTGAAAACTTCCTTCACACCAAACTCAAAGCAATCTCATTAGAGGGTTAGTGCATAATCAAAAATTCACATGTTCAGCAAGGACACAATCATTCCCAACACTTCTGGACATTACCCAAGGCTACTGAAATTTAATGGAGCAAAGAAATCCACTCAAACACAGTAAAAGAGGCAATGCGAAATAAAAGGCAGAATCTGTCAAAACAGAACAGTCCGTAAAGTTTTTGAGGCATAACTTGCTCAGATGGAAAAGCTCAGTTGAATGAAAGTTGCGTACATATCGAGGATTACTCATGAATTTTTCAGCATTTTTAGATTCTTCTACAGAGAGAAAAACGCGTGACAGCTAAAAATCTGTTTCTGCGCAGAAATCCAAATCTAGTATCAACTTTCTATCAAAGACTTTACTTGGCACAACAATGCAAGAAAATAAAGATACAAAGGTATTGCTACAGTAGTAACAAGCACCTTGACTCAAATATAAAACAAAAATTGCAGAAATAAAATAATGGGTTGTCTCCCATAAGCGCTTTTCTTTAACGCCTTTCAGCTAGGCGCAGAAAGTGAAAATCAAGTAACATCAAGAGAAGAAGCATCAACTGTAGGATAACGTAGCATAGAAAACAAAAATTTTCCTACCGCGAACACGCAATCCAAGCCAAGATGCAATCTAGAAGACGGTAGCAACGAGGGGATTATCGAGTCTCACCCTTGAAGAGATTCCAAAGCCTACAAGATGAGGCTCTTGTTGCTGCGGTAGACGATCACTTGCCGCTTGCAAAAGCGCGTAGAAGATCTTGATCACGGCGCCACGAACGGGCAGCACCTCCGTACTCGGTCACACGTTCGGTTGTTGATGAAGACGACGTCCACCTCCCCGTTCCAGCGGGCAGCGGAAGTAGTAGCTCCTCTTGAATCCGACAGCACGACGGCGTGGTGTCGGTGGCGGTGGAGAACTCCGGCGGAGCTTCGCTAAAGCACGCGGGAGCTATGGAGGAGAGGGGGGCGGCTAGGGTTTGGGAGGGGGTGGCCGGCCACTCAAGGGGGGCGGCCAGGTTGTGGTCTTGGGGTGGCCGGCCCCCTCCCCTTGGCCCCTCATTATATAGGTGGAAGCCCCAAGTGTTGGACTACAAGTCTCCGAATAAGACCCGAACCCAAAACCTTCCATGTGATAGGGAAACCTACCTAAGGTGGGAATCCCACTTGAGGTGGGATTCCCCCCTTCCATGTGGGGGGGTGGCCGGCCCCATAGGGGGAGTCCACTTGGGACTCCTCCCCCTCTAGGGTTGGCCGGCCATGGAGGTGGAGTCCCTCCGGGACTCCACCTTCCTTGGTGGTTTCTTCCGGACTTTTCTAGAACCTTCTAGAATTCCATAGAACCTTCCGAATCATTTTCAAACACATAAAATGACATCCTATATATGAATCTTATTCTCCGGACCATTCCGGAACTCCTCGTGATGTCCGGGATCTCATCCGGGACTCCGAACAAATATTCGAACTCCATTCCATATTCAAGTTCTACCATTTCTACATCCAACTTTAAGTGTGTCACCCTACGGTTCGCGAACTATGCGGACATGGTTGAGTACTCACTCCGACCAATAACCAATAGCGGGATATGGAGATCCATAATGGCTCCCACATATTCAACGATGACTTTAGTGATCGAATGAACCATTCACATACGATACCAATTCCCTTTGTCACGATATTTTACTTGTCCGAGGTTTGATCATCGGTATCACACTATACCTTGTTCAACCTCGTCTCTGACAAGTACTCTTTACTCGTACCGTGGTATGTGGTCTCTTATGAACTTATTCATATGCTTGCAAGACATTAGACGACATTCCACCGAGAGGGCCCAGAGTATATCTATCCGTCATCGGGATGGACAAATCCCACTGTTGATCCATATGCCTCAACTCATACTTTCCGGATACTTAATCCCACCTTTATAACCACCCATTTACGCAGTGGCGTTTGATGTAATCAAAGTACCTTTCCGGTATAAGTGATTTACATGATCTCATGGTCATAAGGACTAGGTAACTATGTATCGAAAGCTTATAGCAAATAACTTAATGACGTGATCTTATGCTACGCTTAATTGGGTGTGTCCATTACATCATTCATATAATGATATAATCTTGTTATTAATAACATCCAATGTTCATGATTATGAAACTAATCATCTATTAATCAACAAGCTAGTTAAGAGGCATACTAGGGACTCTTTGTTGTTTATATATCACACATGTATCAATGTTTCGGTTAATACAATTATAGCATGGTATATAAACATTTATCATAAACATAAATATATATAATAACCACTTTTATTATTGCCTCTTGGGCATATCTCCAACAGTCTCCCACTTGCACTAGAGTCAATAATCTAGATTACATTGTAAGGTACCTAACACCCATGGCATTCTGGTGTTGGTCATGCTTTGCCCTAGGGAGAGCTTTAGTCAACGGATCTGCTACATTCAGATCAGTGTGTACTTTGCAAATCTTTACTTCTCCATCTTCGATGTACTCGCGAATCGAATGATAACGCAGCTTGATATGCTTCAGCCTCTTGTGTGACCTTGGTTCTTGTGCATTGGCGATGGCACCCATGTTGTCACAGTAGATGACTAGTGGGTCCAATGCACTAGGAACCACACCGAGCTCTACAATGAACCTCTTCATCCATACCGCTTCTGATGAAGCCTCTGAAGCCGCTATGTACTCCGATTCTGTTGAGGATTTCGCCACCGTGCACTGCTTCGAGCTTGCCCAGCTTACTGCAGCACCATTCAATATAAACACGTACCCAGATGTGACTTAGAGTCATCAGGATCGGTGTTCCAACTTGCATCGGTGTAACTTGTTACAACGAGCTCTTGGTCACCTCCATAACAAAGAAACATATCCTTAGTTCTTTTCAAGTACTTCAGGATATTCTTGACCGCTGTCCAGTGTTCCATTCCTGGATCACTTTGATATCTGCTAGTCAAACTAACAGCATGTGCTATATCCGGTCTTGTACATAGCATGGCATACATGATAGAGCCTACTGCCGAGGCATAGGGGATCTGACTCATCCTTTCTCTTTCTTCTGCCGTAGCCGGACCTTGAGTCTTACTCAAGACCTTGCCTGGTAACATAGGTAAAAATCCTTTCTTACTTTCGTCCATTCTAAACTTCTTTAGAATCTTGTCCAGGTATGTACTCTGTGATAGCCCTATTAGACGTCTTGATCTATCTCTATAAATCTTGATGCCTAATATATACGATGCTTCACCAAGGTCTTTCATTGAAAAACTATTATTCAAATAACCTTTTACACTGCTTAATAGTTCTATATCATTCCCAATCAATAATATGTCATCTACATATAATATCAGGAACGCTACAGAGCTCCCACTCACTTTCTTGTAAATACAGGCCTGTATAAACCCGAAGTCTTTGATCACCTTATCAAAGCGTCGGTTCCAACTTCTCGATGCTTGCTTCAGTCCATAAATTGAACGCTGAAGTTTGCATACTTTGTCAGCATTTTTAGGATCGACAAAACCTTTGGGTTGTACCATATACAACTCTTCCTCAATGTCTCCATTAAGGAACGCCGTTTTGACATCCATCTGCCAAATCTCATAATCGAAAAATGCAGCTATTGCTAACAAAATCCTCACAGATTTTAGCTTCGCTACAGGTGAGAAAGTCTCATCGTAGTCAACACCTTGAATTTGTCGGAAACCCTTTGCGACAAGTCGAGCTTTATAGACAGTAATATTACCATCAGCATCTGTTTTTCTCTTGAAGATCCATTTATTCTCGACAGCCTTGCGGCTATCAGGTAAGTCTACCAAAGTCCATACTTTGTTATCATACATGGATCCCATTTCGGATTTCATGGCTTCTTGCCATTTGTTGGAATCTGGGCTCATCATCGCTTCTTCATACGTCGCAGGGTCTTCATCATTGTTGTCCACAATCATGACATTTAGACAAGGATCATACCAATCAGGAGTGGCACGTTCCCTTGTCGATCTGCGAGGTTCAGTAGCTATCTCATTTGAAGTTTCATGATCATTATCATTAGCTTCCTCTGTTGCCGGTGTAGGCGGCATGGGAACATCTTCCGGTACTGCGCTACTCTGATCAACGAGCAAAGATTCTTCAATCTCATCGAGTTCTACTTTTCTTCCAGTCACTTCTTTAGTGAGAAATTCTTTCTCAAGAAAGGTTCCGTTCTTAGCAACAAAGATCTTGCCTTCGGATCTGTGATAGAAAGTGTACCCTATAGTTTCCTTAGGGTATCCTATGAAGACGCATTTCTCCGCTTTGGGTTCTAGCTTGTCAGGTTGTAACTTTTTTACATAAGCTTCGCAACCCCAAACTTTTAGGAACGACAACTTAGGTTTCTTATTAAACCATAATTCATACGGTGTCGTTTCAACGGATTTTGATGGTGCTCTATTTAAAGTGAATGCGGCTGTCTCTAATGCATAACTCCAAAATGATAATGGCAAATCAGTAAGAGACATCATAGAACGAACCATATCTAAGAGAGTTCGATTACGACGTTCGGACACACCGTTTCGTTGTGGTGTTCCCGGCGGTGTCAATTGTGAAAGTATTCCGCATTTCTTTAAATGCATGCCAAACTCATAACTCAGATATTCACCTCCGCGATCAGATCGTAGAAATTTAATCTTCTTGTTACGTTGATTTTCTACTTCACTTTGGAATTCCTTAAACTTCTCGAAAGTTTTGGATTTATGTTTCATTAAATAGATATACCCATATCTACTCAAATCATCTGTGAAGGTTAGAACATAACGATAACCACCGCGATGCTACACTCATTGGTCCACATACTCGGTATGTATGATTTCCAATAAGTCAGTAGCTCGCTCCATCATACCCGAGAATGGAGTCTTAGTCATTTTTCCCATCAGACATGCTTCGCATCTATCAAGTGACTCAAAGTCAAGTGATTCAAGTAATCCATCGGTATGGAGTTTCTTCATGCGTTTCACTCCAATATGACCAAGACGACAGTGCCACATATAAGTAGAATTATCATTCAATTTAATTCGCTTAGCATCAATGTTATGTATATGTGTATCACTACTATCGAGATCTAACAGAAATAAGCCATTCTTTTCAGGTGCTCGACCATAAAAGATATTATTCATAAAAATAGAACAACCATTATTCTCAGACTTGAATGAATAACCGTCTTGCATTAAACAAGATCCAGATATAATGTTCATGCTCAACGCGGGTACAAAATAGCAATTATTTAGGCTTAAAACTAATCCCGAAGGTAGATGTAGAGGAAGTGTGCCGACAGCGATCACATCGACTTTGGATCCATTTCCAACGCGCATCGTCACTTCATCCTTCAGTAGTCTTCGTTTATTCTTTAGTTCCTATTTCGAGTTACAAATATGAGCAACCGAACCAGTATCAAATACCCAGGTACTAGTACGAGAACCAGTGAGATAAACATCTATAACATGTATATCAGATATACCTTCTTTCTTCTTCTTGACAAGGCCGCTCTTCAGATCCGCCAAATACTTGGAGCAATTACGCTTCCAGTGTCCCTTCTCCTTGCAGTAATAGCACTCAGCATCAGGCTTAGGGCCGGTCTTAGGTTTCACAGGAGGCGTGGCAGCTTTCTTGCCACTCTTCTTGTTCTTGCCTTTAGACTTGCCCTGTTTCTTGTGGTGGTTTGTTGACCATCAACACTTGGTGCTCTTTCTTAATTTCAATCTCAGCAGATTTTAGCATGGAGAAGAGTTCAGGTAACTCTTTGTTCATGTTCTGCATATTGTAATTCATCACAAAGTTCTTGTAACTAGGTGGCAGTGATTGAAGGATACGATTAATCCCCAGTCTGTTAGGAATCACTATTCCCAAGTCACTGAGTTTCTTCGCATGCCCGGTCATGGCGAGCATGTGCTCACTAACGGAGCTGCCTTCTTCCATCATGCAGCTGAAGAAGTGTTTCGATGCTTCATAGCATTCCACGGCCGCATGAGTCTCAAAGATAGTTTTCAACTCATTGACTAACTCATGTGGATCGTGGTGCTCAAAACGTTTTTGAAGATCGGCTTCCAGACTGCACAGGATGGCACACTGAACTTGAGAGTACCGAGTTTTCCGAGTCGCGTAAACATTCTTTACTTCATCGGTTTCAGTTTCTGCAGGAGGGTCACCTAGCGGTGCATCAAGCACATATTGCAGGTTTCCGCCATTGAGGAAGATCCTCACATGACGGAACCAGTCGGTGAAGTTGCTACCGTTGCTCTTAAGCTTTTCTTTCTCTAGGAACTGGTTAAAATTGATTGGGGACGCCATATCTACAACATATTTGCAATAGTTTAGACTAATGTTTATGACAAATTGAGTTCAAATTTTAATTTAACAAAATTAAAAACTAGGTGAACTCCCACTCAAAACAATATCCCTCGCATTGTCTTAGTGATTACACGAACCAAATCCATCACACCTAAGTCCGATCATCACGAGACAAGATGTAATTTCAATGGCGAACACTCAAAGTGTTCATCATATCAATCATATGATTCATGCTCTACCTTTCGGTATCACGTGTTCCGAGACCATGTCTGTACATGCTAGGCTCGTCAAGGCCACCTTAGTATCCGCATGTGCAAAACTGTCTTGCACCCGTGTATGCACTTGTTGATTCTATCACACATCATCACGAGATGCTTCGAAACGACAAGTCTTGGCAACGGTGCTACTAAGGATGAACACTTTATTATCTTGATATTTTAGTGAGAGGGATCATCTTATAATGCTACCGTCGCGATCTAAGCAAAATAAGATGCATAAAAGGATTAACATCACATGCAGTTCATATGTGATATGATATGGCCCTTTTGTCTTTGCGCCTTTGATCTTCATCTCCAAAGCACGGACATGATCTCCATCATCAACGGGCATGATCTCCATCATCGTCGGCGTAGCGTCAAGGTCAATGGCGCCGTCTTCATGATTGTTCTCCCATGTAGCAACTATTACAACTTCTTTGAAATACTACTCAACATGAAATTTAAAGACAACCATAAGGCTCTTGCCGGTTGCCAAATACAATAATGATCATCTCATACATAGTCATCATCACATTATGGCCATATCACATCACCAAACCCTGCAAAAACAAGTTAGACGTTCTCTAATTTGGTTTGCATATTTTACGTGGTTTAGGGTTTTCGAGTGAGATCTAATCTACCTACGAACATGAACCACAACGGTGATACTAGTGTTGTCAATAGAAGAGTAAATTGAATCTTCACTATAGTAGGAGAGACAGACACCCGCAAAGCCACTTATGCAATACAAGTTGCATGTCAAGCGTGGAGCAAATCTCATGAACGCGGTCATGTAAAGTTAGCCCGAGCCGCTTCATCCCACTATGCCACAAAGATGCAAAGTACTCAAGCTAAAGACAACATAAGCATCAACGCCCACAAAACCATTGTGTTCTACTCGTGCAACCATCTATGCATAGACACGGCTCTGATACCACTGTAGGATAACGTAGCATAGAAAACAAAAATTTCCTACCGCGAACACGCAATCCAAGCCAAGATGCAATCTAGAAGACGGTAGCAACGAGGGGATTATCGAGTCTCACCCTTGAAGAGATTCCAAAGCCTACAAGATGAGGCTCTTGTTGCTGCGGTAGACGATCACTTGCCGCTTGCAAAAGCGCGTAGAAGATCTTGATCACGGCGCCACGAGAACGGGCAGCACCTCCGTACTCGGTCACACGTTCGTTGTTGATGAAGACGACGTCCACCTCCCCGTTCCAGCGGGCAGCGGAAGTAGTAGCTCCTCTTGAATCCGACAGCACGACGGCGTGGTGTCGGTGGCGGTGGAGAACTCCGGCGGAGCTTCGCTAAAGCACGCGGGAGCTATGGAGGAGAAGGGGGCGGCTAGGGTTTGGGAGGGGGTGGCCGGCCCTCAAGGGGGGGCGGCCAGGTTGTGGTCTTGGGGTGGCCGGCCCCCTCCCCTTGGCCCCTCATTATATAGGTGGAAGCCCCAAGTGTTGGACTACAAGTCTCCGAATAAGACCCGAACCCAAAACCTTCCATGTGATAGGGAAACCTACCTAAGGTGGGAATCCCACTTGAGGTGGGATTCCCCCCTTCCATGTGGGGGGGTGGCCGGCCCCATAGGGGGAGTCCACTTGGGACTCCTCCCCCTCTAGGGTTGGCCGGCCATGGAGGTGGAGTCCCTCCGGGACTCCACCTTCCTTGGTGGAACCTTCCATAGAACCTTCCGAATCATTTTCAAACACATAAAATGACATCCTATATATGAATCTTATTCTCCGGACCATTCCGGAACTCCTCGTGATGTCCGGGATCTCATCCGGGACTCCGAACAAATATTCGAACTCCATTCCATATTCAAGTTCTACCATTTCAACATCCAACTTTAAGTGTGTCACCCTACGGTTCGCGAACTATGCGGACATGGTTGAGTACTCACTCCGACCAATAACCAATAGCGGGATCTGGAGATCCATAATGGCTCCCACATATTCAACGATGACTTTAGTGATCGAATGAACCATTCACATACGATACCAATTCCCTTTGTCACGCGATATTTTACTTGTCGAGGTTTGATCATCGGTATCACACTATACCTTGTTCAACCTCGTCTCTGACAAGTACTCTTTACTCGTACCGTGGTATGTGGTCTCTTATGAACTTATTCATATGCTTGCAAGACATTAGACGACATTCCACCGAGAGGGCCCAGAGTATATCTATCCGTCATCGGGATGGACAAATCCCACTGTTGATCCATATGCCTCAACTCATACTTTCCGGATACTTAATCCCACCTTTATAACCACCCACTTACGCAGTGGCGGTTGATGTAATCAAAGTACCTTTCCGGTATAAGTGATTTACATGATCTCATGGTCATAAGGACTAGGTAACTATGTATCGAAAGCTTATAGCAAATAACTTAATGAGACGTGATTTTATGCTACGCTTAATTGGGTGTGTCCATTACATCATTCATATAATGATATAATCTTGTTATTAACATCCAATGTTCATGATTATGAAACTAATCATCTATTAATAAACGTTAAGAGACTTACTAGGGACTCTTTGTTGTTTACATATCACACATGTATCAATGTTTCGGTTAATACAATTATAGCATGGTATATAAACATTTATCATAAACATAAAGATATATAATAACCACTTTTATTATTGCCTCTTGGGCATATCTCCAACATCAACATCATAATTTTCCTTAAAAACACAACTTGTCACAATAGGTATCTTAGATGCTCCATTATCTAAATTTCCCATAGTGGTACTAAGGGTTTTATCAATTTTAAGCTCATAATATTCTTTGGTTTGGCATCTTAGGGACATACATGAACTTTTGCTCCTTACCCACATAAGCTTTCTCCTTAAACTTAAGAGAAGAAAAGGTTGAACCCAAGGTTCCCATAGCTTCTTCACCATAATCCCACATATTCAGCGATGACTTTAGTGATCGAATGAACCATTCATATACGATACCAATTCCCTGTCGTGATATTTTCGCATCCGAGGTTTGATCATGGGTATCCACACTATACCTTGTTCAACCTCGTCTCGTGACAAGTACTTCTTTACTCGTGCCGTGGTATGTGGTCTCTTATGAACTTATTCACATGCTTGCAAGACATTAGACTTGACATTCCACAGAGGGCCAGTATATCTATCCGTCATAGGGATGGACAAATCCCACTTATTAATCCATATGCCTCAACTCATGCTTTCCGGATACTTAATCCCATTATAACCACCCATTTACGCGATGGCGTTTGATGTAATCAAACCCTTTCAGGTATAAGTGATTTACATGATCTCGTAAATCATAAGTTTAGGTAACTATATGTAATATAGCAAATAATAACCAGCGTGATTTTATGCTACACTTAATTGGTGTATCCATTACATCATTCATATAATGATATAATCTTATTATTAATAACATCAATGTTCACTGATTATGAAATAATCATCTAATCAACAAGCTAGTTAAAAGGCTTACTAGGGACTCTTTGTTGTTTACATATCACATGTATCAATGTTTTAGGTTAATACAATTATAGCATGGTATATAAACATTTATCATAAACATAAAGATATATAATAACCACTTTTATTATTGCCTCTTGGGCATATCTCCAACATCAACATCATAATTTTCCTTAAAAACACAACTTGTCGTAAAAGGTATATCATAGATGCTCCATTATCTAAATTTCCCATAGTGGTACTAAGGGTTTTATCAATTTTAAGCTCATAATGATTCTTTGGCTTTGGCATCTTAGGGACATACATGAACTTTTGCTCCTTACCTACATTCCAAGAAGCAGAAGAAAAGGTTAGACTGATTCCCATAGCTTCTTCAAGTTCACCAATCCTATGGGTTGATTATCATGGATAGCACAAGTTTCTAAGATAGTAATTCTTTCATTAATTCCTTCTAGGGTTTTATCAAGTATCAGTATTATCAAATAATATTCCCAATTTAGTCTCAACACTTGGAAGATTTTCTCTATGGCCTCCAACTTTTTCATGACATCCTCAAGAGAGATTTCAATTTTAACTTCATTAACGGGTGGTATTCCAACTAGACTCTCAATGATGCAACTTGCTTCTAAAGCAGGAGTACCTAGGAAGTACACAACAAGAGTATGTCGTCTCAACGTATCTATAATTTCTGATGTTACATGCTTGTTTTATGACAACCTACATGTTTTGTTCACACTTTATATCGTTTGATGCATTTTCCGAACCTATTAACAAGATGCAGTGCGGTTGCTGTTTCTGCTGTTTTTGGTTTGAGAAATCTAATGAGAAGCCTGTTCAGGAATTGAATGAAATCAGCGCCAGCATCTTAATTCCACGAAGCTTCGAGCAGAGCCACGAGAGGAGGAGAGCCATGAGGGGGAGACCCACACACATGGGGGTTGGCGCGGCCCCAGGGAGGCACACCCCCTATTGTGTGGCGGCTCCGTACCCCCTTATGCGTCGCCTCTTCGCCTATATAAAGCTCCCTGACCTAAATGATACGGAAAAACCACGATCGGAAAACCTTCGACATGCCCGCCAATCCATCTCGGGGGATTCAGGAGATCGCCTCCGGCACCCTACTGGAGAGGGGAATCATCACCGGAGGGCTCTACATCACCATGCCCGCCTCCGGAATGATTCGTGAGTAGTTCATCCTTGGACTATGGGTCCATAGCAGTAGCTAGATGGTTGTCTTCTCGAATTGTGCTATCATTGTTTAGATATTGTGAGCTCCGCCTAACATGATCAAGATCATCTATTTGTAATGCTACATGTTGTGTTTGATGGGATCCGATGAATCTAGAATACTATGTCAAGTTGATTATCAATCTATCATATTATGTGTTGTTTATGTTCTTGCATGCTCTCCGTTGCTAGTAGAGGCTCTGGCCAGATTGATACTTGTAACTCCAGAGGAGTATTGCTGCTGGAAATGAGCAGGTAGGTTCATGCCTCGATTGAATGCAGGACGGTGATAGAAAGTCCTAAGGTTGTGGATGTGATGTTTCCCACTTGGGATAAAACATCGATGCTTTGTCTAAGGATGTTTGTGTTGATTACATTACGTATCCATACTTAATGCAATTAACTGTTGTTTACAACTTAATACGGGAGGGTGCGGATGCTAACCGAAGGTGGATTATTTTAGACATAGATGCATGTTGGATGGCAGTCTATGTTCTTGTCGTAATGCCTGATTAAATCTCATGGTAATCATCATTGATATGTATTGAATGTTGATTTGTCAATTGCCGTAATTTGTTCACCCAGAATGCTAGTTATCTTATTGGAGACACCACTAGTGAGAGCTGTGGACCCCGGTCCATTCTTTACATCTAAAATACCTACTGCAATCATTGTTTTTACTGTTCTTTGCAAACAAACACCATCTTCCACTCGATACGCTTAATCCTTTGTTTTGACAAGCCGGTGAGATTGACAACCTCACTTGTTACGTTGGGAGCAAGTATCTTGAGTGTGTTGAATGAGGGTTCTACGTTGGTGGTTTCAACGGTGTTGCTTAGCACTACACTCCTCCCACCAACAACCTTCACGTGCTTCTTGGCTCCTCTTTGGTTCGATAACCTTGGTTTCTTTCGGAGGGAAAACTTTGTGCGCATACCTTCCTCTTGGGGTTCCCATGAGGCTGATGTACATCTCAGTATCAAACAGCTTTTACGTGATGCGAGGAGATGGAACACGCTATAAGGAGTCTCCACATCCAATCTCTTTACTTTGTTTTGTCTTGCTTTATTTTATTTACTGTCTTGTTTGCTTCATGTAAAAACACAACAAATTTAGTTACTTTACTTTACATCTTATTTACTTGCTACCTTAAAACACAAAAAAATTAGTTACTTGTCTTTATTCTATTTTCCTAGTTTACTTTATTACTGTTATAATGGGTACTCCTGAAAAATACTAAGTTGTGTGATTTCACTAACAAATAATAATGATTTTATATGTACTCCTATTTCTCCACCTGCTACCAGCAGAATTCTATGAAATTAACCCTGCTTTACTAAACCTTGTTACAGAGAGCAATTTTCTGGTGTTAGTGCTGATGCTTCTTATCTTAATAATTTTGTTGAACTTTGTGAAATGCAAAGTATAAGGATGTAGATTGATATTATAAAGTTGAAATTGTTTCCTTTCTCATTAAGAGGAAGAGCTAAAGATTAGTTGCTTTTTTGCCTTAGAATAGTATTGATTCATGGACTAAAAATGCTTTTATTAGTAAATATTATCCTCTGCTAAGATTATATCTTTAGAAGTAGCATTATGAATTTTAAACAATTTGATAATGAACTATGTTGCTCAAGCATGGGAGGGAATGAAATCTTTGGTAAAAAGAATTGCCCAATCCATGGACTGGCTACTTGGATGATCATCCAAACCTTTTATGCAGGATTGAATTTTTCCTCAAGGAACCTATTGGATTCAGCTGCTGGGGGTACTTTTATGTCCATCACCCTGTGCGCCGTGACTAAACTTCTTGATGATATGATGATCAATTACTCTGAATGGCACACTGAAAGAACTCCTCAAGGTAAGTAGGTAAATTCTGTTGAAGAAACCTCTTCTTTGGGTGATAAGATTGATGCTATTATGTCTATGCTTGCAAATGGTAGATCTCATATCGATCCTAATAATGTTCCTTTAGCTTCATTGGTTGCTCAAGAAAATGTTGATGTGAATTTCATTAAAAGTAATAATTTCAACAACAATGCTTATAGGAATAATTATGGTAACAACAACTATAGGCCATATCCTTCTAATAATGGTAATGGTTATGATAATTCCTATGGTAATTCTTACAACAATAATAAGAGTGTACCCTCTGGTCTTGAAGTCATGCTTAAAGAATTTATTAGCACACAAACTGCTTTCAATAAAACTGTTGAAGAAAAGCTTGGTAAAATTGATATTCTTGCTTCTAGGTTGATAGTCTTGCTCTTGATGTTGATCTTTTAAAATTGAAAGTTATGCGTGAGTTTAAGATGCTAGGTTTGCTAAAGCAAATGCCATCCAAGTTAGAATTAATGATAATATCAGAATGTTGGCTGAATTGCATGCTAGGTGGGATAGAGAAAAAAGAGAAACTTGCTAAAGAAAATAATGTAGCTAGTATGGACTATTACCACCACTATTAATGTTGATTCTTCACATGCGCCTCCTACTATCAATGGTAAAATAGTTGGTGTTGGCAATGTTTCTACTCTAGTACAAAAGCTGCAAATTGCTAAAACTGCTGAAACTGCTTGTGATAAAACTGCTAAAAAAATTCAAAATATTGGTGACAATGATTCCATTGCTGTAGAACATAATGGTTTAGATTTTGATGATTTTCATATTACTGAAGTTATAAAGTTCTTACAAAAACTTGCTAGAAGTCCTAATGCTAGTGCTATAAATTTAGCCTTTACAAAAACATATTACAAATGCTCTCATTAAAGCTAGGGAAGAGAAATAAAAACTTGAAGCTTCTATTCCTAGGAAATTAGAAGATGGTTGGGAGCCATCATTAAGATGAAATTCAATGATTTTCGAATGTAATGCTTTATGTTGATCTTGGTGCAAGTATTTACATTATGCCTAAGAAGATTTATGATATGCTTGACTTGCCACCATTGAAGAAATTGTTATTTAGATATTAATCTTGCTGATAATATTAAAAAGAAACCTTTGGGGAGGATTGATAATGTTAGCATTACGGTTAACAATAACCTTGTCCCCGTTAATATTTTGTTGTCTTAGATATTGAATGCAATGCATCTTGTCCTATTGTGTTTGGAAGACCTTTTCTTAACTGTTGGTGTTGTTATTGATATGAAGGAAGGTAATATTAAGTATCAATTCTCTCAAGAAAGGTATGGAACACTTCCCTAGAAAGAGAATGAAGTTGCCTTTTGATTCTATTATTAGAACAAATTATGATGTTGATGCTTCTTCTCTTGATGTTACTTTACTTGATTTGCACTTTCTGCGCCTAGTTGAAAGGCGTTAAAGAAAAGCACTTCTTGGGAGATAACCCATGTTTTATTTTATTACTGTATTGTTGGAGTCTTGTAAGTTGTTTACTACTGTAGCAACCTCTCCTTATCATGTTTTGTGCCAAGTAAAGTCTCTATATGGTAAAGTTGATGCTAGATTTGGATTGCTTTCTTGTAACGATGTGCTACTGTCACCCAATTAGCAGAAATCTCTGTAAAGAAAATCAAAAAATCTACAAATTTACGTGCGTGATCCTCGGATATGTACGCAACTTTTCATTAGTTTTGAGTTTTCCGTTTGAGCAAATTAGATGCCCCTGCAAAATTGAGTCTTTCTGATTGTTGTTTTGACAGATTGCTGCCTTTTATTTCGCATTGCAGCTTTTGCTATGTTGAATGAGTTTCTTTGTTCCATTAACTTTCAGAAGTTTTGTGAAATGAACAAAAGTGTTAAGAATGATTATGTCACCTCTGAATGTGTGAATTTTTGATTATGCACTAACCCTCTAATGAGTTTGCTTGAAGTTTGGTATGGAGGAAGTTTTCAAGGGTCAAGAGAAGAGGATGATATATGATCAGAAGAGTGAAAGGTCTAAGCTTGGGATGCGGTGGTTCATCCCTGCATATTTTAAGAATACTCAAGCATCTAAGCTTGGAATGCCCAAGGCATCCCCTTCTTCATCGACAATAACTTATCGGGTCACTTCTAGTGAAACTATATTTTATTCAGTCACATCTTTACTTGGGGCGTCTGTTTGCTTTTATTTTTATTTTGGTTTGAATAAAGTTGGATCCCACCATCCTTATATTGGAGATATTGCGCTCCGCTTTTTCATATGGAACACTTGTGTTCTTAATTGTGCTTTAATGTTCGTGGCGAAGGCTGAAATTGCTTCGTTAAATTGCTATTTGGTTGGAATCAGAAAATGTTGCATATGGTTTGGAAACTTGGCAATTGTTTGAGCTCTCATAGATCATGTTTAAGCTCTTGCATCATGTAGTTTAATCTATTAATGGAGAACACCGTAGAGCTTGTTTAATTTGGTTTGCATGATTGGTCTCTCTAAGTCTAGATATTTTCTGGTAAAGTGTTTGAGCAACAAGGAAGACGATGTATAGTGTCTTATAATACTTGCAATATGTTCTTATGTAAATTTTGCTGTACAGGTTCATACTTGTGTTTGCTTCAAACAACCTTGTTAGCCAAACCTGTCTTGAGAGGGAATGCTTCTCGTGCATCAAAACACCTTGAGCCAAAACCTATACCATTTGTGTCCACCATATCTACCTACCTGTGAGGTATTTCCTGCCATTTCAAGTAAATACTTCATGTGTGCCACCTTTAAACAATTCAAAAGCTATTATCTCTTATTTGTGTCAATGTTTTATAGCTCATGAGAGTATGTGGTGTTTCTATCTTTAATCTGCATCATTTTCCTGTATTCTCAACAAATGAATTCTGGTAGCTTTCATCAAACATCCCAATAATTTATAAAAGAAATTGTAAATGGGTTATCCCAATTAATTATTTCATATCAATTCTCACAGATTTTGCTCTGTCCTAACAGGTGGCAGTTAATTACAATAGACCTCCTACACATGACTACTATTTATGATATGAGATTTGGGATTGGTTTAGTATGACTTGTGATAAATAAAGGTAGGAGTGTCATGTAAAATAACTCAAGTACATGTGTAAACAAAAGAGAAGAGGGATGATCTACCTTCCTGGTAGAGATACGTCCTTCATGGGAACCGCTCTTGAAAGTCTGGTTGATAAGGTAGTTAGGGTACCCATTACCATTCATTGACAACAACAAACACCTCTCAAAATTTTACTTTGATGCTCTCTATAACTTGAAAAGCTCTCGCACATGATTTAATCCCTGCTTCCCTAGTGAAGGGCCTATCTTTTACTTTATTATTGAGTCAGTTTACCCTTTCTATCCTTGAAGCAAACACTTGTGTCAAGTTTGTGCATTGATTCTTACATACTTGCTTATTTGCATTCATCCTATTACTCTGTGTTGACAATTATCCATGAGATATGCATGTTGAAAGTTGAAAGCAACTTCTGAAACTTATATCTTCCTTGTGTTGCTTCGATGCCTTTACTTTGAATTTATTGCTTTATGGGTTAACTCTTATGCAAGACTTTTGATGCTTGTCTTGAAAGTACTATTCATGAAAAGTTTTGCTATATGTTATCTATTTGTTTGCAAACTATAGATCATTGCTTTGAATCACTCCATTCATGTCACACGCTTTACAATAATGTTGATCAAGATTATGATGGTAGCATGTCGCGAAATTGTTTGTGTTATCGTTTACCTAGTCGAGGGCGAGTAGGAACTAAGCTTGGTGATCATATGCGCTGATATCTATAATTTCCTGATGTTCCATGCTTGTTTTATGACAATACCTGTATTTTGTTCACACTTTATATCGTTTGATGCATTTTCGGAACTAACCTATTAACAAGATGCGAAGTGCCTTCCTGTTTCTGCTGTTTTTGGTTTCAGAAATCCTGGTAAAGGAAATATTCTCTCGGAATTGGAGAATCGCCTTGACATCTTAGAATTCCCACGAGCTTCCAAAACGCAGGCATGGAGGAGGCGGGGGGTGATGGCGTGTAACTCACACGTTCGTTGGGAACCCAAAGAGGAAGGTATGATGCGCCACGGTAGCAGTTTTCCCTCTGAAAGAAACCAAGGTTTAATGGAACCCGATAGGAGCCAGAAGCACGTTGAAGGTTGATGGTCGCGAAATGTGATGCGGCGCAACACCCGGGCTTTGGAACCTACACACAACACAACCAAAGTACTTTGCTATGAAGCAGTGAGGTTGTCAATCTCACCGACACAACTTGTTGTAACAAAGGATTAAACGTATCGAGTGGAAAGATGTTTGCAAAAGCCGGTAAAACACAATTACGTGGAATTGTATGTATGTAAAGAATAGGACAGGGGTCCACATCACTAGAAGTGTCTCTCCCATAAGATAAAGCATGTTAGGTGAACAAATTACAGTCGGGTAATTGACAAATAGAGAAAGGCATAACAATGCATATATGATATGATAAATATAGTGAGATTTAATTGGGCATTACGACAAAGTGATGAGCCGCCATCCATTGCATCTATACCTAAAAGTCACCTTCAGGTTATCATCCGAACCCCCTCCAGTATTAAGTTGCAAAGCAAGAGACAATTGCATTAAGTATGGTGCGTAATGTAATCAACAACTACATCCTTAGACATAGCATCAATGTTTTATCCCTAGTGGCAACGGCACATCCACAACCTTAGAACTTTCTGTCACTGTCCCAGATTCAATGGAGGCATGAACCCACTATAAATACTCCCTCTTGGAGTTAAGAGTAAAAACTTGGCCAGAGCCTCTACTAGTAACGTAGAGCATGCAAGATCATAAACAACACATGAACAATAGATTGATAATCACCATAATCATAGTACTCTCTATCCATCGGATCCCACAAACACTACAACATATAGTGTCTGAGATAGATGATGCCCATGATCATGTTAGAAGCCTTTCACAAAGATCAACAATAATGAAGCACAACGAGAGAGAACGACCATCTAGCTACGCTATGGACCCATGGTCCAGGGTGAACTACTCATCACTCCGGGGGCGACCATGGCGGTGTAGAGTCCTGCGGGAGATGATCCCCTCTCGGCGGGGTGCCGGAGGCGATCTCGAGAACCCGGGATGGGATTCGCGACGGCGCGTCTCACAACAAGTTTTAGTATCGTGGCTCTCGATGCTGGGGTTTCGCGACCCAGGCTTTGAGGCAGAAGGAGGGTCAACGGCAGAGGGAGCCACACGAGGGCCGGGGGGTGTCAGGCTTTGGTGCCCGGCCACTACAGCATGATGGCCGCCGTTATCTTCGGTCTTACGGAGCTCCTGGTAAAAAATAGGACCCTGGGCGAAAGTTTCATCAATTCCGAGAATATTTCTTTACTAGGATTTACGAAACCAAAAACAACTGACGACAAGCAGCTCTTCGGCATCTTGTTAAAAGGTTAGTTCCGAGAAAATGCATAAATATGACATATAATGTGCATAAAACATGTAGGTATCATCAATAAAGTAGCATGGGACATAAGAAATTATCGATACGTTGGAGACGTATCAGCATCCCCAAGCTAGCATGCAAGATCATAAACAACACATAAACAATAGGATATGGACTCTTATGTAGAAGTGACATGCCATCATAATCTTGATCATACTATTTGTAAACATATGTAATGAATGCAGCGATCAAAGCAAAGGTAATGACATGAGTAAACAAGTGAATCATATAGCAAAGACTTTTCATGAATTGTACTTCAAGACAAGCATCAATAAGTGTTAACTCATAAAGCAATAAATCAAAGTAAAGGTGTTGAAACAACACATAGGAAGATGAAGTTTCAGCGTTTGCTTTCAACTTATAACATGTATATCTCATGGATATTGTCAACATAAAGTAATATAACAAGTGCAATATACAAGTATGTAGTGAATCAATGCACAGTTCACACAAGTGTTTGCTTCTTAAGGTGGAAGGAGATAGGTAAATTGACTCAACAATAAAAGTAATAGAATGGTCCTTCAAAGAGGAAAAGCATCGATTGATGTATTTGTGCTAGAGCTTTATTTTGAAAACATGAAACAATTTTATCAATGGTAATAATAAAGCATATGAGTTATATGAAAATTATATCTTACAAGTTGCAAGCCTGCGCATAGTATACTAATAGTGCCCGCACCTGGTCCTACTTAGCTTGGCTTGGACTACCGGATCTTCGCATGCCATGTTTCCACCAAGTGTCACAAAGCTCCATGCCGCCTGCACAAAGGTCTAAGGAGAATGCTGGCATTTTGGATTTCTGATTATTCTCAACTTAGACATCATACCGGGACAACAGACAACGGATAATGGACTCCTCTTAAATGCATAAGCATGTAGCAATGATTATTATTCTCATGAGATTGAGGATATATGTCCAAAACTGAAACTTCAACCATGATTCATGGCTTTAGTTAGCGACCCAATGTTCTTCTCTAACAATTTTGCATGCTCCAACCACTAAAATGATAGATCCTTCGGACAAGACGGACATCAGCAACTCACATGATATTCAACAATAATTGATGGCGTTCCCCCGAAGCATGGTTATCGCACAACAAGCAACAATAAAATATAAAGTGCATAAGTACATATTCAATACTCGATAGTTTTAAGGCTATTTTGTCCCATAAGCTATATATTGCAAAAGGTGAATGATGGAATTTAAAGGGTAGCACTCAAGCAATTTTACTTTAGAATGGCGGAGAAATACCATGTAGTAGAGTAGGTATGGTGGACACAAATGGCACAAGTTTTTTGGCTCAAGGATTTTTGGATGCATGAGAAGTATTCCCTCTCGATACAAAGGTTTAGGCTAGCAAGGTTATTTAAGCAAACTCAAGGATGAACAAGTGCAGCAAAACTCACATAAAAGACATATTGTAAACATTATAAGACTCTACACCGTCTTCCTTGTTGTTCAAAACTCAATACTAGATATTATCTAGACCTTAGAGAGAAAAATATGCAAATCAAATTTTAGCAAGCTCTATGTATTTCTTCATTAATGGGTGCAAAGCATATGATGCAAGAGCTTAAACATGAGCACAACAATTGCCAAGTATCACATTATCCAGAACATTTCAAATTACTACATGTAGAATTTTCAATTCCAACCATATAACAATTTAGCAAGAAGAAATTTCGCCTTGAACATTATGAGTAAGCCTAAGACACATGTGTCCATATGCAACAACGGGAGCGTGTCTCTCTCCCACAAGTGAATGCTAGGATCCATCTTATTCAAACAAAAACAAAAACAAAAACAAAACGACGCTCCAAGCAAAGAACACAAGATGTGATTAAATAAAAATATAGTTTCGGGGAGGAACCTGATGACGTTGTCGATAAGAAGAGGGGATGCCTTGGGCATCCCCAAGCTAAGTCTTCTTAAAATATGCAGGGGTGAGCCACGGGGCATCCCCAAGCTTAGAAACTTTCACTCCTCTTGATCATAGTATATCATACTCCTCTCTTGACCATTGAAACTTCCTTCGCACCAAACTTCAAGCAAACTCATTAGAGGGTTAGTGCATCATTAATAATTCACACATTCAGAGGGTGACACAATCATTATTTTCACTTCTGGACATTGCATAATGCTACTGGACATTAATGGATCAAAGAAATAAATCCAACATAGCAAAAGAGGCAATGCGAGAATAAAGGCAGAATCTGTCAAAAACAGAACAGTCAATAAAGACAAATTTAGAAATGGCACCAGACTTTGCTCAAATGGGAAAAACTCAAAACTAATGAAGTTAGTACATATCTGAGGATCACGCTGTCTGGGGTGGCAGATTTTTTTCAATTTTCTACAGAGAGTGTGCCCAGATTCGTGACCAGACAGCAATGCTGTTTCTCGCAGCAATCCCAAATATAACATCAACTGTGAACACAGAAACTTTACTTGGCACAAAAACATGATAAGGAGAGGTTACTACAGTAGTAAACAACTTCCAAGACTCAACAAAACAAAAAATTGCTGTGGTAAAAACATGGGTTGTCTCCCATAAAACTCTTTCGCCTTTCGGCTAGGCGCAGAAAGTGCCAAATCAAGTAACATCGAGAGTAGAAGCATCTACATATAACCTGTTCTAATAATAGAATCAAAAGACAACTTCATTCTCTTTCTAAGTGTTCCATACCTTCTTGAGGAAATTGATATTTAATATTACCTTCTCTGCCATAATGTCATAATAGCACCAACGAGTTAAAGGAAGAAAAGTCTTGACACAATTGGACAAGATGCATTGCATTCGATATCCAAGACAACAAAATCAACGGGGACAAGTTTTGTTAACCGTAATGTGCACATTATCAATCCTCCCCAAAGGTTTCTTTTTAACATTATCGGCAAGATTAACATCCAAATAACAGTTCTTTAATGGTGGCAAGTCAAGCATATCATAAATCTTTTTAGGCATAACAGAAATACTTGCACAAAGCATTACATTCAAAGTCATTGAATTTCATTTTAATGATGGGCTCCCAACCATCCTCTAACTTTCTAAGAATAGAAGTTTCAAGTTTTAGTTTCTCTTCTCTAGCTTTTATGAGCATTTGTAATATGTTTTGTAAAGGCTAAATTTATAGCACTAGCATTAGGACTTTTAGCAAGTTTTGTAAGAACTTTATAACTTCCAGAGATGTGGCAATCAGCAAAATCTAAATCATTATGAGCTGCAGCAATGATTGTTCCCCAGGTTGGAAAAAATTTCAGCAGGTTTTATCACAAGTAGTTTCAGCAGTTTAGTAATTTCAGGCAGTTTTGTTCGCCTTTAGGGTAAAACATTACCAACACCAATTATTTTACCATTGATAGTAGGAGGTGCAGCAACATGTGAAGAATTAGCATTTTTGATGGTGGTAATAGTCAAACGCTACATTATTCTCTTTAGCTAGGTTTTCATTTTCTTCTCTATCACACCTAGCATGCAAAGCCATTAATCTTTTATTCTCATTAATTCTAACTTGGATGGAATTTGCTGTGTAGTAATCTTATTATCAATATCATTTATTAGGCATAACTTTCAATTTTTAAAGATTACATCCGAGGCAAGCCTATCAACTCTGGAAAGCAATAGCATCAATTTTATCAAGCTTTTCCTCAACAGATTTATTAAAAGTAGTTTGTGTACTAATAAATTCTTTAAGCATGGCTTCAAGACCAGAAGGTACACTCCTATTATTATTGTAAGAATTCCCATAAGAATTACCATAACCATTACCATTAGCAGAAAAGGATATGGCCTATAGTTATTACCAGAGTTGTTCCTATAAGCATTGTTGTTGAAAGTATTATTTTTAATGAAATTCACATCAACATTTTCTTCTTGAGCAACCAATGAAGCTAAAGGAACATTATTAGGATCAACATTAGATCTACCATTAACAAGCATATAGACATAATCACATCAATCTTATCCTCAAGGAAGAGGTTTCCTCAACAAATTTACCTTCTTACCTTGTTGAGCTCTTTCCGTGTGTGTGCCATTCAGAGTATTTTATCATCATATCATCAAGTAGCTTTTAATGTGATGGACATAAGGTACCTCCAGCAGCTGAATCCAATAAATTCATGAAGAAAAATTGATCCTGCATAGAAGGTTTGGATGATCATCGAAGTGTGAGTCCATGGGTTGGGCAATTCTTTACCAAAGTTTTCATTCTCTCCCAAGCTTGAGCAACATGTTCAGTATCTAATTGCTTAAAATTCATTATGCTACTTCTCAAAGATATAATTTGGGGAGGATAATATCTACCAATAAAAGCATCATTGCATTTAGTCCATGAATCAATACTATTCTTAGGCAAAGATAGCAACCAATCTTTAGCTCTTCCTCTTAATGAGAAAGGAAACACTTTCAGTATAATATCACCATCTACATCCTTATACTTTTGCATTTCACAAAGTTCAACTAAATTATTGAGATGGGCAGCATCATCAGAACTAACACGAGAAAATTGATCTCTCATAACCAAATTCAGTAAGCAGTTTTAATTTCAAAGAATTCTGCTGTAGTAGCAGCGCAGGTGGAGCAATCGGTGTGCATAGGAAATCATTATTATTTGCATTGGTGAAAGTCACACAATTTAGTATTTTCAGGGTATTCATTTGCAAAGGTAAATAAAACAAACTAGATAAAGTAAATGCAAGTAACTAATTTTTTTGTGTTTTTCGATATAGAGAGCAAGACAGTAAATAAAGTAAAAACTAGCAACTAATATTTTTTGTATTTTGATTTAGTGCAGCAAACAAAGTAGTAAATAAAATAAAGCAAGACAAAAACAAAGTAAAGAGATTGAAAGTGGAGACTAGGCGTGTCTTGATCTCCCGACACTTGGCGCGAGAAGAGTCATTTGCCGTGGGAGGCAATTCTATGTGGTGTAGCTTTTCTTGATCTCCCAGACAACGGCGCCAGAAAAAGAGCTTGATGGCGTGTAACTCACACGTTCGTTGGGAACCCCAAGAGGAAGGTATGATGCGCACGGTAGCAAGTTTTCCCTCAGAAAGAAACCAGGTTTAATCGAACCAGTAGGAGACAAGAAGCACGTTGAAGGTTGATGGTCGCGAAATGTGATGCGGCGCAACACCAGGGATTCCGGCGCCAACGCGGAACCTGCACAACACAACCAAAGTACTTTGCCCCAACGAAAGCAGTGGGGTTGTCAATCTCACCGGCTTCTGTAACAAAGGATTAAACGTATCGAGTGGAAGATGTTTGCAAAGAAAACAGTAAAACACAATTGCAGTAGATTGTATGCTATGTAAAGAATAGGACCGGGGTCCACAGTTCACTAAGGTGTCTCTCCCATAAGATAAAGCATGTTGGGTGAACAAATTACAGTCGGGCAATTGACAAATAGAGAAAGGCATAACAATGCATATACATGATATGATAAATATAGTGAGATTTAGTTGGGCATTACGACAAAGTACATAGACCGCCATCCAACTGCATCTATGCCTAAAAAGTCCACCTTCAGGTTATCATCCGAACCCCTCCGGTATTAAGTTGCAAAGCACAGACAATTGCATTAAGTATGGTGCGTAATGTAATCAACAACTACATCCTTAGACATAGCATCAATGTTTTATCCCTAGTGACACATCCACAACCTTAGAACTTTTTGTCACTACCCATTTAATGGAGGCATGAACCCACTATCGAGCATAAATACTCCCTCTTGGAGTTAAGAGTAAAAACTTGGCCAGAGCCTCTACTAGTAACGGAGAGCATGCAAGATCATAAACAACACATGAACAATAGATTGATAATCACCATAATCATAGTACTCTCTATCCATCGGATCAGGCAAACACAACATATAGTATTACAGATAGATGATCTTGATCATGTTAGGCAGCTCACAAGATCCAACAATGAAGCACAACGAGGAGAAGACGACCATCTAGCTACTGCTATGGACCCATGGTCCAGGGGTGGACTACTCACTCATCACTCAGGAGGCGACCATGGCGGTGTAGAGTCCTCCGGGAGATGAATCCCCTCTCCGGCAGGGTGCCGGAGGCGATCTCAGAATCCCCCGAGATGGGATTCGCGGCGCCGGCGTCTCGTAGGTTTTCCGTATCGTGGCTCTCGGTGCGGGGTTTCGCGACAGGCTTTAAGTAGGCGGAGGGTCAGCGCGGGGGGCCACACGGGGGCCCGAGTAGGTCGCGCGGCCAAGGCCTGGGCGCGCCGGCCACCCTTACGCCTCGCCCCACTTCGTTATCTCTTCGGTCTTCGGAAGCTTCGTGCAAAAATGGGACCACAGGCGAAAGTTTCGTCCAATTAAGAATATTTCTTTACTAGGATTTATGAAACCAAAAACAGGAAAAAAACACTGTGGCATCTTGTTAATAGGTTAGTTCCAGGAAAATGCATAAATATGACATATAATGTGCATAAAACATGTAGGTATCATCAATAAAGTAGCATGGAACATAAGAAATTATCGATACGTTGGAGACGTACAGGGGGCCCACACATGGGGCGGCGCGGCCCATGGGCGCCCCCTGTGTGGCGCTCCGTACCCCTTCCGACTCCGCCTCTTCGCCTATATAAAGATCCCTGACCTAAATCTTCGATACGGAAAAACCACGATACGGAAAACCTTCCAGAGACGCCGCCGCCAATCCCATCTCGGGGGATTCAGGAGATCGCCTCCGGCACCTGCCGGAGAGGGGAATCATCACCGGAGGGCTCTACATCATCATGCCCGGGATTGATGCGTGAGTAGTTCATCTTTGGACTATGGGTCCATGCAATAGCTAGATGGTTGTCTTCTCCGCTTGTGCTATCATTGTTTAGATCTTGTGAGCTGCCTAACATGATCAAGATCATCTATTTGTAATGCTACATGTTGTGTTTGATGGGATCCGATGAATCTAGAATACTATGTCAAGTTGATTATCAATCTATCATATATGTGTTGTTTATGTTCTTGCATGCTCTCCATTGCTAGTAGAGGCTCAGGCCAAGTTGATACTTGTAACTCCAAGAGGGAGTATTTATGCTCGATAGTGGGTTCATGCCTCCATTGAATCTGGGACAGTGACAGAAAGTCTAAGGTTGTGGATGTGCTGTTGCTACTAGGGATAAAACATCGATGCTTTGTCTAAGGATATTTGTATTGATTACATTACGCACCATACATAATGCAATTATCTGTTGTTTACAACATAATACTGGAGGGTGCGGATGCTAACCGAAGGTGGATTATTTAGGCATAGATGCATGCTGGATAGCGGTCTATGTACTTTGTCGTAATGCCCTGATTAAATCTCATAGTAATCATCATTGATATGTATTGAATCTTGATTTGTCAATTGCCCATCTGTAATTTGTTCACCCAGCATGTAGTTATCTTATTGGAGAGACACCACTAGTGAACTGTGGACCCGGTCCATTCTTTATCTGAATACATTCTCACTGCAATCATTGTTTTCCTGTTCTTTGCAAACAAACACCATCTTCCACTCGATAAAGCATCACTGGCGTCAGCAGGGGTGATTGTGATCGTCTCCAATATATCTATAATTTCTTATGTTCCATGCTTGTTTTATGACAATACCTACATGTTTTGTTCACATTTATATCGTTTTGATGCATTTTCCGAACTAACCTATTGATGAGATGCCAAGTGCCGATTTCTGTTTCTGCTGTTTTTGTTTCAGAAATCCTAGTAAGGAAATATTCTCGGAATTGGAATGAAATCAGCCTCAACCTGAAATCCCGAAGCTCAGAACACCCAAGAGGGCCGGAGGAGGGCCACAAGCCCACCACACATGGTGGCGGCGCGGCCACGCCCGCGTTGCCGCTGCCACGTCAGCCTTTCGACTCCGTTTCTTCGCCTATATAAGTCGTCTTGACCTAAGACACGAATAAGCCACGGTACGAGAAAAGTTCCAGAGCCGTGATACGCGTAGATGCACACGTCCGTTGGGAACCCCAAGTGGAAGGTATGATGCGTATAGAAGCAAGTTTCCTCAGTATGAAACCAAGGTTTAATCGAACCAGTAGGAGCCAAGAAGCACGTTGAAGGTTGATGGTCGCGAAATGTGATGCGAGCGCAACACCAAGGATTCCGGCGCCGCGGAACCTGCACAACACAACCCAGTACTTTGTCCCAACGAAACAGTGAGGTTGTCAATCTCACTGGCTGTAACAAAGGATTAAACGTATTGAGTGGAAGATGTTTGCAAAGAAAACGGTAAAACAATTGTAGATTGTATGCTATGTAAAGAATAGGACCGGGGTCCACGGTTCACTAGAGGTGTCTCTCTCCATAAGATAAAAGCATGTTGGGTGAACAAATTACAGTCGGGCAATTGACAAAATAGAGAAGGGCATAACAATGCATATACATGATATGATAAATACTATTGAGATTTAATTGGGCATTACGACAAAGTACATAGACCATCCAACTGCATCTATGCCTAAAAAGTCCACCTTCAGGTTATCATCCGAACCCCAGTATTAAGTTGCTAAGCAACAGACAATTGCATTAAGTATGGTGCGTAATGTAATCGACAACTACATCCTTAGACATAGAATCAATGTTTTATCCCTAGTGGCAACATCACAACCTTAGAACTTTCTGTCACTGTCCCAGGTGTCAATGAAGGCATGAACCCACTATCGAGCATAAATACTCCCTCTTGGGGTTAAGAGTAAAAACTTGGCAGAGCCTCTACTAATAACGGAGAGCATGCAAGATCATAAACAACACATAAACAATAGATTGATAATCACCATAATCATAGTACTCTCTATCCATCGGATCCCGACAAACACAACATATAGTATTACGGATAGATGATCTTGATCATGTTAGGCAGCTCACAAGATCAACAATGAAGCACAACAAGGAGAAGACGACCATCTAGCTACGCTATGGACCCATGGTCCGGGGTGAACTACTCACTCATCACTCCGGAGGCGATCATGGCGATGAAGAGTCCTCGGGAGATGAATCCCCTCTCCGGCAGGGTGCCGGAGGCGATCTCCTGAATCCCCCGAGATGGGATTCGCGGCGTCTCTGGAAGGTTTTCCGTATCGTGGCTCTCGGTGCTGGGGTTTTCGCGACGGAGGCTTTAAGTAGGCGGAAGGGCAACGTGGGGGCCACACAAGGCCCCACACCCTAGGTCGGCGCGGCGGGCACAGGGCCGCCTTCCTCGTGCGGCGCCTCGTGGCCCCTTCCTTCCCTCTTCGGTCTTCTGGAAGCTTCGTGCAAAAATAGGACCCTGGGCGAAGATTTCGTCCAATTCCGGAATATTTCTTACTAGGATTTCTGAAACCAAAACACAAAAAACAGCAATGGCTCTTCGGCATCTTGTTAATAGGTTAGTTCAGAAAATGCATAAATATGACATATAATGTGCATAAAACATGTAGGTATCATCAATAAAGTAGCATGGAACATAAGAAATTATCGATACGTTGGAGACGTATCGGCATCCCCAAGCTTAGTTCTGCTCGTCCCGAGCAGGTAAAACGATAACAAAGATAATTTCTGAAGTGACATGCCATCATAATCTTGATCATACTATTTGTAAACATATGTAATGAATGCAGCGATCAAAACAAAGGTAATGACATGAGTAAACAAGTGAATCATATGACAAAGACTTTTCATGAATAGTACTTCAAGACAAGCATCAATAAGTCTTGCATAAGAGTTAACTCATAAAGCAATAAATCAAAGTAAAGGTGTTGAAGCAACACATAGGAAGATTAAGTTTCAGCGGTTGCTTTCAACTTATAACATGTATATCTCATGGATATTGTCAACATAAAGTAGTATAACAAGTGCAATATGCAAGTATGTAGGAATCAATGCACAGTTCACACAAGTGTTTGCTTCTTAGGGTGGAAGGAGATAGGTACTCAACAATAAAAGTAAAAGAAAGGTCCTTCAAAGGAAAGCATCGATTGCTGTATTTGTGCTAGAGCTTTTATTTTGAAAACATGAAACAATTTTGTCAACGGTAGTAATAAAGCATATGAGTTATGTAAATTATATCTTACAAGTTGCAAGCCTCATACTAATAGTGTCCGCACCTCGTCCTACTTAGCTTGGACTACGGGATCTTTGCATGCCATGTTTCAACCAAGTGTCACAAAGGGGTACCTCCATGCCTTTGTACAAAGGTCTAAGGAGAATGCTCGCATTTGGATTTCTCGCTTTTGATTATTCTCAACTTAGACATCCATACCCGGACAACATGGACAACAGATAATGGACTCCTCTTAAATGCATAAGCATGTAGCAATGATTATTATTCTCATATGAGATTGAGGATATATGTCCAAAACTGAAACTTCCACCATGATTCATGGCTTTAGTTAGCGGCCCAATGTTCTTCTCTAACAATTTTGCATGCTCCAACCACTAAAATGATAGATCCTTCAGACAAGGCGGACATGCATAGCAACTCACATGATATTAACAATAGTTGATGGCGTTGACATGGTTATCACTTACAACAAGCAACTTAATAAAAGATAAAGTGCATAAGTACATTCAATACTACGATAGTTTTAAGGCTATTTTGTCCCATGAGCTATATATTGCAAAGGTGAATGATGGAATTTTAAAGGTAGCACTCAAGCAATTTACTTTGGAATGGAGAAATACCATGTAGTAGGTAGGTATGGTGGACACAAATGGCATAGTAGTTGCTCAAGGATTTTGGATGCATGAGAAGTATTCCCTCTCGATACAAGGTTTAGGCTAGCAAGGTTATTTGAAGCAAACTCAAGGATGAACAGGTGCAGCAAAACTCACATAAAATACATATTGTAAACATTATAAGACTCTACACCGTCTTCCTTGTTGTTCAAAACTCAATACTAGATATTATCTAGACCTTAGAGAGACCAAATATGCAAATCAAATTTTAGCATGCTCTATGTATTTCTTCATTAATGGGTGCAAAGCATATGATGCAAGAGCTTAAACATGAGCACAACAATTGCCAAGTATCACATTATCCAAGACATTTTAGAATTACTACATGTAGCATTTTCCAATTCCAACCATATAACAAATGAAGAAGAAACATACATGAACATTATGAGTAAAGCCTAAGGACATATGTGTCCATATGCAACAGGAGCGTGTCTCTCTCCCACAAAGTGAATGCTAGGATCCATCTTATTCAAACAAAAACAAAAACAAAAACAAACCGACGCTCCAAGTAAAGAACACAAGATGTGATTGAATAAAAATATAGTTTCAGGGGAGGAACCTGATGATGTTGTCGATGAAGAAGGGGATGCCTTGGGCATCCCCAAGCTTAGACAGCTTGAGTCTTCTTAAAATATGCAGGGGGTGAACCACGGGGCATCCCCAAGCTTAAGCTTTCGCTCCTCTTGATCATAGTATATCATTCTCCTCTCTTGACCCTTGAAAACTTCCTTCACACCAAACTTCAAGCAAACTCATTAGAGGGTTAGTGCACAATTAATAATTCACATGTTCAGAGGTGGCACAATCATTCTTTACACTTCTGAACATTATTGGCTCTGGACATTAGTGGATCAAAGAAATGAATCCAACATAGCAAAAGAGGCAATGCGAAATAAAAGGCGAATCTGTCAAAAACAGAATAGTCCATAAAGACGAATTTAAAGCTGGCACCAGACTTGCTCAAATGGAAAAACTCAAAACTAATGAAAGTTGCGTACATATCGAGGATCACGCTTGTAAATTGGCAGATTTTTTAATTTTCTACAGAGGCCTGTGCCCAGATTAGTGACAGACAGCAATGCTGTTTTACAGCGATCCCAAATATAACATCAACTTTGACATAGAAACTTTGCTTGGCACAAAAACATGATAAGGAGAGGTTGCTACAGTAGTAAACAACTTCCAAGACTCAAATATAAAACAAAGTACTGTAGTAAAAACATGGGTTGTCTCCCATAAGCGCTTTTTTCTTTAACGCCTTTCAGCTAGGCGCAGAAAGTGCAAATCAAGTAACATCGAGAGTAGAAGCATCAACCTTACCTTGGGCTTTATCCTTACCTTTCTTGTTGTTTTCCTTTCTTTGGTTTAGGAAATAAATGATTTCCCCCTGGTATAGAGGTGAATTTCAGAGTGCCTTCTCCCACATCAATGACTGCTCCCAATAGTTTCAACAAGGATCTTCCGAGTATGATTTTTCCTGTTTCAATAACAAGATAATCAATGGATATTGTTCTTCCAAGAATGGTTGTATGCACACCCTCAGCTATTAACAGAATTATCAATGAGAGTTATTTCTTCTCCTCCTTCATCGACTCCCCAAAGTTTCAAAGATTTATAAATGCTTTGGGCATAAGGCAAAATTCATACATAATATCACAGTAGGCATGAAGAGTTCGATCACCGATAACAATTTTAACAGCAGGATCCCATAATGAAGGTTTAGGATTCTCTAAGACTTGTTCAAGACGATTACGAACACAGTGATAATTGTCATTTAAGCGAGATGTACTTATCTCGAGATTGTTCAATCTATTATAAATGCTAATAAGGGCTGAATCAAAGTTATTAGCTGAATCATGTGATGCAACCAATTTCTTTATGGCATTAAAAGCTTGATCCCCATTACAATGAAGGAAATCTCCTCCTACTAAAGTGTCCAAAGCATATCTATAGTGAACCATAAGACCAAAATAAAAATTACTAAGGAGCAAACTTAGAGTCATTTGAGGTTCAGTTTTACGATAAGAAGTAAAAATTCTAGACCAAGCATCCTTAAAACTCTCCTCATCCCCTTGTTTAAAAGTAAAAACTAATTCCTCAGGTGAAGAAGTAACAGGTTCAGAGCTAGACATGGTAACAAAAGTAACTAATTTTTTTGTATTTTAATATAGAGTGCAAGACAATAAATAAAGCAAACTAGATAAAGTAAATGCAAGTAACTAATTTTTTGTGTTTTTGATATAGAGAGCAAGACGAGTAAATAAAGTAAAACTAGCAACTAATTTTTTTGTGTTTTAATTTAGTGCAGCAAACAAAGTAGTAAATAAAATAAAGCAAGACAAAAACAAAGTAAAGAGATTGAGAAGTGGAGACTCCCCTTAGCGTGTCTTGATCTCCCCGGCAACGGCGCAGAAATTTAGCTTGATACGCGTAGATGCACACGTCCGTTGGGAACCCCAAGTGGAAGGTATGATGCGTATAGAAGCAAGTTTCCCTCAGTATGAAACCAAGGTTTAATCGAACAAGTAGGAGCCAAGAAGCACGTTGAAGGTTGATGGTCGCGAAATGTGATGCGGCGCAACACCGGGATTCCGGTGAACCTGCACAACACAACCCAAGTACTTTGTCCCAACGAAACAGTGAGGTTGTCAATCTCAGAGGCTTGCTGTAACAAAGGATTAAACGTGTCGAGTGGAAGATGTTTGCAAAGAAAAAAACACAATTGCAGTAGATTGTATGCTATGTAAAGAATAGGACCGGGGTCCATAGTTCACTAGAGGTGTCTCTCCCATAAGATAAAAGCATGTTGGGTGAACAAATTACAGTGGGCAATTGACAAATAGAGAAAGGGCATAACAATGCATATACATGATATGATAAATATAGTGAGATTTAATTGGGCATTACGACAAAGTACATAGACCGCCATCAACTGCATCTATGCCTAAAAAGTCCACCTTCGGGTTATCATCCGAACCCCATTGGTATTAAGTTGAAAACAACAGACAATTGCATTAAGTATGGTGCGTAATGTAATCGACAACTACATCCTTAGACATAGAATCAATGTTTTATCCCTAGTGGCATGACACATCACAACCTTAGAACTTTCTGTCACTGTCCCAGGTGTCAATGAAGGCATGAACCCACTATAGAGCATAAATACTCCCTCTTGGAGTTAAGAGTAAACTTGGCCAGAGCCTCTACTAATAACGGAGAGCATGCAAGATCATAAACAACACATAAACAATAGATTGATAATCACCATAATCATAGTACTCTCTATCCATAGGATCCCGACAAACACAACATATAGTATTACAGATAGATGATCTTGATCATGTTAGGCAGCTCACAAGATCCAACAATGAAGCACAACAAGGAGAAGACGACCAGCTACTGATATGGACCCATGGTCCAGGGGGTGAACCTCACTCCGGAGCGATCATGGCGATGAAGAGTCCTCTGGGAGATGAATCCCCTCTCCGGCGGGGGTGCGGGAGGCGATCTCCTGAATCCCCCGAGATGGGATTCGCGGCGGCGTCTGGAAGGTTTTCCGTATCGTGGCTCTCGGTCGGGGTTTCGCGACGGAGGCTTTAAGTAGGCGAAAGAGCAACGCGGGGGCCACACGAGGGCCCCACACCCTAGGTCGGCGCGACCCGGGCCTGGGCGCATGCCTATGGTGCTGCGCCTCGTGGCCCCACTTCCTTCCCTCTTCGGTCTTCACCGGCTTAATGCAAAAATAGGACCACTGGCGAAGATTTAGACCATTCAGAATATTTCCTTACTAGGATTTCTGAAACCAAAGCAGAAAACAGCAACGGCTCTTCGGCATCTTGTTAATAGGTTAGTTCAGAAAATGCATAAATATGACATATAATGTGCATAAAACATGTAGGTATCATCAATAAAGTAGCATGGAACATAAGAAATTATGGAAATACGTTGGGAGCTATCGCCATATAAAAGCCAAGATCAGGGGCAGAGTCTGTTCCGGCACGCCGCCGGGACGAGGGAAGTGGGAAGGCTTCTCCATCGACACCACCGCCATCTTCATCACTTATTTGCTCCCATGATGAGGAGGAGTAGTTCTCCATCGAGGCTGAGGGCTCTACGGTAGCTATGTGGTTAATCTCTCTACGTACTCCAGCTAATGATCATGATGGCGTAAATGTACACGTCCGTTGGGAACCCCAAGAGGAAGGTGATGCGCACAGGGCAATTTTCCCTCAGAAAGAAACCAAGGTTGAATCGAACCGGGAGGAGCCAAGAAGCCGTTGAAGGTTGATGAGTCGCGAAATGTGATGCGAGCGCAACACCGGGATTCAAGCCAACGTGGAACCTGCACAACACAATCCAAGTACTTTGCCCCAAAGCAGTGAGGTTGTCAATCTCACCGGCTTGTTGTAACAAAGGATTAAACGTATCAGTGGAAGATGTTTGCAAAAAACAGTAAAGAACAATTGCAGTAGATTGTATGCTATGTAAAGAATAGGACCGGGGTCCACAGTTCACTAGAGGTGTCTCTCCCATAAGATAAAAGCATGTTGGGTGAACAAATTACAGTCGGGCAATTGACAAATAGAGAAAGGCATAACAATGCATATACATGATATGATAAATATAGTGAGATTTAATTGGGCATTACGACAAAGTACATAGACCGCCATCCAACTGCATCTATGCCTAAAAAGTCCACCTTGGGTTATCATCCGAACCCCATTCAGTATTAAGTTGCTAAGCAAGAGACAATTGCATTAAGTATGGTGCGTAATGTAATCGACAACTACATCCTTAGACATAGCATCAATGTTTTATCCCTAGTGGCACAACACATCACAACCTTAGAACCTTCTGTCACGATCCCAGGTGTCAATGAAGGCATGAACCCACTATCGAGCATAAATACTCCCTCTTGGAGTTAAGAGCAAAAACTTGGCCAGAGCCTCTATAATAACGGAGAGCATGCAAGATCATAAACAACACATAAACAATAGATTGATAATCACCATAACATAGCATTCTCTATCCATCGGATCCCGACAAACACAACATATAGTATTGGATAGATGATCTTGATCATGTTAGGCAGCTCACAAGATCCAACAATGAAGCACAACAAGGAGAAGACGACCATCTAGCTACTGCTATGGACCCATGGGGGGTGAACTCTCACTCATCACTCGGAGGCGATCATGGCGATGAAGAGTCCTCGGGGAGATGAATCCCCTCTGAGGGTGCCGGATCTCCTGAATCCCCGAGATGGGATTCGCGGCGGCGCCGTCTGGAAGGTTTTCCGTATCGTGGCTCTCGTGCGGGGTTTTGCGACGGAGGCTTTAAGTAGGCGGAAGGGCAGCGAGCCACACGAGGGCCCCACACCCCTAGGTCGGCGCGGCCAGGGCCTGGGCCGCGCCGCCATGTGTCTGCGCCTCGTGGCCCCACTTCCTTCCCTCTTCGGTCTTATGGAAGCTCCGTGCAAATAGGACCCTGGGCGAAGATTTAGTCAGGAAATATTTCCTTACTAAGTTTGAAACCAAAAACAACGAAAACAGCAATGGCTCTTCGACATCTTGTTAATAGGTTAGTTCCAGAAAATGCATAAATATGACATATAATGTGCATAAAACATGTAGGTATCATCAATAAAGTGGCATGGAACATAAGAAATTATCGATACGTTGGAGACGTATCAGCATCCCCAAGCTTAGTTCTGCTCGTCCCGAGCAGGTAAAACGATAACAAAGATAATTTCTGAAGTGACATGCCATCATAATCTTGATCATACTATTTGTAAACATATGTAATGAATGCAGCGATCAAAACAAAGGTAATGACATGAGTAAACAAGTGAATCATATGACAAAGACTTTTCATGAATAGTACTTCAAGACAAGCATCAATAAGTCTTGCATAGAGTTAACTCATAAAGCAATAAATCAAAGTAAAGGTGTTGAAGCAACACATAGGAAGATTAAGTTTCAGCGGTTGCTTTCAACTTATAACATGTATATCTCATGGATATTGTCAACATAAGTAGTATAACAAGTGCAATATGCAAGTATGTAGGAATCAATGCAGTTCACACAAGTGTTTGCTTCTTAAGGTGGAGGGAGATAGGTAAACTGACTCAACAATAAAAGTAAAGAAAGGTCCTTCAAAGAGGAAAGCATCGATTGCTGTATTTGTGCTAGAGCTTTTATTTTGAAAACATGAAACAATTTTGTCAGCGGTAGTAATAAAGCATATGAGTTATGTAAATTATATCTTACAAGTTGCAAGCCTCATGCATAGTATACTAATAGTGTCCGCACCTCGTCCTACTTAGCTTGGACTACCGGATCTTTGCATGCCATGTTTCAACCAAGTGTCACAAAGGGGTACCTCCATGCCGCCTTTACAAAGGTCTAAGGAGAATGCTCGCATTTTGGATTTCTCTTTTGATTATTCTCAACTTAGACATCCATACCGGGACAACATGGACAACAGATAATGGACTCCTCTTAAATGCATAAGCATGTAGCAATGATTATTATTCTCATATGAGATTGAGGATATATGTCCAAAACTGAAACTTCCACCATGATTCATGGCTTTAGTTAGCGGCCCAATGTTCTTCTCTAACAATTTTGCATGCTCCAACCACTAAAATGATAGATCCTTAGACAAGACGGACATGCATAGCAACTCACATGATATTCAACAATAGTTGATGGCGTTCCCCAGAAGCATGGTTATCGCACAACAAGCAACTTAATAAAGATAAAGTGCATAAGTACATATTCAATACTACGATAGTTTTTAAGGCTATTTGTCCCATGAGCTATATATTGCAAAGGTGAATGATGGAATTTTAAAGGTAGCACTCAAGCAATTTACTTTGGAATGGCGGAGAAATACCATGTAGTAGGTAGGTATGGTGGACACAAATGGCATAGTAGTTGGCTCAAGGATTTTGGATGCATGAGAAGTATTCCCTCTCGATACAAGGTTTAGGCTAGCAAGGTTATTTGAAGCAAACTCAAGGATGAACCGGTGCAGCAAAACTCACATAAAAGACATATTGTAAACATTATAAGACTCTACACCGTCTTCCTTGTTGTTCAAAACTCAATACTAGATATTATCTAGACCTTAGAGACCAAATATGCAAATCAAATTTTAGCAAGCTCTATGTATTTCTTCATTAATGGGTGCAAAGCATATGATGCAAGAGCTTAAACATGAGCACAACAATTGCCAAGTATCACATTATCCAAGACATTTTAGAATTACTACATGTAGCATTTTCCAATTCCAACCATATAACAATTTAACGAAGAAGAAACTTCGCCTTGAACATTATGAGTAAAGCCTAAGGACATATTTGTCCATATGCAACAGCGGAGCGTGTCTCTCTCCCACAAAGTGAATACTAGGATCCATTTTATTCAAACAAAAACAAAAACAAAAACAAACCGACGCTCCAAGTAAAGAACACAAGATGTGATTGAATAAAAATATAGTTTCAGGGGAGGAACCTGATGATGTTGTCGATGAAGAAGGGGATGCCTTGGGCATCCCCAAGCTTAGGCAGCTTGAGTCTTCTTGAAATATGCAGGGGTGAACCACGGGGCATCCCCAAGCTTAGAAACTTTCACTCCTCTTGATCATAGTATATCATTCTCCTCTTGACCCTTGAAAACTTCCTTCACACAAACTTCAAGCAAACTCTTTAGAGGTTAGTGCACAATTAATAATTCACATGTTCAGAGGTGGCACAATCATTCTTTACACTTCTGGACATTGCATAAAGCTACTGGACATTAATGGATCAAAGAAATAAATCCAACATAGCAAAAGAGGCAATGCGAAATAAAAGGCAGAATCTGTCAAAAACAGAACAGTCCGTAAAGACGAATTTAAATCTGGCACCAGACTTGCTCAAATGGAAAAACTCAAAACTAATGAAAGTTGCGTACATATCTGAGGATCACGCTTGTAAATTGGCAGATTTTTTCGATTTTCTACAGAGGCCTGTGCCCAGATTCGTGACAGACAGCAATGCTGTTTCTGCGCAGCGATCCCAAATATAACATCAACTTTGACATAGAAACTTTACTTGGCACAAAACATGATAAGGAGAGGTTGCTACAGTAGTAAACAACTTCCAAGACTCAACAAAACAAAAAATTGCTGTATAAAAACATGGGTTGTCTCCCATAGCTTTTCTTTAACGCCTTTCAGGCCCAGCGCAGTGCAAATCAAGTAACATCGAGAGTAGAAGCATCAACATTATTTTTCATGCAAACACAACTTGTTGCAGAGGGTACTTTAGGTGCTCCATTATCTAAATTCTCTATGGTGGTGCTAGGGGTTTTAGAAATTTTAGGCCTATAATAATGCTTTTGTTTAGGCACTTTAGAGGCGTACATGAATTTTTGCTCTTTACCCACATAAGCTTTCTCATTATACTTGAGAGAAGAAAAGGTTGAACCCAAGGTTCCCATAGCTTTTTCAAGTTCATCAATCCTATTGGTTTGATTATCATGGATAACACAAGTTCCTAGGACACTAATTCTTTCATCAATTCCTCCTAGGGATTTATCAAGTTCATCGGTTTTATCCAATAACATTTCCAATTTAGTTTCAATACTTGGAAAATTTTTCTCTATGGTTTCCAATTTTTTCATAACATCCTCAAGAGAGATTTCAATTTTAATTTCATTAACAGGTGGTATTCCAACTAGACTCTCAATGATGCAACTAGCTTCTAAAGCAGGAGTACCTAGGAAATTACCTCCCGAAAGAGTATCAAGAACATACCTATTCCAACTAGATAAACCAACATAAAAGTTCCTAAGAAGGATAGTGGTGGAGTGTTTCTTAATGCACCTATGATGAGCATTACTAATTCTATACCAAGCATCTTTAAAACTTTCTCCACCTTGTTGCTTAAAAGAACGAACTTCAACTTCGGATTACTCATGATAACAGTAATAAAGTAAACTAGGCAAGTAAAGTAAAGACAAGTAACTAATTTTTTTGTGTTTTTGATATAGAGAGCAAGACAGCAAATAAAGTAAAACTAGCAACTAATTTTTTGTGTGTTTTGATTTAGTGCAGCAAACAAAGTAGTAAATAAAATAAAGCAAGACAAAAACAAAGTAAAAGAGATTGAGAAGTGGAGACTCCCTTGCGTGTCTTGATCTCCCGGTAACGGCCTTGAGAAAACAGGCTTGATGCGCGTAAATGTACGTCCGTTGGGAACCCCAGAGAGGAAGGTATGATGCGCACAGTGGCAAGTTTTCCCTCAGAAAGAAACCAAGGTTGAATCGAACCGGGAGGAGCCAAGAAGCACGTTGAAGGTTGATGGTCGCGAAATGTGATGCGGCGCAACACCGGGGATTCGGCGCCAACGTGGAACACGCACAACACAATCCAAGTACTTTGCCCCAACGAAGCAGTGAGGTTGTCAATCTCACCGGTTTGCTGTAACAAAGGATTAAACGTGATCCAGTGGAAGATGTTTGCAAAGAAAACAATAAAGAACAATTGCATTAGATTGTATGCTATGTAAAGAATAGGACCGGGGTCCACAGTTCACTAGAAGTGTCTCTCCCATAAGATAAAAGCATGTTGGGTGAACAAATTACAGTCGGGCAATTGACAAATAGAGAAAGGCATAACAATGCATATACATGATATGATAAATATAGTGAGATTTAATTGGGCATTACGACAAAGTACATAGACCGCCATCCAACTGCATCTATGCCTAAAAAGTCCACCTTCAGGTTATCATCCGAACCCCTTCAGTATTAAGTTGCTAAGCAACAGAGACAATTGCATTAAGTATGGTGCGTAATGTAATCGACAACTACATCCTTAGACATAGCATCAATGTTTATCCCTAGTGGCAACCCGACATCACAACCTTAGAACCTACGTCACGATCCCGGGTGTCAATGAAGGCATGAACCCACTATCGAGCATAAATACTCCCTCTTGGAGTTAAGAGCAAAAACTTGGCCGAGCCTCTACTAATAACGGAGAGCATGCAAGATCATAAACAACATAAACAATAGATTCATAATCACCATAACATAGCATTCTCTATCCATCGGATCCCGACAAACACAACATATAGTATTACAGATAGATGATCTTGATCATGTTAGGCAGCTCACAAGATCCAACAATGAAGCACAACAAGGAGAAGACGACCATCTAGCTGCTATGGACCCATGGTCCAGGGGTGAACTACTCACTCATCACTCCGGAGGCGATCATGGCGATGAAGAGTCCTGGGAGATGAATCCCCTCTCCGGCAGGGTGTGGAGGCGATCTCTGAATCCCCGAGATGGAATCGCGGCGGCGTCTCCGGAAGGTTTCCGTATCGTGGCTCTCGGTGTCGGGGTTTTCGCGACGGAGAGGCTTTAAGTAGAGCGGAAGAACAGCGCGAGGGGCCACAGCCCCACACCCTAGGTCGGCGCGGCCAGGGCACGGGCCGCGCCGCCCTGGTGTGCGCGCCTCGTGCCCCACTTCCTTCTCTTCCCGGTCTTGGAAGCTCCGTGCAAAAATAGGACCTTGAGGCGAAGATTTCATCCAATTCCGAGAATATTTCCTTACTAGGATTTCTGAAACCAAAAACAGCAGACAGCAGCTGGCTCTTCGGCATCTTGTTAATAGGTTAGTTCAGAAGAAAATGCATAAATATGACATATAATGTGCATAAAACATGTAGGTATCATCAATAAAGTGGCATGGAACATAAGAAATTATCGATACGTTGGAGACGTATCAGCTTTACATGATTGAGATCCATATGATGAGCTTTGTATCGCTACTAGTTATGTGCTACTCATGTGATGTTATTAAAGTAGTCTATTCCTCCTGCATGGTGTAATGGTGACAATGTGTGCATCGTGTGGTTCTTGTCGTAGATTATGATCATAATCTCTTGTAGGTTATGGAGTTGATTGTCGCTATGATAGTATTGATGTGATTTATTCCCCCTTCATAGTGTAAAGGTGACAGTGTGTATGCTATGTTAGTACTCGCTCTATTTTGCAAAGATCTATTATGCTCTAAGGTTACTTAAATATGAATGCCGAATGTTGTGGCGCTTGTTAACTCCGGCTTGAGGGAGCTCTTGTAGCCCTACACAACGAATGGTGTTTGTCATCCAACAAAGAGTGTATGTAGCACAAATGAGAAGAAGTTATTATTTATTATGCGATCAATGTTGAGAGTGTCCACTAGTGAAAGTATGATCCCTAGGCCTTGTTTCCAATACTGCAAACACCGCTTATTTACTGTTCTGTTGCATGTTTACTTGCTGCCATATTTTATTCAGATTGCTATTACCACTCATATACATCCATACTACTTGTATTTCACTATCTCTTTGCCGAACTAGTGCACCTATACATCTGACAAGTGTATTAGGTGTGTTGGGGACACAAGAGACTTCTTGTATCGTGATTGCGGGGTTGCTTGAGAGGGATATCTTTGACCTCTTCCTCCTGAGTTCGATAAACCTTGGGTGATCCACTTAAGGGAAAACTTGCTGCTGTTCTACAAACCTCTGCTCTTGGAGGCCCAACACTGTCTACAGGAAAAGAAGCGTGAGTAGACATCAATTGACAACCTCACTGCTACGTTGGGGCAAAGTATCTTGATTGTGTTGTGCAGGTTCCACGTTGGCGCCGGTTTCATTGGTGTTGCGCCGCACTACACTCCTCCACCAACAACCTTCACGTGCTTCTTGGCTCCTACTGGTTCGATAACCTTGGTTTCTTTCTGAGGGAAAACTTGCTGCTGTGCACATCACACCTTCCTCTTGGGGTTCCCAACAAACGTGTACATCTACGCGCATCAGAGTATCAAGAACATACCTATTCCAGCTAGAGATACCAACATAAAAGTTCCTAAGGAGGATAATAGTGGAGTATTTCTTAGTGCACCTATGATGCGCATCACTAATTCTATACCAAGCATCTTTAAAACTTTCTCCCCCTTGTTGCTTAAACGAACGAACTTCAACTTCAGGAATACTCATTTTAGCAATAATAAAAATAAATAAAGTGAAACCGAATTAAATAAAGTAAAACAAGTAACTAATTTTTTTTGTTTTTGATATAAAGAAAGCAAACAAGACAGAAAATAAAATAAAGCAAGACAATAAACAAAGTAAAGAGATTGGGTGTGAGAGACTCCCCTTGCAGCGTGTCTTGATCTCCCGGCAACGGCGCCAGAAAAGTAGCTGCTTGTGACGGTAAAGCACATGTCCGTTGGGAACCCCAAGATGAAGGTATGATGAGTACAGCAGCGAGTTTTCCTCAGTAAGAAACCAAGGTTATCGAACCAGTAGGAGATGAAGATCACGTGAAGGTTGTTGGTGAAGGAGTGTAGTGCGGCGCAACCCGGGATTCCGGTGCCAACGTGGAACCTGCACAACACAATCAAACTACTTTGCCCCAACTTAACGGTGAGGTTGTCAATCTCACCGGCTTGCTAAAAACAAAGGATTAAACGTATGGTGTGGAGAATTATGTTTGCTTGGAAACAAAAGAGAACAATGATTGCGAGTAGGTTGTATTTCAGATGTAAAAGAATGGACCGGGGTCCACAGTTCACTAGTGGTGTCTCCCCAATAAGATAAATAGCATGTTGGGTGAACAAATTACGATTGGGCAATTGACAAATAGAGATGCACATACATATCATGATGACTACTATGAGATTTACTTAGGGTATTACGACAAAGAACATAGACCGCCATCCAGCATGCATCTATGCCTAAAAAGTCCACCTTCGATTTAGCATCACACCTTCCAGTATTAAGTTGCAAACAACAGACAATTGCATTAAGTACTGTGCGTAATGTAAACAATACAAATATCGTTAGACAAACCATTGATGTTTTATCCCTAGTGGCAACAGCACATCCACAACCTTAGGGTTGCTGTCACTCCCCCAGATTCAATGGAGACATGAACCCACTATCTAGCATAAATACTCCCTCTTGGAGTCACAAGTATCAACTTGGCGAGCCTCTACTAGCAACGGAGAGCATGCAAGATCATAAATAACATATATGATAGATCAATAATCAACTTGACATAGTATTCCATATTCATCGGATCACAACAAACACAACATGTAGCATTACCAATAGATGATCTTGATCATGATAGGCAGCTCACAAGATCTAAACATGATAGCACAAGAGGAGAAGACAACCATCTACTGCTATGGACCCATAGTCCAAGGATGAACTACTCACGCATCAATCCGGAGGCGGGCATGGTGATGTAGAGGCCTCCGGTGATGATTCCCCTCTCCGGCAGGGTGCCGGAGGAGATCTCCTGAACCCCTCGAGTTGGGGTTGACGGCGGCGTCGTCTCTGGAACTGTTCTGGTATTTTGGCTCTCGGTACTAGGGTTTTCGCGATGGGAGGAATAAATAGGCGAAGGGGCAGCATCGGTGTGCGCCCGAGGGGCCCACCCCATAGGTCGGCGCGGCAGGAGGTGGGGCCGCGCCGCCATGTGGGGTGGCCGCCTCGTGGCCCCTCTTCGTCTCTCCTTCGGTGTTCTGGAACACTCAGTGGAAAATAAGGCTGTGGGCTTTTGTTTCGTCCAATTCCGAGAATATTCGTAAACTAACTTTTCTGAAATCAAAAACAGCAGAAAACAGGAACTGGCACTGTGGCATCTTGTTAATAGGTTAGTCCTAGAAAATGCATAAAAACATTATAAAGTGTGAATAAAACATGTAGGTATTATCATAAAACTAGCATGAAACATAAGAAATTATAGATACGTTGGAGATGTATCAGAGCTTGGGAAAGAATAGGGGTATTTATACCCCCTCGAAAAATCTAGCCGTTGGGGCTGGAATATCCGGCCTAAGTAAGGGCTGCAATATCCTCCCTCCTGGAATTTCCGGCTGACATCAAAATTTCCGACCAAATTTCCGGGGTGTAAACTGTAAGCCCGGCCTCTTAGTCCTTAGCCAATTTTTGGGGCCCGGATATTTTGCAACTATCCGGCCCAGAATTTCCAACCTGGGCAGATTCTGCTTCTTCCCTTTTTCAAAATTGTTTCTTCCTTTTCTTTCATTTCAACATGATTTCAAAACCGATCACAATCTGCACCACTTTAAACACATTAGAGTATCACACATGTTTTCATCAAACACACAAAACCATCATGGTAGAGAGATGTTCTTTCATCGGATACAATGATACATTACGATTTACCCAATTTAGCTAGTACTTGCCTAATTTTATCTAGTTTCTAATCTTGGACTCTTCTTGGGCTTCATGGGCCTCATACAATCCTCCATGGATCCACACCAGGGTTGGTAGTAACGAGTACCGAATATGGTATACCCATGTCAGTAGCCCCCGAGACTCTACTCGAGTCGTAGACTCGGGTTGAGTCAAAAAACCTTGACTTCTTTCCTTTGTAGCATGAACTCGAAGCTGTACTCGAGCTGATTTTATTTGGTTGCTTTTAGATTTCATATTGTTATAGGGATATTGGTAAACAAGCCTGGTGTGTCCGAAAGGTCGGGAACCAGTTAATTTCTCCTAGAAAAAACATGTGAACCTACTTCGAATTCGAGTCTCTAGATATGAATTCGGATTACTGGCATAATTCAGCTCGGGTCGCGGAGGTCTTATCGAGTTCTCAATTCCAGCTAAATGTTTTAGGAGTACCCAATGCATCCATCGGGATTTTTCATTATATCGTCGATATGGATATTATTCTAGTAGAGCACATTCTTGTGTGAGTACCAAGCCACTCAGGACAGATCATGCGGTATTACCATCATGCTGAAAAGCACAACATCCAAACATGTTATCGCGGCGGATGCGGTCTAGGAATTTTTTTGTCGGATGCCTTGTTTGGATGTTGGAGTGTCAGAAGTTTTCGGATCATTTTTATCGAGTGCGCATGCAGCGCTCCCGATGGAAGTAAAGGACGAGATTGTGTTTTAAGTGTTTACCACCGAACATAAACTCAAAACTTTAAATTCTTCTGCTTTCATTCTTCTTTTTCAATGTATACTGCATGTTTGTTTTTCTATCGGGTAATACACTATTGCTACACAAGGATATGTATATGAAATAAAGGAGTAATAACACTCTAAAAATGCACTCATCAGTATCCTAGCTGAAGAAACCACTTTCGCTTGATCAGGTTCAAAGCTCTAACTCTCCGTCAATTTCATTGCTGAAGTTTCTTCTCTAGCTTCACCATCATATCTGATTGGATATCGCGTGATCAAACCAGAGTGTAGCTTCATCACACAAGTTCTTGTGGCATGGACTTGACTACCTCCCTCATTGGCAACTGGAAGCTGGGGATTAACTTCATCGTCGATTAACTCGTGTTCATGCTTGGGGTCAAGAAGATTCTCAAGGGGAGGAAACTTCTACACCATCCACGGGGCATCGACGTCACCCCGACATACATCGGGCCGTGGGGAAGCCAAAAAATCCCAAAGGAGAAGATGCCAAACCCACGAAGAAGAATCCTGAGACTATATGAGAGTGAGTGTGAGGCACTGGGCTCATTATCGATGAAGAATTTAGTTGTAACTGGCTACACCTCCTGCCCCTCTAAACTCCTTCTTCTTCCTCACACAAAATCATGTGTGGTGTGTGTATCTTTGAATCAAAGTCCAACTACTTGTGTGTGGCGCGAGGGCAGTGGCTTAGATCATAGCACGTCATGCATGGATGTGCGGTTGACTGGTCAGTGGATATGTTTTCCAATTTAACACCCTAAAATAAAAAAAATCTTCACTAATTTTTTCATGTCTGGGGGCGGTGGCCCCCCTGACTTACACATAGCTACGCCTCTGTCACGGGTCTACCCTCGGCGCCGCACCGCCCAATGGCTCCTTACCCGTTCTCTCTCCCTCCCCTCTTCCCATCCCATCCATTTCCCACAACGGCTAGATCCTTCCAGAAATGGCGACGCCGCAGGCCAGCTCCGACCAACGGCTACTGCCACAGATGCTCCATCACACTGTACCTTTCGCCTGACGTTCCCGCTATATAATGGTGTCTCTTCAGGTGTTCGATTATGTGAAATATGAGTGGCACCTGCACTCATGGTTTAGACCAGATGTACCCCGTCGATGAACAAGATAGCATATCCGGCTAGCCGCTCAGCGGCGGCGTGATAGCCACCATCGTCTTTGCGGTCGTTTGCTTCCATGATGCTTCTCAGGGCGTCTTCGTTCTACATCCACCAACGGAGGAACATGAGTATGGGCGGACAAAGGATAAAGCTTTCATGTTCTCCACATGTACGTCACATACATGGGCTGAGCAATGTGAATGGCAGGGGGCGCTGCCCCCCCCCCTCCTCGATTTGGACTTTGGCCCCAACAGTTTGTATCTATGTCCGGAACTTATCACTTATCACAGTGGATGTCAAACAATGTTACGGATAAAATTAACTTGACACATTTATATAATTAGATTTAGTACTATGCATCTCACGATAAAAATATGTTTGCCAAAACGACTTGTTCAACTTGAAATATTAATTGATCATATAAAGTTGAACAATAAAACATGAGTCCCAACTATAAAAAAAAGTCGGATAAACGGCGAAAAGTATGACATTAGATCTAAATTGCGTACAAAAACAATATCACATAGTAAGATATATTAATAAATACATGTTCACACATATTGTTAATAGCATTGCATTCTAAAATGGCTTTCTACATTCGAATTCGTTCATGATTTTGAAGTGATCTATCACGGCATCCTTAATTTGTATTTCTCCACATAGCAAATAAGATTGGATAATACATCACCACTAAGCCGATTATGCAAATATGTTCATAATTCTTATTTCTGAAAATTTTCTCTCAATTGTTGCAAGAATAGTGCAAGTTTTTTTTGTCAAGAATCAATAAACAAATGGATACAAAATATGTTTCCTTATCTCCACCATTTTTTGAGAGAGCACAAAAATATTATTTATGCCAAAGAATTGATCATCTTCTTGGATATCGACAATGTAAAGACAATAAAGTTATTTAGTGTCTATATACTTTAAAATTTACACAAATATAAGACATCAATTATAAGACGAATGGAGTACTTGACATGTTCTTGATATTAATAGGCTATTACTCTTTACCTAAGAAAAGACAATTTCAAGCACTAGTTATAATTTATTCTCCTTTTTAAAAACAAATTCCTATGGTGCAATACCAATAATCAATGTGCGTCCAGTAATCCGGTTGACCGCTGCAGATATGAACAACATAATAGTACTACTGAGCTTGATCAAATATATAGTAAAATGTATCAGCATCTTAAATATTTATGTAAATACATTATGATATATATTTTATGGAATGTTGTTCATATTTTGTCTATAACATTGGTCGAGAGGATGTTGACTTGAGAAAAACCCTATTTCCATATATATACATATTTTCATTGCAATAGGGGAGTACCGGGTACGTGTTATAACCAGCGAGTCGTTTTGGGTCGCACTCCTTTTATTATATAGTACCGTTTTATTTCCTTGCCTTCTGGTCCTTTCTTTTTTGGCCTAGACTAAAAGGGTACTAGCAATTAGATCAACAACTAACTGTTTAACTGCAGATGATCAAGGGCATACTCCTAATTAAGGTTGATTTGTGTTTCGAGAGAGAAGGGTTGACAAAATCTGAGTGATCTGGTACACAGCACATACACTCTGATTAGCCATTAATGCATGTTGGGATATCTTCTAGAACTCAGGATATGATCCCTCGACAAGTTGGCATGGAGATCGAGCGATCTGGTTTACAATGAAATACCATTAGCGACTGATCGACCTGTGATGTTATTTCGTCACAGGGTAGTTTTTTTTTTTTTTTGACGTACGGCACAGGGAAGTTACTTTTAGGCTTCCTTTGGTTTTGAGGAAATATGGAGGAAAAGTTCAGGATTAGAAAAAATTTCAGAGATGCTACGGACCACTCATTTGATTTACGGGAATGGGGGAATGGAAAATCAAAAAAAAATTCCTTTGGATCTCAGCTTCAAGGAAAAACGTAGAGAAAGTTAAAATCCACTCAGATTTTTTTTTTTTTGAAACGAAGGCAAAAGCTTTGCCTTTCATTGATATAGGAGAAAAGAGATGGCCCGTTTATGAGGAAAACTGGCCGAAAAACCGTTACAACACGACACCACACGCCAGCCCCGAGGCTGCGCTCCACACGGGTCGACGACCAATCAGGTCGACACCACACCTCAACGCAACAGGCGGAGGCGAAATGACCAGAGCCACCGCTCCAACTACCACACCGACCCCGAGGCCGCGTCCCACCTGGCCGAAGACGAACCCGCCTCCATGATACGCGTAGATGCACACGTCCGTTGGGAACCCCAAGTGGAAGGTATGATGCGTATAGAAGCAAGTTTCCCTCAGTATGAAACCAAGGTTTAATCGAACCAGTAGGAGCCAAGAAGCACGTTGAAGGTTGATGGTGGCGAAATGTGATGCGGCGCAACACCAGGATTCCGGCGCCAACGTGGAACCTGCACAACACAACCAAAGTACTTTGCCCCAACGAAACAGTGAGGTTGTCAATCTCACCGGCTTGCTGTAACAAAGGATTAACCGTATTGTGTGGAAGATGATTGTTTGCAAGAAAACAGTAAAACAAGTATTGCAGTAGATTGTATGCGATGTAAAGAATAGGACCGGGGTCCACAGTTCACTAGAGGTGTCTCTCCCATAAGATAAAAGCATGTTGGGTGAACAAATTACAGTCGGGCAATTGACAAATAGAAAAAGGGCATGACAATGCATGTACATGATATGATAAATATAGTGAGATTTAATTGGGCATTACGACAAAGTACATAGACCGCCATCCAACTGCATCTATGCCTAAAAAGTCCACCTTCAGGTTATCATCCGAACCTCATTCAGTATTAAGTTGCAAAGCAATAGACAATTGCATTAAGTATGGTGCGTAATGTAATAAACAACTACATCCTTAGACATAGCATCAATGTTTTATCCCTAGTGGCAACAGCACAACACAACCTTAGAACCTACTGTCACGATCCCAGGTGTCAATGAAGGCATGAACCCACTATCGAGCATAAATACTCCCTCTTGGAGTTAAGAGCAAAACTTGGCCAGAGCCTCTACTAATAACGGAGAGCATGCAAGATCATAAACAACACATAAACAATAGATTGATAATCACCATAACATAGTATTCTATATCCATCGGATCCCGACAAACACAACATATAGTATTACAGATAGATGATCTTGATCATGTTAGGCAGCTCACAAGATCCAACAATGAAGCACAATTAGGAGAAGACGACCATCTAGCTACTGCTATGGACCCATAGTCCAGGGGTGAACTACTCACTCATCACTCCGGAGGCGACCATGGCGTGTAGAGTCCTCCGGGAGATGAATCCCTCTCCGACAGGGTACCGGAGGCGATCTCCTGAATCCCCGAGATGGGATTCGCGGCGGCGTCTCTGGAAGGTTTTCCGTATCGTGGCTCTCGTACTGGTTTTCGCGACGAAGGCTTTTTGTAGGCGAAAGGGTAGGTCAAGAGGCGGCGCGAGGGACCCACACCATAGGGCGGCGCGGGCCCCCTCTGGCCGCGCCGGCCTATGGTGCCAGGCCCTCGTGGCCCCTCTTCGTATCCCCTCCGGTCTTCTGGAAGCTCCGCGGAAAAATAAGACCCTAGGCGTTGATTTCGTCCAATTCTGAGAATATTTCGTTACTAGGATTTCTGAAACCAAAAACAGCAGAAAATAGCAACTGGCTCTTCGGCATCTTGTTAATAGGTTAGTTCCAGAAAATGCGTAAATACGACATATAAGGTGCATAAAACATGTAGGTATCATCAATAAAGTAGCATGGAACATAAGAAATTATCGATACGTTGGAGACGTATCACTCCACCGAACCACCAAAACACTCCACAAACCCCTCTGACCAGTGGACGTCCAAAGCGAGGCCCCAAGAGGCAAAGCGACACCAGAGCGCCGCCCTCGCCCGATCCCGTGAGGGATCTAGGGTTTCCCCGGAGAGCCCGGGCGGAGATCAAGAGACACCCGCTTCGACAACGCCTTCAAGAAGGAAGCGGCGCCCACGGGCGTCACCGTCGTCGGTCCTGGCCGGCCGCCAAGACAAAGCTTTCGCCCAGCGAAGAGTCCCAAGAAACTCGCGCCCGCCCAAAAGAGGACCGGCACAGACCACCACCTGCATCCACCGAAACGCGAACCCCGGAGCAACGCGCCTGTAGCCAACGCCGAAGAACACCGTGGGCGCCGCCGGAACGCCACATAGAGGGGACGCCGACCAACACCAACACGGAGCCCGAAGACGAACGCCGAAGCCCGCAGACAAGAGCTCCCAGATCCGACCGCCACGCCACCGACGCGGCCATTGCAGCCGCCACACCGCCGAGAAAACCGAGGCCGCCGTCCCGTCGCGCCCCTCACCGAACTCCTCCTCCCAGGAAACAAGCCGCGCCCGCCCTGGCCTTCACACGCCGGCGATGGCACACCACCACCGCGCCCCACGGCCCCAGCACGCAACCAACGCAGACCTCTCGCAGAGACCTTGTGGCCAACCCGAAGCCGCCGCCGCGCAGCCCTCCCGGCCCAGGGCCCTCGCCGTGGCCGCCGCCGTCGGAGAAGCAAACCGGCCAGGCCATTGCAGGAGACAGCGGATCCGGCCGCCGGAAGCCCAGGCCGCGACGACGTCGCCCCGGATGTAGACCCGCCGAAACCCAGATCGGGCCCGGCCGCAGCATCCCCCGCGCCTCAGGGCTCTTCCCCGCCAACCCTCGCCAAGGCCGGCCGCCGACGGGCGGCGAACAGCAGGAGGCGGCGATGAGGACGAGGGCGTGACGCCACGGCGAGAGGCGCATGACGGCGACGACCTCCGGGCTCCAGGGCGGCGTCTTCCCTCCGAGGCGGCCGCGCGAGATCCCGAGAGGAATAGAGCCTCGCCGCCCCCTTCATCGGCGGCGGACGGCTTTGCCGCCGGCGGCCTCGGGGGACGACGAGGGAGAGGGCCGGGGACTAGGTGGCGGCGGCGGGGGGCTAGGGTTTGGCTCCCCCGTCGCCTGGAGGGGGCGACCGAGGGGAGCGCTTCGGGCATGAATCTTAGTTCTGTGCAAAATATATCCACTCAGATTTCATTCTTTAATTTCTATGCACAAGAAGCAAGAACATGTTTGTACCTGCTTTATTTTCCTATTGCTATATCTATATTATTCCTATAGTTTTTCTTTGATGTGAATCAAAGAAGGCTTTCGGGCATGTACAATGACACGAAAGATACTAAAGACGTGTCTTTTCTTAGCCCGTTACCTAGAGAAAGCAATAAACATAAGTGGTATAATGCTCATATCATCCATTCTCCTGGTGCCCCGTTCTCCAAAGGCTCCGACTCACATCACACCGCACCACCAGTAACTCAACCACCTCTCTGCTTGCCCCTTAGAACCGCCTCCAGGACTTCGGGAAACCCTAGCTCTCTTCTCTCTCACGTGCTGCCAGCAGAGAGCTCCCTCCCATCCCCTCCTTTTTCTTCCCCTTCGTGATACGCCGCGTGCCACCACCACCACTTGACCGTCGCGCCATCGTTCCTAGATGACCCGCGCCCATCCAAGAACACCAGAAGCTCCGCCTCGTCATCATTGTTCTATTGGTGCCCTCAATTGAGCTCGGGCGCCTCAAATCGATGCCAAGGTCGCCAATCCTCCGCCACGACCTTCACGCTCCGGCAATCTTTTCGACCTTCGAAGACCTTCTCCGTCCACCCCGACCCTCCCTGACCTTGCAGGTGATCTCCTTTTTCTCCCCATACTCTCTGCATTCTTTATCTTCCTCTCTCAGTCGATATGCCGGTGTTGACGCCGATTTTCCGCCAAAGGTGCTCGTCGTCGACCATGCTTCTATGGTCTTCTTCCGCCAGATCCACTCGTTTCTGGTCAAGGACGTCACCGCGGTTCCAACGCGCCCAAGGACACTTGCTGAGTCACCAGGAATCGCTCGTAATATTCTCCATTTTGTTGGTGTTCCCCGTCGACAACACCTTCGTCAGTTTTGTCCGTAGAGACGCACCTCCAAGCTTTGCCAACGTGTCGCCTACGTGGCTTCGTCCCCACATGTCAGCCGCAGGGGCTAGCTCCTCTTTGGGTGAGAATTCTTTTCAGATCTGTTCTGGATCTGGATCTGGGCACCTGCCGCCTTCTTTATTTATTATCAACCCGCGGTCCTCACTCCAGTCATTCTTTGAAAAAACGCTATAGGTTTCTATTACCAGCCCGCATCCCATCAGCGTTGAGTTAGCACCTCCTGGCCCTGCACGTCAGCCCCTGTGGGTAGAACCTGCTCGGTATAAAACGCCTTTTCCTTTTCTCTCTTTCTCCGGAATTTGCAGGAAATGCATATATCTCGTATAAATCATATCTTTTAATCTGTTACTCGGAATAAAATGTTTTCTATATGAAATTTGATCAGAAAATGTAAGGAATCTGTATACCATCCATATGCTTGTTTTCACCTCGCATCATGTCGTGATGTGGTAGTTTGCATCTCACCTCTTACATAACATGCAGAGTAGTTCGAATTACCAGGTAAGGTTTCCCGCTCCGTTTAAATTTGAAGTAGCTCACTCATGCCATGTCTTTGCTATGCTAATCAACAATTAATATTAAGGATAGAAAAATAATCTAAACCATATCATTGTGTGTCAGCTTAATCAGGATAAGGTGCACTGCATCATCATTTCCATGCATTGCATGTCATATCTTGATCATGCCGCTTCTTCTTCCGTAGTAGTAAGATTTACATGCGTTGTGTGTTCCAACATTTGCTTCTTCCTGGATAGGATCATGAAGTGGTGATGTGAGATACGACAAGTTTCTCAATAGTTCTTTTTGACAAGCGAGTCCTCCCTCCTTCACCTATTTTACATTTCAGATCTCGCTTTCTGTGCCTATCCTTATATTGTGATTCTCCTTATATTGCGATTCTTTTGAGTCACGTGTCCCATTTCACTTGTTTATACCATAATGAGTCGTGTTTCCCTTCCATTTCCTATCAGTTGTTTGACAAGCTTCGTGAGTCGTAGGCGTGCTTAGCTTCATGTTGTTTATCTCGATATCTTATCGGGATTTGTTGGGGTTGTTACATGTTTCATCTACGGATAATGTTGGTGAAGTTAATCATGATAATTTGTTACAACTAAAATTTAGGTGGGATAATACTTAATGCAGAGGCATCAGTGGACGGTACCTTTGTCAACCACTTGTGTCCCTAGGACCCCGAGTTATTGTTATTAGTTTCGAGAATGAGCGCTCTACCTGTACATAGGGGAGTGGGAGTCCCATCACCTACTATCTTTCCTCGAGTCTGTCTATTGCGAGCCGCAACCTTGATTTTATTTTCCCATATACACGATATGGATGATTTACTTCTTTTTGCCTTCGGGTGTTTATATTTTGCACTGTACATCATCTCACGAATAGACTTATCTCGAGCCTGCATTGTTAACGCCCGTCTGGACTATGTCGCAAACCTCTGGGTCCATATCAGAGTACGGACGAACTTCATCACGGGTAGCTTAGCTAGGTGGCTCGCAATAAACTTTCTTGCAGCATCAAAAGAACGGTTTTGTTGTGAGACTCCACTGTCATACCTTGGGGTCGAGCATGCGTATTGTTACATTTGAGCAACCCATGCAGGTGTACATCTTATTGATATGTTGTGTCCGTGGTTATGGACGACTCAGAGCACATATGGCATCATAGAACTACTTACACCTTTATATTGTTGCTAATAACTTATCTAGTAATATAGTATTAGTACAACCAATATCTAATAAAGCTTGTCAACCGTGGAGAGCCTTTACATTGGTTCTTCACTATGAGTGAAGGGGATATGTGTATTTGGCTGGGTTATGTGCGAGTAGTGTGTAGCTATTACCTTTATACTCGTTCTCGTACCTTCTCTGAGTAGACGAATGTTGTAGCGTGTTTCTATTGCTTTCTTTTGTTAGCTTTGTCGCCGCTAAACCGACCATATAGCTCGGCGATCATAGCCTAGTTCTAGTCTCACGAGTACACGTGCCCTTGGTTGGCGAGAAAGAGGGTCGCACTAAAAAAAAAAGCAAACATGGCATGCAAAAAAATATAAGGAGGAAATAACTTAGTGTGGACAACCACATAAACAGATTAAGTGTCCTAAAATTTTTTTTAAAAGATTAAACATTGGAAAGTGATTTATTTATGCACAAACATGAATTATTAAAGCTGAAGGCAAAATCATTTAGGAGGTACTAGTAAAATACATGTGTTTTTGAAAATATACAGAACGACATCTTAAAATAAAATCTGAGGTTTTGATTTTCCTCTTGCCGTATTCATTGCACTAATATAATGCACAAAACTTGGCACCTGCATTCTCCAACCACGCATTATGCTCTCTAATTTCACCTATGGTAACATCCATGGAGATAGGTCATCAACAATCGATGCCTCAAGCAAATAAATGACAAACTATCTACTTCATCCACTCAAAAAAAAAAACTATCTACTTCATCCATCCTAAAAAAATCATGTCAGGTTTAGGATTACACGAATTGCATCAAAACCTGTAACAAAATCAACCTTTCTTAATCACATCGGGGACCTACCTATTTAGTGTTACAAGAGAATTTTAAGCTTGAAAATAAAAATACCATGGCTGATGCTAAATTATAATATTATAAGCAATATATATGCATTCAAAACGAACCTCGGAATTCTGGGACCAACGGCTCGATGCTCTCGCGACCATGGCGACGCGGGGCGAGCTAGAGCCGCCGGCGGCCTGATCTCCCTCTGGCGGCGTCCTCTTCCACCACCGACACCAGATCATGTCTCTCCCGTGCGTCCTCTATCCTTCTGCCCCGAGTTCCGGCCCTGCTTCTCGTCGTGGCAGTGTCGGCCGTGTTCTGAGCTCGCCATGCCTGCGACGGCGGTCGCCCCGACCTCGCCGCACACTGCAGCTGCTCCAACCGCCGGGCTTGCCACGGCTCCTCTGGGCCACCCCGGCGAGGTGCTGGTGGCCTCCCCTGCGCCCGCGTCAGCGGCGCTCCCTTCGCCGGTCGATCTGGCTCGGCCGGCCACCTCCGCCGCCATGCTGGCCGCGACCGTCCTGGCATCCCGCAAGGCCGACCCGGCTGTTGGGGGCCGTTTGGCTCGTCCTCGCCGCCCCCATAAGCCCGCGACTGCGGCCGCACCTTCTCCTTCCCCGTCTGTCGTCCCTGCTGCCGCCATGGCGGGAGGCTCCGTCGCCCAGCTGCCCGTCCCCGAGTCTGGGCTGGTGCCTTGTACTGCTGCGCCCCTCAGTCCGGCCTCCCGTTGCTCTGAAGACGACGCCGGCCTAGCAAGGAGTTGTTGCCCTGCTGGTGCCGGCGGGTGTGGAGGCAACGCGAGACATCCCTCCTACGCCAAAGTCGTGTCTTCATCTCCGGCATCTCAGCGTGGTGCAGGGGCGGCATGGCGCGAGGAGGATGCTTCCGCGGGATGGCAGGAAGTACCTTCCCGGTGGTGCCGCCCGCGCTGCTCGACATTGATGCCCCGTCCCCTCCCCGCATGGCTTAATGGGAGGTGCTGTCGTTGCAGCCTGTCGAGATCCCATCCGGTGTTCTCATTGTCTCGGATCCGGCCACCGAGCACGCGAGTGTTTCAACGCGTGGAAGCCGTTGAGCTCCTTGCCAGGCCTCATGGTGTCGTCCCAACCTCGGCTCACAGTGCATCCTTGCCATGGAAAGAAGCATGTTGACCAGCCTCCGCCGCTTCGACGTTCTTCTACTTCGCCTACTCCGGTTGTGCAAGATGTGCAGTCTACCCTGACCGAGCAAGCCTTGTTGCTCCGCTCTGAGCTCCATGCTTGTCTCGCAAGAGTCGAGAGTTTCTTGGTGAGAGCAGGGACTTCTCTTCACATGTTGCCAGTCGTGCCTGAAGCCTCTCCTCTGGCTGAGGTCATTACCGGTTCAGCTGAGGTTGGAGAAGACAACCTCTATGGCAGTTTCTCCCCCCGTGCTAGTCCTTCGCCGTTGCCGCAGCCCCACGTGTCGTTTGCCTGTGAGGGCGAGGACACCATTGGGGTCAAGGCCCCGATAATGTTGATCATGCCTGAATTGCAAGAGTTATGTGGGAAGTTGACTCCTCCTCTGTCGGTGATGCATTTGGAGGTGGATTCGCTTGCAGCCTCGACGATGGCTTCTGCAAAGCCATTAGTTGAGCCTAGCCTCGACGATGCCTGTGAGAGCGTGGACACCATTGGGGTCAAGCCCCCGGTGATGTTGTTCATGCCTGAGTTGCAAGAGTTGTGTGGGAAGTCTGCTCCTCCTCTGTCGGTGGTGCATTTGGAGTTGGATGCGCTTGCAGCCTTGACGATGGCTTGTGCAACACCATCAGTTGAGCCCAGCCAGCTTCTTGTGTCTGATGCCCTCTTTGCAAAATAGATTTTTGACTTGCTTGTCAGTTTGGAGGCGGGTAGCCCTGGCTCCACCAAAGATATTGCTTGCCTCCTGTCGGAGAAGCCTACGGGAAACAAAGTCAAGAAGGTGATAGAATATCTTAGGAGGAAAAGCAAGAAGAATGGCACCACAAGGAAGGCATCCGCAGCTGCTTGATGGATGGTTTTCATCTTCTTCCTGTGTTTTTGGTGGGGTTTCCTCCTGTCATATGGTGGTCGATTTGTGAGTTTGTGGTTGTTGCGAGTTGTCTTTGGTGTGCCTAGGTGGTCGTGGAGTTGCATGTTTTGGGACGAGTTCGTTTGTGGATTTATTGTAATGGTTTTCACCCGATTTCCCGTTAATTAACTGGTCTTTCTCTTCTTAATCAATAGAATGAGGCAAAGCTTTTGTCTCCCTTTCAAAAAAAAAACGAACCTCAGTGTGTCCGAAACTTTGGTTCCCAGCCACATTAAGATTGGCTGAGGTTGCTCTGTCTCCTTAAGATTGTCATGTTGTCTTCTTTGTTCTTCTTTATGTTAATTTTTTTTTGGGCCATCCTTTCTACTCCTTTTCAGCATGCCCAATCAACCATAATGTGGTTTCCATTCTAACTAGCACAGTGGCCCTCGCACATGGGAGGGCAACATCTGAAACTGCCCGCATATTTTTAGAATTTCATAGCCATGATAAACATTATGCTTCATGCATAAAAATGTCTTTGTAATTTTTTAAACTTCGATACTATACAATAAAACAGCTGTGTGCATCAATTGATGCAGAGGATGTGGCTTTGATCCCCATTTCGAAAAAATCTTTAGTTTCTGGGTGAAATTTTACTTTACCAATTAGGGTAAAAATACCATATCATTAGCTATACATGACATTTAGTACATGGCGATATTATCTGTTTACGGCATTAAATCATATTGCGATCTAGCATGTAGATTTTGTGTGTTGTTACAATAGTGCACGGTTAAGAATAAGATTAAATGTCATCGACATTAGCTTAGTGGACTGCTGGGCCGCCACTTCCTCATAATATTTATTGTTATTAAAGTTTGAAACAAAATTATTGTTACTATTCAAACTATTACATTCTCTTCTAAATCACACTATTATCTAAAGTATAATAATAAATATATTTGAACTGCATTAAGATTTCTTATACCTTTTATTTATTATTCCACCCATCATAATATTACATGGCGTCCTAAGAGTGCGCAATTGAACTCATATTTTTTTATAACTTCAAGTTTACACTAAGGCATCTAGATTTATCTCGTTGCTAAACCATTAGATTTGTCATCAAAATTGCTTCAAATAATTTGTATTTTCCAAGAATATACATATTAAATATATTTCAAGTTGCATCCTGATGATTTTGTTCATATCAAAATGTCATGTATATATATCTTTTAGAAAGAAGTGATTAAATTATGGAACTGGTATTATATTGTTTCCTATTGTCATCAAAACCATACAAATCTAAGAGGTCCCAACAGAACTACATATATATTCAAGCATGTTAGCACAATACAGACAATAAATAATATTTTACTATAATAATATTTTTATTTCCTAGTTTCCATGTTTTGGACTCCTATTTTTGGAATGCCTTGGACTCCAATTTTCTAAATGTCGTCTCGGATTCTAGCTAATTCATGAATCTTTTGTGTGTTCAATTATAACAGATCTAGGCTATTTTAGTTCGGACCCAAGACACGATCAAAGAACAAAATAGTTTAAACACGAGATTTATTTTCCACTTCTGTGCTTATTTATAGTAGATGTTGCTTGTTGTACATAAGACGTCTTATTTTTTAATCGTAGCCGTTAAAATTATAATCCACATGGTATATATTTTTAGCATATGTGGATGAATGTGGTTGCTTTATTTTGCATATATTGTTTTTGGTATATAAAAGAATATATTATATTGTAATTTGATGTAACATATGTGCTATTTTTGTGTAAAAAAATCATCAAATTTGAAAATATTTTCTTCCAAAAAATAAGAAGATACATTTATTCGCGGATAGAATGAGTATCTTACAGAAAATAAAAAATGAATCAGTAAAAAAAGATACCAATCACTTGCGTCTAGTTTTGCGACGTGTGGATGAAAAATACCATGAATTAATCTTGCATGACCCGGCATGACCATACTACAAGCGAGGCAAGATTGAAACTTAACCTGCTCAAACATGGAAAGAGGGCCGGTCGGCCGAGTGTATTGAGGCCAATCGTGTGGGCAGCTCCGAACAAACAGGGCTACTCGCGCACGTATACCTTTTCTGGTAAAATCACATCCGTAAATTGTAGATCTAGTACCGTAGCCATAATAATTCCTTTGGACTCTTTTATTTTTTTTCTTTCCTACAGATGATGGCACGGACGTGTCAAACATGGCACATGTGTAGTCCAAAATATGTGATCGTACTGTTACATAAGATCTTTAAATCTTGACCATTAAAATTATAGATCTAACAATTAAAATAATTTTAATGATGTGGATTAATGTAGTGTCTCTATTTTAAACATCCACATTTTGCTTTTAGTATATAATAGAATAGATGAGCTTTGAAATCATATGTATGATGACTCTTTTTCGAGCAAGGCCCGGGAGACCAAACAAAAAACGTACGCAATTTTCCAAAACGTGCATGACCAGGAGTAGTTTTCTCGATGATGTAGGACGTACTGAATTCTAATCGGTTTAACGTTGAGTCATAGGAAAGCACGCAACCTTTTTTCTTTTGGGTCAAGCTGAGCGTCCCCGGGGATCGAGTAATCTGGGTCATTCTCAGCCGTTTGATCAAAATCATCGAACAATCTCTCCCACTTTTATTTCCATAATGTACCAAAGTAGCAAAAAAATGGTTGGTTTGTAGCAAAATCTAATCCCACCTAAACTCCCACTTTTGCTACCATAATGTACCAAAGTAGCAAAAAACGTTTCGTTTGCAGCAAAATTAACCCCGATTGTAGCAAAAAACGGTTCGCCACAAAAAACACAGACCTCGCCGGAGACCTCACCGGAACCGCCGGAAACCTCGTCGAACATCACGTAGCAAAAGTATTGTGTTATTGTAGCAAAAAAGGTCTACTGATGTAGCAAAACCAACCTCATCAGAGACCTTGCCGGAGACAATGTCGCCGGAGACCTTGCCGGAGACCTCACTGGAGACAAATGTAGCAAAAAGATTATACTATTGTAGCAACAAGCAGAACAAATGTAGCAAAAGCCTATCACCCGGCTGCTATGGGAGGTCGAGGAGGCGGTGAGGAAGCCCTCGGCGGAGCGGCTGGGAGGCACCGGAGGCAGCCCACCAAGGATGCGTCGGCGGAGGAGTTCGGCTCGGGAGGCCCATGGCGTGCGGCGACGGAAGTCCGGCATGGGTGCTGCATGGCGCTCGCAGGTCTGGCCACGGATCTCTTCATCGCCGGTCTGGGCGAGCTCGCGCGTGGTAGGCAGTTGGCGAGCTTCCGCGACCCGTGGAGGCGGAGGCCGGCGGCGGTAGGTCAGCTTCCGCGACTCGCGTAGGCGGAGGCCGGCGGCGGTAGGCGAGCTCGCGTGTGGTCGTGGAGGCGGAGGCCGGCGCCCCGCGGCAGGAGCTCGTGCGTAGTCGGGAGGTGGAGGTCCAGGAAGGAAGATGACGGGAGGACGTTGCGATAGGATAAGATTTGGGTGGTTGGGGACGCGTCGTGAGCTGGTGTCCTGGTGGGCTCTTTTTTTTCTTTCACGTGTGTTACACGAAGGAGTCGGGGGATCAGAACGCTGCTCCCCCGGGGAAATCTCAGCGTTTTCCTTAGGGGTACAATACACGCTAGTAGCTTTTGAGGGAAATACGACGCACGCTATGCATCGATGCGATTCGTTCAGGTGATCTTTTTTTTTAACTTACAGGTGGTAGTAGTGGGTGATTTTCTTTAATTTTAAGGATAGTTTTAAGTTGGACGAAAATTTCACAAGAAACCTTATTTTATTTATTATTATGATAGAGGACCAAAATTCAGCAATGAACAGTATTAAACAATAAACACAAACATTTACTAAATTTGTCTTTTAGATACCTATGAAATGAACATGAGTGTGAACTTGAAACTTGAAATATTTGTAACGTAACTCTTGTAACATACCTTATTGATTTGTAGTGACTAGTTTTCTGAACGAGAACTGTGTTGCAACTTATGACAAGCACAAATCATGAGGCAATCTAATGGTTCGAGTATTTTTATGAGTTATAAATCATGCCGCAACTTATGAGAAACACGAATCATGAAGCAATCTAATGGTTTGGGTACTTTTCTAAGCTGGAAATCATGCACAACTCATGACGAGGATGAATCACGAAGCAAACCAAGGGTGATCGAGGGCTTGTAGATGGGGCGCACGGCGGATTGCAGTACTATCTGAATCCGATCTGATGCCCCGCGCGTGCGCCCGCACATACGGCACGCTCAAGTGTCGATAGCCATGATTGATCAGTTTCTTTTTTCTCTGTTGGCAACGAGCGGGCTGGTTAAGATCAGCTTTCAGCTTTGTCTGCTGACGAGGCATTTGGGAGGTACGTGGACGCCGGGCAGGCTACTGAGCGTGAGTCACGAGCACGAGCCCGTGATTGATGGCGAGAAGAAGCGGCCACGTAGCTTCTCTCTGATTCTTCGAGTATTGTACTTAGCCTAATATGGTTTTCTACTCTTAATCAGTGCAGCGTCGTCTTCGAGTTGGAAGCTTTGTTTTTCCGGAGGACGTCTTGGAGGCTTGTGGTCGTTATCCTGGAAACAGCGGCAGGTTCGTCAGGTTGCGTCGCAATGCAGAGCAGGGGACTCCGGTGGCTAAGCTGTGGCAGACAGGGAGAGATGCATCTTCTTCTTCTAATCTCGCTGGGTTTAACTACAGCCTTAGTTGTCGGGTCTGAGACAGTGCCGGCCGTCCTTGAGATCGACATTTCCTGCATCTCGATGGACGCATCGGCGATCTTGCAACTCTCTCTTCGGCAAGGCGGGCTGTACAGGTTACGGAACGGAGACAGCCCAATGCGGAACGGAGACATCCCAATGCTAGGGGATAAGCTCCATCAAACCAATCTTCGGCAAGGCGGGCTGTACAGGTTTTAAAAAAAGCAGTGTTCAATAGGGCCAATGCATGCTGAGAAAAGTGCATCATGAAATCCATAATTCCAACTTACAAGGCTGCAAAATAGAAATACAGTATGCTATTATACCCGGAAGAAGCATTTTGGAAATTTTTCCTCTAGCTCTGTCCCTAATCGTCGGGATAGCTGGTTTCATGAGCAAGGACATTTGCCTGCTCTGACAATGTTTAAAAGCGATATTCACAAGGATCGCTTGCAAAGTTGTATGAATAGTGTATACGTGCTCTAGTATGAGCCCACGTCACTTCTTTTTCGAAGAGGGGTCAAACTCAAACCCAATAAAAGCTTGTTTCGTATTAGAGTTTTATTAGAAACTAGAGGGGATAATCTTCAAGGAGATTGGATGATACCATTGCTTTCACATAATTCCCCCGGATCCCATAAAACCCTAATCACTAGGAGGAAGGGAGTAGGTTTTTTTTTGGCTCTTGACTCTTGCCAAGAGGTGGTTTGTAAGATCTCTAAAATTCTTCTTCTTCATTAATGAAAATGGCAATTTGTTGCTTTGTTACAAAAAAAATCTACAAAGCTGCAAAATATCAATGTGAAATTTTTTATATTGTAGACTACACGAAAATGACAAAATCTGACAAGTTCTATAGTTTTGAAATATGCACTATTCACTATTTTCAGATCCACACATTAGTCATTTTTGTGTAGCCTAAAGTACTAAGAATTTCACATTGAGATTTTGCATGTTTGTAGATTTAATCATTGGCTACATTAAGGATTTTTATCAGAATCTTTTGAAACTTAAAAATATGATTTTTGAAAAATAAAGAGCTACATGTAGCTCGGTATCCATTTGCCCACTCTCCAAGTAAATGCTCAAGATTGCCTAGAAAGCATTTCATAGCTTTCATTCTAGAACTATGCCCATTTGATTTCTTTTTTTGAGCAGACTATGCCCATTTGATGAAGGCACTCCTATAATTTAACAAACATTTCATGCATTTCCACTAACCTTAGTTACGGTCTCGGCAGACTGGACACAGCCATACATTCACTGTCTAAAGTCTGAACAAATAAAGAAACATTACATGTTAGAAAAATCAATAATTAAATCACATAAGGGCTTGTGCATTATTGTTTGAAGTTTTCACCTCTGCGATCTCTCGGAGCATCTTTCTTTTCTTGTTCTTGTTTTCATTTATATCCATGCAGTTCTTATTTCCAGCAAAGTTGTCATCAGTTGATTTTCTATCAAATTTTTCAGAGCACATAACAAAAGGATAGTTAAGACACGACAGTACAAATGAAAAGAAGGGAACAAATATTAGTTACTTACTCGGATATATCATACACTTCAGTTGTATCTGTTTTGGAAGTAGCAGGAGCCTCAAGACAAAGTTCTTCTAAAAATGACCAAAAGGTTCAGTGAGCACTCCCAAACAACTTTACAGACTTCCATTCCTTCATAGCTTTCAGGTTCTGCAATTGTATTAAGCAATTTATGTGCAATCCTGGCTTCCTTTGCTATACCCTACAACAAACCGTTATTTTGCAATTGATGAGAAGAAGCGTATACTGCAGAAGACCACTTTTTTTCGAGTACATGCATGAACAGAACTCTCACAAAAAATTGAATGACCTTAAGCGTGTAACTCAGCAGGTTCAGTAATACACAGACATGGCTCCCAAACATCTGGGATATCAATAACCAATAGCATGATATGTACGATACGTATGACAACCTGTGGTGACCCTGCATACCACTGCATGTTGTACTATGTCAGTCGTTGACATAACATGTGCGAAGTACCAATCCGCAAATATTACATCTCTCAGAGTAGTACAACAGAAATATAGTTGGTCTTTATTTTACTCACTTAAGATTACAAGCCATATATATCACATCGAAGCTCCTCCTGGGTCCATAGAGGATAACTCAAAGGTTCTAGGTGAACCTTACTTAACTTATACAATATAGGTCTAAGCAGGCTTAATACCATTCTACTCGAGTAGCTAAATAATATAGAGTTTCGTGCTGCTTGACTACTACTACTACTACTACTATTCGTGTTACTCAAGCGTTGTCTTCTTCTGGAACCTCCCCGTTTCCGTACACGATAAGGTAATCTACCCCCTCTACTCCTCCAGAGAGGTCTGGTTCTTCATAGCAGATCCCATCTGCTCCTTCTGGTCCTTCATTGGCCTCCTCCAGGTGATTCAGACAATCTAAGCATGGGGTTATAAGAGGTATGAGTACGAGTGTACCCAACAAGTTCGTTATAGGAAAGAGGTGTTTTATGCACTAGCTACGGCATTAGACCAGAAAGTCAAATGACAATGCAGGTTTTTATAAGCATTTCTTCAAAAGGTTGCTTTTATTACGAAGAGCTATGTCCGTCAGCCTTCACCGGGTGTCTAGAACTTCATGGAGTTCCTTTCCGGCCGCGTTCGCAGTTCCATAACCCGGAACAGGGAGTGACATGTCACGATTCGTTACACTCTGCAGAGGTGTGTTGCTTTATCCATAAGAGATCTTAATCTTGGTGCCAACCGGGCAGCTTTCCCGTCCACACTTATGTGGTGTGAGGCCCGGTATAAGGTCCTAGCCAATCATTGCGTTTCTCCGCGACCCCGCACACCCACCCTTTGTTGCAGTTCCGACCTTGGGTCCTTGCCGATCAGCATATCCATTGGATATCATCCGACCTCAATTAATATCCCCGCCGGTCAACATACCCCATTCTTGGGTACCATCTGACCTCGATACCTTCGCCGGCCTTCTGCAACCCAACATAGACCACATTACCGTGGGTAATTAGAATGGGATCCCCAGCCTCAAGTTGATCTCGTAAGACACAACTGCTACAGTAAGCTCATCCGTTGATGTACGAGAGGGAGAAACACAGCTGACTACTCTGTCCCACTCCAGATCTTATGGTTGACACGGGTCTTACGACACAAGAATCACTAGACGACATTTGTTGTTAATCCTAGATGGATATAAACCCATTTCAATGGAACCTCCACCATACTCATACCATGGTTCCATTGCCCACAACATAGTCATATTCATAGTTATGAAAATAGTATTTTTGTTTTTCATGCAAGAGTGATAAGTATAGTACTTTGCAAGTAATTTGGTAAAAAATACTCAAATTTGACATGAGCAAGCGATGAACTTGCCTGGTGACTGCAAGATAGTGCATTTGGATTGTTTGGACTGACCCTGGTCCTCTGTTTCTGAAAGATAGCATCATTGTCCGATAAGGGCAATGGTTAAAGATTCAAATATGCATGCTTTTGATTTTTAGGGTTGTTCTCCCCTTCCCGATGCTTAATTATTTAATGTCAGAGGTGGCGAATAAGCACAATTTATACTACTCCTTAAGAGTTATTAAATAATTCTTTGTTATTTGTATTAAGTTGTTTAATCAAATAAAATATTTATTTTCTTTGATTCCAAGTTTTCTTAGAAAAATGATGAATTTTCCTTCTTCTTTTAATTAATAAAAAACTTAGGATTTCTTTATTCAATTTTATAGGAAGTATTTTATCGTATTCATTTGTAACATTTATTCAATTTATGATGAGAGTATTTATTTTGAATAACACTCAAAATTTTAAGTGGTTTACATATTTTGTTTAGAGTTATTCTAGGGTTTTTAGATTTAATTTCAGTTTTTAATAAAAACCCTATGGTCAAAAGACCCTTTTGCCCCTCCTGGGCCCACTGGTCAGACCGACCGAGCGGTTAGGTTGGACCAGCCCGTTGGGCTCAGCCCAACCGGCTCACTCGCTCGCGTCGCCCTCACCGTGACCTAACCCTAATCCCCTCTCGCGCTCTCGCGACTCTGTGTCGCCGGCGTCTCGTGGCCGTCTCCGGCGATCCCTGGCGGCGAGATGGGTCGCAATCGAACCGTCTCATGATGCCGCTCACTTCTGTCCACCTCGATCGTGAAGATCTTGTCGCCTCCGCTCGTCCTCAACCCCCTTCTGCGGCTAGGGTTGCGGTATCCGCGGCGATGCTCATCGCGCTGATGCTCCTGGGCGCCATGGTGGTGCTCAGAGCATGCTGGTGGTGTGCCGGAGCAGTGGTGCTCGGCTTAGCCACGGCTTGGTCTTGGCCTGGCACCGCCATGACCAGGCGTGTGCCGCCGTGCCGCCATGGGCACGCCTACAGCGCCATGCTCCAGGTACGCCTCATGTTCCCCTCTTCCTCTCTTCTCCTTTCCGTCTCCATGCTCTGGGTCCTATCTGAGGATGTTGGCCATGTCGTGCTACTCTGTAATATCCCAGGTTTAGTGACGATCGAGGGGTAGAATTTAGAAAGGGATGTGCATTGCATCGTAAAATCTGGGGAAATTTCGCGCTTTTAAAGAAAACTGCATCAAAGGGGGGGGACAAGATTCTCTCTCGACACCTTACAGGGTTAGGGTTTCGAGAGTGCGATAGACTTGGACCTCAATGAACTAAACTAGGGTTTTTGAGAAGAGAGGGGAACTTTGCATCCCAATTTAAGTTGCATGATTGAATTCAAATAAGATATGTTTGAATTTCAAAATTCAAACATTAAATGATTATATAATAATTCAAATTCGTCAACACAATTATATAAGCAAACATATATAGGAATATTTCATATAATTAAAGCTCATTAGAGAAATTTGAGCTTTATTGATTAACACACAAATTACATTGTCAATTACAATATTCCAAACTGAGTTATAAATATTACAACACTTTACAGAAATGACAAGCAATGGAAAATAAAATGAAAGATTACAAATATGGTTGCATGACTAAACTACAAGCTAGTTTCTTCATGAATCCTTGATCATCTTCATCATCTTCTTTATCCCTGCAAAACTAAAACAACAAGAGAGAAACAGAGATTATCCACTTGGCAAGTTAGCAAACAATGGAAGTGGAGAGGATATGACCAGGGATCAGCCGAGCTGATCCATTCACAAGCCCAAGTTCCAAGCACACACACACACAGGCAGCTCACACTGCATGTGTGCATGCTTCACAACACACAAAGCCAGGGAGGAGTCAGCAAATACACACAACAGTGTTGTCGACCAGGGAGGCACAGAAGGGGTCATATAAAAGCTTTTCCACCGCCAAACCCTAAGCAGCTCATCGGCAGCAGCTCACAAGGGTAAGAACATCAAGAACTAGAAGAACACAGAACCACCAGAAACTACCAGTTTCAGTTCCACCAAGAACTAGAGACTGTTGAACAAGGAATGATGAAGTAAATCATCACCAGCAAGCCAGGAGGAGCAGGGCAAGCACATAAATCCATCCAGAAGCAAAACCTCTACACCAACAACCTTTCTAGGAGCTGGAGTGAGGTATACACAAAACATCCTGAGCAAAATCATGTTTTGCTCATACATAAGCATGTGCATAACACACACAAGCCATGGGGTGTGATTACCCTGTTTGTGTCATCATCTGGCCACCAAGTCAGTTGGTGCAAGCAAAAATAGGAGAAGCCAATGGGAAGTCACCCAAGGGAACACTGGTTATGCCAAGTCAGTGGCATAACCAAGGAAATCCAGCAAGGAAATGATCCTATCTAGCCAGCCAAAGTCACCTAGAACCTATAACTAGTACACCATCAGACAGATAGACCATATAGTGTCTATTCCTGTTTGTCAACATCAAAAACCACTGGAAATCCAAAAGGGGATTAACCAGAGGGCATTCACCAAGCCACAACAAGCCACAGAGAGGGGAGCTACCCTAGAATAGCAGTTAACTACTGCTAGGGTCACCTCAACCACAAGATAATCCAGCCAAGCCACTTCATCATCAACCAGATGGGTTCAGAGTGAGCTAGGGTCCCCAACAATTGTTGGCATCCCTCTAGCTCAAGTCATTTAATTAAAGGAATCATAACTGTAAGAACAGTTCATCTCATTTATCCATTAAATCATGCCAAGCTATACAGATAAATGAATTACACAAGCAACTAGTAACTAGAACACTTGCATATGAGCTAAAGGATCATGGCAAGCATCAGCGGATGCTTGAGCAAGCACCAGCACACACCAGCACATGCATGTGTGTCACCCAGACATCAGAGAGAGAAGCAGTGAGGCACAGACATAAAACAACAGCCTTCACAAGCAACTGATGATCATATGATCATCAGGGACTTGCTAAAACATGACAGAGCATGCTACAGCCCAGCCCAGCACCAATACATTAACTATATGAACTAATCAGCCACACGACATGAACAAGTATACCACAGATAATCAAATAAGCTAGATATAAAGGTATCCAGAAGCATTCCATCAAAGGATGGAGTTGTCTAGCTGCAACCAAGCTGAACAGAGCTCTACAGTGAAACAAAACACTAGGAGCATCACACTGATAGCACTGGTTCTTGCATAAGCAAGAGATTGCCCACAGTAATCAAGCCAGGGGCAAGAATCATGTCTACACATGGTTATCCTGTAACAGGATAGCAAGCAGAACAGCATGGCAGAGCAAGGAGCATCATAACAGTAGTAGTAACAAGAACAGAGTCATAGAGATAGCTGCAGACAAGTAATACAAGCATAAGCAAGCCCATGGCTTATAGAAATTATATAGAACCATGCACAGCAAGGATAGCACAGCTTAAGCTAAGCCATGGCGAGTAGTGCAGCAACAACTAGCACACAATTACAGCAGCAGAGAGCATAGCCATAGCAGCTAGCATCACCCAGCAGTAGCAGCAACACCACGGCACGACCACATCTCCAAGAGGAGGAACAGCCGTAGCTGGGGCGAGACGAAGAGGAAGAACAAGACAGAGAGAGAGAGAGGCGAACGTACCTGGAGCAGAAGCACCACAGCGTGCCCATGGCGGCACGGCGGCACGACCCGACCATGGCAGCGCCAAACCGCGGCCAGGCCAGGCGTCGCCGGGCACAAACGCTCCAGCGCCACCACGGCATGCACACGGCAGCGCCATCGCGTCTGGAACGTCGGCGTGCGACGGAGCACCACGGATCCGTCCGGCCGTGCGTGCGGATGTGTTGGGGGCGAGCGGGGTAAGCGACGCAGGTCAGATCGACGCGGAGGATCTGGTGCGCCGTCGAGAGGCGAACCTTTTGCGACCAACCACGCCGCCGGAGCTGGCCGGAGACGGCCGGATTAATTCGGCGACGGCGACGGCGACGCGGGTCGCCAGAGCTCGGGGAGGACTAGGGTTCGGCGAAGCGGCACAGCGGGAGAGGAGTGGGGAGCGACCGCGTCGGTCGGTTGGACCGTGCGGGTTTAACCCAACCCATTTGGGCTCTCCTGACAGGTGGGCCCAGGGGTAAAATTGTCTTTTCACAATTTTGTTAAACACACAAACTTTAAGTATAATTAGAAAATAGATGAAAACTCTAGAAAAATAATTAAAAATATGAAAACCACTCAGCATAAAATTCTCTATCATAATAAAATATGAAATAGAATTTTTAGGCAAATTAAAAACTGGACCTTAATTTAAGACAAAGAATATATATTTAAAAAATCATTAAAAATAACACACCTTATTTTTAATAATAAAATAAGTACATAAAATGATTTTGGACTTTCAAAACACCTTGGAAATATTCCAAGGAAGTATTTTGCCTTAAACAAAGTATCCCTAAATTGTTCTTAGTCATTACTTCCGACATGAAATAATAAAGCATCGGGAAGGGGGAACCAAACCCTAAAAACCAAAAGCATGCATAATTGCTTCTTTAACCATTGCCCTTATCGGACAATGGTGCTTCTTTCAGAAACAGAGGATCAGGGTCAATCCAAAGCATCCAACTGCATTACATCGCAGTTGCCAGGCAAGTTCATCGCCTTCTCATGTCATTTGAGTATTTTTACCAAATTACTTGAAAAGTACTACACTTATCACTCTTGCATAAAAATCAAAAGTATTATTTTCATAACTATGAATATGACTATGTGGTGGGCAATGGAACCATGGTATGTGTTGATATGGTGGAGGTTCCATTGCAAGGGTTTATATCCATCTAGGATTAAACAACAAATGTCGTCCAGTGATTCTTGTGCCGTAAAACTCGTGTAAACCATAAGATCTGGAGTGGGACGGAGTACTCAGTTGTACTTCCACCTCTCGTTCATCAATGGATGCGCTTACCGTAGACACTTGAATCCCGAGGGACAAGCGGTAGGGTGGGGAACCCGTTCAAGTCCCCACGGTAATGCGGTCTATGATGGGTTGCAACGACCGGCGAAGGTATCAGGTCGTCGTACCTGGTATTAGTCGAGGTCGGATGGTATCCTATGGGTACGCTGGCCAGCGAGGACCCAAGGTCGGAATTGAAACAAAGGGTGGGTGTTCGAGGTAGCGGAGGAGTATAACTTGGCTAGGACCTTATACCGGGCCTCACACCATTGGAAGTGTGGACGGGAAAGCTGCCTGGTTGTTACCAAGGTTAAGATCTCTTATGGGTAAAGCAACACACCTCTGCAGAGTGTAATGAATCGTGACCAGTCACTCCTTGTTCTGGGTTTTGGAACTGCGAACGCTGCCGGAAAGGAACTCCATGAAGTTCTAGTAAACCGGTGAAGGCTGACGGACATAGCTCTTATTAATAAAAGCAACCTTTTGAATAAATGGTTATCAAAACCTGCATGGGTATCAGACTTTCTGGTCTGGTATTGTAGATAGTGCATTAAACACCTCTTTCCTAATATGAACTTGTTGAGTACGCTCGTACTCATACCACTCTTAAATCCCATGCTTAGATTGCCTGAATCGTCTTGAGGAGGACAACAACGACCCAGAAGGAGCAGATGGGATCTGCTATGAAGAACCAGACCTCTCCGGAGGTGTAGAAGGAGTAGACTACCTCATAGTCTACGGAGGCGGAGACAACACCGAGGGGGAACAAACCTAGAATAGAGTAGTAGTAGTGAGAACCGAGCAGTACGAACACCCTATTACTTAACTGCTCGATGAGAATAAATGTATAACCTGCTGAGACTTATATATTGTAAGCTAAGTTGGGTTCACCTGGAACCCAGGAGTATTCCTCTCCAGACCCAGGAGGAACTCCGTGATGATGTATATATATGGTTTGTAATAATAAATTAATGAGTTATGGACCAGCTATGTTCTGTTGTACTACTTTGAGGGATGTAATATTTGCGGATTGGTACTTCGTGAATGTTATATCAACGACTGGCATACTACAACATGCAGTGGTATGCAGGGTCACCACAGTTGGTATCAGAGCAAAAGCTTTGACCTTAGGTTGGAACCTAGTAAATGGGACAAAACGTTAGGAGTCAAATAGGATTAGTAAAGAATTCTCTAAAAATATGGTGTCTATTTACTTGACAATAAAACAATCATATCTTTTAGTGCGATAATTCTTTATTATCTCTATTATGATGCATTATTAATAATATTATATTCTTTCTTATCTACAGCCAATTATGGCCAGTTCACGTCTTGGACGAAACGTGAAAGTGAAGGAATCCACGTTGGATGATTACAACGGAGGACTTGCGGATATACTCAGGGCCATGTTACTCGAGTTTGGGTGTGATCCCCAAATCCGAGTAATGAAGTATATGTACTATGATGGTACAGTACTGGCAAAGTGCAGGGTAGGACTACAGCTACCAGAAGCCTTAGGATTGAGCGTAGTTATGCCTGCAGGAGAGGCTAGAACCATCCGAACAGCCTACCATATAGCCATAATGAAAGCCATTACCGACATACGTGAGCACAAGACTAAGGACCTTATAGGTTCTGAGTTTGCCCACATTCCTCATATGGAGGAGGATGACGATCCAACTTTGAATCATTTCAAGTTGGCAAAGAGAAAGCCTGCGGAAGCAGCAAAGTACATGGATAACTGCAGGAACCTCTTGTCATTGTTCTTTCAGCTGAACCGACATCTGTCGGGGACGATTGACACAATGCTGGAAGAGTTCACTGAGCCCAAAGAGGAGGCGAAAGGAAAGGAGCCGATGGTGAGCAAAGTTCCTACACCAGTTTTCTCAACTGGTGACTTTATCGACATAGATGCCCAGAACCCCAAAATACACCTATCACACCTAGGTATTTTCCTAGTAGCTCACAAGGTGGATATGAGGGCGGAGAAGAATCCGGGAATCGCCAACGATCGGAGACTCCAATTGAGAACTCCACTAGATGGCGTTGGGGATCGGATATGGGAACTAGGAGCGAGTCAGTGAGAGTTACTCCTGAGGTAAACCAATACGCTAGTAACCTGTCAACACCCGGCTTTTTAAGTCCGGATGCCTATTATGTCGTTCATCGCAATCCCAGGAATATTGTTGTTGCGAGACATAACAGTTGATATCATAAGTCATCATTCATTACAAACCATCATTGTCTTACAAAAGGGGATCACAGGACCCAATATTACACAAATAGTTGATCTATTGATCAACAAACAACATAGTAGCGGAAGCGTAATAGGAGTGGACTATCTATTCCACAGGCCAACGCTTGACGTCAGGCGACTCCTAGTTGTTGTAGACGTCCTGCTGACCGTCATCCTCATACTCTTTGCTCTTCTTCCCTGCCATTTGAATAGCCAGGGACACAGTGTGAGTACTTTAAAGTACTCGCAAACTAATACCAAAGTAATCACTAACGAACTTAAAGAGGGGGTACTAAGCTCTAGTTTCATTTGCATAAAGCCAATTTTAGTTTATACTCATTTCATATAGATCATTCATAAATTTAACTAACTCGAGTGGGAACATTAGTGTCATTCCCACAACTCAGTTGTGATTCACCATAATTCATCATTCACCATCCATATCCAAATTCTAATACTGGAAACTAGATGGCCTTTCCAACCGTCCGTAACCGTGGACACGGCTATTCGAATAGGTTTACACTCTGCAGAGGTTGCACACTTGTGCCACAACATTTGATTCCATCCGTCGGGATTTCCCCGAATCATCGTATCACAGTACGCGGATCATCAACCATAACCTTTCATTTACTAACCCTAGTATGAGCACCTCTCCCCATGAGCTTGGCCTCCCAGTGAAGACCAACTGTCAACCTGGGAACTGCACAGGGCTTGGCCGGACAGTTCACCTTAATTCACATCATTTATCAACAACGGAGGCAGCCTCGGCATAACCCCTATGATGTGTGTTCAGAGGGAACCCATACTAAGATACATAAACTTCTAGTTAAGCCTTACCCATAATCAGGTATTGTGGGGGTACTCAATATTGGAAAGGTATCGCATCCAAACCAACATTAGTTTTTAATCAAAAATCACTATCTTCTCTTGGTCTTATTCACCTTCAAAATTCCTTTCATAACTTCACCATCATCATCTTATATCACCATGTTCCCATCTAGAGTAGTCAATTTTAGGCATTTAGCACTAGCCACTAATCATGAGGGGTGCTATCTTAGCTTGATTGACATAGACTAACTTAGATGATATTGTCCTTCTCTAGATTAAGTGAATCATGAATCAAAAGTACTTTGACAAAGTAAAGTAGTAAAACTTGAAAGTAAAGCTTGTAATAAAACTGGGATAGGCTTAATAAAGATAAAACAAATGGTGAAGTGCTTTGCCCTTGAGAGCTTTGCACTTTGCAAGTGTATTAGCTTGCCTTGATTGTTGTACTGATCAAAGTGGTCCTCCTCTCCTTGAGTGTACACCTCCTCCTCCTCGGCGTACTCCTCGGTACTAGCGTCTAAATACGAGTATGATACACACAATCACCACACAACTCAAATACTAAGCTAAGCACACATATGAATCACTCTGACTAAGCTATCATAACACATGCTTATTATGTGAGTTGATTTAATCATTATTCTTAAGAAAATAATTTCCTCTCATTATAAATATTAATTTAGGTTTCTTTTTATTTCTTGAGAGAAAATAATTTCCTCTCCTTAAGTCTTATTCAGATTTAATTTCCTCAATTAATATCATATGACCTAGGTTGACCAAGGTCAACCTCTTCATAATTATTATTTGGGAAAAGATTTAAATGAGGTTCATCACCTCATGCTTTTTAATAACTCATGGTTAGTGATTTAATATCATCCACTAATTTAATATAAATTTAACATGACCATGGTGTCTTTCTCATAGTAACTTAGTGTAGACCAGATTTAAATAAGAGAGATGCTCTCATACACATTAATAAGAAATATGCTCATTTACCAAGTACTTTTAAATAGCCATAAGGCCAATTTTTAAACAAGGACATGATCATGCAAACACTGATACAATATTTTTACATATTCTGATAGCTATGTTGAAATGTGATTTTTGAGAGTTGGTTTCATCTTAAAAGCATTTTTATTCAATTTTTAATAATTAATTGAAGTGGAAAAAGGCCCTGCCTTGTTTATTTTCTCAGATTAATTCGACAAACAATTTAAGGTTGGGACCAGTGTAGTTTTGTAGATATTTTCACAAGGTTTCCAAATATATAAAATTTGTCAAATTTGGTTGGGTAGATTTTATTCTATTAATTTTTGAAAACAGCATCAGAGGCTAATTAATTAAATTCGAAAATCTCAATTTGAATTCTTGGGCTTAGGCGGGAAACTAAACGGGCTACACAGCGGAAGAGGAAAATGGGCCGGCCCAGCAGCGTGTCCACGCAGCGGGCCGCCTGACAGCGTGGGGTCCACGCGTCAGTGGGTTTTAAACCCCGAATCGGTACAGAGAGAGGTGAGCCGTAGGATTAGAGGGGGATCGGACGGACGCTATGCGTCGTCGTCTCCGGCGAAGGGTCGAGCTCCGGCGGCTCAGGTAGGGGGTCGGAGGGGTACCAGGCCGTTGCAGGTGTCTGGCAGTGTGCGTGGGGAGGTTGTCGACGACGGCGAGTCGCCTGGTAGCAGTGGCGTCGCCGGGGGTGGCCTGGATCGACGGCGCCCTTCTCAGCACCTCTGCGGGCTCCGACGGTGAAATTGGGCGGCGGTGGTGGCTAATCGAGCAGGGCGAGGGGACGAGGAGCTTCAGGGGAGGGAGGTGAGCAAGAATGGTGTGGAGAGTGAGGCGAGAGGGGGTCTCCTTTTATAGCGTCTGGAGGTGGCCGTGGCGCGGCGATGAGCTCATCGACGACGACGCGTCTACAGGGGCTCCGGGGCACTGGCGATGACGCACGCGGATAGGCGCTGTCCTGGCGGTGACGCAGCGCTTGACGGCGTTGAAAATGAGGCACAGGCGAGGACGAGCTCGTGACGGAAGCGGCCAGTACCGTGGCGGACGTCGTCGGCGTGGGCGTGGCGCACGGCGTTCCCGCGGGCCAATGGCGGTGTCTGGGCGTCTCACCGTTGCGTCGTGAAGCGCTTGGCGCTGGAGGCAGGGGCTGGGGTCAACGGAGTTGGCAGGGGAGCTGGCGCTCTGGGCGTGTCCGTGGCGTCGCCGTGCACGCTCTGGCGCGCGTGCGCGTGGGCGTCGCTTGCCTGGCCAGTGCAGTGCACGAAAACGTCGAGGGCCACGTCGAGGTGATTCAGGGAAGTGTGGAGCGTGTGTTTGACACGGTGGGGCGTGCTGGAGATGGCCAGGGAGAAAGAGAGCATGTCCATGCCATGTCATGCCACGGCATGGCATGCTTTCCACTTGATGATGATGCAAGAGGGTACTAGGGCTTGTCTGAGGTGCTTGGCAGTGTAGAGGGAAGTCAATGGAGTACATTTGATGAGCTAGGCATGAGGGTTTATGCAAAGAACCACTGGTTTTTGCAATGCATGGGGTTGGCAGGTTCATGCACACAAGGTGCTCGACCAAATGGCCGCAAGAACTTTACTTTGGAATTTTGGAATGAAATTTTCAGGGTTTGATTTATATATTATTTGCAGTAGAGTGGTGGTGTTGGTGTTCAAAATGAAGATTGTTTGCAAAAATCCAAATTGGGTATGATCTTCACATTAATATAAAGTCCTCACTTGTCACCTTTATTCTGGTCAACCAAGTCAACTCTAGCCATGGTGGTCAACATGAAAGTTCATCACCTTGACATAGTCTTGGATGACATGGCTTTGGTTGAACAAGTTTAGTGTAAGAAATGATTTAACCAGAGGGGTAAAGAGGGGATCATGTTATAAAGTGCACAATTGACCATCATCATATGTGAGATGGTTTTGAGTTTAAATTTGATTCAATTTTGGTTTCTTTGATGCCTTTAGGTTTGTTTGAGTTATATAATCATTTTAGAAACAAAAGATCAAGCCATGGTGGCCTTTGGTGATGGTTTGCATTTTTGCCCTATGTGTATGTGAGGGTTTGGCTCACACTTGGCATTTTTCTTTTATTTCCTCAAAGTGGTTTATTATGATCATATGTTAGGGTTTATTAGCAAATGATAATCATATCAACACTCATCATGGCAAATGCACCAAAGATAATCACTCATATGCATGCACTTGTATGTGACACACTATGCATATAAAAAGTTTTTGTTTGTTGCAAATTTTGAGTACTTGATCTCTCCTTGATTTTATTATTGTTAAAACTTGGGATGTTACAAACCCTTCCCCCTTACAAAAGATCTCGTCCCGAGATCTTAAAGAAAACTAGGTGCTAAAGAGATATTCCTTCTTCATATCTTCCTCTCGCTCCCAGGTGGCTTCGTCTTCAGTGTGATTGCTCCACTGAATCTTCAGGAACTTAATACTCCTGGTGCGGGTGGTTCTGTATGCTTCTTCCAAGATACGAATGGGCACTTCTCGATACGTCAAATCTGAGTTGATGTCCACTGATCTGTGATCAATATTCTTGAACACTTCAGTCTTCTCCGGTACTTCAAGGCACTTCCGGAGCAATGAGATGTGGAACACATTGTGCACAGCCGCCATTTCTTCCGGTAGTTCCAGTTGATAAGATACTTCTCCGCGGCGTCAGAACCTTGAAGGGTCCGACATATCGGGGCGCGAGCTTTCCTTTCACCTGGAATCTCTGCATTCCTTTGAGGGGTGACACCTTGAGATAAGCAAAATCTCCAATTTCAAATGTCATCTCTCGGCGTCTCTTGTCGGCGTAGCTCTTCTGTCTTGATTGCGCAGTCTTGAGGTACTCGCGAATCTTGTGCACCTTCTCTTCGGCTTCTCGAAGAACATCCGGTCCAAAGACTTGGCTTTCTCCGACTTGACCAATTCAGAGGGTACGGCACTTCCTTCCATACGGGGCTTCAAAGGGGGCCATCGTAAGCTGGCTTGATAACTATTATTGTACGAGAATTCTGCGTAAGGGCAGTCTTCCCACTTGGATCCATATTCCAGTACACAAGCTCTCAACATGTCCTCAAGTATCTGGTTGACTCTCTCACTGTCCGTCTGGGGGGTGATAAGCGGTGCTGAAATTCAGCCGGGTTCCAAGTCCTTCATGTACTTTCTGCCAGAATCTTGAAGTGAACTGCGATCCTCTATCCGACACTATTGACTTGGGGGTTCCGTGCAGGGCGACTATTCTTGAGATGTACAATTCTGCTAGCTTTGGGCCTTGATAAGTGGTTTTGACGGGGATGAAATGGGCTACTTTGGTTAATCTGTCTACCACTACCCAAATAGAATCATTTCCCCGGCTAGATTTGGGCAGTCCCGTGATAAAGTCCATTCCGACCGAGTCCCACTTCCATTCCGGAATCTGTAAGGGTTGCAACAGTCCGGCGGGTCGTTGATGTTCTGCCTTGACTCTCTGACAGATATCACACTTAGCTATGTAGCTCCCGATTTCTCGCTTCATCCCATGCCACCAAAATTTCCTTCAAATCTTGGTACATCTTGGTACCTCCGGGGTGGATAGAGTATAAGGTGTCATGGGCTTCCTGCAGTATGACTTGCTTCAATTCTGAGTCTGACGGCACACATAGGCGACCGTCGTACCAAAGTACTCCTTCTTCATCTTCCGTGAATCCCGGTGCCTTTCCTGCTGCCATTTGACTCTTGATTCCGGCAATGCTTGCATTTCCCTTCTGGGCTTCCTTGATTTGACCAATCAAAGTAGGTTGCAGCTCTATGCTGGCTAGGTACCCTTCACTAACTAGCTCCAACCTAAACTGTTCAAACTCTTCATGCAGGCTAGGTTGTTCTGCTGCGATCATGGAGTTCAGCTGACACGGCTGTCTACTCAAAGCATCTGCTACCACGTTGGCCTTGCCGGGGTGGTAGTGGATTTCCATATCATAGTCCTTTATCAGTTCCAACCATCTCCTTTGCCTCATATTTAGCTCTTTCTGGGTGAAGATATACTTTAGGCTCTTGTGATCGGAGTAGATCTCGCATCGATTACCCATGAGGTAATGACGCCAAACTTTCAATGCTAACACTACGGCTGCCAGTTCGAGGTCATGGGTTGGGTAGTTTTGCTCATGCTGTTTCAACTGCCGGGACAGATAAGATATCACCTTTCCTTCTTGCATCAACACACATCCAAGACCAATCTTAGATGCGTCACAATAGACGTCAAAGGGCTTGGTGATGTCCGGCATGATTAGGATGGGGGCTGTGGTTAGTCTGGTTTTAAGTTGCTGGAAGCTGGCTTGACATTTATCAGTCCATTCAAACTTCTTGTCTTTCTTTAACAGCTGTGTCATTGGCCGGGCAATGCTTGAGAATCCTTCAACAAATCTGCGGTAATATCCGGCTAATCCAAGAAATGCACGGACCTCGGTCTGTGTGGTTGGGGTTTTCCATTGTTCAACGGTTTTGATTTTGGCTGGGTCTACAGCAATCCCTCCTGCAGACAAGATGTGTCCCAGGAATCCAACTTCTTTCAACCAAAACTCGCACTTGCTGAACTTGGCGTACAACTTGTGCTGCCTAAGGGTTTCTAGGATAACCTCCAAATGTTGCTCGTGTTCCTCTTCGGTTTTGGAGTAGATAAGAATGTCGTCGATGAAGACAACGACAAACTTATCCAGGAAGTTCATGAAAATTTTATTCATGAGGTTCATGAAATAAGCAGGGGCATTGGTTAATCCAAATGACATGACATTGTATTCATACAACCCATATCTGGTGGTAAAGGCAGTCTTGGGGATATCCGATGCACGGATCTTCAGCTGATGGTAACCAGTCCTAAGATCAATCTTAGAGAACACTGTGGCACCGGTCAACTGGTCAAACAGGTCTTCTATCTTTGGCAAGGGGTATTTGTTTTTGATGGTGACATCATTAAGTTTACGGTAATCCGTACATAACCGGTTGGCACCATCCTTCTTATCCACAAACAACACTGGTGATCTCCAAGGCGACGCACTTGGTCGAATCAGACCTTTGAACAACATATCATCCAGTTGCTTCTTCAGCTCGACTAACTCTGCTGGGTTCATGCTATAAGCTCTTTGGGCTATAGGTCCAGTTCCAGGAATTAACTCGATGATAAACTCGATATCCCGATCCGGGGGCATACCGGGTAGATCATCCGGAAACACATCAGCGTATCGACATACGACCCTGATCTGATCCAGAGTTGGCTTGGCTTCACTTTGGTTGCAGGTGAAATTTCTGGGTAGTTTTTCAGAAACATGTTCTATGGTTATTCCGGTGCTACTAGTCATGGTGATGGCCTTCTTGGCGCAGTCTATCAATCCATGATGTTTCGCCATCCAATCCATACCCAGTACTACCTCCAATCCTTTGGTTCCCAGAACAATCAAATTTGCGAAAAACATTATTTCTTGAATTCTTATGGGTACTTCTTTGCAAAATTTTCTAGCTTTAGTGGTGGATCCAGGTATTTGAACTATCATGACATGTTTCAGGCTGATGGGTTGAATCTTACTAGTGCTCACAAAATCTTCGGTAACAAATGAATGTGATGCTCCGGAATCAAACAACACTCTTGCTGGTATTGAGTTAACAGAGAACATACCCAGCACCACATCTGGTGCTTCCTGGGCTTCTTCGGCGTTCATGTGGTAGAGGCGACCTCCGCGGTTGTGCGGGTTGTTGGGGGCGAACTTCTTGCCGGTGGAGACACGGCGCTGCTGCTGAGCTGGTGCAGAGGGGTTGCCTGCGAGCTTGGCCAGCCTTTGGGGGCACTCCCTGGAGATGTGTCCCACAACTCCACATTCATAGCAGGTGATTGTGGACTTGTCCTTGGTTGCGACAGGGATAGCATTGCTTCCTGTCCTGGGTGCAGTGTTGGTGTTGTTGTTGTTGTTCTGGTTGTGGTTGGGGGCTCGCGGCGGTGCGCGGTTGAAGTTGCTGTTGTGGTGTACATAGTTATTGTTGTGGTGGGGGCCTCCTGGCCTTGGGTTTCCTCCGCTCCGGTTCTGAAAACCGGGGCGCGATATCTGGTTTTGGGGCTTGGTGTTGCGGGGGTTGAAACCACTGTTTGAGCTGGGGCGAAAACGGGGTGTATTGCTGGGCCCACCTTGATTCATCATGCGGCGTTTGCGGTTTTCATTTGCCTGGTGCAGTTTGCCTTCCATCTGGATGGCCGAGTCTACGAGGGCTTCTAGGTCGGCGAAGGGGATGTTGACTAAGACCGTCTGCATCTCATCGTGCAGACCGTTGAGGAATCTCTCTTTTCTTTTCTCTGTGGTGTCTGTTTCATCGGGGGCATACCTTGACAGGGTGAGGAACCTGTCGCGGTATTCTACCACCGACATTCTTCCTTGTTTCAGCTCCCTAAACTCATCCCTCATTTTCTTGATCAAACCTGGTGGCACATGATACTTGCTAAACTTGAGCTTGAAATCAGCCCAAGTCATCATCTGTCCGGCATTTAATGCGCGGGCGCTTGTCCACCAAGCTCTGGCTGGTCCGGCTAGATAGTGCGTAGCAAACAACACCTTCTCATTTTCCTCTACTCCGGCTACCTCCAAATTGTTTTCCATGGTTTGCAGCCAATCATCTGCATCCAGGGGTTCTTCCGTCTTACTGAAGACAGGTGGGTTGGTGTTTTGGAAATTCTTAAGTTTAGATCCGGGATGATCATGGTTTCCAGGGCCCTGATTGGCGATCTGCTGCAGTGCTGCTATGTTGGCCTGCCTTTCAGCCCTTTCATCTTCTCGGTCAGCCAACAATGTTTGCAGTATTTGTAGCATTGCATCTTGATTGCGATTCGGAGGGGCCATCTGAACAGGTAGATAGATAATGAGATGAGAGGGAATTTCTATGGCTTATTTTGAGTTAAGTTTAAACTTAAAACTTGAAATATTTTTATGATGCACATAACACACATTTTATTTATTCACACAACATTACACATTACAGCTTAACACACTAAGGGTTTTAAGAACCCTTCTTCCACAAACTACGATACATGGTGCGGGATATAACTCACACCTACGTAAGTGAAGCTAGTGAAACTACTACTCCTCGTTCTCATCAACATCGATGGGGATGATCCCATCCTCCTCAGACTCCAGAAACGCGTAGTCCTCCTCATCAGTGAACTCATCATCTTCAAAGTCGTTGTCGTCACTCAGGAAGTCATCGCCTCCCTGAATGTCATCTCCCTCATCCTCCATCTCCTGGATCTGGTCCTGCTGGGTCCGGACAGTCACCTCCAGAGTGCGGATCTTCTCGCGAAGGCGGCGGATAGTGGCGTCCTTCTTGGCGCGCTGCAGGCGGAGTGACTTGCGGTCCTTGGCGAGCATCCGGATAGCTTCGGCATGGTGAGCCAAAGTCATCTGGGCACGGTGGTTGTGAACACGCGTTAGCTCCAGTTCCTTCCGGGTCTCATGGAGCATGAGGTCCAAATGCTGCACATGGATCATGAGCACCGGGTGCGAAGAGGGTGCCATGGGTTCTCCCATGGTGTCGTGCCTGGCGAAGTAGGCGAAGCGGCTTCCCCGGAGTGCGGCGATGTGCTGTCCGCACACCCGAGCAAGTCCCTCCTGAAGAGCGTGAGCAAGCCCGTCCGGCCAGTTGCATGCCTTGAAGGAGAAAAGGATCCTCTCCGAGATGGGAGGCTCCGAACTTCCCTTCAAGTCAGCGGTGATCATCCACTGCTGTTCCCCGGTGGGGGTGTCGTGGATCCGAACTCCATGGAACTTGGGAGGTGGGCGTTCGAGCCTCTCGGACACCAAGTACAAGTCGCGCTCGAACACCAGACTTCCTCCGTTCTCCAGGTCGTATGTCTCCGTCTGGACGTAGGGCTCCATCTGAAAGTGAAATGGATGAGTAAGTTAGAGAGGTGACTAAGTGTGACAATATTTTTAGATGAATTTAGAAGAAGGGGCATGGCTCATCATTTTCGAAAAGATCTGTAGAAGAGAACATAAGTAAGTTTTTCACAGATATTCATTTTCTTGATTTTATAAACTAGATTTTTCAGAACGTCCATTCTAAACTAGGGTCTCCTAAGGTCAAACAATGGCTCTGATACCAACTTGTCAACACCCGGCTTTTTAAGTCCGGATGCCTATTATGTCGTTCATCGCAATCCCAGGAATATTGTTGTTGCGAGACATAACAGTTGATATCATAAGTCATCATTCATTACAAACCATCATTGTCTTACAAAAGGGGATCACAGGACCCAATATTACACAAATAGTTGATCTATTGATCAACAAACAACATAGTAGCGGAAGCGTAATAGGAGTGGACTATCTATTCCACAGGCCAACGCTTGACGTCAGGCGACTCCTAGTTGTTGTAGACGTCCTGCTGACCGTCATCCTCATACTGCTCTTCTTCATATTCTGGCCATTTGAATAGCCAGGGACACAGCCGTGAGTACTTTAAAGTACTCGCAAACTAATACCAAAGTAATCACTAACGAACTTAAAGAGGGGGTACTAAGCTCTAGTTTCATTTGCATAAAGCCAATTTTAGTTTATACTCATTTCATATAGATCATTCATAAATTTAACTAACTCGAGTGGGAACATTAGTGTCATTCCCACAACTCAGTTGTGATTCACCATAATTCATCATTCACCATCCATATCCAAATTCTAATACTGGAAACTAGATGGCCTTTCCAACCGTCCGTAACCGTGGACACGGCTATTCGAATAGGTTTACACTCTGCAGAGGTTGCACACTTGTGCCACAACATTTGATTCCATCCGTCGGGATTTCCCCGAATCATCGTATCACAGTACGCGGATCATCAACCATAACCTTTCATTTACTAACCCTAGTATGAGCACCTCTCCCCATGAGCTTGGCCTCCCAGTGAAGACCAACCGTCAACCTGGGAACTGCACAGGGCTTGGCCGGACAGTTCACCTTAATTCACATCATTTATCAACAACGGAGGCAGCCTCGGCATAACCCCTATGATGTGTGTTCAGAGGGAACCCATACTAAGATACATAAACTTCTAGTTAAGCCTTACCCATAATCAGGTATTGTGGGGGTACTCAATATTGGAAAGGTATCGCATCCAAACCAACATTAGTTTTTAATCAAAAATCACTATCTTCTCTTGGTCTTATTCACCTTCAAAATTCCTTTCATAACTTCACCATCATCATCTTATATCACCATGTTCCCATCTAGAGTAGTCAATTTTAGGCATTTAGCACTAGCCACTAATCATGAGGGGTGCTATCTTAGCTTGATTGACATAGACTAACTTAGATGATATTGTCCTTCTCTAGATTAAGTGAATCATGAATCAAAAAGTACTTTGACAAAGTAAAGTAGTAAAACTTGAAAGTAAAGCTTGTAATAAAACTGGGATAGGCTTAATAAAGATAAAACAAATGGTGAAGTGCTTTGCCCTTGAGAGCTTTGCACTTTGCAAGTGTATTAGCTTGCCTTGATTGTTGTACTGATCAAAGTGGTCCTCCTCTCCTTGAGTGTACACCTCCTCCTCCTCGGCGTACTCCTCGGTACTAGCGTCTAAATACGAGTATGATACACACAATCACCACACAACTCAAATACTAAGCTAAGCACACATATGAATCACTCTGACTAAGCTATCATAACACATGCTTATTATGTGAGTTGATTTAATCATTATTCTTAAGAAAATAATTTCCTCTCATTATAAATATTAATTTAGGTTTCTTTTTATTTCTTGAGAGAAAATAATTTCCTCTCCTTAAGTCTTATTAAGATTTAATTTCCTCAATTAATATCATATGACCTAGGTTGACCAAGGTCAACCTCTTCATAATTATTATTTGGGAAAAGATTTAAATGAGGTTCATCACCTCATGCTTTTTAATAACTCATGGTTAGTGATTTAATATCATCCACTAATTTAATATAAATTTAACATGACCATGGTGTCTTTCTCATAGTAACTTAGTGTAGACCAGATTTAAATAAGAGAGATGCTCTCATACACATTAATAAGAAATATGCTCATTTACCAAGTACTTTTAAATAGCCATAGGGCCAATTTTTAAACAAGGACATGATCATGCAAACACTGATACAATATTTTTACATATTCTGATAGCTATGTTGAAATGTGATTTTTGAGAGTTGGTTTCATCTTAAAAGCATTTTTATTCAATTTTTAATAATTAATTGAAGTGGAAAAAGGCCCTGCCTTGTTTATTTTCTCAGATTAATTCGACAAACAATTTAAGGTTGGGACCAGTGTAGTTTTGTAGATATTTTCACAAGGTTTCCAAATATATAAAATTTGTCAAATTTGGTTGGGTAGATTTTATTCTATTAATTTTTGAAAACAGCATCAGAGGCTAATTAATTAAATTCGAAAATCTCAATTTGAATTCTTGGGCTTAGGCGGGAAACTAAACGGGCTACACAGCGGAAGAGGAAAATGGGCCGGCCCAGCAGCGCGTCCACGCAGCGGGCCGCCTGACAGCGTGGGGTCCACGCGTCAGTGGGTTTTAAACCCCGAATCGGTACAGAGAGAGGTGAGCCGTAGGATTAGAGGGGGATCGGACGGACGCTATGCGTCGTCGTCTCCGGCGAGAAGGTCGAGCTCCGGCGGCTCAGGTAGGGGGTCGGAGGGGGTACCAGGCCGTTGCAGGTGTCTGGCAGTGTGCGTGGGGAGGTTGTCGACGACGGCGAGTCGCCTGGTAGCAGTGGCGTCGCCGGGGGTGGCCTGGATCGACGGCGCCCTTCTCAGCACCTCTGCGGGCTCCGACGGTGAAATTGGGCGGCGGTGGTGGCTAATCGAGCAGGGCGAGGGGACGAGGAGCTTCAGGGGAGGGAGGTGAGCAAGAATGGTGTGGAGAGTGAGGCGAGAGGGGGTCTCCTTTTATAGCGTCTGGAGGTGGCCGTGGCGCGGCGATGAGCTCATCGACGACGACGCGTCTACAGGGGCTCCGGGGCACTGGCGATGACGCACGCGGATAGGCGCTGTCCTGGCGGTGACGCAGCGCTTGACGGCGTTGAAAATGAGGCACAGGCGAGGACGAGCTCGTGACGGAAGCGGCCAGTACCGTGGCGGACGTCGTCGGCGTGGGCGTGGCGCACGGCGTTCCCGCGGGCCAATGGCGGTGTCTGGGCGTCTCACCGTTGCGTCGTGAAGCGCTTGGCGCTGGAGGCAGGGGCTGGGGTCAACGGAGTTGGCAGGGGAGCTGGCGCTCTGGGCGTGTCCGTGGCGTCGCCGTGCACGCTCTGGCGCGCGCGTGCGCGTCACTGGCACGTCTGGGCGTCGCTTGCCTGGCCAGTGCAGTGCACGAAAACGTCGAGGGCCACGTCGAGGTGATTCAGGGAAGTGTGGAGCGTGTGTTTGACACGGTGGGGCGTGCTGGAGATGGCCAGGGAGAAAGAGAGCATGTCCATGCCATGTCATGCCACGGCATGGCATGCTTTCCACTTGATGATGATGCAAGAGGGTACTAGGGCTTGTCTGAGGTGCTTGGCAGTGTAGAGGGAAGTCAATGGAGTACATTTGATGAGCTAGGCATGAGGGTTTATGCAAAGAACCACTGGTTTTTGCAATGCATGGGGTTGGCAGGTTCATGCACACAAGGTGCTCGACCAAATGGCCGCAAGAACTTTACTTTGGAATTTTGGAATGAAATTTTCAGGGTTTGATTTATATATTATTTGCAGTAGAGTGGTGGTGTTGGTGTTCAAAATGAAGATTGTTTGCAAAAATCCAAATTGGGTATGATCTTCACATTAATATAAAGTCCTCACTTGTCACCTTTATTCTGGTCAACCAAGTCAACTCTAGCCATGGTGGTCAACATGAAAGTTCATCACCTTGACATAGTCTTGGATGACATGGCTTTGGTTGAACAAGTTTAGTGTAAGAAATGATTTAACCAGAGGGGTAAAGAGGGGATCATGTTATAAAGTGCACAATTGACCATCATCATATGTGAGATGGTTTTGAGTTTAAATTTGATTCAATTTTGGTTTCTTTGATGCCTTTAGGTTTGTTTGAGTTATATAATCATTTTAGAAACAAAAGATCAAGCCATGGTGGCCTTTGGTGATGGTTTGCATTTTTGCCCTATGTGTATGTGAGGGTTTGGCTCACACTTGGCATTTTTCTTTTATTTCCTCAAAGTGGTTTATTATGATCATATGTTAGGGTTTATTAGCAAATGATAATCATATCAACACTCATCATGGCAAATGCACCAAAGATAATCACTCATATGCATGCACTTGTATGTGACACACTATGCATATAAAAAGTTTTTGTTTGTTGCAAATTTTGAGTACTTGATCTCTCCTTGATTTTATTATTGTTAAAACTTGGGATGTTACATAACCAGTATCAGAACCCTCCGTATAGTAGGGGAGACTATGAGGAGTATCCTATCGTGATTGAGTCTGACAATGATGGAGGGAATGCCTATGATGGAGTCAAAGGGGAGTATCCTGCGTGGGATGATTATGCTTCATTAAATAATCATTTCATGATGACAGATTTTTCTCTCGGATCATCTTCTGATTCCGACTACCAGCCGACGGGGAGACCATATATCCCAGATTCTGTCAGGAGGACTACCCGTTCCACTGGATGGAAGCCTGGGATGTACCGGGAGTGAGCCACGACTAGAGACTACCACTGGAGGCGAGACTACAATACAGTTGTACCACATGTATTGTAGTATGTAATATATTAAGTTGTAATTTCGTTCAATAAGTGAGTTTGCATACTCACCACGTTTGAGTATTGTAATAAACCGCTTAAGTATGTATATACATGGTATATGTTTGGTATGATTTGCTTCTTGATTTCCATTGTGTGACTAGTTCTGTGCACAAAGCTTGAGCGCGCATGGAGTAATTATGAGTACCACTTTGTGTTGCAGAACTAGGGGAAATGTCGGGAGCGACGGGCGAGGAGAGTGATGCATCACCTCGAGCGTGAGGCCAACGAAGGAAGAGGCGGATGAAGCGAGATCGGTTTCCACCACCACCATCACCGATGACGCAGCAGAACTTCTGCAATACATGCGATGATGGAGGAGAGGCAAAGGATCACTATGGAGCAGCAGAACAAGTTCTTTCAAGATCTGCTGCAACAGAACAAGGTGGAAAGACCAGAGAATCAGGGAGTCACTCTGTCAGACTTCCAGAACACCAAGCCAATATCGTTCGCGTACGCGCCAGAACATATGGACGCGGAGGATTGGCTGATGGATACCGAGCGAAAGCTCAATACCGTTGGATGCAACGACCTGGAGAAGGTCAGATACGCAACACATCTGTTGTGTGGACCTGCCGCATCTTGGTGGGATAACATTGTAGCCGTTTACCCGGCAGAGAAGGTGTTCACGTGGGAGGAGTTCAAAGGAAGTTCAGGGAATCCAATGTCCCTGAGTATTGTGGAGTTGAAGCGTCGAGAGTTTGAGAGTCTCGAGCAAAAGGATAAAGCTATCCTGACTTATGTCAGGGAGTTTTCAGGATTGTCCCAGTTGAGGAGGTCAACACCGAGGACAAGAAGAAGAAGAGGTTTATGAGAGGATTGAATCCTCAGTTCAAGGTACAGCTCAGAATGATGAGAGCTACTGAGTTCCAAGAGTTGGTGGATGCAGCCATTACTCTTGAAGACGACTTCAAACAGCTGCAAGAAGAAAAGAGGAAGAAGGCCAAATTTGAGCCAAAGAAGTTTACCAGCAACAAGCCAAATACCAGCTTGAGTTTCAAGACGAAGTACTACAATAATAACCAAAAATAACAGGAGGAACCAAGGATTCCAGCCTGCAAACCAGATAATTTGTCGAAGTTGTGGACTACCAGGACATTACTCGAAGGATTGCAAGAAGCCAAGGGTGATATGTTTTGGGTGTCGCCAGGAGGTACATATGCTTCGGGATTGCCCCAAGAAAAAGAATGGAGGAGGACAGTCAGGAGGAGGTAATCGGAGTGGGAATTCCGGAGGGAATTGGAAGAACAAGAAGCCCTTCGGAAAGTTAAACTGCACCAGCTTGGAGGAGGTGATAAACTCCGATCAAGCGGTGATAGGTACGCTTCAGATACTTACTCATCCTGGCAAAGTACTTTTTGATACTGGAGCAACTACTTCATTCATTTCTCAGCAATTCATCATCAAACATGGGATTAATTGCACTAAATTAGAAACACCCATTACCATACTATCTGCGGGGGGAACGATCTTAGTTACCCACGTTAAGGAAGCACAGGTCATTATGATCCGTAGATGTGCGTTTGATGCAAACCTGTTTGTTCTACCCATGAAAGACATAGATGTCATTCTCGGTATGAACTGGTTAGAGGAGAATGGAGCACTGATAGATTGTGCCAATAAGACAGTGTCTCCGAAAAGCCCAGATGGAGGAAGGATCATTTATCAAGGAGACAAACACACACAGATTGAAGTTGAGTTAAAATTGAACAGTATGAAGGAGGTGAAACTCGAGGACATTCCAATTGTCAATGAATTCCAAGATGTGTTTCCAAAAGAGTTACCTGGAATGCCACCTGACCGAGAGATAGAGTTCACTATTGACCTCATTCCAGGAACAGCCCCAATTGCTAAGGCACCATACAAGATGGGACCTAAGGAGTTGAAGGAACTCAAAGAGCAACTAGATGATTTGGAACAGAAAGGATTCATTCAGGAAAGTATATCACCTTGGGGATCACCAGTCATATTTGTGGACAAAAGAGATGGAGGCCGAAGGATGTGCGGAGACTACCGGAATTTGAATAATGTTACTATCAAGAATAAGTATCCACTTCCCAGAATACAAGATCTGTTCGATCAAGTCAGAGGAGCAGGAGTCTTTTCAAAGATCGACTTGAGGTCAGGATACCATCAAATAAAGATCAAGAAGGAGGATGTTCCGAAAACTGCTTTTGTTTCAAGGTACGGACATCATGAGTACCTAGTCGTACCTTTCGGGTTAACCAATGCCCCAGCAATATTCATGAATCTCATGAACAAGATATTCATGCCTTATCTCGATAAGTTTGTCATCGTGTTTATCGATGATATCCTGATTTACTCAAAGGATAAGGCTGAACATGCAGAACATCTCAAGATAGTGTTACAAACACTAAGAGAACATCAGCTCTATGCCAAATTCAGCAAGTGTGAGTTTTGGCTAGATCAAGTAGAATTTCTTGGACATGTCATCAGTAAGGATGGAATAGCAGTGAATCCGAGCAAAGTAGCAGCAGTCTTAGAGTGGGAAGCACCAAAGAATGTCAAGGAGATCCGAGGATTCCTAGGAATGGCAGGATATTACAGAAGGTTCATTGAAGGATTCTCTAAGATCGCAGGACCAATGACCAAGTTGTTGAGAAAGAACACACCGTTTGTTTGGTCAGATGAATGTGAGCAGAGTTTTTAGACTCTAAAAGAAAAGCTAACCACAACACCAGTGTTAGCAGTACCAGAAGTTGGTAAGGACTACACAGTGTATTGTGATGCATCCTGATACGTCTCCAACGTATCGATAATTTCTTATGTTCCATGCTACTTTATTGATGATACCTACATGTTTTATGCACATTATATGTCGTATTTACGCATTTTCGGAACTAACCTATTAACGAGATGCGAAGAGCCATTGTTTTTCTTTGTTTTTGGTTTCAGAAATCCTAGTAAGGAAATATTCTCGCAATTGGACGAAATCTTCGCGGGTCCTATTTTGCGGAGCTTCAGAAGACCGAAGAGCGAAGTGGGGCGACGAGGCGCCGCCACCATAGGGCCGCGCGGCCAGAGGGGGGCCCGCCGCCCTATGGTGTGGGCCCTCGTCAGCCCCTGACCTCTTCCGCCTACTTAAAGCCTCCGTCGCGAAACCCCCGATACCGAGAGCCACGATACGGAAAACCTTCCGAGACGCCGCCGCCGCGAATACCATCTCGGGGGATTCGGGAGATCGCCTCCGGCACCTGCCGGAGAGGGATTCATCTCCCGGAGGACTCTTCATCGCCATGATCGCCTCGGAGTGATGAGTGAGTAGTTCACCCTGGACCATGGGTCCATAGCGTAGCTAGATGGTCGTCTTCTCCTTGTTGTGCTTCATTGTTGGATCTTGTGAGCTGCCTAACATGATCAAGATCATCTATCGTAATACTATATGTTGTGTTTGTCGGGATCCGATGGATAGAGAATACTATGTTATGGTGATTATCAATCTATTGTTTATGTGTTGTTTATGATCTTGCATGCTCTCCGTTATTAGTAGAGGCTCTGGCCAAGTTTGTACTCTTAACTCCAAGAGGGAGTATTTATGCTCGATAGTGGGTTCATGCCTTCATTGACACATGGGACAGTGACAGAAAGTTCTAAGGTTGTGATGTGCTGTTGCCACTAGGGATAAAACATTGATTCTATGTCTAAGGATGTAGTTGTCGATTACATTACGCACCATACTTAATGCAATTGTCTGTTGCTCAGCAACTTAATACTGAATGGGGTTCGGATGATAACCTGAAGGTGGACTTTTTAGGCATAGATGCAGTTGGATGGCGGTCTATGTACTTTGTCGTAATGCCCAATTAAATCTCACTATATTTATCATATCATGTATATTCATTGTTATGCCTTTCTCTATTTGTCAATTGCCCGTAATTTGTTCACCCAACATGCTTTTATCTTATGGGAGAGACACCTCTAGTGAACTGTGGACCCCGGTCCTATTCTTTACATAGCATACAATCTACTGCAATTGTGTTTTATTGTTTTCTTGCAAACAATCATCTTCCACTCGATACGCTTAATCCTTTGTTACAGCAAGCCGGTGAGATTGACAACCTCACTGTTCGTTGGGGCAAAGTACTTTGGTTTTGTTGTGCAGATTCCACGTTGGCGCCGGAATCCCTGTTGTTGCGCCGCATCACATTTCGCCACCATCAACCTTCAACGTGTTTCTTGGCTCCTCCTGGTTCGATTAAACCTTGGTTTCTTTCGAGGGAAAACTTGCTGTGCGCATCATACCTTCCTCTTGGGGTTCCCAACGAACGTGTGAGTTACACGCCATCAAGCTCTTTTTCTGGCGCCGTTGCCGGGGAGATCAAGACACGCTGCAAGGGGAGTCTCCACTTCTCAATCTCTTTACTTTGTTTTTGTCTTGCTTTATTTTATTTACTACTTTGTTTGCTGCACCTAAACAAAACACACAAAAATTAGTTGCTAGCTTTACTTTATTTATTGTCTTGCTCTCTATATCAAAAACACAAAAAAATTAGTTACTTGCATTTACTTTATCTAGTTTGTTTTATTTACCGTTGCTAAAATGAATACTCCTGAAAATACTAAGTTGTGTGACTTCACAAATGCAAATAATAATGATTTCCTATGCACACCTATTGCTCCACCTGCTACTACAGCAGAATTCTTTGAAATTAAACCTGCTTTACTGAACCTGTTATGAGAGATCAATTTTCTGGTGTTAGTTCTGATGATGCTGCTGCCCATCTTAATAATTTTGTTGAACTTTGTGAAATGCAAAAGTATAAGGATGTAGATGGTGATATTATTAAATTGAAAGTGTTTCCTTTCTCATTAAGAGGAAGAGCTAAAGATTGGTTGCTATCTTTGCCTAAGAATAGTATTGATTCATGGACTAAATGCAAGGATGCTTTTATTGGTAGATATTATCCTCCCGCTAAAATTATATCTTTGAGAAGTAGCATAATGAATTTTAAGCAATTAGATACTGAACATGTTGCTCAAGCATGGGAGAGAATGAAAACTTTGGTAAAGAATTGCCCAACCCATGGACTGACTACTTGGATGATCATCCAAACCTTCTATGCAGGACTAAATTTTTCTTCGCGGAATTTATTAGATTCAGCTGCTGGAGGTACCTTTATGTCCATTACATTGGGGGCGGCTACAAAACTTCTTGATGATATGATGATAAATTACTCTGAATGGCACACGGAAAGAGCTCCACAAGGTAAGAAGGTAAATTCTGTTGAAGAAACCTCTTCCTTGAGTGATAAGATTGATGCGATTATGTCTATGCTTGTGAATGGTAGATCTAATGTTGATCCAAATAATGTTCCTTTAGCTTCATTGGTTGCTCAAGAAGAAAATGTTGATGTGAATTTCATTAAAAACAATAATTTCAACAACAATGCTTATAGGAACAACTCTGGTAATAACTATAGGCCATATCCTTCTGCTAATGGTAATGGTTATGGGAATTCTTATGGGAATTCTTACAACAATAATAGGAGTATACCCTCTGGTCTTGAAGCCATGCTTAAAGAATTTATTAGTACACAAACTGCTTTTAACAAATCTGTTGAGGAAAAGCTTGATAAAATTGATATTATTGCTTCTAGAGTTGATAGACTTGCCTCTGATGTTAATCTTTTAAATTTGAAAGTTATGCCTAATAATGATATTGATAATAATATTACTACTACAGCAAATGCCATCCAAGTTAGAATTAATGAGAATATAAGATTAATGGCTGAATTGCGTGCTAGGTGGGATAGAGAAGAAAATGAAAAACTAGCTAAAGAGAATAATGTAGCTAAAGTTTGGACTATTACCACCCCTAGTAATGCTAATTCTTCACATGTTGCTGCACCTCCTACTATCAATGGTAAAATAATTGGTGTTGGCAATGTTTCTACTCCTAGTGCAAAGCGTACAAAACTGCCTGAAATTGCTAAAACTGCTGAAACTGCTTGTCCAACCTTGGGAACAATGATCCCATTGCTGTAGCTCATAATGATTTAGATTTTGATGATTGCCACATATCTGAAGTTATAAAGTTCTTACAAAAACTTGCTAAAAGTCCTAATGCTAGTGCTATAAATTTAGCCTTTACAAAACATATTACAAATGCTCTCATAAAAGCTAGAGAAGAGAAACTAAAACTTGAAACTTCTATTCCTAGAAAGTTAGAAGATGGTTGGGAGCCCATCATTAAAATGAAATTCAATGACTTTGAATGTAATGCTTTATGTGATCTTGGTGCAAGTATTTCTGTTATGCCTAAAAAGATTTATGATATGCTTGACTTGCCACCATTGAAGAATTGTTATTTGGATGTTAATCTTGCCGATAATATTAAAAAGAAACCTTTGGGGAGGATTGATAATGTGTACATTACGGTTAACAATAACCTTGTCCCCGTTGATTTTGTTGTTTTGGATATCGAATGCAATGCATCTTGTCCTATTGTGTTGGGAAGACCTTTTCTTCGAACCGTTGGTGCTGTTATTGATATGAGGGAAGGTAATATTAAATATCAATTTCCTCTCAAGAAAGGTATGGAACACTTCCCTAGAAAGAGAATGAAGTTACCTTTTGATTCTATTATTAGAACAAGTTATGATGTTGATGCTTCTACTCTCGATAATACTTGATTTGCACTTTCTGCGCCTAGCTGAAAGGCGTTAAAGAAAAGCGCTTATGGGAGACAACCCATGTTTTTACTACAGTACTTTGTTTTATATTTGAGTCTTGGAAGTTGTTTACTACTGTAGCAACCTCTCCTTATCATGTTTTTGTGCCAAGTAAAGTTTCTATGTCAAAGTTGATGTTATATTTGGGATCGCTGCGCAGAAACAGCATTGCTGTCTGTCACGAATCTGGGCACAGGCCCTGTAGAAAATTCGAAAAAATCTGCCAATTTACGAGCGTGATCCTCAGATATGTACGCAACTTTCATTAGTTTTGAGTTTTTCCATTTGAGCAAGTCTGGTGCCAGCTTTAAATTCGTCTTTACTTGTTCTGTTTTGACAGATTCTGCCTTTTATTTCGCATTGCCTCTTTTGCTATGTTGGATTCCTTTCTTTGATCCATTAATGTCCAGTAGCTTTATGTAATGTCCAGAAGTGTAAAAAATGATTGTGTCACCTCTGAATGTGTGAATTATTAATTGTGCACTAACCCTCTAATGAGTTTGCTTGAAGTTTGGTGTGAAGGAAGTTTTCAAGGATCAAGAGAGGAGTATGATATACTATGATCAAGAGGAGTGAAAGCTCTAAGCTTGGGGATGCCCCCGTGGTTCACCCCTACATATTTTAAGAAGACTCAAGCGTCTAAGCTTGGGGATGCCCAAGGCATCCTCTTCTTCATCGACAACATCATCAGGTTCCTCCCCTGAAACTATATTTTTATTCAGTCACATCTTGTGTTCTTTGCTTGGAGCGTCGGTTTGTTTTTGTTTTTGTTTTTGTTTTTGTTTGAATAAAATGGATCCTAGCATTCACTTTGTGGGAGAGAGACACGCTCCGCTGTTGCATATGGACAAATATGTCCTTAGGCTTTACTCATAATGTTCAAGGCGAAGTTTTTTCTTCGTTAAATTGTTATATGGTTGGAATTGGAAAATGCTACATGTAGTAATTCTAAAATGTCTTGGATAATGTGATACTTGGCAATTGTTGTGCTCATGTTTAAGCTCTTGCATCATATGCTTTGTACCCATTAATGAAGAAATACATAGAGCTTGCTAAAATTTGATTTGCATATTTGGTCTCTCTAAGGTCTAGATAATATCTAGTATTGAGTTTTGAACAACAAGGAAGACGGTGTAGAGTCTTATAATGTTTACAATATGTCTTTTATGTGAGTTTTGCTGCACCGGTTCATCCTTGAGTTTGCTTCAAATAACCTTGCTAGCCTAAACCTTGTATCGAGAGGGAATACTTCTCATGCATCCAAATCCTTGAGCCAACTACTATGCCATTTGTGTCCACCATACCTACCTACTACATGGTATTTCTCCGCCATTCCAAAGTAAATTGCTTGAGTGCTACCTTTAAAATTCCATCATTCACCTTTGCAATATATAGCTCATGGGACAAAATAGCCTTAAAAACTATCGTAGTATTGAATATGTACTTATGCACTTTATCTTTTATTAAGTTGCTTGTTGTGCGATAACCATGCTTCTGGGGAACGCCATCAACTATTGTTGAATATCATGTGAGTTGCTATGCATGTCCGTCTTGTCTGAAGGATCTATCACCTTAGTGGTTGGAGCATGCAAAATTGTTAGAGAAGAACATTGGGCCGCTAACTAAAGCCATGAATCATGGTTGAAGTTTCAGTTTTGGACATATATCCTCAATCTCACATGAGAATAATAATCATTGCTACATGCTTGTCCCGGTATGGATGTCTAAGTTGAGAATAATCAAAAGCGAGAAATCCAAAATGCGAGCATTCTCCTTAGACCTTTGTACAGGCGGCATGGAGGTACCCCTTTGTGACACTTGGTTGAAACATGGCATGCAAAGATCCGGTAGTCCAAGCTAAGTAGGACGAGGTGCGGACACTATTAGTATACTATGCATGAGGCTTGCAACTTGTAAGATATAATTTACATAACTCATATGCTTTATTACTACCGTTGACAAAATTGTTTCATGTTTTCAAAATAAAAGCTCTAGCACAAATACAGCAATCGATGCTTTCCTCTTTGAAGGACCTTTCTTTTACTTTTATTGTTGAGTCAGTTTACCTATCTTCCTCCACCTTAAGAAGCAAACACTTGTGTGAACTGTGCATTGATTCCTACATACTTGCATATTGCACTTGTTATATTACTTTATGTTGACAATATCCATGAGATATACATGTTATAAGTTGAAAGCAACCGCTGAAACTTAATCTTCCTTTGTGTTGCTTCAACACCTTTACTTTGATTTATTGCTTTATGAGTTAACTCTTATGCAAGACTTATTGATGCTTGTCTTGAAGTACTATTCATGAAAAGTATTTGTCATATGATTCACTTGTTTACTCATGTCATTACTTTTGTTTTGATCGCTGCATTCATTACATATGTTTACAAATAGTATGATCAAGATTATGATGGCATGTCACTTCAGAAATTATCTTTGTTATCGTTTTACCTGCTCGGGACGAGCAGTAAGCTTGGGGATGCTGATACGTCTCCAACGTATCGATAATTTCTTATGTTCCATGCTACTTTATTGATGATACCTACATGTTTTATGCACATTATATGTCGTATTTACGCATTTTCCGGAACTAACCTATTAACGAGATGCCGAAGAGTTTCTTTTTTTTGGTTTCAGAAATCCTAGTAAGGAAATATTCTCGGAATTGACGAAATCTTCGCCCAGGTCCTATTTTTGCACGGAGCTTCCGAAGACCGAAGAGATAACGAAGTGGGCGACGAGACGCCGCCACCATAGGGCCGCGCGGCCGGAGGGGGCCCGCGCCGCCTATGGTGTGGGCCCCTCGTCAGCCCCGACCTACCCTTCCGCCTACTTAAAGCCTCCGTCGCGAAACCCCCTCACGAGAGCCACGATACGGAAAACCTTCCGGAGACGCCACCGCCGCGAATCCCATCTCGGGGATTCAGGAGATCGCCTCCGGCACCCTGCCGGAGAGGGGATTCATCTCCGGAGGACTCTTCATCGCCATGATCGCCTCCGGAGTGATGAGTGAGTAGTTCACCCCTGGACCATGGGTCCATAGCAGTAGCTAGATGGTCGTCTTCTCCTTGTTGTGCTTCATTGTTGGATCTTGTGAGCTGCCTAACATGATCAAGATCATCTATCTGTAATACTATATGTTGTGTTTGTCGGGATCCGATGGATAGAGAATACTATGTTATGGTGATTATCAATCTATTGTTTATGTGTTGTTTATGATCTTGCATGCTCTCCGTTATTAGTAGAGGCTCTGGCCAAGTTTGTACTCTTAACTCCAAGAGGGAGTATTTATGCTCGATAGTGGGTTCATGCCTTCATTGACACCTGGGACAGTGATAGAAAGTTCTAAGGTTGTGATGTGCTGTTGCCACTAGGGATAAAACATTGATTCTATGTCTAAGGATGTAGTTGTCGATTACATTACGCACCATACTTAATGCAATTGTCTGTTGCTTAGCAACTTAATACTGAATGGGGTTCGGATGATAACCTGAAGGTGGACTTTTTAGGCATAGATGCGGTTGGATGGCGGTCTATGTACTTTGTCGTAATGCCCAATTAAATCTCACTATATTTATCATATCATGTATATGCATTGTTATGCCTTTCTCTATTTGTCAATTGCCCGACTGTAATTTGTTCACCCAACATGCTTTTATCTTATGGGAGAGACACCTCTAGTGAACTGTGGTGTGCATTTCTTTGTTTTCTTGCAAACAATCATCTTCCACTCGATACGCTTAATCCTTTGTTACAGCAAGCCGGTGAGATTGACAACCTCACTGTTTCGTTGGGGCAAAGTACTTTGGTTTTGTTGTGCAGATTCCACGTTGGCGCCGGAATCCCTGGTGTTGCGCCGCATCACATTTCGCCACCATCAACCTTCAACGTGCTTCTTGGCTCCTCCTGGTTCGATTAAACCTTGGTTTCTTTCTGAGGGAAAACTTGCTACTGTGCGCATCATACCTTCCTCTTGGGGTTCCCAACGAACGTGTGAGTTACACGCCATCACATCCAAACATGGACTAGGATGTGTACTCATGCAAGATCGGAAAGTCATATCATATGGATCAAGACAGCTCATACCACATGAAGTCAATTATCCGACACATGATCTTGAGCTAGCAACAGTCGTGTTTGCATTAAAAGGATGGAGACATTTTCTATATGGAGCAAAGTGTGAGTTATACACCGATCACAAAAGTCTCAAGTACTTCTTCACTCAGAAGGAATTGAATATGAGGCAGAAAAGATGGCTTGAATTAATCAAGGATTATGACTTGACCATCAATTACACACCAGGGAAGGCTAATGTTGTAGCCGATGCTTTAAGTCGCAAGAGTATCGGAGGAGTGGAACAAGAACTACCACCGGAGTTGAAGAAGGAGATCAGTCAAGCACAAATACAACTCTGGGAGAAGGAAGCTCATGAGGGACTATCAGCTTTACAAGTAGCTTATGAATTGAGTGTGAACCTAAAGAATGAGATTATCATGGGTCAATTGGACGATCCATTCATCGTGGAGGAGATGAGAAGGATTGATGAGGGAAGACCATCAAAATTTCACCGAGGAGAGTCGGGATCATTATGGTTTCAGAAAAGGATTTGTGTTCCGGATAATGATGAGATCAAGGAAGTTATACTCAGAGAGGCACATCAAACACTGTACTCAATTCATCCAGGAAGTACAAAGATGTACATGGACCTAAAAGAGTTATTCTGGTGGAATAACATGAAGAGAGAAATTGCACAATATGTGGCGGAATGCCATACTTGTCAAAGGGTGAAGGCAGAACATCAAAGTCCAGCAGGACAGTTGCAACCTTTACCAATCCCAGAATGGAAGTGGGAAGAGATAGGAATGGATTTCATCACCGGACTACCCATGACCAATAAAAAGAAGGACATGATATGGGTAATCGTGGACCGGTTGACGAAGAGTGCACATTTCTTAGCAGTAAACCAGCAGGACAAAGGAGAGAAACTCATCGATCTTTATATCAAAGAGATTGTGAGTAAGCACGGAGTACCCAAAAAGATAGTGTCAGACCGAGGATCCGTGTTCACATCAGCATTCTGGAAACAATTACATGAAGCTTTAGGATCCAAGTTAGACCATAGCACCGCCTATCATCCTCAGACGGGAGGACAAACAGAAAGAACAAATCAGATACTGGAGGATATGCTTAGGGCTTGTGCCCTAGATTTCGGAGGATCATTGGAGGAACACTTACCTTTAGCAGAGTTTTCATACAACAACAGCTATCAAAGCAGCATCAAGATGGCACCGTTTGAAGCTCTGTACGGAAGAAAGTGTAGGTCACCTATCTGTTGGTACGAGGCAGGTTCAAGTAAGGAGTTTGATCCAGATTATGTCAAAGAGAAGCAACAGATGACTGATGTGATCAGGGACAGACTGAAAATAGCTCAAAGCCGACATGAGAGTTATGCAGATCAAAAGAGAAGGACATGGGAGCCACAAGTTGGAGACATGGTATATCTTAAAGTAATTCCGATGAAAGGTCTCCAGAGATTCGGAGTAAAGGGGAAGCTTAGCCCTAGATACATCGGACCTTTCAAGATACTGAGTCAGAACCGAGGGTTAGCCTTTGAATTGGATCTACCCGGCAGACTAGCCCAAGTACACAATGTGTTCCACGTGTCACAGCTCAGAAAATGTTTGAAGACCCCAGATGAACGAGTGTCTCATGACGAGCTAGAACTACAACCAGATTTGACTTATATCGAGAAGCCAACCAAGATTCTCAAGGAAAATTGGAAACAACTCAGAAATCGAGCTATTAAGTACTGCAAGATACAGCGGAAGCATCATCCCGAGAGGGAAGCCACTTGGGAGAAGGAAGAAGATCTAATGAAATTATACCCGGAGCTGTTCAGGTATTACAACCACAACTTCGGGACGAAGTTTTCTTTAAGGGGGAAAGGTTGTAATATCCCAGGTTTAGTGACGATCGAGGGGTAGAATTTAGAAAGGGATGTGCATTGCATCGTAAAATCTGGGGAAATTTCGCGCTTTTAAAGAAAATTGCATCAAAGGGGGGGGGGACAAGATTCTCTCTCGACACCTTACAGGGTTAGGGTTTCGAGAGTGCGATAGACTTGGACCTCAATGAACTAAACTAGGGTTTTTGAGAAGAGAGGGGAACTTTGCATCCCAATTTAAGTTGCATGATTGAATTCAAATAAGATATGTTTGAATTTCAAAATTCAAACATTAAATGATTATATAATAATTCAAATTCATCAACACAATTATATAAGCAAACATATATACGAATATTTCATATAATTAAAGCTCATTAGAGAAATTTGTGCTTTATTGATTAACACACAAATTACATTGTCAATTACAATATTCCAAACTGAGTTATAAATATTACAACAATTTACAGAAATGACAAGCAATGAAAAATAAAATGAAAGATTACAAATATGGTTGCATGACTAAACTACAAGCTAGTTTCTTCATGAATCCTTGATCATCTTCATCATCTTCTTTATCCCTGCAAAACTAAAACAACAAGAGAGAAACAGAGATTATGCCAAGTGGTAAAACCACTTGGCAAGTTAGCAAACAATGGAAGTGGAGAGGATATGACCAGGGATCAGCCGAGCTGATCCATTAACAAGCCCAAGTTCCAAGCACACACACACAGGTAGCTCACACTGCATGTGTGCATGCTTCACAACACACAAAGCCAGGGAGGAGTCAGCAAATACACACAGCAGTGTTGTCGACCAGGGAGGCACAGAAGGGATCATATAAAAGCTTTTCCACCGCCAAACCCTAAGCAGCTCATCGGCAGCAGCTCACAAGGGTAAGAACATCAAGAACTAGAAGAACACAGAACCACCAGAAACTACCAGTTTCAGTTCCACCAAGAACTAGAGACTGTTGAACAAGGAATGATGAAGTAAATCATCACCAGCAAGCCAGGAGGAGCAGGGCAAGCACATAAATCCATCCAGAAGCAAAACCTCTACACCAACAACCTTTCTAGGAGCTGGAGTGAGGTATACACAAAACATCCTAAGCAAAATCATGTTTTTCTCATAAATAAGCATGTGCATAACACACACAAGCCATGGGGTATGATTACCCTGTTTGTGTCATCATCTGGCTACCAAGTCACTTGGTGCAAGCAAAAATAGGAGAAGCCAATAGGAAGTCACCCAAGGGAACACTGGTTATGCCAAGTCAGTGGCATAACCAAGGAAATCCAGCAAGGAAATGATCCTATCTAGCCAGCCAAAGTCACCTAGCACCTATAACTAGTACACCATCAGACAGATAGACCATATAGTGTCTATTCCTGTTTGTCAACATCAAAAACCACTGGAATCCAAAAGGGGATTAACCAGAGGGCATTCACCAAGCCACAACAAGCCACAGAGAGGGGAGCTACCCTAGAATAGCAGTTAACTACTGCTAGGGTCACCTCAACCACAAGATAATCCAGCCAAGCCACTTCATCATCACCCAGATGGGTTCAGAGTGAGCTAGGGTCCCCAACAATTGTTGGCATCCCTCTAGCTCAAGTCATTTAATTAAAGGAATCATAACTGTAAGAACAGTTCATCTCATTTATCCATTAAATCATGCCAAGCTATACAGATAAATGAATTACACAAGCAACTAGTAACTAGAGCACTTGCATATGAGCTAAAGGATCATGGCAAGCATCAGCTGATGCTTGAGCAAGCACCAGCACACACCAGCACATGCTTGTGTGTCACCCAGACATCAGAGAGAGAAGCAGTGAGGCACAGACATAAAACAGCAGCCTTCACAAGCAACTGATGATCATATGATCATCAGGGACTTGCTAAAACATGACAGAGCATGCTACAGCCTAGCCCAACACCAATACATTAACTATATGAACTAATCAGCCAGAGGACATGAACAAGTATACCACAGATAATCAAATAAGCTAGATATAAAGGTATCTAGAAGCATTCCATCAAAGGATGGAGTTGTCTAGCTGCAACCAAGATCAACAGAGCTTTACAGTGAAACAAAACACTAGGAGCATCACACTGATAGCACTGGTTCTTGCATAAGCAAGAGATTGCCCATGATAATCAAGCCAGGGGCAAGAATCATGTCTACACATGGTTATCCTGTAACAGGATAGCAAGCAGAATAGCATGGCAGAGCAAGGTGAAAGGACACGGATGTCGCCTAGAGGGGGGGTGAATAGGCGATTTAAAACTTTTACGAGATGGGCTTAACAAATGCAGAATAAAACTAGCGTTTACTTTGTCAAGCCCAAAGCCTATATACTATTGTTCACCTATGTGCACCAACAACTTATTCTAAGCAATACAAACAACTATGTGATAGCAAGATATACAAACTTATGCTAAGCAATACAAGCAACTATGTGATAGCAAGATATATAACTTCAAGCACGATGGCTATCACAAGGTAAAGTGCATAAGTAAAGAGCTCGGGTATAGAGATAACCGAGGCACGCGGGAGACGATGATTTATCCCGGAGTTCACACTCTTGCGAGTGCTAATCTCCGGTGGAGAGGTGCGGTTGCTTAGTGCTCCCGAACGCCACAAGAGGCTCACCTTGAGGTGTGGTTGCTCGATGCACACCAACGCCACAAAGGCCTCACCCCAAGATGCGGTACTCACACCACAAACCGAACGCCACGAAGGCGCCTCACCTAAATCTCCGGTGACCCTCGCCACAAAGGCCTAGGTCACGGTTCCACTAAGGGATTTCCTTCGAGGCGGAAACCGGGCCTTACACAAATATTGGGGCACACATCCACAACTTAATTGGAGGCTCCCAACAAACCGCCACAAAGGCCTAGAATCCGTCTAGGGTTCCAAGAACCCAAGAGTAACAACTTTCTTGCTTTCACCTCCACGAATCACCGTGGAGAACTCAAACCGATGCACCAAATGCAATGGCAAGAACACCACAAAGATGCTCAAGTCCTTGTCTCTCAAATTCCAACAAAGCTACAAAAGCTATTGGGGAATAAGAGAGGAAGAACAAAGGAATTCACAAAGAACACCAAGATCAAGATCTAGAGAGTTCCACTCACAAAGAGATGGATTTGATTGGTAGAAGTGTAGATCTAGATCTCCTCTCTCTTTTCCCTCAAATGGGGGCAAGAATCATGGAGGGATAGAGAGATAGGGCAAGCTTCTCAAGAACAACAATGGAGGAGAGAGAGAGTGAGAGAAGCAACAGCCCAAGGAGGAAGAAGGGGGTATTTATACCCCCCAAGAAAATCGAGCCGTTGGGCAAACCAGGGCCGGATAATCCGGCCTAAGTAAGGGCCGGATAATCCGCCCCGGATAATCCGGACATAGGTACAAAACCTGGTCAAAATCCGGCCAAAGTCCGGCCTCACATCAGACTTGCTTTTCTTCAGTCCTTAGCCATTTTTCGAGGGACCGGATATTTCCCAAATGTCCGGCCCGGATAATCCGGCCCTGGGACAAAACCGGGACAATATCCGGGCAAATGTCCGGCCCTAATACTGAGCAGCAATTCCTCAGGTCCTTAGCCGATTTCGGGGGGGCCGGATATTTCCGAAATATCCGGCCCGGATATTTCCGAAATATCCGGCCTAAGCAAACTGCAGAAACACCAAAACTAGAACGGGCATAACTTTTGCATCCGGACTCCGATTTCGATGATCTTGGGCTCGTTGAAATCACAACAACGAGCTCTACAACAATATGCATAGAAACATCATAGTCCAGCAAAGGAGGATAGAAACAAATGATGAAAGGTTTGACCTATCTAAAAAAGACATACCGGTAAAACCTCCAATCTTGAAAATGCAACAAGTTGCCCGTGCAAAAACCATCCTTGATGAACTAGAGCTTGTCATGAGAATAAGCACAAGCTCTAAATCATCACATGGATAAGATCCAAATAATAACCAAGAAAGATGATGCAAGGATGCAAAGGTTTGAGCTCTCTCCGAATGATACGATCGAGTTACTCACTCGAGAGCCCTCTTGATAGTACGACAACTAAACTATAAACCGGTCTCCAACTACACTATGAGACCGGTGAGAAAGAAACCCTATCAAGAGCAAACCTTATACTTGCGCATTCCACTTGAGCTTGATGACGACGATCTTGACCTCAACAAGATGGAACGCCTTTCTTGCTTGTGCTTGCTTGACGAAGTCTTGTAGATTGCTCCCCCATAAACCACCATGGGAGAGCTTCTTCTTCGGCGCATCTTCACATATCCATGATCACCATATGGATGGTAAGACTCAAGCAAAGGATCTCTTCGAGATGGCTCATCTTGAACTTGCACAACATTTCTTCATTCTTCATCATGTTGATGTCTTGAAGTAACTTGAGGGCTCACTTCATCTTCATCTTCAAGACATACTTGACACTTGATATCCTTCATCAATTTCTTCTTATTGCAATCTTGAAGCCAACATATGGTTCAAGAATTGCCTATGGACAACTCCTACAAATATAACTCAATGCAAACATTAGTCCATAGGGATTGTCATTAATTACCAAAACCACACATGGGGGCTCCATGCACTTTCAATCTCCCCCATTTTGGTAATTGATGACAATCTCTTTGAGAGGGTTTATATAAGGAATTTAAGTAACAAATAAGTTGAATCTATAGAGCAAACTCCCCCATAATATATGCATGTGTGAATGATCTTGACTTTCATTGCATATATTGGCATTCAAAGCCTAGTGGAGTTTCCTCTAAATATTCAACTATGCAAAGCAACAAGATGCAATGCAATAAAGGCACATGCTTAAGCACAAAGCAAAGACATAACCAAATTCCCTTAAACCCTCCAAACTTCTCCCCCATTGGCACCAATTGCCGAAATGGGTGAAAAATTTAGAAGGCCAATATAGTGAGAGATCCTCCATAGCGTGTGCATTTCTCATAATTTGAGTGGAATCAAATGCACATATCCAATTACGAATATTCGGAAGGAGTCACACCATATATAGGATCAAAGATTGCAAAAAGATAACAAAGTCAAGAAGCTTCAACAAATGAAGCAAGCAACCAAATGAACCACAAAGAAGATACCAAAAGAAAGAAAGATATTATGATAAGATCAAGAAGATTGCTCTAAATAATATGAGGAAGCTCCCCAAGGTTTGTGCACAAAACAAGACAATTTGCATTGGAGTATAAAGTGCACAAACATGGAATCATCACTCCCATAATATCATTCAAAACAAAAGATACCAAGTGAATCAAACTCTAATGATCACCACAAAATAGTGCCTTAAATAGAATGAGGAAGCTCCCCAAGGTACATGCATAAATTAAAATGTTGCATTTGAATACAATATGCATAACATGGAATCCTTACTCCCTCATTACCATTTAAAACACAAACATTTGCAATAGATCATAGATAGAAAATTAAGCTTAACACTTGCAACAAACAAATGGTTGAGCAACAAGTAGGAGGCACCATAATAAAAGGCTCAACCAAGAGGATATGTGAAAGGCATGATAAAGCATATTATAAGACTATTACAAGGATGAGCAAAAAGCATCATCATAGTCTTCAATGAATTATATTGCTTAGCATGACCAATCAACATGCAATAAATAAATAAGATATCAAAAGGAGATGTATCATCTCTTATGTGTATAAGTTTCTCTAAGTGAGCAATATCACAAAGATATTTATCCACAAAGAAACATGCACACATAAAATAGATACACAAGAAAAATAGTATGATATCCAAGACGAAGTCATGCAATATACCAATAAGAATTTTTGCTTAATAGCATGGCCAAAGGCTCAATTTTATCTTATTGTACATTCATGAACTTCAACCACAAACAACTAAAATACATCACAAATATCAACAAGGGATAGAAGATAGTTGGGATGCATTTGAGAAAGGCAACAAGTATCACAAACGGGGATACCAAAAGAAGTAACTAAATTTGCACTTTCATCTATATTGCACATGTGAGAGCCTTGAGGAATTGATATGCAACAAAATTGCTAGATAGGCATAGTTGGGATGGATGAATCATGAGCATGATTTAAAATACTTCCCAACAAATGCACTCATCTCAAATTACTCTTATTCACAATAAAGAGGTTTCATAAAGACTTTTGCAAGAAGCACAACATTTGCAAATCAATAGATTCATGCCAAGATGCAACCATAAGGTTGGATACAACAAAAGTATGCATGAGAAGATACTTGTTACCAAGATAGCATTGGTGTGGATGTAGTAGATATGTGTTCGTTGATCATCCTATCTTGCCTCACGTTACCATTGAGTCACCACTTCTTTCCAAGAGTGAGACAAGCATTCAATGCATATCCATTGTACCTAACACAAAGGTAAGTACAAAATGGTCCCCAAACTAATTGGGTCCGAAGTAGTTAGACACACTACAACATATAGGACAAACTCCACAATTCTATGTGCATATAGATATGAAATTGAATTTCATGCACATCTTAGTCAAATTAGGATTTGATGGAGTTTACCCTATATATTGGATCAAAGAAAGTGACACATGCCATAAGATATACATATATTAAATATGCATGCACAATACTTTCAAGAACCAAAGGAAGATACAATTTGGACAAAACACCAAATAAACCAAGAGACAATGGTTGTCCAAATTATATCAAAGAATCAA